>CM070711.1:40458112-41205871 GCA_036346275.1 Otatea glauca
GATGTCACGCTGACGTCATAAACCAGTTTTCGATTTAAAAATAAATCTGTTAATTCGATTTTCTGATTTTCAATTTCAGTATTTATTTCAAACTTCAAAGGCTATATCTTTTGCATTTAACTCGGTTTGAGTGATTCCAGTTTCTAAAAATTTGTAAAATTGAGATCTATTTAATGGTGAATTTTAATTGATTTTTGGAGTTCAATTGCTCTCTGTTTTGGTATTTATTTGCTTTTCTTCTTGATGCGCTGTAGGCGTTGAATTGTGCGGCGCCGGAGGAAGATCAAGCAACTCAAGAGCAAACTTCAGATCAAGATCAGGACCTATTCAAGGCAAGTTGTGCTTTGATCATGTTGAACCCATGTTTATAAAATTGCTATGTTTGATTTACACTATTGCATATATTTCAAATATACAAGCTGTTTCAAATTAGTTTGGGCTTAGCTAAAATACCGATTGATCTATACCCTACCTTGTCATTGTATGCCATGATCCATTGTCACCCTAGATTGGTTTAATATAGTTGGTTAATAATTATAATCAACATTGGAGGTTTAGTTCGTATTAGTTGCTTAGCCATGCCACGTCATCACATGTGTCATCACCATTGATAATTAATCTTGATTAATGGAATATGGAACAATGTTATGAACTTGTGTGTCATGTGGGATCACTGCGATGAGATTGAGTTGTTGTGGCGAGTCATGTCACGCAGCGATGTTGAATTGTTGATGGCACGTGGTGCTTAGTAATCAAGCGGGTGATAATCACTTAGATTGGGGCAAGTGGCAAGGCGAGGAGGCCAAGGTGGGCCCGATGGGCAGATGGTATGTGGAAGTCTTGCCTTGATCACACTAAGGACTTAACCTTGCAAGCCTTTGACCTGAGTCAATCATGCAACCACATGTCTCGTATGGGCCAGCCTAGCTGAGTAATTTGCAAAGTCTTAATGTTGATACTATCGTGGTCGGTGTGAGTTCCGGGTGTCGTGTAATTCACATGGCGCAAGAGGGGGCCCCGGATGTGGTTTACAGACCCGCCAGTGTTGAAACCTTAGCGGGTAGTACCGGGTTAAGATAGAGCATTGTAAAGGCTTTGTTATAATCTCTCGCCTTTGTGGTGTTTGGTTGTATCACGTGGGTAAAGTGCATAACCTCTGCAGAGTGTGAAACTATTCGGATAGCCGTGCTCATGGTATTGAGCAATGCTCGGGAATTACGATTAAGGGTTAGTTTAATAAATTGGACAACTTGGTTGGGATGGCGGGATTGCCATATGGAAGATGGAACTTGATTTAGGATTGGAAACTTGGTTTACTTGAGAAATCTGAATTTATTTATTATTGCTATTCGTTTTACATTCTTTACAATCTATTATTGTATTTGTTCATAAATCTCGCTTATTGCAAAATAGCCATGATAGCCTATCCTTTGGAATAAGCCTTACATATAGATAAATAGAACGCATTCTACATGCACAACTTGTTGAGTGCTTTAAGTACTCACCCTTGCCAAACAACAATAATCAACAGTTGAAGAATCTACACTGTGTTGGAAGATGAGGTCCAAGAAGACACGAGTCATTAGGGTCCGAGCCTTGTTGGTTGCTGTGGTGAACTGATGAGCTATCTACGTTTCTACTTTCATTTGCTTAATTATTAGTTTATATTCTCGGTCTTGCCTGCGTGGTTTAATAATGTAAGTTGGTCATAAGATCATACATTTAGCTATATCAATAAATGAACTATTATTCTATTATCGTTGTGTATGATGTGATATGTACCAATGTTAAGCTGTGTGCACTAGCGTTGATCCTGGGACTAGTGCGGTAAACACAGTGGGTTCGAATCAGTGGATTCGGGTCCTTACATAATCACTATTGGTTCTCAGGTTAGAAGTGATTGTGATGTAGCACTGGAAACATCACAATCGGTTCTTATGCGAGAAGTGATAGTGATGTGCATTATCATCACTATCGGTTTTCACATAAAAAGCGATAGTGATGAGCACGTACACATCACTATCGGTTCTTATTTAAGAAGCAATAGCGATGAGAATGCACATCACTATCACTTCTCACAAAAGAACCGATAGTGATGTCAACGTGTTCATCACTATCGCTTCTTATGTGGGAACCGATTGTGATGACTATGATCATCACTATCGCTTCTCTTATAAGAACCGACTGTGATGTGCATGATCACATCACTATCGCTTTTTATATGAGAACCGATAGTGATGTGTCTCGTTAGGTTATTTATACCACTCGAGCTGAACTCTTCTCTGTTATTGTTCCAGAGGAGGTCTCTCCGTCGCCACCAGAAAAAATAGCTCATATTCTGTAGTTGGAAGCAATACTTGGGTGAGAAAATTTGAAATCCTCAAGGGTGGGTGTTAAGAGGGTAAATTTGAAGCCCTAACTTGAGGAAATTTCCCCTCATTTTGCATAATTTGTGGTTTTCTTCAAAATGTGAGCATTCCTTCAAACCCCTTTAATTTTGCACTATGTAATTTTGATATGTCGCGAAGAAAGTTTAGATTACACTGGTATTGTGTATGTCCTATCAGATTTCACACCCTTTATTTGACAAGCACACATGTATTTAATTATCTTAATTTGTAATGCTTTGATGTTAATATGGAATTATTAGTGCTGTCACCTGATGAATGCTAGAGTTTAGGGTGCGGAACCTACGTCTCCCGTTCGACGATGCTTGTTTATAAATATACTGAACGAAATGGCATATTTATAAGCTAGCAGTCTCGAATTGTCCACGTTCTTTGGACAGTTCGAGGATATGTGCTTCGGGCAAGTTCCTGAGATGTGTTGTACAACTGCAGAGTAGAGATTTCGGTAGCGTCTCCCTGGTATTCTCCAGATACACACCCCTCTTAACCTGTTGTCGAGACGTGTATATGGAGAATAGCGGGGAGATGCTGCTGAAATTTTCTCTGGAGTTGTACAACGGCTTAGGAACTTGTCGGAACCACATATCCTCGAATGAGATTAGGACCAAACCTATTTAAAAGATCTATAAGCTACTGCACTATATAATTAGATTGTTTGATATCATTGTTCATGTTAAAAATGTATGTCTCTTATCAAGGAAATTGGAAGTTCTAAACCAGGGAAGAATCTAGGTATCGATCGGGAGTACATATTTGATATATCTTGCAGGAAATTGTCCTCTTTTTTGCAAAGGTAATATTAACTGAAATGATGTCTCAATATTTCAAATAGCTAGCTTGCTGTCGCTCCAGTTTGTGCTTAATTTATTGTGTGAAGTTTAATTGCAGATGAACCGTAAGGAATGGATGTATGACAAAAGTCATGTGAGTGCTGAATTTCAGAGGGGTGTTAAGGAGTTCAAAAAAATTGCTGAAGAGGACATGGTGAGGAGGGGTGTAAACTTCGTATATTGTCCTTGCATTGATTGCACCAATCTGAGAAGATTTAACAACTCAGCTCAAATTGAGGACCACCTGATTCGACGTGGCTTCGTGAGGAATTACACGTGTTGGATCCATCACGGGGAGACAGGTAGTACCCTGCCGGTATGCAATGAAGACACAGTGGAACCGGATGATGAGTTGCAGTTTGATATGTTTGAGGAGGAGAATTTGGAGCAAATGTTGCGGGATGTGGAGGTTAATTACACAGAAAGAGAGTTTGAAAAGTTTAAAAGCTTGATGGAAAGACGATGCGAAACCACTGTTCACAGGTTGCAAAGCAGAATACACCAAGTTGGGTTCGGTCCTTGCATTGTTCGAACTGAAGGAAAAACACCGTTGGACAGATACAAATTTCAATGCACTTCTAGTTCTTCTATCGGATCTGCTTTTAGAGGGAAACGAGTTGCCAACAAGCATTTATGAAGCGAAGAAGCTACTATGTCCCATGGGAATGGAAATAGAAAGGATACATGCATGTCCAAATGATTGCATCTTGTACCGTAATGCACATCAGGAGCTGCACATTTGTCCAGTTTGCGGTGTGCCTCGGTACAAACAAAAGGAGAAGCGTAACGACAAGAAGCGTAAGAGCCGGGGCAACGAGGGAGAAGAGGTCACTAAAGGTGCACCGGCCAAGGCATTGTAGTACTTGCCCATCATTTCCCGTCTAGAGAGGTTGTTTGCAAATCCCAGAGAGGCAAAATTGTTGCGTTGGCATTATGAGTCTCGAAAGGAAGATGGCAAGCTGAGACATCTTGCTGATTCGGCTCAATGGAGAAACATCCATTGGAAACATGAGGAGTTTGGTGCCGAAATAAGGAACATAAGATTTGGATTGAGTACCGATGGAATGAATCCGTTTGGTAACATGAGCGATCGTCACGGACGTGGCGGTTCATTGTGTATCTACAACCTCCTCCTTGGTTGTGCATGAAGCGGAAGTATATCATGATATCATTGCTAATCTCGGGACCCAAACAGCCGGGAAATGATATTGATGTGTACCTCGCTCCACTGATCGAGGATTTGGTAAAATTGTGGAATGACGGGGTCATTGTGTGGGATGCATACAGAAGAGAGCATTTCACCCTACGGGCTATGGTATTTTGTATCATAAATGATTTCCCGGCTCTTGGTAATTTGGCAGGCTACAGTACGAAAGGAGCCAAAGCGTGTCCTATTTGTGAAGAGGAGACTGCGAGCCTATGGTCCACCTTGTTGTTCACCTTGTTAGAGAGATTAAGAAATGTGGACCCGCTTTCTTACGTTACATGTATCCATTCGAGAGGTACATGGGTATATTAAAGTCCTACGTGAGGAATCGGTCGAAGCCTGAGGGTAGTATTGTCGAAGGTTATGGGACTGGAGAGGTTATTGAGTTTTGTGTAGACTATCTCGGGAAAAGACAAGCAATCGGTGTTCCTGTATCTCGCCACGAGGGCAGACTTGTTGAAAAAGGAACCGTAAATTGAAACTAACGAGGCCACGATTTGATATGTATTGCAAAGCGCATTTGTGATCTTGCAAGACAGACACGAAGTTGCGGTACATCGAGCAGCACATGTTGATATTACGGGAAGAGAATCCACATATGGATGAGCTTTCCATCATTCGAGAACACAACGATAGATTTGTTACAATGTTCAAACAAACGGCAGAGTTCTCTGTTAGTGAGAATGTTAAATGGTTGGTTGACGGATCTAGATTTAATGTACAGACATGGCAGGGGTACGATATTAATGGGTACACCTTTTACCTTTGAAAGTCAAGATCACGAATCTTGCTCAAAAGCGATGGTGTAAGCATAGATGCTCTGTCCGATGTACATCACTCGAAAGGAGGATCCTCAACGGCGATGTACTCGTATTATGGGATGATCGAAGAAATTTGGGAGCTCGATTACGGAATATACCAAATTCCATTATTTCGATGTAAGTAGGTGGGACTATCACATGGAGTGAAGGTCGACAAGAGAGGTTTTACTCTTATGGATCTAAACAGACTCGCCTATAAATATGACCTGTTCGTACTTGCGAAGCAAGCAAATCAAGTCTTCTATGTGCGTGATCCGGCCAATCCGAGGTTGCACGTTGTCCTTCACAGCAAGCGGCGGATCGTTGGTGTCGAAAATGTCATAGATGAAGAAGAATACAATCAATTCGATGAAATACCTCCATTTGCAGATGGGGCCTATCTTAGCGGGGACGACGACACACATGGAAGAAATTACATGCGCGTAGACCATCAAGAAGGGTTATACTGTAACTAAAGGAACTATTGTATTGTTTGTTCATTTTATCATGCCGTTCATTTGGTTTAAGCCATTAGTGTTTAAGATATATGTTTTATCATGCCTTTTGTTTGGGTAAAGTTGTACGGTTATAATCTCTCATGGAACATTGTGACATATTTGAAATCTAGTTGGTCATTCGTTTACATATCAGAAAATTTGTTTACATATTTTTCTTTTTGGGAAAGCTTCTAACTAGTCCAAAGTTTATTTACGGAAAATTTGGAAAAACCTAGACTTTATTTGCATAAGTTTTGACTTTTTCAGTCTTTATGCTAGAATCATGCTTACAAAGTGAATTCTTGCATCTGTTTTTAGTGCTAACTCTTTTTTCGAAAATTCTTTTTCGAAAAGACCTGTAATATCCAAAAGTATGTTTCTCCAAAATTTGAAATAATTCCAACTATATCTGTAAAAGCTGTGGCCTTTTTACTCTTTCATCAATGAATTCTGAGAAATCATACTTCATCATGCTTTGTCTGGAAAACCAATAGTGATTAGATTACCTTTGTGTCGGTTTTTGCTTGAAAACCGATAGTATTGTACAAGTTCACATTTGTGTCTGTTTTTAAATTAAAACCGATAGTATTGAATAACTTTTGTCTCGGTTTTTCTTGGAAACCGATAGTAATAGTTTGTGTCAATTTTTCCTTAAAAACTGTTATAGTACTATTAGTGTCGGTTTTTCCTACAAAACCGATAGTATTTAGTTAATAGTTGTGTCGGTTTTTTGATTAGAGAACTAGTTGTGTCGTTTTTTGATTAAAACCCGATAGTAATGAGATAACATTTGTGTCGGTTTTCTCTTGAAAACCGATAGTATTGTACAAGTTCATATTTGTGTCGGTTGTTAAATAAAAACCGATAGTAATGGAGTCTTTTTGTCTTGGTTTTTGCTGGTAAACCGATAGTACTAGTTTGTGTCAATTTTTCCTTGAAAACCTGTTATAGTCATATTCGTGTCGGTTTTTCCTACAAAACCGATAGTATTTAGTTAATAGTTGTATCGGTTTTTTTATTGAAAACCGATAGTATTAGAAAACTACTTGTGTCGTTTTTTGATTAAAACCCGATAGTAATTAGATCACATTTGTGTCGGTTTTTTATTGAAAACCGATAGTATTATAAAATTTCACATTTGTGTTGGTTTTAAATTAAAACCGATAGTAATATAGCACTTTTTGTCTCAGTTTTTACTGCAAAACCGATAGTAATAGTTTGTGTCAATTTTTCCTTCAAAAACTGTTATAGTACTATTCGTGTCGGTTTTTCCTACAAAACCGATAGTATTGAGTTTATAGTTGTGTCGGTTTTTTTTATTGAAAATAGATAGTATTAGAGGACTACTTGTGTCATTTTTTATGAAAAACCGATAGTACTTAGTTCTAATTTGTGTCGGTTGTTAATTTAAAACCGATAGTAGTGTAGTACTATTTGTGTCGGTTTTAGTTTAAAAACCGATAGTAGTAGTTAAACATTCGTCTCGGTTTTTTTCCAACCGATAGTATTGCATTCATATTTGTGTCGGTTTTATGAATGGAACCGACACAATTAATACCCCACACTCTTAAATCAGAATTTTTGGACAAGTAGCGCGTTGCCTGATTTTGCCCTAGCTAGCTCCCACGCCTGAAGCTCCCGCGCGGCGCCCTCTCCCCCTCCCTCCCACGGCGCTCGCCTCCGCCGCGGCTGAGAGTCCCCCGCGGCGCCTCTCCCTTTCCTCCCACGGCTCACCTCCGCCGACGGCTCGGAGTTCCCCACGCGGCACGCCTCGGCCGGCCGGTGAGCCCCCCCGCCGCGGAACCCTCCTCCTCCAGCGCATGCCTCGTCGCGGTTCGGAGGTCCCCCGAATGGCACCCTCTCGCTCTCCCTCACACGGCGCACGCCTCGCCGGCGGCTCTGAGGTCCCAGCGCAGCCTCCCCTCCACGCGCCACGCCTCCGTCGGCGATTCGGAGGTCTCCCCGTGCGGCGCCCTCTCGCTCTCCCTCCCATAGCGCTCGCCTCCACCGACGGCTTGGAGGTCCCCCGCGCGGCGCACTCCCTGGCAGGTCACTTAACCCATGAATTTAATTTTTGAATTTCTTCAGGAGTCCTGGCAGGTCAATTTGATATTTGTAGTTTTCATTTGGTCAACTAACTGATACACTATACCAACTACAATATTTGTAAGTGAAATGAGCGTCAAACTCGACAAGATGAGATTGCAGCTTAAATTTGATCAGAACCAATGTCAGGAAATGGAAGGGAACTAACTAGTTTCCACACCCAATCAAAACCATCACCCTTTCTGATACCTTCATTTTATTTTGCTACCTATATGAACAAAACAGTTCAATTTAACAGATGCATTTAACCATAATAAATTATCTAGATTCCCAACTATAATTTGTCCAATTGACTCCAAGTCCTATAAACTGGCTACAACCTTATACAAACAATATTGGGTAACCTGGTCAAAAAGTAAAATACTAAAATGTTTCCTAACGAAATACAGAAAGGGACATTTCCACCGCGAGGAGGATGGGACATTCCTAGTTAGTTTTGAGGATATGTTCCGTCTGTACCAACTGATAGCCATCGATATTTCTACTGTAAGATCCTGGACGCTGTGAGTATCGCACCTCGTTGCACGACCTTATGACTTCCATAGGATTTTGCATTACACTTTTTAACATTCAATGCGAGTTGCAGGGCGATGAGGCAGCGGGTCGTGACGAATCAACAACCAATTGGGTTTGTCGACCCCGAGGTTGTGTCATGACGATGGCTGAGGCTTCAACGAATGGGTTGCCTCCTACATCAAGAGGGCATTGCAAGCTGAGTCAAACAAGGACTTTATTCTACTCCCGTACCACGAGGAGTAAGTACCACTTCACCGTTCAATTATTCTACGCACTGAAACCGTATGTGAACTTATTTTCTTCGCTGCATACCATTTAATAAGCAACCATTGGATTCTACTCGTGCTTCTTCCGAGTGACAACAAAGTGTACACTTTTAATTCGATTGAGAAGAGACCAATGGCCTACGCGATCAAGCCTCCTTTGGATCAGTAAGTGCACTACTCTTATCTAACACTTTCTGTATTTTACTACGTTCATTATTTTTTACTCGTGGCATCTCTCCATGTATATAGGGTTTCAGGAATACGTCGAGCGGGAGGGACACACGACGACAAAAATGGCTCCAAGTCGAGTATGTCCGCTTCAAGGTACAAGTGGCTACCATATATAAGATTTACATTTTCGTGATTTTCTTCATCTCTTAATTTTTTCTTTCTTCACGATGTCATCAATAGGGCGCGGCGACACTGTGGTTTGTGCGTCATGCATCACATGGTGACCTTGATTGCCAGTTCAGAACGTTTCCCTAAGGTATATGTACATGCATAATAATACAATTAGCCTTTCACATAGAAATTTGAAAACTTAAATTAGAGCACTCGTTTTTATTTTGTAGCTTACGAATATCCCCCAGAAGAGTGTAGATAGCACTGCACTTAACAAGATACGAGACCACTTATGCCAGTGGTACTGGATAGAGTGCTTGTCGGAGGACGGACGATTTAGAGATCCCGAAAGCTCCTACTAGACCATATGTGAACAATATTACATATCTGAATGCGATTGCATGTGTACTGATGGTTAAGCATGTTTGAGTTCTATTTTGTGAACGAATGTGATATGTGTTTGTTGCAACAAAGTGTTCATGTTCTGTGAATGTGATATGTTATGCCGTAATTCTTTGTGTGAATGTGATATGTGCATATTGTGTGAAATATGTGCTGATTGGAGGGTGAATTATAAAATAGCACACCACACACATTCATCTCTATCGGTTCACACAAGAAAATGATAGAGATGAGGTGGTCATCTCTATCGGTTCTTTGTAAGAAGCGATAGAGATGACATACTCATCTCTATCGGTTCTTTGTAAGAAGAGATATAGATGAGGCAGTCATCTCTATCGGTTCTTTGTAAGAAGCCGATAGAGATGATCATGTCATCTCTATCGCTTCATACAAAGAACCGATAGAGATGAGTATGTCATCTCTATCGGGCAAGAACCGACTGTAATAGAGTCGCCTCATCTCTGTCTCATGACTTTGTGTCGCCACCAGAACTGACTGTGATGACGAAAAAGAACCGATTGTGATGTATATTTGTGTAGTAGTGTTAATACCTTGGAGACATTTGTAGAGATCTTCTTTCTCCTTCTTGGACAAGGTGTAGCACGCAGCGGCGATGTACGGACCTTTTCCATCCTCCTCTATCACTACAATTGTAACGACCCCCATTTTCACATAAATGCAAAAATGGAAATCTAATGTGCATACAGTACTAGTCCCATGATCAGTGGCTAGTACGCACATTTTCAACAATTGGAATTACATCCGTACATCATTTTATTCAAGCAGAAGCTATTTGTACAATATATTCTTACACTCAGAGTATATAAATATAGCAACAGAAGAAGCAAAGTCATGTAGTGTGCCCATCCAGTCCCTCAGGCAACTGACAAGGCATAATCCCCAGAAAGGTCGCTTTATTGAAAATCCCACATCCTGCGACGAAAAGAGATCTTTCGAACCTTTGCTATATTTTTCCACCTAAAACAACATAATAAGCAAGGGTGAGTACTTTACGTACTCCGCAAGACTTTAACAAATCCTATAATATATGCAGGCCATTTCAAAGAAAAGGCTTCTACGGTTAATTTGCATAAAGCGAAATTGAATTTATAAATCAAGTTGTCATTTGAAAACGGAATTTAATAAAGCAAGTTTGACTGATAAGAAATAAGTAAAGCATAAATAATACTCACAGCCCTTCGCGAGCATTGGATAATTCAATGATCCAATAATCCAATCCTGCCATATCAATTCCTTGCCAACATGTGGAGTAACCATAATCTTTGCCAAAACAAGGCACATCAGGTGAAAATTATCCCACTTTGAAAATAGCAAAACATTTAGCTATGTGATGACGTTACCAAGTGCCTTTGACCGTAGGCACGGCTAATTAACTAGATTTACACTCTACAGAGGTGTACAACTTTACCCACAAGAAATGATCAACTCTTTGTGCAAGCTATTAGCATACTTCCTTTGGTGTGCCGCAGAGAGATCATAACATAACCGTTACATTACCTAGACCTAGCTTTGCACCAGCCCGATGACGTTAAATCCTTGTTATGGAGAAGAAACATGACAGTGTATCCCTATCATATAAAGTGGTAATAAGAGCAGTAATTCCCTGCGATAGAAGCAGTAAATCCCTGCGGTAAAAGTTTCTTCCCATACCCAGGCATACATCGTTATACCGATATGCATTTACCCACAACAAAATGTGGAAGCCCCTCATAAGCAAACCTAGAAAGGATTGCTCATACTATCTCCCGCCTACCAATGTGCAAAACCAGACCTAAGCAACTTAATAGGTTAAGACTGTCTCATACCAGCACTTGTGGATGCATGGAATTCTTGGCTTGAAAACAACCCATAGCTCGGTCCTTAATCCAACACGGGCAATAATCTCCCCCTACACTACGTACAAGTCCATCTCTTGCACAACCGGCTATTGCCAATAATTGCCCTTATCTAAACCATAGTTTTTATTTTTGGGTTTTTAGTCAAAATACCAACAAACGACATCATGTCATAACCAACCTTTTTCAATTCTCAAGAATTAATTTTGATCTGATCATATTCAACGTTGGTTCTAAAGCATGGCAAAGCATGGTTAATAATCGCATATACCCAAGTTGACATTATGTATTGTCTAACCCATTTATATGGTTATCAAGGTTCACATATCCATACTTATCAAAGAAGTTTCATGAGACAACAAATATATTTACCAGTACCACAAAATAACATATTTACAGAAAATAAATGCATGCATGAAACATTTTGATAAACACAATGAAAATTAAATACTGGGATCAATATGATCAAAGGGGGTGCTTGCCTTGCTTAATTGTTGTTTATGATGAAGTCGCGGTCGAAGCCTGTGTTGTCGATGACAGAATTAATGACGTCGGGTTCTACATGTTGTTCAATGGAAATATAGCGAAACAACAATTTCAATAAGGGCAAAAAGAAGACAGACATTAAATCAAATAAAACATGCTATAAGAAACAAATGCATACTCTTTTATAGATTATTTACTCTTGTTTTACGAATTCAAGATGCTAAAATTATGTATTCTTGTATTTATAACTTCAAATTATAGATGCTAAAATTATTTAAAGTAGAAAGATTTGTCTTATGGTGATATCGTAAAATAGTATGTTGTTAATAGGATTCAGATGCAAAGCAATGTATTTAAAGACTTTCGTATTAAACATTTATCACTAAATTTCTTGCTACCATTTTATCGGGCATAACACATTAAGCTATCTACCCCATTTCCATGAACTAATTGTTAGATGCAAGCATGGTCCCATATGAACACATACTTATATATATACATATATACCTATTATGCTCTGCATACTAAATCACATCCTATTTGCATAAATCATTATTTGTTCAATATTTTTACCAAGCCTAACATTATTCCACTATCATGCTGAAAAGAAATATGTTTAATAAACACTACTACAGAACAGCACATCACTGTCGGTTCCAAAACGCCATCACTGCCGGTCATTGGTGCCGGCAGTGATTGGTCGTCAGTGATACTCGGGGATTATCACTGCGGCTCGAGAAGCGGCGGTGATAAGATTATCACTACCGGTTCTATCTGACCAAGCGGTGCTATTGTACTATCACTACCGAGTTAAACCAAAATCCGGTAGTGATAATAATTATCACTGCCGGTTATACATAAAACCGACAGTGATATAGGACTATCACTCCGGGTTATACCTCAATCCGACAGTTATATATATATATATCACTGCTGGTTTTCTCGAAGAACTGGCAGTGACAAGCCATGAACCAAATATTTCTATTACATATTTTTTGTTCAATATATATATTTTTATACAATTGTTTATACTGTTTCCATATATAGTATATAAAGCATCGTTCAAATCATAATTCAAATATATCCATGTATATACAAAGCATCGTTAAAATCATAATTAAAATATATTAAATTAAGCATCACAATACTTTGTGTTTACAATGATTTATTTACAAATGTAGTTCGACTACATCTCATCTCATCTCTTCTCATTGACTTTGATTTTGCACCGGCCACGAGTAGAATGAGGCGATGAGGCTACTGCGTGAAACTCACGTTTGGATTGATGACCGTCATGAATGAATCCGTGATTTGTTCTTGAATTGCTATAATTTCATCGATAATAACTTATTGGTTCTCGGTTTGGGCGCATTATTGAAGAAAGAGAAAGTTAATTAATGAAGATGTATGTTAAATGAAAAAAGTAGGCATCAATGTGTAATTATGTACCATGGCCGTTATAGCCCTGATCTCTGTGACAATTGAATGTAAATTTGTAGATACATAGTATGCACATAAATTGTTTCCCGGGTCCTGCCTCATACATGGAAAGTCGGTTACTATTTCAAAATGTTTCCTGTAGGGACGATAGCGAACACTTTTCTTGCAGTATCGTGCGAATGTCCTGTGAATGATTTTGAATATTAAGTAAACTTAAATGAAGGAGAATGTAATATTGCTAGAGCAATAACACAATGATCGAGTTTACCTGTTAAGCATGTCCCAAAAGTCTTGATAATGCTTAGTTGGTTTTCTCCTAGATTCCAAGACAAAAATCCTGCTAGCATCTAATTGGATGACGAGGAGGACCCAGTGAAACCTACACATATATGTCAACGTAGTCAATTACTCCAACATCGTGTGTATTATGCAAAAACAGTAAAACGATATTAAAAGTAGGGAAATACATACTTAAAGTTATAGGGTAAAAGTATGGAGGTTTTGTATTGCACCTTCAAAAAAGTATTAAATAAATAGTCTTCATTGTATTGTGGATTGTCCTTCAGAAGCTTCTCATTTACAAGCCCTGGATCTAGGAATCCTAGATTGTCATTGCTATTTCTTCTACAAATCTGTATCTCCATTCTACGTACGAAAGAAGTTAGACATGCAATTAAACAGTACAAGAATGCACAATAATATACGTAGAGACTTACAAAGTCCACATTCGAAGTATATTCACGTCCAGGGAATCTTGCTGGTACAACATGTACACCTCCTCGAAATTCACCCAGAAGATGTTATCCCCATTGTGAAAATCTTGCTCCGTGTATCGGACTGCGAACAACTCCATACCTTCGTTGTACTGCTGCATGTACCACTGATGGACGCGCCGCTGTTGTGTTGTCAGGTGGTCGAAATGAGCTGGTTCAACCAGCGGTTTCCCATAAAGAACCTCCACGAGACCTTCTTCTTTGAGCTTCAAGTTGAGCGGGATCTTCTGAGCATCCAACATCAGCGCGGCACTAGCCGCCTTCAAGTATTGCTACGGATATGCGCTCGTAGTCAGACATTTTGCAAGGTTGAAGCTTTGCCCGTCTTTTGCACTTTTGCCATACTCGAGAAAAACTTTTGCGCGTCTCGTCAACTTTAGTCTTCTCGGTGGTGGCACCTTTTTAAAGTGAGATGTTCTGTTGGCGCTTACATGCTTTTCCGTTCTTCTTGATCATGTCGGTGGTAATTTCTTACGGATTGTCCTTGCTTCACGGATGAATGAGATTTCTTCGAGGGCGGTCTTGACTTGCGAGATGGTTTGGTGTTCGATTCTTCTCAGTTCGGAGGAGTCGGAATTTTTACGGTTGGTGCCGGCAGAGGAGTTGGACTTTGTCTCTGTGGTGGCGACCAGGGCGGGAGGTCTCCGTGTGCAGAGCGCGGCTGATCATCATCTTCGCCGTCCTCATCATCCGAGCCAAACTTAATCAAGCTCTTGCACCACGCGAGGAAGCTATGCACGTTTTCTCCTAGTCTTTTGTTTCCATCCTCGCCAGGGATCTCTACCTCCATTTTTGGTATTGGTGGACTACACTATCCACTTCGACCATGGCGAATCCCTGCGGTATCGGGCGACAGTGCAAAACCTGCGATTCCTGGCATGGCCAAGCCCCGCCCTCAGCTACCTTGATTGTAATGCCATATGCAGACAAATGTAGCTTGCACGGTGTCGGTTCTTTGATGTTATCCACAGTAAAATGGAGTCCGTGCTCTTCGGGAAACCCTGTGGACGTGCAACTACTCTTACGAGCGCCAGGACTGATGAGCTCTGGGATTTCTCTAGGCGGCGGTCGTGAGTTGAGAGCTTTCTGTACTCCTTGCTCCACAACCTTGTCTAGTTCCGCTCTCTGTTCCTCTAATGCCCTCGCCACAACATCTTGTATTTGACGGTCCAGTTGATCTTCTCTTAGTCTCTTCGGGCGCTTGTACAACCATGTGTCTACTGGGAAGGCTTCTTTCCACGGCACCAAACCAATTCCTTGGGTGTGACATGGATGCTCCTTGTTACCGAGGGCTACGGTTAGCTCGTCATTCTCCCTTCTTGGCCTGAAAGATCCTTGGGAAGACTGCATGTGAGCATCCGTGATTCTGCGCGATACTTCCTGCTCTCTGTCACTTCTGAAGCTTAAGTTGCCATCATTGGAGATAGAAGCACCCCTCCCAAGCAACCAGTGCTTCGATCTTTCACTCAAGATGGCCGTCGCAGGAATGACACCCTTGAGGGTTAGTTCTTCTTTGATCCGATCCCATGCTGTTATTTTCATCACGTACCCTCCTATTCCTAGTGTGTGAGGGTGAATATTCTTATCCGTGTTTGCCTTGTTCCTTTGACTTACTATCTGCGCTTCTTCAGACCTCTTGTACGCCACAAAGTCCTCCCAGAACTCTCTTAACTTTGGGTACGTGTCAAAATTTGGCATTTCATTCTTCTTCACATAGTTCTTATTTAGTGTCGTCTTCCAATTCTTCCACTTTGTGCACATGATGGATAGTGCACGTTTCTTTGCAACATTTCGGTCCCTTGGGAAGCGTAATAGTTGTTTCGGCCAGTCCACAATGAGTTCTTGGTCATTGGGAACCACCCATGGGTCACCTTTGCGGCCAATCCACGATCTGTAGGCGATGGGCACGTCATCCCTAGCAAGAACACCGCATCTTTGTCGTCGGCCCGACGATGACTCGGGTAGAGCGGGTTCCCATTGCTGAGAGTTCCACTCGTTAAAAAGTCCCTTAGGCATCTTGTTTGGACCACTACTTGCTTGCGCGCCGTTGATCGGGCGTCGAGCACGCAATTTGATCTTCTCATGAGTCTCTGGGCCAACAATGTTTTGAGAACCACAGTACACTAATACCTTACCTCGCCTACATTACTGACGTCAGGTTGGTCCATGGCAGGATCCTGCAAGTTTAGGTAGGACGTTGGGCTATGGTTCGGGCTACCCGTTCCTCCTTCGTCGATATTTGAGGGCCCAGCTCCCTCCGGCACTTGTCCTTAGTCAGAGGACATTCCTAGCAAGTTTATCGAAAATTTCAAATTAACAAGCTCATTTTTGAAACACACATACAAATGAAGATTGACATAACGAATAAACATAGATATAAAAGCATATGAGCGTACGTATTCAGATGCAAAACAAGTTCTAATTAGGATCCTTTTCTATACTATGGTAGTATATATGTCCCTACGAGTGTTTTAAAGTAAGTCCCGTGATATTTTGCACTCACTAGAGATTGTTTTCATATAGATTATCATTAAGGCTTAAACATAAAGGCAGTAGCAGATCGACCTAAGTCATTTTCTCTCCTATCTTTCTCAATTTCAATTTCACCAGAAATTGTAAAATTAAAATATGGCTAAGATTTATTGAAAGGAGTACTCAATAATAATGTACAAAATAATCCCCGGACTTATCAATTCTAAGAAATAAAATTAATACACATATTTGAAAGACACATACACATCTTTAAAGAACATGTACACATATAGATATTTTTTGATCTTTGTACACATACATCTTTGAAGGACACATACAAATATACATCTTTTTTTTGAATCTGCATGCTCCAGAATAATTTGACCATGAACACAAATACACACATACACATAAACAGGATATATACACATACAGGATATTATACGGGTTGTCAATTTAACGACAAATACATAAGTGTAGAGCACAAAATACATCCTTGAAGGATACATACACATACAGCTTTCGAGGATACATACACATACATCTTTCGAGGATACATACACATACATCTTTCGAATAAATTGAAGACAAAAGTACATTAGTAAACAACATGTAGCCTTATACAAGGGTAACACAAGATCAATAAACCTCAGTACACCATACAAATGGTGATGAAAATTTCCAAATAAATTGACTATTTATATAAAAGAATATAACATGCCACCAAACAAATTGACAATATTGACAAAATCAATAATCCATGCCCCAAAATTTAAACTTAAAAATTTATTGATAAGGAAGTCTAATTACCAGTACAAAAAGCACATTTCTTGTAGTGATGACACTATCAACCAACTATATCCAGAGAAAATTAAATTATATATATGATACTACACACTACAATATAGAAAGTCAAATTTGAATGACATACATTTTCTTCAGGAAGATGTCTTATTCTTGCTCAGAGGCCCTATTGCATTATAAAAGAATTCTACAATGAAGATGCTTAGAGATGTGCTTTGTACTGTGGGAACTATCCTAGCAATGCAATAATATGATTGAAGACCGAAAGATTTCATGCGAGTATTTTGATTCATTCCGCTTGGTCTTGAATTACACAATGCTCAAAGTTTGGAAGATGTAAAGTACCTTCGATAATATGTGACAAAAGGGATCATCAATTAATTTTGATGTACTGTAAAATTCACAAAGGCAATATTAGTATCTGGAATACCACGAACCTTTCATAATATGATTGGCATGATTATAATTGCTTCAGAAGTGAATGACCAAACCAATCGCCGAAGTTATCTCTATGCTCTCTCGCGATCCAACCCTCTGACTTCGCTGGGTTTGTTCTGGATAGCATGTTCTTGTGCATGTTGACATACGGGGCCACCACAACTGATTGTCCGAAAACTGCGAAATGTGCTTGTGTGAATGAAGCTAGATTGTTTGTGCGGAGTGATTTCTTGCCCAGTGTCCCTTTTCCTTGTAGCCTGCCCTCATGCCATGATGTAGGCACACCAATCGGTTTGAGATTCATATAATCGACGCAGAACTCAATGACCTCCTCGGTTCCCCAACCATCTACAATGCAACCTTCCGGCCAATGTCGGTTACGAATATTTTTCTTTATAACCCCATGAACCTCTCAAAAGGGTACATCTGATGAGAAACACGGGACCGAGAATCCGTATCTCTTTCACAATGTGAACAATGAGATGGACCATAATATCAAAAAAAGATGGAGGGAAACACATCTCGAGCCTGCAGAGAGTGTGGACCACATCTTCCTGCAGCTTATCTAGTTTCAACGGATCGATGGCCTTTTGTTAAATCGCGTTGAAGAATGAACACAACTTTATAATTGGGTCTAAGACTTTCTCTGGTAGAACACCCCTAATTGCAATTGGAAGCATCTGTGTCATCATCATGTGGCAATTGTGAGACTTCATCCCAATTAATTTTAAGTCTTTCATTGAGACTAGTCTCATTATGTTGGCAGAGTAACCAGACGGAACTTTCACTCTGTGCAAGCATTCACACACGCTAATTTTTCTTTCTTGCTCAGAGTGTAGCAGGCTGCTGGTAGCTACTTTTTGCCTGTATCTATGTCTTCGTGATACAGCTCCTTCCTGAGTTTCATATCTTCAAGGTCCATCCGTGCGTGGAGGGTATCTTTTGTTTTGCCAGGTATATCCAGTAAGATACCAAGCAAGCTGTCCTACACGTTCTTCTCTATGTGCATGACGTCGATTGTGTGTCGAACTTCCAAGTGTTGCCAGTACGGTAGGACCCAAAATACTGATATCTTTTTCCACAAAGGAGTCTTGTCACGGGAACTCGGGATAGATGTACTGCCGGCTCCCTTTCCGTGAATAATATGAAGATCCTTTACGACCGCAAATATCTGTTTCCCTGTGCGATTTTTCCAAGCTAAGGCAGTCTCCTTTGTCCCGTCAAAGGCTCTCTTATGGGTGATCCTTGCGAAGGAACCTACGATGTCGCATGTAGACCATTTTCCGACAATTCTTCAACCACCGGCTAGCTGTATCATCCAAGCACTGGACGCATGCGTTGAACCCTTTTGTCGTCTGTCCCGACAGGTTACCAAGGGCAGGGTAATCGTTAATGGTTACGAACAATAATGCGCGTAGGATAAAGTTCTCTCTTTTGTACTCATCCCATACCCGTATCCATTGTTCCACAGTATTAGAAGATCTTCAACCAATGGTTTGAGGTACACATCGATATCATTGCCAGGTTGCCTGGGCCCATGGATCAGTAGTGGCATCATAATGTACTTCTGCTTCATACAAAGCTAAGGAGGAAGGTTGTAGATACATAGAGTCACCGGCCAAGTACTGTGAAGGCTACTCATGTTGCCGAAAGGATTTATCCCATCCGTACTCAACCCGAACCTTATATTCCTCACATCTTATGCAAAGTGCTTCTTATATTTTCTGCCGATGTTCCTCCATTGCACAGAATCAGCAGGGTGCCTAAGCATTCCATCCTTCTTACGCTCTTCGGCGTGCCATCGTAGCAATTGGGCATGCCTTTTGTTGCAAACAATCGCCTGCACGTGGGATTATAGGAAATACCACACCACCTTACGGGGGGATCTCTTCTTCTTATGCTCCACCTCGACATCGTCGTTATGGATATCATCGTTGCCCTTATACCGCTTTGCTTTGCAAATAGCACAGGCATCCAAGTCTGCAAACTCATTGTGATACAACATACAATCGTTTGGACATGCGTGTATTTTTTGTACTTCTAGTCCCAACGGGCAGACAACCTACTTGGCCTGGTACGTAGTTGTAGGCAACATGTTACCCTCTGGAAGCAAGTCCCCCAAGAGACATAAGAGCTCAGTGAAGCTCTTATCGGACCAACCATTGCTTGCCTTCAACTGCAGTAGTGTAAGCACGGTATACAATTTTTTTTGCTCCTCTTTGCAGCCAGGGCACAATGGTGTTGTGGAGTCCTCTACCATACACTGGAACTTTTAAAACTCTCTTTCACTCGTGAAGTCCCCCTCCCCATCACGCAACATTTGATCCAGGTCGTTGTCGTGGCTATTGACAAACGTATCTTCGACCGCCGTCATATCGTTGTCTTTTTCATCTTCACCAATATGTTGCCCTTCATGCACAATCTCATCTTCACCGTGCTCGGTCCAACAGGTATAGCCAGCCTTGAAACCCCTTCGAAGTAAGTGTGCACGTATCGACTCTATGGTAGAAAACAACTTCTCGTTTTTACAATCAACGCATGGACAACACATATAGTTTGATGATTCTTCGACTTGTGCTTGCGCGCAGCGTTTACAAAACATGTCACACCATTAAAGAACTCGCACCATAGCGGTCAGTGTCATACATCCACCTTGGTCCATCTACAATTAATTAAAACAAACATCACATAAGCATATAATTGCAAATAATAATAGAATTGTAAATGATAAGATTTAAAAATACATGTAGCAATTTTGAATATGTTAAAATACATCAACCTTTTTCATTATGTAAATATTTATCTAGCAATTTTTTATTATTTTATAAAACGAAAATAATTGTAAATACTTAGGATATATTTTTACTATATTAAAATACATCAATCTTTTTTCATTATGTAAATATCCATCTTCCAATTTTTAAATATTTACAAAATAATAAATAATTGTAAATAGTTACGATATATTTTGACTATGTTAAAATACATCAACCTTTTTTCATTATGTAAATATCCATGTAACATTTTTTTTATTATTTTATAATATGAAAATAATTGTAAATACTTAGGATATATTTTTACTATATCAAAATACATCAATCTTTTTTCATTATGTAAATATCCATCTTCCAATTTTTAATTATTTACAAAATAATACATAATTGTAAATAGTTAGGATACATTTTGACTATATTAAAATACATCAACCTTTTTTCATTATGTAAATATTCAACTTCCAATTTTTAATTATTTACAAAATAATACATAATTGTAAATAGTTAGGATACATTTTGACTATATTAAAATACATCAACCTTTTTCATTATGTAAATATCCATGTAGCATTTTTTTCCAAAATTTGAGCATACATCAACATTTTTTCATTATGTAAATATCCATCTGGAAATTTTTATTTATTTAAAAAATATAAAATAATTGTGAATAATTAGGACATATTTTTATTATATTAAAAATATCCAGGTAGCAATTTTCAAATTACTTTCATAATTGATAATATCAATGTTGCAATTTTTTAATTACTTTAATTATTGAGAGTAAGCATATAAATGAAAATACAGGATATTTTTGTAAATATATCGATTTACAAATGTATCTTGCAATTTTCATTATTACAAAATTCACCTAGCCATTTTCACCATTTTGGAAAATTCACCTAGCCATTTTCACCATTTAAAGATCCACTAAATCATTGAAATGAATAAGAATTGTAATTATCTAAATCTAAAACAATCTATAAAGTGAAATCCAACTACAAATATAATGTTATTAAAATTACTAACCTTGAAAACAAGTAGATATGAATTTTAGTACAATTTTGGCAGCAAGTGGACACAATAATGGAGCAGAGACTCCTCTCTGTTACTCTCGATTGGTCGTGGGGAAGGGATGGCAGGTATATAAAAGACTTATCACTGCCGGTTCTTCCCAGAACGGCAGTGATAGGGCTCGCATTGCGCGGGAAAATAAATATCACTGCAGGTTCTGGTTTAAAACCGGCAGTGAAAATTCCAATATCATTGTCGGTTGAAATAAGAACCGGTAGTGATATATCACTACGGTTTTATATATAAACCGGCAGTGATATGAGGTTATCACTGTCGGTTGTTTCGACGAACCGGCAGTGATAAGTTCTCCCCCTGGCTCAACTTTCGAACCGGCAGTGATATGTTCTCACTACCAGCTCTGTCCTAACCGGCAGTGATGTGCCGGTAAGGATGTGCTGTTCTGTAGTAGTGAAACTTCTAAAAATTCTTTCCTTATCAATTTAGTTATTATTGCATAGTTACTAATAATGTTAGACTTCAATAGAAAAGACATAAAACAACTAGTTACCAAAATATTTTTATAGAAATAGGTGCATAGCATAATAAGGATTATGATAAAATTGGTTCCAAATAAATTTAACTTTGTTTGCAAAGTTTCTATATTTAATCTATTTTTATATCCACTATTCATCTTTGTATTAAAATATTTTTCCAGAATAGCTTTTCAAAATATTTTTTGCATATTTTGGAAGCTCTTGATTTTAGATGAATTTAGAAATTTGTTTCATCTCATTTGGATTTCAAATGCGAAAGATATTTAAGTTTGAATCTAAGTCAGCTTTTGAAAATCCAGGAAAATCAGAAAATACGCTTTCAATACATTGAAAGCGGTTTCTCATTTTCACGGTTTTATTTAAATCTCAGCTGACTGACAGGTGGGGCCTGCGGTCAGTGAGAGAGAGAGGATGAGAGGCACGCTAGCTGACATGTGGGGCCCTCGCGTCATACACCCGAGAACAAGGGCTCACCTCCGCGGCTCGTCGCCGACGTAAGCGACTTCGAGGGTCCGGCCGGCGGTATGAGGAGCTTGAGGAGGTGATGCGCATCTGAGGATGGTATCAATTTGATCGGAGTCGAACCGAGGTGAGCTATCATCGAAAGGAGGTGGCAGCGACAATGGCGGATCGCCAGAGAAGACGAACAAAGGTGGTTCGGTTAGAATCGGTAGCAATTTAAGCACCAAGGGGTACTGGAGGTTCCATTTTTACGGTTAGTGGGTTCGAAGGCTTATGGGATCACCCTGCCACCGTTCGCCGTGGTTGGGAAAGAAAGGTAGCAGCGGCGGCTGAGTTCTGCTCAATGATTCTTAAGTTTAAGTGGGGGCTTTTGATCCTCAGGAGACGTAGAAGCTAAGGTGTAAAGGAATTGGACAGAGATCAAGCATACCGTCTCCAATCGGATTCAAGCCATTTCTAGGGTTCTTCGGCCGAGGTGAAGAATAGATGAAATTGGAGGCTGTTCGTGGTTGTGGGTGCAAGAAAAGAGAGGGGAAATGAAGGGCACTCTAGGGCGATCCTGGGACGGGTTTTATAGCTGGTGATTCGCTGTAGAGAAGCCCGGAGCTTGGTATGAACACGGCGGAAGAATCGCGGCACTGAACAGAAATCAGTATGGGCTGAATTGCGGGAAATCCGGGCAGGGCAGCTGCGTGGCACGGCAATGATCACGTAAGGACCATAGGTGGCGCGAGGTACAGGAGAGGTGGTTGCAAAAGCGCGCAGTGCGCTTCTTTGCTTGGGGCTTGACGCCGAGGAAGGCGAATCTTTGAGGCCTCCGGCGGCGTGCGGCCGCATAAAGCTAAGTCGTCGGTCCCATGAGCCAGTGAAAGAATTGGCGACCTTAAGCAATTTCAGCGAACAGAGCTCAGTTTGGTTCACTGAATCAATTACCTCTCTTGTCGTAAAATTAATGAAGAATTTATTGAGTATACTAGAGCTAGTTTAGAACCTACCAGAGAAATTTTGGACCTATTAGATGCCTGAGGACTTTACAATAATTCTGACACTGCATTGTGCACATATTCATGCATTCTGTTTCTTATTTATTTAGGTACATATATCTCACTCAAAAATTTAGAATTTTTTTAGCAGGTTACTTATAGGCATATTAACCTCCTGTAAAATTTTCGTCTTCAGATTCTTGATAGTTTATTTAATAAAATTTTTACATTCAAGTTTCCAGATCTCTAGCTATTCAGTTTTTGAATTTTTATAAATATCAAATCTAAAGATTATCTCCTGATATTTTTAATGCAGATGAAAGGTATTAGCACTTCTTATATATATATTTTGATTGAATAACCAATTTTTGGATTATCAGCAAAGTTAAGCTATTTTTAAAGAGAGGTATGGAACATGATAGAAATGAAAAGATGATTAGCAACTAGAATTATTTGAGAAGAACTGAGTGTTGACATCATGGAGAGTATTTAAATGTAAAGGCTAATTTGGATAACTCAACAAGGGTTGATGATTTTAGTTGCGAATATATTTGTGTCGACTTTTCTAGTCGGCAATGAATTTATGAGGTAGGCGCTCGATCTCAAACTCGATGGCCACACAAGACAAGGGGTTTATCTGAGTTCGGGCTCTGAGGAGATAATACCCTAATCACTGTGTCTTTGGGATTATATGGATCTCTTGGATGCAGGGTTGCTCAAAGCACAATATGCTCTGGGCGATATGAGGTGTTCTATGCTCTACGGCTTGATTGCTCTATGCTTGGATGATCGGATCCGTATGTTGTTACCCGCCCTCTCCCTTATATAGCGGGGGTGGGGTGGCTTACAGAGTCCTGATCGGTTTGGAGATTCCGATCGGTTACAAGATTCTAGTCAGTTAATAGGATAGAGTTTACATCTTTATCAACCCTATTAACGACTCGGATTACAACCGTATCTATCATATCTAAATATAAGTTCAACTTCCTTTCGGATATGTCCCCTTGCGCGGCAGCGGGCCCGGCGTGGGAGTATCTTACAGGCCTTCATCTTGGGTCTTTCACGAGATACCACGGAATCTATATCCCACAAGCCCCCGAGTGCTTCATGATCCATTGCTTTACTCGGGGCTCCTGCACTGTAATCCCGTGGTTTCCTTATCCAATCGAAAAAACCTTCCTTTTACCAGCGTAATTATGAAGAACTTCGATCATAAATTCCATCCTTTGCTTTTCTTAAGCGCAAATCTTTTACCGGCGATTTATTTGTGAGCAGCCTTACGGACTTCTTATCATGTCACAAGCGTAGATTCGATACTTTTCACTTGAAGCCTTTAATTTTTATTGCTTGGCGGTCATCAGGCGGTCTTGAGGTTGCCTTGTTTTTACGTGCCAACTTATTGGTAGGAAAAACTCTTCGTCTCTCGAAGTTGCATTAACACCAAATCTCTTGACTTTCGATGCTTAATATCCCAGCGCTTACTTGATTTAAATGCGAATTGGCTATAAAAGCGTACCAGCGCTTCAAAATGTATCTCTTAAGCTACGCCTCCATTCTTTTGCTTCAAGCTTTTGTCCTCATCATGCCTCGGTGGTATCATCAAGCGGCGGACCCGTGCTAGTTAAGTGTTGGGAGGAATTTGATTGAGCTTTGAGCTGCTGCTTTGGAGGAGGAGGCGCGGCGTGTCCATGAGGCAATCGGCACTTTCCTTGAGTCGTGCCGCCCTTAGCGAGGGCTAGGTATCCCCTCACCGAGGCGCTCGGCGGCGCGCGGAGGCGTGGTTCTCCTACAACATATAGTTTCCTAGGCGTAATGCACGAGGAATTTTGTACATAATAAAGAAATACCTTACGTAGAAGAATCTCTCATCGTCCCTTGGTATGTATTAGTCTCGTTCTAGGGCGTCTTGGATCTTGGGTGTTGCTTGAACACGAAAGGAGGTGTCCATCTGCGCTAGACATAGCTTAGGCTCGACTTGGCGCATCGTTGCACTTGGCGGCGATCCCCATATCCGATCATTGCGAGATATAGCTTTTAGTCCAACTTGGGGCGTAACGAGGTTATCTGGCTCATGGCGAATGATACCCGTATCCTAAGAGCATGGTCCAGCTCTCTTGGAGCGTATCATGATTTCATATGGCTCTGGGCGAGTGATATCTTTTCGGTTAATACCGAGGCGGCTTAGGCTCTCTTGGGCGTATCACGTTTAGATGACTCATGGCGAGTGATACCCTTCCCGGATCGATGTCGAGTTCACTTAGGCTCTCTTGGAGCATATTACTTTGACGGCTCTTGGCGGTGATACCCTTTCCGCGATGTCGGACCGACAAGCTCTCTTGGGCGTATCACATTTAGATCGAAGGCGTCCATACTCGTTTAAAGCGGCGCACAACATTCTCGGCCCTCGTGGAGCACGCCCATGGATGCGTGCCCGTTTGGGCTCAATCTTACGGTACATGATTCCGTCATGCGGTAACCACCCAAAGGCCCAGCGTGGCGCGTCTGTAAGAAAACAAGTTTTATTTAAGTCGAAGACCATCCACATCCCGTTTAATACGATAAGTGGGAAGCGAGTCCCATCATGGGGCGGCGTGGCCTCGGCGCAATCCGGTCAAATTCTGTCCAAGCCCGTAAGTCGGCGACGGGCACGTAAATCATTTATGGAGAATGCGAAAGGATGAGGCGTTTGTGACTTTTTCCGTCGATTCGGCGAGACCTTACTATTCTCTCTTTAAAAACTAGGTCGTATGGCCTTGATGCAGTTCATCTTTCCGAGCTTTTCTCTTTTCTCCTTCTCGCCTTCTGAACTCTCCGCCACCAAGGTTAACCTTCATTTGTTCTTGTCTTCTCGAGTCATTGTCAATCTTTACGCAGAATGTCTTCTTCTACTCCTTCTCGCCTTCACCACAAGATTGGATGACCTCGACAACGACCAGGAGAAGCTGAAATCCATGGTAGCAGCGGGATCTTGCACGATCGGCCACGATCTCCATGACGCCCGTACCGTCGGTGAATCCGTCCCGACTCCCGCTCAGGAGGTGGTGGTTTTCGAATCCTTTTTCCACATGACCTTGGTCTTCCGATCAGTTCTTTCCTTCGCGGCCTTCTTTTGTTTTATGAAATCGAATTGGTGAATCTAAACCCCAATTCTATCCTCCAAATTTCCCTCTTTGTCCACCTTTGTGAAGCTTTTAAGGCATTAGCCCCCATTTCGACCTCTTTCGTCACCTTTATCTCTGAAGCCCTATCCCTCCAAAAATGACCCCAAGGTTATTGGTATTTGGATTCTAGCTGCGGGAAGGGTTGAAGAAGGATTACTTTGCCATTCCTGTCAAGACCTCCAACAAGAGTGGCATAGGGAATGGTTTTATTGTGCCAACCCGATTTGTCTCTGTCTACATTCCTTTGGCGCCGTCCCTCAATGTCTATTTTACGGGTTCCGCCCTGCTTCTTCCGACATGGATCAAGTGTGCGAACTCTTTGCGATCGGAAAGTTGAAAGATAGCGGGCTTCTGAGGAGTGGGTTTGGCCCTCCACTTCATCGCCCATGGGTGCAGCCTGAAGGAGCGAGTTCATATGGGATTCGCATAGGGGACAAAGTGACCCGACCCGGGAACGGCCCGACGATTTGCCAAGGGAGAGGTTACGCGCCAGGGCTGGAGAACTCTTTATCTCGAGCATCGACATATTATCTGTCAAGTGCTTGAAATCTTTCAACATATCACACCCCCCTCCTGCGATAGGCGATTTTTATTGGGGATTTTGCGTTTCTTCGTTCTTTGAAGTTTTGCTAACTCTTGATCTTCATTTTCAGGATCGCATCGCATTCTTCAGTGTTCCTCCCCTTAGGAATGCCTCCTCGCTTGTTTGTTCTCCGAAGCGCCGGGCGCGGTCTCCAGCAGGGGGCCCTGCTGTAAAGAAGGGAAAGAAGATACTGTCTGATGATCTCGTGGCCCCCCGACGTCCGGTTGGTGGTCCCAAAATCCAAGATCCACTGCGAGTTCGTGGGTTGTTGAGCTTGGGGCACCGGATCGGCGGTCCGAGTGGTTCTTCGAGGGTGGGCCAGCTATTCACAAAAGCCCCCGATGAGAATGAGGAAATCCAACAGGTCTATTACTCCGTTGACTCCATTTTTATTCTTCGGTCTCGCTGACGATTCTTCTTCATAGGGACCCTTCGCTTGATACACCCGTCGGGTCTCCGCCTGGGGGCCTTCTTGAGGTTGGACCTCCGGAGTTCATACTTGCCAGCGAAGCGCTACGAGGGCGCGAAGTGTCTCCTAGTCCCTGGCGCCGTCTCTGTTCGCGTTGCCCTGCGGCGAGATCTCGTTGCTCTGAGCGGCCTCTGCTCGTCCCCCGAGGTTGAAGAGATTCATCGAGTCCCGCCAACCTGCTGCCTGGCTAATAATGAATCTGACCTTTGCCGATGAAGAGGTTTGAAGCTTTTGGGCGACCGGAGGAAGAGCGAGAGAGAGGATGACTTTTTCATCCATGCCAAGGCTTGTGCGCATGCCGCCCGGTGGCGTTCCTCCAAGACCCGTGTGTCCTGCTTCGCCCTTCTTCCACGCGTTTACCTTTTGCTATGATGATTATAGAAAATAGGGGCGCTTGGCGAAAGTCGAGTACATTCAAGGATGCTCCACGAAATCGGACGTGCGAGTACTTGGCCAACCTAGCGCGCATCAAAGCCGAGTATCGGCGAACGCAATCCCGCCGGTCCGAACTACGGACATCGCGGACAGAACAAAGCGCTCTGCGCCGGGAGAATCTGGATATCACCGGCTCTCTCAGGTAGCTATCTCTTGTGTTGTTTCATGTTTTTCGCTTAGTCGACTATCTTGCCGATTTCTTGTGTTTGCTCCGGCTGGATTCGGCTCTCATGGCTCGAAGGAAAACTTAAAGCCGTGGAAGATTCAGAGTGAAGTGGAGAAGGATTTTGAAGGTGTAGCGTCAACTAGTCTTTGCTTGATCCTTTACTATCCTCTCTAACGCTTTGCCTTGTAGATTATAAGGTCAAAACTCGGTAGCAATCGCCGTCTTGACGAAGAGTTAAGGTTCTCGAAACTTCCCGCTGAGCTCGGGGCGCTTCTAGCCCCTCTTGAGTTCGCTTCATCCAAGTGGCGAGAGGCCACTCGGCGGGTGTGGTCGTCGTCCGGCTAAAGGAAGCCCAGGGGCCCTCAAGAACTTCTTTGAAGCAAGCGGCTAATGGTGCAGCCCGGACCCTAGCAATCACCAAGTCCCTCTATCCCGAGTGGATCTTGAGGCCCTTAGGAAGGCTACGCTCGCGATGTTGACGAAGATCGGGCTGCAGAGCTCGGGAGGAAGTCGGGGATACTTCTTTGTCGATTGTAGAGACTCTTGACCTTTAAAGGCATAAAAGTGTTCCTGTTTTCCTTCATGAAAGTATATATCTTGAGTGGTTTGACCGGTGACCTTTGTTCATCGACTCTAGCCCCGAGGCTGCGGGATATGATTCTGGATCTTGTCCACGAGTCTTAACATAAAGCGAAGCACTCGAATTCACGATTATAAAAGAGGTTATATGAAAACGACTTTTTCAATCGAACTTTTATTCACAAAGGATTAAACAGAAGTACAAAAACTTAAGTGAAAAAAGCGACGTAGCTGTTCTATATTCCAAGTATTGCTGATTGTCGATCCATCTTCTCGCTTAAGTTTATAAGCTCCGAGACGAATTACTTCGTCGATGATGTAAGGGCCCTCCCAACTTGGGTAGAGTTTATGTTCGCTCTTTTGATTCCTCCTTAGGACTAGATCTCCTTTGGAGAACGCGTGACTCTTTACATTGCGCCCATCATAACGTCGTAAGCCTTGGAGGTATTTCGCCAAACGAATTGTTGCGATATCCCTAGCTTCTTCCAATCTGTCGAGGCCTTCTAGCCGGCTGTCTTCTGAAGCGATCTCTTCATAACTCCGAACCCGCGAGGATCCGAATTCTAACTCGGTTGGTAAGACCGCTTATGTGCCATATACCAGAAAGAAAGGTGACTGCCCGGTTGCTCTGCTGGGGGTAGTTCGTAGCCCCGAGAGTACTGAAGGCAGTTCTTTGACCCACCGAGTAGCATATGGTTGGAGTCGATCAAAAATCCTTGCTTTTATGCCTTGGAGCACCATGCCATTAGCTCGCTCAACCTGTCCGTTACTTCGGGGGTGCGTGACTGACGCGAAGCAAATTTTTATGCCTAGCTCCTCGCACCAATCTTGAAATACTTTGCCTCTGAACTGAGTGCCATTATCCGTGATGATTCGGTTGGGTACGCCAAATCTAACCATGATCTCGTGAAAGAATTCTCTGGCCTTTGCCGCCGTAATGGTGGCGGCTGGTTTCAGCCTCAATCCATTTGGTGAATTTATCAGCGCAGCGAAGAGATGAGTATAGCCTCCTTGAGCCTTTTCAAAGGTCCCACCATGTCGAGCCCCGGACCGCAAATGGCCATGTAATCGGGATAGTCGTAGTTCTGCTGTTGGCTTGTTCATTTGGCGTGCAAAAACTAACATCCTTCGCATGTCGGACGATGTCCTCCGCATCTGTGGCGGTCGACCAAAAGAACCCTTGGCGATAGGCTTTTCCGACCGAAGTCGATAACGCGCATGGTTCCCACAAATTCGAGTGGATTTCTTTGAGCGAGTCTTTCCCTTTTTGTTCGATATGCATCGTCGCGGTATGCGGAGGAGCTCTTACGATAAAGCTCCTTTCCAGCGACTACATAACTCTTGCTTGGTGCATGATCCGCTCGGCTTGGGCGTGATCCTCGGGTAGCTTGTCTTACGTCGGGTAGTGCGGTATGGAGATGTCAATCGGGGTAATAATCAAGACCTCTGCCTCTTCCCCTTTTCTCTTTGGGTATGCGCTTTTGGCGGCGCTAATCGTGGGTTTATGAAATTCTTCTACAAATATTCCCACGGGCACCTTGGACGGCGAGGATCCATCTTCGCCAATTAAATCGGCTTGCCGTTGTCCGTCGAAATGCGTGAGCGAGCTCGAGTCCATCGAAATTGCTTTCTAGCTTGCGCACTTCTTGGCAATATCTGCCATGTTGTCCTCGATGCAAGACCATTCCTTACGCACTTGATTGACCACGAGCATTGAATTTCCTTGAACCACCCGATCGTCGAATGCGAGAGATATGGCGTCTGGTCCGTGAATGAGTGCCTCATACTCGGCGGCGTTGTTGGATGTAGAAAAAAATTTGGAGGACATACCTCAATCTTTCTCCGCTTGGTGATATGAGCACTATACTAGCCCCGCGCACGAGCATTAGGGAACCGTCAAAGTACATTGTCAATACTCGAGATCTTTAGTAATCACGGGTGCTGCAATTCCGTCCACTCGGCGATAAAGTCGCGAGTGCTTGGGATTTGATAATAGCGGGGCTTGAATTGAATGTCAAAGGCCCGAGTTCAAGCGCCCATTTGGCAATTCTTCGATGGCCTCTGGTTGCAGTATGTCTCCGATCGGGAAGGAGGTGACCACGAAATAACATGCTCTTGGAAGTAGTGTTTAAGCTTGCGAGATGTAAGGAGTACGGCATATAATATCTTACGCACTTGTGGATACCGTACCTTGGACTCACTTAGGACTTCAGCGAAGTATACGGGTCTTTGGACTCTGTGCCCCCCGAGCCGTTTCCTCCTTTCTCACGATGATCGCGTGTGACTACATGTGCGTTGCGCGATATAAAGTAATAGGGGTTCTTCGGCATTGGTGAGACCAACAGGAGGTGTCGTCGGGAAGGTCTTGAGATCTTCAAATGCTTGTTGCGCTTAGGCGTCCATGAAACTTATCTTGTTTCTTGAGTAGTTTGAAGAAAGGCATACCTCGCATACCCGTCGGAGATGAACACCTTAGGCGGCCATACACCTGTAAGCTTACGGGCGTCTTTTTGGTTCGTCGGCGGTTCCATATTTGATATGGCCTTGACTTTCTCGGGTTGGCTTCATTGCCTCATTGTGACATGATAAATCGGCGGTTTTCGAAGATACTCGAAAACACACTTCTCGAGTTGACTTCATGTTGAAAGCCCTTAAACTTTGAAAGTCTCGGCTAGGTCGATGATAAGATCTTTCCTTTCCGAGTTTTTACGACAACGTCATCTACATCGCCTCCACGTTGCGCCCGGTGGGCGTGAAAGCACCGCTTATATCGCCGCGATAGGTCGCGCCGCGTTTTTAGCCGAATGCCATCGTGGTGTAACGATGAGCTCGAAAGGCGTGATGAGCGAGATCTTGATATGATCTTGCTCCTTTAGGCGAATCTGGTGATAGCAGAGTATGCGTCAAGAAAACTCAAAATTTCTGGCTGGCGATCGAATCTACCACGATCAATCCGGGCGGTCAAAGGGATCCTTGACACGCCTTGTTGAAATCGATATAATCGGCCTTTATCGCCAAGTTTTATTCTTCTTTTGAACTAACGAGTTGCTAACCAATCGGGATGATACACTTCTTTGATGAAACCTGCGGCTAGGAGTTTCATGATTTCTGTTTATGGCGTTCCGACGATCAAGGCGAACCGCAAAGCCTCTGTTTGTGGGTTTGACTTCTCATCAACATGGAGAGAGTGCTCGATCACCTCCTTGGTACACTGGCATATCGATGGTTTCGGTGAAAATGTCTCTGTTAGTTTGGAGGAAGGTGGCGAGCACGCTTTCCTATTTGTCCTCGAGCCCTGTCCGATCACGGTTGTTTTAGGCGTGTCGAGACGGGTCAAGAATGATCCTTTTAGTTCCTTCGCGGGCTTAATTCCGAGGTGGCTTGCTTTTTGATGGTACTTCTCCTTCGTCTTGAGCGTGGCAACCTCGGTCTAGATGTTTCTTGCACGGTACCGCTTCTGTAATTATGCAAGTTCATGATTCTCCGGTCGCATTGCGAGATTGCTTGATGTCGCCCGAAGTGTGATGACTCCTTTGGGTCGGCATCTTCTACACCGAGTAAGTGTAATGAGGTATGGCCATGAATGCGGCTAGGCCGAGCCTTCCCAAGATGGCATGATCGCCGTCTCGAAATTGGCTACCTCAAAATTGATGAATTCGGTCGGAAATTATCCTTGGTCCCGAGCGTAGCGGGTAATGAAATCTGTCAGGGGAGCGAGGGCGCCCGGGATTACTCCGTGGAAAGGGTGAGTGCTTGGCCTCGGCTCGAGCGAGGATGCTCATGTCGTCGAAAGTTACGGCGAGCAGGGCGTTGAGCCCACTTCCGCCGTCGTCGGAACCCTCTTGAGCTTCACGCTGCGCTGGCGGGTCAAGTCGAGAGGAAACTTACCCGGATGTGGGACCTGTAGGAGTGATCTCTACGGTCAAAGGTGATCGGGACCTCGGACCATTTTAGATATTGAGAGTCGCGGTTCCACTGCGTTGATCTCCGGCGGTGAGTTTTGCTTCCACTTGGACTCGTATCGGTTGAGCCCCGTAGATGTAGTTCGGCTCTGCTTAGGCTCATGAAATCTTCTTCATCAGGAGTTCCTTCTTCTTATTTGAGCAACGCCTTGGTGGGGCGGTTGCCGTTGACTTTCGCGCGCAAAATGCTTCAGAGTGAAGCAGTCCTTGGCGGCGTGCTTTCCCTTTGGGTGGAAAGGACAGATCACTTCCATGACGGTGCTGTAGTCGGGTGCCTCTCTCCGAGTGGCCCGGGGCGGTTATGCTTGGCTACCGCGACCAGCTCCTCGCCCTTGCGTTTCCTATCCTTGTGTTTAGAGGACTCGGGCTTATCGCCCTTGCTTTTTTGTGTGGGATGATCTTCTTGCCGCTCGGCGAATCCGAGGCCGTGGCGAGCGGTCGGCTAACGCAAACATTTCTTTTACTGAGTCGGGGCTTCTGGACATTTTTAATAAGATCGGGATCGCTTACCCCTTTACGGAAGGCCGCCACCACCACCGCCTCGACCGTCTCGGCGGTGTTCTTCTTGCATGAAGCGCGGATGAAGTCTCTCGCGTTTCATCCTTTTACGGTGCAAGCGTCTGAGTCCCACAGTCTGGGCCTCTCATAGGTCCCCGAAAGTTGGCGATGAATTGCTCGCCTGAGTCACTCCGAGTCTACCGAGTTGGCGGGAGGCCCGTGAGCCATGCTTGTGTCGGTGAGATTGGCCGGCAAATAGTTCGCCATGGCGATGCGATTTCCTCCTGCGCCTTGACCGCTTGAGCGTAGAGACTGCAACCAAGCAGGTCGCTCCCGTCGAACTTTACAATGCCTTTGGGGTTGAATCCGTCGGGCCAAACCACTCGCGGCCGGGGGTAAACGCTTCGGATCCCATCGATGGATCTTTCATCTCGCGGGGTGGACTCCGCGTGGAGATCTCTAGCTCGGTGATGACCGTCAAAACATCGAGTGAGGTTGGCGGCGAGTCATTGACTTCGGCGTTCGTCGTCACTTCCACTCCGGCGATGATGAAATCTGCGATCGTCGTGGTCATCGTGCATTCGATCATTCCGCCGATCGTAGCTTATGCCGAAACGCTCGAAGTCGTCGCGGCGTCCATGTCTTTCTTCCTCGTCCCGCTCTCGTCGCCTGGCCGTGATGTCCTGGCGGAGGTCGCGATCAGAGATCTGTCGTCGTCTCGGTATGCGGCGCGTGGCGCCGACTGCCAACGCTCCGGCTGGTTGAAGTCCGACTGCTGGCGACACGAGTGTCCGCGTTAGAGCGCGAGTGCGCTTCTCCAGCCGGCTTCTCCTGATTTTGCTAGATAGCTGCCGCTGTCACCATGGCCTTGATGTGAGCCACAATCGGAGTGTTGGGTATCCGATGCAATCGCCGGGTCCGGCCAGCGTCGAGGCGTCTTGAGCGGCGGCGTTACGCATCGGCGTGCGGAAGACGGACTGGTCTCATAACTTAGATTGCAGGATGTCCTCCCAGACATTGTGACCCAAAGATCGGAGAGACCGCGTTTTGATCTCCTTACCCTTACGTCGGCGATCTTCTTCCGCGACGTCACGATCTTCTTGATGGAGATCGGTCTTACATCCATCAATTGAGAAGATCGCGAAAATCGCAGCCGCCCCTAATGGAGCCGTGGTTTTCGGATAAGTCGAGTAATGTACACGAGATGGTTCGCTGGATTCTACAGATTGAATCGGTTTTATCGGTGACAAGCTCTCCTGCATATTAGCGGCGAAATCCGGGCTTAGGCGGAAAGCTTTGGTGGAGATGAATCGCCGGTTGGCGCCATCAGTGCAGTAGGAAAAGATTGAAGCGCTCCCCTACGGCGCACTAAGCGCCGACTTTTGTAGTCGGCAATGAATTTATGGGGTAGGCGCTCGATCTCAAACTCGATGGTCATACAAGACAAGGGGTTTATCTGAGTTCGAGCTCTCGCGGAGGAGATAATACCCTAATCTGTGTCTTTGGGATTATATGGATCTCTTGGATGCAGGGTTGCTCAAAGCACAATATGCTCAGGCGATATGAGGTGTTCTATGCTCTATGGCTTGATTGCTCTATGCTTGGATGATCGGATCCCTATGTTGTTGCGCCCTCTCCCTTATATAGCGGGGTGGGGTGGCTTCTGAGTCTGATCGGTTTGGAGATTCCGATCGGTTACAAGATTCTAGTCAGTTAATAGGATAGAGTTTACATCTTTATCTACCCTATTAACGACTCGGATTACAACCGTATCTATCATATCTAAATATAAGTTCAACTTCCTTTAGGATATGTCCCCTTACGCATGATAGCGGGGCCTAACGTGGGGAGTATCTTTTGGGCCTTCATCTTGGGTCTTTCCTGAGGATACCCTGGAATCTATATCCCACAATTTGGTTCGGGCTGACTTTCACAAGCATAAGTGGTAGCTAAAGCCAAGGTGTTTGATTTTTCATTGATTAGGGAATAGATGGAGGATTTATCGGGTAATGGTTAAAGGTGAAAATTGAAAGTTTAAAACTTGTACTTTTACTAGGCTTTTGGAAGGATCAAGATAAGATATATTTTGATGAGAGTTCAATTATAAGGTAACATTCCGCTTATCAAAACATTACGTTTATGAATAGTTTCTAAATGAATTTTCAGTTAACTTTAAGTAGGTATAAAGAGACAAGATGATTTCAAATTAATCTTATTTCAGGTAGAGATTGTATTCATAAGAGATGTACCTGGCATTGCGTCAGGTATGCTCTGATTGATGTCTTGAGTTGGAGTAGATGCAGAGTTAGGGCCTTGTTGGCCTTCGAATTCTTGAGGTTGTCCTTGCAATTGCTGTATAGCTTCATGGGGTTGATCATAAGGTTGATTTCGCTTCTTCTTTGAGCACTTGTTGGCATAATGCCCACGTTCACAACAGTGAAAACAAGTAACATTGATTGCTTTATTTTGAACACCAGATAGCTGATTATTAGCGTTGTTGGAGGGACGAGCAGATGGTGATTGAGCTTGGGATTGGAGTTGAGAAGAATTCTCCTTGGGGCAAGTGTCGTTGTTCAAGCGCCTCTTCTTCAACTGATTCTTCGGGCGACCTGCTTCAAATCTTATTCCTCCTACTCTTGGAGTTATAATCTTAACTGACGTAACTTCTGGTATGGCTATAGATACAGGAGATATTTGTTCTCTTTGTGGGCATTGCTTAGCAAGATGGCCCTGCTTGCTACAAATGAAGCACTTTTGTTTCTTTCGTGACGCTTTGTTGGGAACAATTGCATGTTTCAAGATGTTCTTCTTCTGAAGCTTAACTTGCTGACGATTAGGGCATTCCCTTGCCCAATGACCTTCTTCACCACAAAAGAAGCAAGCTGTTGGCGATGGCCAATTACTTCTTTCTTGATGGTGATTTACAAGATTGAAATGTTGCTTCTCCAATTCTTCTAATGATATTTCTTGTGCAGCTTCTCTTCTATTTGTCAATTCTTGAGCAACTAAGTCTCAGAGTTTTTCTTGCTGATGCTGAACTGCGGCGGTGACTAGTGGATCAAGGGGGCATTGGGATGGACAATGATCTTGACTTTCGCAAAGGTAACAAGTGATATTATTCAGGGGACATTCTCCAGGAGAATGATTTCCTTCATAGCTGGAGCAATTGATTTTATGTTCATCAGCAGTATGTCCTATTTCTCCACAGCGAATGCAAGCATGATCTTCAGATTGGTTGGGTTGACAACATTTTAAGGGACAATGTTTAGGTATCGAATACTTGTAGGAGCAGGTTTCTGCGCTAGCTGTTGGGAATTTGATTGGACTAGGGTAGGATTATCATTTGGAGGTCGAAAGCTTTGCTTAACTTCACTTTCAAGGATTTTGCCGAGGGATCTTGTCACAGGCATCCTCCAACAATTATTATAAGGTTATTGGGATGAGATTCTGCTAGGTTATAAGACATTGTTTCATTCTTTAAAGGTTTAATTTATATTATTATTATCATTTTCAAGGATTAACTCATCGTGAATTTCAACCAAAAGGTTTTACATTCGCGAGGGTAATCCGAACAACAATATAAAGCATTTTAAGTATCAAAAGTTCGAAAGAACACCAATTACCATACTGATTAATATACATATAATCTAGTTTCATATACTCTAGGAAGTTAGAGGCTAAATAAATATTGTTCTTAATTAGGAAAGGGTTTCTAGTCTAGTTTCAGGTTTCATTCCAATTTTGAGGTATGGGATTCTATTTCTTCTAGCCCATAATTGCTATACACGAGCCATGACAGACGGGTTGGTGGAGAGTTCCTTGCGGCAGTTGGTTGGAAATGTGGTAAGTACTTCTAACGATTACTTGTTCGTTGACGTCTTGGTCCAGTTGCTGAGGAAGGATCTTGAAGTCTTGTGCGAGCTTTGAATGCATGAGCATAAGTGTTCATGTTAATTCCATAAGCTTTACACACTCGACATAGAGGCTTGCGTCCAGTCTCTTGGATAGCGTTGAATCTTGGTATCATCATGATGCTTTGCATAGTGACATCGAACTTCATTTCATAATTGAGTGATGACATGCTTCTAACTTTATAACTAGTTTCATGGCCTAATTGGGTTTGCCTGGTATCATAAACAGGTGCATACTTTCCATGTTCAAGGCTTTTTTTTAAGGAAAGAGGTCAATATGATAATTTAGATAAGAAAGAGATTAAAATGGGAGGAAGAGAGTTATCCTAATCTTACTTGTGCAATATCTAATATTTTTGGAAGGCTCATGCTTCTAAAATAACATTTTATGTTTTAATGGCTTCATAACTATGGGTTCCATATTGTTTTGGGTCATCTCATCGTAATTCTTTAACTTATTGGTTAAGTGTTACGAGAATATCCCATAATAATACACACAAAACCTCTAATTAATCAAAAGGTAACATACTTTTTATTTTATTATATATATAGGAGTTATGCATCTCCTTGCATTACAACAAAAGTTTTCACTACTACTTCTTATTACTATATGATCATATCTTCTATTCTAGTAACGAAGGGTTTTGCTGGAGGTCCTTTGGTAAGAGTATTTCTCAAAGTAGCAGAGGTAGATTTGCGGTGTTAGTTTACTAATGAATCTTGAAAGAAAAAGGTGCTGGTATTCTTTGGATTAGTTCTTTGGATATAGATGAAATGAGGATAGATTGCAAGGATAGACAACAATATCTGTCATACGGACTTGGGGGAATTTGGTTGGTGTCGCAATTTGTTGATCATGGCAATTTGTGGCGGCATTTCTTTGGCAATACTCTATCGAGAGAGAGGAAGGAAGAAAGGTGGTTTTGGTGTGGTTGAGCAAAGGAAACTGAATGAGTTGGCAATTTTCATGTTTGTCAGGTGCAAAGATGAGTTCACTGGAAAGAAGCTTGGATAGCGATGTTTACTGGTTGGGTTGGCGTGGTTTTTGCTTTGCCGAGGCAGTTCTTGCAGTGGTTGTGGCAGCAACGGGTGACGATGCAGTGCTTGAGCAAGGTGCGGCTGCATTTCTAGTTTTGCGATCACAATGGAAGATTCAAAGCTGAGCTCTATCATGGCAGCAATGGGTTATTGCGATGGTAGAGGAAAAACTAGCAGGGCATCTTTGCTTTGGTAGTTTGGTGCAGAGAGGAGAAAAGCAAGCTGACTTGGATTTTCAGTGTCCAAATGAGAAGAAAAGGTGGTTATAGCTGTGACTTGGATGGATTGAGCTCAACTGGTAGAGAGTAAAGAGATGACTGGAAAAGAGAGCTGAGTTATTAATCCTGATGAGAGAGAATTTTGCAAGGAGGACTAGAAATTTTAAAAAGGATATGTAGCTAAGAATTTCTACAAAAGAAAGGGTAAGCTTGACAGAAATTTTATAAAAGAAGGGAAACTCTTTGTGAAAACTTTCCATCCAACCTACATGTTAGGATTTCTAGATTCATATATTTAGGAGCAATTTATCATAAAACTTTAACCTAAAGGTTAAGTTTACACGTAAATAGTCCAAACAAGGAAAACAAAATCCAATTGCAAATAGCAAGATATAAACATTACATAAGAATGCTTCTTGTAGCTAAATTAGAATGATACTACTATACGTAAGGATTCCTATCTTACGAGGAATCTAATCTATTCTTCTATATTTTTCTGTTGGGTGACATCGACCCTTCATGATGTAGAATCTTCATACTTTACTTTCGCCTTGCCAGATGTAGCGAGGTGTTATGTCCATCTTGATGTCGGTGTAGACGCTGTAGTCTTCTTTGGCAAGGTATGAAGGAAGGTAGCGACATATCTTGGACAACTTCAGAAGCAAATAGTGAAGATGAACTATAGGCGAGGACTATTTTTAAGGAAAGAGGAGTTTGATATAAAACAAAATGAGAGTGGGGTAAGGACAAGATCTTAAGAAAGAGGGAAGAATAGCAAAAACTACATTTTGCAAATATAGTAACTTTTTGCAATTAAAATTTTGAGGTTGTCCTAATCTTATTACTAACGACCATTTTATCTAGGGTTTTATCCTACAATCAGTATCAACTGTAACGACCCCAATATTATGCGAAAATGGGGGTCGTTACAGCAAGCCTGGCCATGTCACGACGAGCATTCACACCATCCTTGGCCTTCCCAGGTATGTTCAGCAGGATGCCAACTAAATTGTCGCAGACATTCTTCTTAACATGCATGACATCAATACAATGCCGGACATCTAACTCCTTCCAGTATAGTAAGTCCCAAAATATTGACCTCTTCTTCCAAATGGTCCTAGGATGAACAGATTTACGGCTCTTTCCATACTGAACATCGATATCCTCTACACGTGAATATACTTGCCTTCCACTCATAGGCTGCAGTGCCGAACGAACTTCCCTCTTCCCATCAAACTTGTCATCCATCTTACGGTATCGATGACTTCGAGGTAGAAACTTACGGTGACCCATATACACAGTTTTCTTGGAACTCGGCAACCATAGACTCTCAGTCTCCTCTTCACAAATAGGACACACTTTGGCTCTTTTCGTACTGTAACCCGCCAAATTACCAAGGGCCGGGAAATCATTTATGGTGCAAAATACCATAGCTCGTAGGGTGAAATGCTCTCTTTTGTACGCATCCCACACCACGACATCATTCCACAATTTTACCAAATCCTTGATTAGTGGTGCAAGGTACACATCAATATCATTTCCCGGCTGTTTGGGTCCAGAGATTAGTAATGACATCATGATATACTTCCGCTTTATGCACAACCAAGGAGTGAGGTTGTAGATACACAACAGAACTGGCCAGGTGCTGTGACGACTGCTCATGTTACCAAACAGATTCATTCCGTCGGTACTCAACCCAAATCTTATGTTCCTCATTTCGGCACCAAACTCCTCATGTTTCCAATTGATATTTCTCCATTTAGCCGAATCAGCAGGGTGTCTCAGCTTGCCATCTTCCTTTCGACACTCATAATGCCAATGCAACAATTTTGCCTCTCTGGGATTTGCAAACAACCACTCCAGACGGGGAATGATGGGCAAGTACCACAATACCTTGGCTGGTGCACCTTTAGTGACCTCTTCACCGTCGTTTCCCCGACTATTACGCTTCTCGTCATTATGCTTCTCCTTTTGTTTGTACCGGGGCACACCACAAACTGGACAAACGTGCAGCTCCTGATGTGCGTTACGGTACAAGATGCAATCATTCAAACATGCATGTATCCTTTCTATTTCCATTCCCATGGGACATAGTAGCTTGTTCGCTGCATAAATGTTTGTTGGCAACTCGTTTCCCTTCAGAAGCAGATTCAATAGAAGAACTAGAAGTGCATTGAAACTTGTATCTTTCCAACGGTGTTTTGCCTTCATTAGAACAATGCAAGGACAGAACCCAACTTGGTGTATTCCGCTTTGCATCCTGTGAACAGCGGTTTGGCATCGTCTTCCATCAAGCTTTTAAACTTTTCAAACTCTCTTTCCGTGTAATTACCCTCCACATCCCGCAACATTTGCTCCAAATTATCCTCCTCAAACATATCAAGCTGCAACTCGTCATTCGGTTCCATCGTGCTTTCATTGCATACCGGAAGGGTACTACCTGCCTCCCCGTGATGGATCCAACATGTGTAATTCCTCACGAAGCCACATCAAATCAGGTGGTCCTCAATTTGAGTTGAGTTGTTAAATCTCCTCAGATTGGTGCAATCAATGCAAGGACAATATATGAAGTTTACACCCCTCCTCACCATGTCCTCTTCTGCAATTTATTTGAACTCCTTAACAGCCCTCAGAAATTCAGCACTCACATGGCTTTTCTGATAAATCCATTCCTCACGGTCCATCTACAATTAAATTTTGAACAATAAATTAAGGAAAAACTGGAGCGACAACTAGCTAGCTATTTTAAATATTGAGACATCATTTCAATTAATATTACCTTTGCGAAATAGAGGACAGGTTCCAAGATATATAAATGTACACTCGATCGATACCTAGCTTCTTCCCTAGTTTAGAGCTTCCAATTCCCTAGATAGGAGACATAATTTTTTAAAATCAACAATGATATCAAATAATCTAATTTATATAGCTAGTGCAGTAGCTTGCAAATCATTTTACTACAACGAAACAAAACAAGGGTACCAACGATGACTCCTAATCTCTAGATAGGTTAGGTCCTAATCCTATTCGACGATATGTGATTCGGGCAAGTTCTTAAGCTGTTGTACAATTCCAAAGAAAATTTCGGCAGCATCTCCCCGCTGTTCTCCATATACACGTCTCGACAACAGGTCAAGAGGGGTGTGCATATGGAGAACACCAGGGGGACGCTACCGAAATCTACTTTGAAGTTGTACAACACAGCTCAAGAATTTGCCTGAACCACATATCCTCGAACTGTCCAAAAAACGTGGACAATTCGAGGCTGCTCGCTTATAAATATGCCATTTCGTTTGGCATATTTATAAACAAGCATCCTCGAACGGGAGACATAGGTTCCGTAGCCTAAACTCTAACATTTATCATATGATAGCAACAATAATTCCATATGAACACGAGAGCACTACAACAATTAAATAGATGTGTGCTTGTCAAATAAAGAGTGTGAAATCTAAAAGCATGTACACAATTCCAGTGCAACCTAAACTTTATTCACGACATATCGAAATTACTTAGTGCAAAATTGAAGGGGTTTAAAGAATTGCTCACATTTTGAAGAAAACTGCAAATGAGGGCAAAAAGAGGGGAATCTCCTCAAGATAGGGTTTCAAATTTGCCCTCTTAATACCCACCCATGAGGACTTCAAATTTTCTCACCCAAGTATTGCTTCCAACCACACAATATGAGCTATTTTCTCGGGTGGCGACGGAGAAATCTCCTCTGGGGCAACAACAGAGAAGAGTTCAGCGCGAGTGGTATATATGACCTAGCGAGGCACATCAGAATTGGTTCTTTTCGAGAAGTGCATGGTCATCACTATCGCTTCTTTTTATAGCAGCGATAGTGATGAGCACATGAACATCAGAATCGGTTCTTTTCGAGAAGCGATAGTGATGTGCACGGTCATCACTATTGGTTCTTTTTATAGAAGCGATAGTGATGATCACGTGTGCATCACTATCGCTTCTTTTCTTAGAACCGATAGTGATGTATATGCACATCACTATCGCTTCTATCAAAAGAACCAATAGTGATGTGGACGTGATCATCACTATCACTTCTTTTGTTGGAACCGATAGTAATGACCGTGCACTTCACTATCGCTTTTTAGTTGAGAACCGATCGTGATATACCCAGTGCTACATCACAATCACATATAATCTCAAAACCGATAGTGATTATTACTAACACCCCGCCGAAGTTATTTATCACAATCGTTTTTTCCTAAAAACTTAAGAACCGACACAGATAAAGCGATAGTGATGTGCCGTTCTGTAGTAGTGTATAAAGTTAGAAGCATGTCATCACTCAATTAGGAAATCAAGTTCGATGTCACTACGCAAAGCATCACAACAATACCAAGATTCAACGCCATCCAAGAGACTGGACGCAAGCCTCTATGCCGAGTGTGTAAAGCTCATGGAATTAACATGAACACTTATGTTCATGCATACAAAGCTCGCACAAGACTTCAAGATCCTTCCTCAGCAACTGGACCAAGACGTCAACAAACAAGTAATCGTCAGAAGTACTTACCACATTTCCATCTAGCTGCCGCAAGGAAATCTCCACCGATCTATCTAGCATGGGTCGTGTTTAGCAATTCTGAGCCAGAAGAAATAGAATCCCATACCTTAGAATTGGAATGGAACCTTAAAATAGACTAGAAACTTTTCCCTAATTAAGAACAATATTTAGTTAGTCTATAACTTCCTATATCCTTACAGTATATGAAACTAGATTAAATGTATATTAATCAGTGTGGTAATTGGTGTTCTTTTGAACTTTGATACCTAAAGTGCTTTATATTGTTGTTCGGATTACCCTCGCAAATGTAAAACCTCTCGGTTGAAATTCACGATGAGTTAATCCTTGAAAATGATTATAATAATATAAATTAAACTTTTAAAGAATGAAATGATGTCTTATAACCTAGCAAAATCTCATCCAAATAACCTTATAATCATTGTTGCAGGATGCCTGTGACAAGATCCCTCGGCAAAATCCTTGAAAGTGAAAAACAAAGCTTTCGACCTCAAATGATAATCCTACCCTAGTCCAAACAAATTCCCAACAGCTAGCGTAAAACATATCCAACCTTGGCTCAATCCTCACCAAAAGAGGAAATAGATCAGATCAAAAACCTGCTCCTACATCCTATTCGACACCTAAACATTGTTCCTTGAAATGATGTCAGCAGAACCAATCTGAAGTTCGTGCGTGCATTCGCTGTGGAGAAATAGGACATACTGCTGATGAGCATGTAATCAATTGCTCCAACTGTGAAGGAAATCATTCTCCTGGAAAATGTCCCCTGAATAATAGCACTTGTTAGCTTTGTGAAAGTCAAGATCATTTCCCATCCCAATGCCCCTGGATCCTCTACTCAACGCCGCAGTTCAGCATCAGCAAGAAAAACTCCGAGCCTTAGTTGCTCAAGAATTGGCAACTAGAAGGGAAGCTGCATAAGAAATATCATTAGAAGAATTAGAGAAGCAGCATTTCAATCTTTTTCAATCACCATCAAGAAAGCAGTAATTGGCCATCGCCAACAGCATGCTTCTTGTGTGGTGAAGAAGGTCATTGGGCAAGGGAATGCCCTAAGCATCAACAAGTTAAGATTCAGAAGAAGAACACGATGGAACACGCAATTGTTCCTAGCAAAGTGTCACTAAAGAAACAAAAGTGCCACATTTGTCGCAAGAAGGATCATATTGCTAAACAGTGTCCCCAAAGAGATCAAACATCTCCTAACACCATAGTCGTGCCAGAAGTTACCACAGTCAATATTATAACTTCAAGAATAGAAGAAATATAAGATGAAGAAGTTTGCCTAAAAAATCAGATTAAGAAGAGGCGCTTGAACAAAGATGCTTGTCCCAAAAAGAATTCTGCACAACTTTATCCTAAATCTAAACCATCACTCGTTCACTACCCCAACAACACAAATAAACAACCGTCAAATGCTCAAAATCGGAAAGCCAATATTATCTGTTTCTGCTGCGGTAAATATGGACACTACGCCTACAAGTGCCCAAAGAAGAAGCGAAATCAACCTTATGCTCAACTCCATGAAGCTATACATCAACCGCACGGACGACCTCAAGAATTCAAAAGCCAACAAGCACCAAGGTCTGCATCTACTCCAACTCAAGACATCAATCATGGCATACCTAACGCAATGCCATGTACATCCCTTATAAATACAGTTTCTACCTGAAATAAGATTAATTTGAAATCATCTTGTCTCTTTAGATCTACTTGAAGTCAACCAAAATTTCATATAAAAAATTATTCTTAAAGTAATGTTTTGATAAGCGGAATGTTGCCTTATAAATCTAACTTAACTCTCATCACAATATATCTTATCTTGATCCTTCCAAATGTTCGGTAAAAGGTCAAGTGCTAAACTTTCAATTTTTATGCTTAACCATTACCCGATAAATCCTCCATCTATTCCTTCGTCAATGAGAAATCAAACACCTTGAGTTTAGCTACCTTCTACTTATGCTTCTGAAAGTTAGCCCGAACCAAATATATTCGCAACTAAAATCATCAACCCTTGTTAAGTTATCCAAATTAGCATTTATATTTAAATACTCTCCATGATGTCAACACCCAGTACTTCCCAAATAATTCTAGGTGCTATTCATCTTTTCTTTTCTATCATATTCCATACCTCCCCTTAAAAATAGCTTAACTAAAAATTAGTTATTTAATCAAAAGATATATATATATATATATAAGAAGTGCTAATACCTATCATCTACATATACGAAACCCAAATAGAGTCTTTTCTATTCTTGACATATCACTTTGGAATCGCAAGAAGAAGATCCAGTGAAGCAACTACACAGAAGATGAAGTGATGAGAACGACAAGATCACCTCCACGGAATAATTCCCTAAACCCATCTAGTCCTTGCAAATTTCGAGGATGAGATTTCTGTAAGGGGTGTAGATCTGTAACATCCTAAAAATTCTAAATAAGAAAAATAGAAATATAAAAATTAGAAAATGAAATTGAATAGAATTTTTAATTAAAATGTCAAGAATGAATTAAAATATTATCCTCTATTTCAATATCTTGAAATCCAACCTTAATAAAAGGATAAGTTGCATAATAAAATTTCAAATCAAACAAAATATGAAAATAAATTGGAAATATAAGTTCATTTTGAAATTTCATTCAATCTGAATTTCGTCTTGAATTTTGGCTCTTAAGAAATCTTTTACTGTATTAATTTCTGTTTCCCTCAATATAAAATGCAAAACATAATGAGGAATTAAACCTTAAACATTTAATTATTGTTATTGATGCTTTTTATGAATTATCTGGAGTTTATTGACTTTTCTTGGATTTCTTTATCATTTTTTGAAAGGAGAATTCCTTTTTAATGAATAATCAAACATGGGATAAGTAATAAGAAAAGACTGGTAAAATAAAAAAATAAGAAAAATTCCTGTCAATTTGTGGAGATATCCAGAACCCTAAAATATATTTTGAAAGTCATGTCAAAGTATTGAAAGATGAAAAGAAAGGTAATTAATGAATCATGACAAACAATAGGAAATGTGTTAGAAAATTTATATATTATGTTAATCCTAGATAGATACATTTACAGTAAAAATATCAGGAAGTAATAATAATATTTGGTATTTATAAAAATTCAAAAAGAAAAACTGAAAATGTGGAAATGTCAATGTCAGAATTTTAGTAAATAAAATATAACGAATTTGAAGTTTAAATTTTACAGTAGACTAATATAGCCATAAGTAACCTTAAGAAAAGTTTCATAAATATTTAAAAAGTTATAAACTCCCAGAAAAAAATTAAATACTGAAAACTAAAATCTGTGCACAGTAGCTTGTTAGAATGTTTATAAATTCTACACGTAATATCTCGAGCTGAAAATTTTACAGGGTAATCTTCCTTATCTCTAGTACACTCAGTAAATTGTTCATTAATATACAAACAAGATAAGTAACCGATTCATTGAACCAAACTCAGCTCCAATTGCAGAATTGCTTGAGGTCACCGTTCCTACCGCTGACCTATGGACCCGATTGCCTGTGCGGTCCCACCTGCTAGCCTCTGCCCCCAGTCTTCTTCTTCCTCTGGACGCAGGAGACCCGAAGCATTTCGCGTGCTGGATGTAACCGCCATTCCTGTACCTCGTGACACCTCATTTCCTTTGGCCGTCATCACCATGCCACCTTTGCAACAGTCTTTGCCACACCGCAATTCTCATTGCAAATTGAAGACCGAGATGGCGATAAGAGGGGGGTGAATGATCCCAAATTAAAATAAGTTCTCTAAGTAAGATCACAAATGCAGATTTTCACCCAAAGAAACCAAGCCAAAACCCTTAGATATCAAATGGAAGCAAAAGAGTCAGGTGAATGATCCCAAATTAAAATAAGTTCTCTAAGGAAGATCACAAATGCAGATTTTCACCCAAAGAAACCAAGCCACAACCCTTAGATATCAAATGGAAGCAAAAGAGTCAATTTTCACAAAAATCAGCCTGATGCTAGTGCTATTGCACTCTGGGGCGATACTACCGGGGTTACTGTAGCACAGGTTCAAATAAGAAAATTGATGTATCTTTTGACCCATTGATCCAAACTCAACCAAACTTGGTATATAAGGTCCTTGTGATGTCAGGAATTTATTTCAACCTTCAATCACAAGGATTGATGTCAAAGTTCTTACCTTTATGCCCGGGAAGGAAGAACGCACCAAGTTTCGACAAAAATCGAAAGAATTTGATCAAGGATTGCTCGTGGGGTTTTGATGATCAAAGTGATCTTGAATGACTTCTCACACATCCCAGCAAGCAAGACAACACAGAGAAACTCAAGGATACGCAATCTACAAGATCAAACATTCAAGAACGCAAAAGATCAACTTCTTGCAACAAGAACGCATGGATAGCCTATATGATTGAAACAGGATTTCAAGAAAGAATCAATCATAAACCTTAGAAAAAGATTCGTAAGCAATTAGAAGGACGGGGAGGCAAATCTAAATTGCATAAATGTAAATTGCAAGAAAGTAAATGCGGAATTTAAATTGCGTAATTTAAATGCGCAATATAAATGCGTAAACGAAATGAAGCAAGAACATAAATGAAGAATATTTCATTTCTGGAAGGAGAGGTTACAAAGCCTCACATTCATATGGGCAAAGCTCAAAGGAGCATCAAAAACCTCAAAAACCTTCTCAGGGGGAAGGCTACCCCTCCACCCCTATTTATACAACTCTTGGGCCACCTACCACCCTTGGATGAGCCTCTAAACCCTAGATCATCCATCAAGGGCTAGGATTAATGTACTCAACCAATCATGCAAGGGCTAACCCAAAACCCACCACACACATGGGTTTTCTTGCACGGTTTTCAAAGCAAGCTACCCTTATCCACTATTCTATCTTCCAGAACTGCAACCCAACAGATCTCCTTGATCCAAGTAGTGATAAGCTAGCTACTCCACTGTTCTCTTGTCTCTTGGGACTGCACCGACTTCATCTCCGGCCATCTTCCGGCGAACATCGGCCAACTTGAACCTCCGGCCATCCCATGCCTAGTTCCAGCCTCTCTTCGCCTCACCATGACTACCAAATGAAGTCCTACATCCACAAAGACAAGAAGACCCTACTTGGTTCGACCATGAACCCAGCGCATCAATTTTATCACGAATTTTGGTTTGTACAGACCAAAGCGGACGAAAAGAGCAGTATCCTATTTTCAACACAGCAGAAATCTTCTCAATTTTGTATGATTTTTTATGTTGCTCAGATGAAAACCTTGTCAACATGGAAAAGTTGTGTTTCGAAATTATCTACAACTTTCATGTAGAACACATAATTTTTTGAGCAATGGAAGACCTTCAAAAAGGCATATTACTTCACGCTGTCAAAATTGGTCCGTCATACACGTGAGATTCTCTGTTAACCTTCCCGATTTTCTATGATTTTCTATGTTGCTCAAATGAAAAACTTGTCAACATGAAAAGATTGCGTCTTGAAATTATCTACAACTTTCATGTATACCAAATAATATTTTGAGCAAGGGGAAACCTTCAAAAATGCATATTACTACACGCAGGTAAAATTGGTCCGTCATACACGTGAAACTCACGCGACATTTGGTCCGTCATACACATGAAGCTCACTGAGATTTGGTCCATCATACACGTGAAACTCACAGAAATTTGGTCCGTCACACACGTGAAACTCACAGAAATTTGGTCCGGCATACACGTGAAACTCACAGAAATTTGGTCCGGCATAGACGTGAAACCCACTGTGATTTGGTTCAGCATACACGTGAAACTCTCAGAATTTTGGTCCGTCGTAAATGCAACTCCAACTTAAAATAAAATTTAAATACAAGCTCAAATCTAAGCTATCCTAGATCATATAAAGTCAAATACTCATCACAAACATGGATGGACCTCCACATGGTCCTTCAATCTCCCCCTTGATGAGTATATTGACAAACCACAAAAAAGGCATAAATTTGAGTTCGAGTAAGATAAGAAGAAAGCAATTTGATTTCAAAACCACACATGGTCTAGAGAGAATAGACTGAGAACATGACCAAGTTGGTAAGACATATTTTAGTGCTAAATCAAGGAGAGAGCAAGTTTTGCACAAAAGCTCTAAAATCCAATCATAAGCACCAAATGTGATTATGATCCATAAGAATTAGCAAAATTTTACAAAGATCATAAGAACCAAATAAGCTTTCACATTTTAATGATGCCTTTTCTACGTTGTCTCCCCCTTTTGGCAATATAGGCATCAAAATGAAATTTTCTCCCCCTTTTTATGTATGTATGAAATGCAACCTAAAGGAGCTTTGAAAATTATCGAAATGATCGTAATGACAAGATATGACACCAAGTTTATCAATCTCAGATTATGACTAAACTAAGATATGTCCAAGTGCAAATAACAAATTTTGCTCATAAGCTAAGTTTTGAAAATGTGTCATTTCATTTTTTTTGGCAAGATTTGACAAGTGCAAAGCTTAGCAAAGTTTCAAAGCTAGAGGCAAAACCACTCAAGGATCCAATGGAAAACCTAGAGTTCAACCTACTCAACACTTTGTGGAATTTTGAAGTGCATATAAGGTCCTTCTAGCTCATTTTTCAATTTAAGAAAATTTTCTTTAAGACTTTGAAAAACATAGCGGGGTGCAAATGTTTGACATTATTTGCATTCTTTACCCACTTATGTGTTTTATATTTGCATTTTTTTGTATTGATTGACTCAAGCCATTTTCGATCATCTCAAGAGTAACTCTTAAGAGAATGATCTTTGGTCATACACAATATATTCCAAGTTCATCCCAAATGTAATGGGAAGCAGTCTCGTGAATATAAAGTGTTGAGATCAATTTTGCACAAAAGAGTAAAATTTTTTTTATTTCAATTTAGCACATATGAGCGATTTTGAAGGACTCAAATATGGATCAAACAAATTTCACCCAAGTTGCTATAGGGACTCTAGAGAAATCCAAAATTTCACAATTCATGGTAAAAGCCCCTAGAGAAGAAACTTAGTAAGTAAAAGCAACATGTTTCATCAAGTTTTCATTTAAAGCTTTCAAGTTTTTCAGATTTCAATTAAGTTTAGCATGATAAATGAACTTGGACATATCTAAGCTAGTGATTTTCTTCAAAAGATATAGCATGATGTATTTCATGGAGATTGAGTTAATTGCATAATAGACAAAGCAAATAATACAGAAAATGCAGTCTAAATGCAATGCATGAACAGATTCCCAAACTCCCCCTCAACAAATGAATCAATTTTAAGCTCAAATCTGGTTAAAGTTGAGTTATTATCAAGATTAGGCATAAAGAAAACTCAAATGAACTCAATAACAACTAGAAAAACAGAATGAGGAGAAGAAGTCGAGAAAACTACAAACTGGGTGGCTATTGAGCATAGAAAAGATAGAAGAGACTCACTATAGCTCAGACTCGCTCTTATCTTCCCCAGTGACAGATATAGGAAAGCTAACTCTAGATCCCAACTAAGGAGTGCACACAGACCCTGTCTACCCAGGAGGCTCAACACATGCTAGACTTATAAGATTGTGAGGGAACTCAACCTAGAGAGAAGAGAGAACAGCTAATCACGCATGATAGCAACCTAAAGCACAAGATAAGAGGTCCATACAAGGCATACCAGAAGTCTAAGTGAGTGAACTCAACTCAAGAAAATAAGCCCAAAAACACCCAAAAGAAACACAAAGAAGAGAAAAAATTGGAAGAGAATATATTATACATAATATACAAACCAGCTCCACCTCACGATAGGGCGTTAGGACTCACGACTCCAAGCTCACTCCTCAAGGCAACAAATTTGGAGCTATCCAAAGGCTTGGTAAAGATATCAGCTAACTGAAGATCACTTTCTACGAACTGAAGCGCGATATCACCCTTCTCCACATGGTCTCTAAGGAAATGATATCTAATATCAATGTGCTTGGTCCGGGAATGTTGCAATGGGTTCTTAGCAATGCAAATAGCAGAAGTGTTGTCACAAAAAAGTGGCACACTCTCTATCTCTAACCCAAAGTTCCGCAAGGTCGATCTCATCCAGAGCACCTGGCTACAGCAACTCGCTGCAGCAACATACTCGGCCTCAGCGGTGGACTGTGCAACTCCGGACTGCTTCCTAGACGACCAAGAAACAAGATAAGTGCCAATGAATTGGCAAGTGCCAGAAGTGCTCTTCCTATCTATCCTACAGCCAGCAAAGTCGGCATCGGAAAAGGCTCTAAGAGACAGACAAGAAGAGGAAGAGTACCAAATACCATAATAAGTGGTAGCACGAAGGTACCTGAAGATGCGCTTCACCGCCTGACGGTGAGAGACGCGAGGAGAAGCCTGAAATCGAGTGCACAGACACACAGCAAAATGTATGTCCGGCCTCGAAGCGGTGAGATACAGGAGGGAGCCAATCATACTCTGAAACTCCTTTTGATCAGCAGGCTCACCAACCTCATCGGGCTCGAGGACAGCAGTGGTGGCCATAAGAGTCATCACCGGCTTACCATCAGACATATCAAACCGCCTCAGGAGGTCCCGAGTGTACTTACCTTGGTGCAGGAAAGTACCCTCCCGAGTCTACTTGATTTGAAAGCCAAGATAGTAGCTCAACTCGCCCATCATACTCATCTCAAACTCTGTACTCATCACCTCAGAAAACTGAGACACAAGCAAATGAGATGAGCCACCAAAAATGATATCGTCCACATAAATCTGGACGAGAAGAAAATGCGACTCATGGTGTCTGATGAACAGAGTCTTATCTACTACGCCCATCTTGAAGTCATGGCTGAGAAGATAAGACTTGAGCCTTTCATTCCATGCTCTGGGGTCTGCTTGAGTCCATACAAAGCTTTGGAAAGCTTGTATACATGACTCGGAAACTTAGGGTTCTCAAATCCTGGAGGTTGTTTGACATAAACCTCTTCCTCAATATAGCCATTGAGGAATGCACTCTTGACATCCATTTGATAGAGCTTGAAGCCCCGGGAAGCAAAGAATGCAAGCAGGATCCTAATAGCCTCTAGTCTAGCTACAGGGGCAAATGTCTCCTCAAAGTCAAGACCCTCAACCTGAGAAAAGCCCTGTGCATCTAGCCTAGCCTTGTTGCGAATAACAACCCCATCCTCACTCTGCTTGTTTTTGAACACCCACTTGGTCCCAATGACATTATGACCAGATGGACGTTCTACAAGCTGCCAGACTTTGTTTCTCTCGAAGTTTTCAAGTTCCTCATGCATAGCATTAGTCCAAGACTCGTCAGATAATGCATGAGTTGCATCCTTCGACTCAAATGAGGCAACAAAGGCAGAGTGAAGGCAGAAACTGGACAAACCTGTTTTTGAGCGAGTGACTCGCTCAAACAGATCGCCGATGATCTGATCAGGTGGATGAGAACGCTGAATATGACAAGAAGGTCCAGAAGCAGAAGTGGCCTCTACCTCATGCACAGAAGAGGTAGGAGCAGAACCACTAGCTGCATGAGAGTCAGAAGGCAAGGACTGGCCCTCCTGAGGTGCAGAAATGGAAACAGGAGGCACCTTAGGTGTAGAGTGGACTGGATCAGGTGGAACACTATCATCTCCATCATCCTCATCCTCTACAAAGATGGTCTCGGAGGAAGAAGAAGAGTCTGAAATGTCAGGTCTAGCTCCTGGGCTAGCCTCATCAAAGGTCACTTCACAGGTCTCTATGATCTTATGCGCATCGCAACTCCAGACCCTATAGCTACGAGAAGAAGTCGAGTAACCCAGAAAGCTACCATCAGAAGAATGAGACTCAAACTTATCCGGGTTACCGGACTTCAAAATAAAACATTTGCAACCAAACACACGAAAATGAGAAACACTGGGCTTTCGCTCATACCTCAACTCGTAAGAAGTGCAATGCAAATGTGCTCTCAAGAATACACGATTAGAAACATGGCAAGCAGTAGCTATAGCCTCATTAAAATTTTCTAGAGTCTTCAGACTGCGTCTAGCATCGTCCTGCCATCTCTACTGTGGTCTGTTCTTCCTTTTCACTACGCCATTTCTTTGAGGGACGAGGGAGAGGAGAAGCTGATGCTCTAAACAGACTCCACGAAACTCTCAAAATAGGAGTTCTTGAACTCCGTGCTATTGTCACTGCGTATAGCTTGTAGGGCACCAGGGAGCTCAAAAGACAACCTATGGACCAAACCCCTAAAATGGGTAAAAGTCTCATCCTTCGAGGACATGAAAAACACCCAAGAGTACCTCAAAAAATCATCAACAATGACAAGAACATACCACTTCCCACCCACTGACTGCAATCTAGCTGGACCAACAGTGTCCATATGTAGAAGCTGTCCTGATGCATCAGTCATCACAACGGTGACTGGGGTATGAGAAGCAATAACCATCTTGCCATGTCGGCAGGGAGAGCAAACTAAGTCTTTGACCATTTCGAGTTTGGGCAAACCACGAATGAGGTCATGGCTGCTAACTCGGGTCAAATAATCAAAACCAATGTGACCAAGTATCCTATGCAAGAAGGAGAGATCACGGGACTCTGAAGCAATTAAACACCGAAGAGAGTCTCCAGAAGAAACAGAAAAATCAGCACAGAAGACTCTCCCAAATCTAGAAATCCCGCAAACTAACCCTCCTGATGAATCAAGGATTCTACAGGCACTACTCTTGAAACTCACCTCGAAAGAGTCATTAATAAGCTGAGAAACAGAAAGCAAATTGTATTGTAGCTTACTTACTAAGGCAACATCTTTAAGAATGAAATTGTCATTAATGCAAATGGTGCCCTTAGCAATGACTCTACTTGATGAAGCATCCCGAAAGTGATCAATTCATCACCAGGAGCTCGGACCAGGGAAGAGAACCAACGAGAATCTCCGGTCATATGACGAGAACAACCGAAGTCGACAATCCAAACATCTCCCTTCCCCATCCGACGAACATGGTCAATACACACGAGAGAAAGATGACTCAGTACTGGGACAAAGAGAAGATCTAGGAACCCAATACTGAACCACACGATGCCTAGAGGTGCCAGCCACAGAAGAAAAAGACTGGACTCTGGCATCTACATGATGCTCTACTCTCACCGACCAGAAGCAACTCTAGTAGATGATCTAGGAGCTGGAACTGGGTTGATCCGCCATGGTGCAAAAACCGGATCATCCCAGTAAGACTGCCAGGATCTCCTACTAGCACACACCTCACGCCGCTGATATCTACCACGATGGGAAAAACGAGGAATATCAAGAGGACGGCGGAAAGACTGATCAAGAGCAGCTGCAGGACTAAAACTTGAATGAACAACCTAAAAACCGAGTCCTGGACGCTGCCCTAAAACAGGCAACTCTCTAACCTGTCTAGAAGCAGTGTGTGCCTTGGGAGCACTCAGAGTCTGGGGATGACTCTCAATTCCCCTAAGAGCAGCTACACGCTCACGCCGAGTCTTACTAGAGGCAGAAGCATCATGAGTAACACCCTTCAGGTTAGAAGTCCCATGGACAACACCAGCAGACCCAAACATAGTGGTACTCACCCAGGAGCTACCACGATCTCACCACTCTTGGAGCCGCGCACAATGGTGGGAGGATGTGCCCGAGCGTGCTCCAAGTAGTCAAATCCTAGACCTTGATTGAATCGACTAATCTTGGATTGGTCTAGGATGAGATTGAGCTTCTTCTTGCCTCCAATAAACTTCTCGAGAGTGCTCATGAGATACTCACACTCCCGGAAGAACGAGGCACATGAAGAACAGGGGGAAGGAGAGGAAGAAAAACCAGGAGAAGATCTACCATCACGTGCATTTTTCTCCCTTAGCACGGCTGCCTAAATTTTGAGGGCCTCACAAGAAACGCAAGACGCATTTCTAATCCTATGGGCTTGGTCTTCTAATTTTTCCTATGTTCGACATGGATTTTATCCATATCATCCTTAACCCCAACACACAGCAGGCAACCAGTTTGTGACTTAACTAGTAAGTCCTTAGCAAGTTGATCACACTTGACATTTAAAGCATCATTGTCATGTTTTAGTTGCCTACAACCCTCACATGAGCTGACTGGGTCCTTAGAAGCATGCAATTCAAGTTCATCATTTCTAGTAGAAAGCTTTCTAAGGTGCGAGCTCATGTCATCAATTTCAGTAAGCAGTTTATGGCAATTATTACAAGAAGCATTTGTGTGAGCATGAGAAAAGATAGCCTCAACAGGAATAGCATCAACAGAACTAGTGTTAGCATTCTTCAACCTAAGACCATCAAGTTCAACAAGCACACTATCATGCAAAGTCCTCAGGTTCTCCAGCTCCACAAGCAACGCATCACAGAGTGTACAGCTATCAGAGTCTTGGGAGGAACATTATTTAAGTGAAGCTAACTCCGAGACAAGCTATCTACCTCCTTCTCTAACTTTCGAACACCTCGACCTAGCCTTAGCATGAAACTTGCCTAATTCTGAAGGCATCATTTAACTCGTCAGAGGTGGGTACCTCATCCGTGTCATTTGTGTTTCGTAGTCGCTTACTTCAATAGCACTTGCCATGAAGCACATGCTGGAGAAGTTGTCGCTGCCCTTCACCTTCTCTTGCGGATCGTCCTCGTTTGCATCGCTCCAGTTCTCCGTGTTAGAGAGCTCAATGTCGTCCAGTGCGGTGAGGACCCGGTGAAAGAGCTTCTTGTTCTTGGCAAAGTTGATGTACTTCTTCTTCGCTGGCTCACGAGCTGGGGCCTTCTTGTTGCGGTTCATGTCAGTGTAGTCGTTGTTGCTCGAACCGCCATGTTCGATTTTGCCCTTCTCCAACCGGGGACAGTTTGCTCAAACGTGGTTGGGGCCACCACACTCGAAGCAAATGATCTTGTCACCTCTCTTCCTCTCTCTCACCCTCTTGTATGCATGAGAAAACTTGCGAGTGAGAAGAGCAAGCTCATTTTCTGGAAATTTTTCCACTTGGTCATCGCTTAGCTCGCAAAGGGCGGAAAGAGAGAAACCAATAGAAGGATCAGAAGAAGAAGATCCAATGGGATAGGTGACCAAGGCCATCGACTGAGATTTCGTCCTTCATGAGACGACATCGATCTCATGAGTCTTGAGGTGAGAAAAAAGCCCGTCAAGAGTCAGAGTTGACAAGTCGATGGTGTCCTTGATGGTGGTCACCTTCATCTCCCAAACACGCAAATAGAGTGCGATTAAGAAATGTCGAGCATTATCCGAGTCAGGATATATGCAACCAACTGCTCGAAGATCGCTCAAGATCTTGGTAAAACGACCGAAACACTAATCAAGACTCTCACCAACGTGTTGTTCAAACTTGTTGAACTCACACTTGAATTGGTCCTGTCGAACCGTCTTGATTTGGGTAGTACCCTCATGGTAAGCATCGAGGGTCACCCAAATCTCGTGAGCGGAATGGAGGTGAGAAATCCTATCATACTCACTGCGGCTAAGACCCTGTATGAGAATGTTCCTTGCCTTAGCGTTTGCCTCAACGTCAGCCATATTGCCGGCCGTGACGTTTTCATCAGCAGGAACCTCATACGGGAGTTTCACCTTCTGCCATATCAGGAAGCCCTGGGCAGTGATGTATGACTCCATTCGAGATTTCCAAAAAGGAAAATCAACATCAGAGAAAATAGGAGGATTGGTGGAATACTTGTCCATCGCCATGGCACTTGAGACCGGTCAAGATCTATGAAAGAGCAGAACCGGCTCTGATACCAATTGAAAAATTGAGATGGCGATCAGAGGGGGGGTGAATGATCCTAAATTAAAATAAGTTCTCTAAGGAAGATCACAAATTTAGATTTTCACCCAAAGAAACCAAGACAAAACCCTTAGATATCAAATGGAAGCAAAAGAGTCAATTTTCACAAAAAATCAGCCTGATGCCAGTGCCATCGCACTCTGGGGGCGAAACTACAGGGTTACTGTAGCTACAGTAAAATCAGGCATATGAATAGCGTTTTCAGCACAGGTTCAAATAAGAAAATTGATGTATCTTTTGATCCGTTGATCCAAACTTAACCAAACTTGGTAGATAAGGTCCTTGGGATGTTAGAAACTTATTTCAACCTTCAATCACAAGGATTGATGTCAAAGTTCTGACCTTTATGTCCGGGAAGGAAGAACGCACCAAGTTTCGACAAAAATCGAAAGAACTTCGATCAAGGCTTGCTCGTGGGGTTTTGATGATCAAAATGATCTTGAATGACTTCCTACACGTCCCAGCAAGCAAGAGAACATAGAGAAACTCAAGGATACGCAATCTACAAGATCAAACATTCAAGAACGCAAAAGATCAACTACTTGCACCAAGAACGCATGGATAGCCTAGATGATTGAAACAGGATTTCAAGAAAGAATCAATCATAAATCTTAGAAAAAGATTCGTAAGCAATTAGAAGGAGGGGAGGCAAATCCAAATTGCATAAATATAAATTGCAAGAAAGTAAATGCGGAATTTAAATTGCGTAATATAAATACGTAAAGGAAATGAAGCATGAACTTAAATGAAGAACATTTCATTTCTGGAAGGAGAGGTTACAAAGCCTCACATTCATATGGGCAAAGCTCAAAGGAGCATCAAAAACCTCAAAAACCTTCTCAGGGGGAAGGCTACCCCTCCACCCCTATTTATACAACTATTGGGCCACCTACCACCCTTGGATGAACCTCTAAACCCTGGAGCATACATCAAGGGCTAGGATTAACCCACTCAACCAGCCATGCAAGGGATAACCCAAAACCCACCACACACATGGGTTTTCTTGCACGGTTTTCAAAGCAAGCTACACTTATCCACTACTTAATCCATATAGTGATAAGCTAGCTTCTCCACTGTTCTCTTGTCTTTTGGGACTGCACCGACTTCATCTCCGGCCATCTTCCGGCGAACATCCGGGCAACTTGAACCTCCGGCCATACCATGCCTAATTCCAGCCTCTCTTCGCCTCACCATGATCACCAAATGAAGTCCTACATCCACAAAGACAAGAAGTCCCTACTTGGTTCCACCATGAACCCAGCGCATCAATTTTATCACGAATTTGGGTTAGTACAGACCAAAGCGGACCAAAACAGCAGTATCCTATTTTCAATACAGTAGAAATCTTCTCAATTTTTTATGATTTCTTATGTTGCTTAGATGAAAAACTTGTCAACATGAACAAGTTGTGTTTCGAAATTCTCTAAAACTTTCATGTAGAACACATAATTTTTTGAGCACTGGAAGACCTTCAACAAGGCATATTACTGCACGCTGTCAAAATTGGTCCGTCATACACGTGAGATTCTCTATTAACCTTCCCGATTTTCTATGATTTTGTATGTTGCTCAAATGAAAAACTTGTCAACATGAATAAGTTGCGTCATGAAATTCTCTACAACTTTCCTATAGAACAAATAATTGTTTGAGCAAGGCAAGATCTTTAAAAAGGCATATTACTGCACGCCGGTAAAATTGGTCCGTCATACACGTAAAACTCACGCGACATTTGGTCCATCATACACATGAAGCTCACTGAGATTTGGTCCGTCATACACGTGAAACTCACAAAAATTTGGTCCGGCATACATGTGAAACTCACAGAAATTTGGTCCGGCATACACGTGAAACCCACTGTGATTTGGTCCGGCATACACGTGAAACTCACAGAAATTTGGTCCGGCATACACGTGAAATCACAGAAATTTGGTCCGGCATACACGTGAAACCCACTATGATTTGGTCTGGCATACACGTGAAACTCTCGGAAATTTGGTACGGCATACACGTGAAACCCACTATGATTTGGTCCGGCATACACGTGAAACTCTCAGAATTTTGGTCCATCGTAAATGCAACTCCAACTTAAAATCAAATTTAAATACAAACTCAAATCTAAGCTATCCTTGATCATATAAAGTCAAATACTCATCACAAACATGGATGGACCTCCACATTGTCCTTCAGCAGCCCATACTGGTTTCTATTCCGGTGCCGCAAAACTTCCGAAGCGTTCACACAAGCTGTCCGAGCTTCCCTACAGCGAATCAACGACTATAAAACCCGTCCCAGGATTGCCTTAGAGTGCCCTTCATTTCCCCTCTCCTCTTGTTCAATTTCATCAACTGAGCATTGCCAATTTCCTCAATTCCTCGCTGTGACCGAAGAACCCTAGAACCAGACCGAACTCCAATTAAGGCGGTATATGCAATCCTTATCCAACTCCTTTTGGCTATAGAATCAATGACACATAAGCATAAAAACCCCACTTTGTTCCAAGTCTCATCAACCAGAAGCTCGCTGCCACCACTGCTCTTCTTCCCCGATCACGACGCACGGTGGCAAGCCAACCCGATTGTCTTCCACAGCTTCTAGCAGGTAAAATGGAATTTTAGATCCCCTGATGCTAATTCTGGAACCCCTATCGTTTGATCGGCTCCCTATCGTCGGCGCGGCTCGCCGCCCTTTGTTCTGCCGCTAGCTCAAGGTGGCCGAACCCTTCCCGTCATCTCTAGCCGCAATAAAAGCCATCCTTGGGTACGAAGGTCTTCTGGTACTCTCTGCACTGGCGGTGCATCATCTCCGGTGTCCTTTCGCCACCGGCAGCCGTGGAAGTCGCCTCCCCTATCTGGGGTGAAAGACGCGCGGGACCCCGTGTCAGTTGCAGCGCGTCAGCTCCCTCACTTCTCTCGCTGACCAAAGGCCCATGTGTCAGTCGGCTAGTTTAACGAAATCCTGCGAAAATGGAAAACCGCTTTCAGTAAAGGAAGGCGTATTTCTGATTTTCTCTGGATTTCCTAAACCGAACCAACTTCAAACGTGAATATCTTTTGTGTCTTTAATCCAAATAAGATGAAACAAATTTTTGTATTCATATTAAATCAATTCTCAAAATATGCAAAAATATTTTGGATAAGACCTCTGGAAAAATTTGAATTTCAAATTTAAAGAAAAGAATGAAAGATAGGCTATACATTAAAATGTTACAAATGAATTGAGAATTGAATGAAACCAATTTTATTGGAATCCTTATACTTCCAGCAACCCAAATATATATAAATATTTAAATATTAGCTTTGTTTAAAACATTTTCTATTAAAAGTTGTTCTCAATATATTAAATGTTCAAGAATGAATAAATTGTGCAAAAAAAATCTAAAATGAACAAAGTTGATTTCTATATACTAGTATGTCAATAGGTTAATTGAATATGCTAAAATATTTAATTTATAAACTATACTTTGAATGGTTTCATGATTAAGAATGAGACCCTAGTGTAAAAGGTATATACATGCATATATTCCAGAATGATCATTTATGCTATTTTAGCAACATGTAAAATGTCTCGTGTAAACACTAAAATTTATAAAATCAGTTTAGTAATACTATACAAGGAAAATGCTTCAATCTTCTGAAGAAAGAACCTCATTTAGTCATGCTTTGCATATATATCTTGATAGCAAAATAACCTTAAGTATTATGTTTACAGAAACGCTTAAACCTTTTCAGCAACACATAAAACAACTTGTCTAAATGCAAATTTTATGAAGAACTATCCAGAAATGATCCTTGAAATATGGACTATCATAATCTGGAAAAATATTCTTTTTACATCTTGCTTTGCATCTGAATATTGCTACCTCTATACCCTTAAGTGTTATGGTCATCGGAAACCTTAATGCCATTTAAGCTATTTCAGCAATGAATAAAGCATCTCGTCTAAATCCTAAAATTTATGAAATCAGCTTAGGATTGCTCCCCAAAGTATAGAATGCCTTATTATTAAGAAATAACCTTGTTTCATCATGTTCTATATATAAATCATGTCATCCAAATAACCCAAAGTATTATGATTTCCATAATCCGTAATATGAATAAACGAGCTTTAATAATAAATAAGAAATCAATGCTTAAGATATTTGTTTTAATCAAAACCTTGATGAAAATCAAAATATGTGGCCAATAGCCCAACCTAACAGATCTAGTATATATATATATTCAAAATGAATTCTTATTCAAAGTCAGTTAAAGATTAAATACTACACATATATAATATGATAACTAATGTTTTAATCCTACTAATCAAAATAATTTTAGCATCAATAATTCAAAGTTATAAATACAAGAATACATAATTTTAGCCTCTTGAATTCATAAAACAAGAATAAATAATCTATAAAATAATATGCGTCCGTTCTTTATAGCAAGTCTTTATTTAATTTACTGTCTGTCTTCTTTTTTCCTTTATTGAAAATTGTTGTTCGCTATATTTTCATTGAACGACGTGTAGAACCCAACGTCACTAATTCCGTTGTCAACCACGCCAGTTGCAGCCGCGACCTCGTCACAAACAACAATTAAGCAAGGCAAGCACCCCCTTTGATCATATTGATCCCAGTATTTAATATTCATTGTGTTTATCAAAATGTTTCATGCATGCGTTTATTTTCTGTAAATACGCTATTTTGTGGTAATGGTAGGTATACTTGTTGTCTCATGAAACTTCCTTGATAAGTATGGACATGGGAACCTTGATAACCATATAAACGGGTTAGACAATACATAATGTCAACTTGGGTATATGCGATTATTAACCATGCTTAGCCATGCTTTAGAACCAACGTTGAATATGATCAGATCAAAATTGATTCTTGAGAATTGAAAAAGGTTGGTTACAACATGATGTCGGTTGTTGGTATTTTGACTAAAAAACCCAAAATAAAAACTATGGTTTAGATGCAGGCAATTATTGGCAATAGCCGGTTGTGCAAGGGTTAGACTTGTACGTAGTGTAGGGGAGATTATTGCTCGTATCAGATTAAGGACCGATCTATGGGTTGTTTTCAAGCCAAGAACTCCGTGCAACCAGAGGTGCTGTTATGGGCAGCCTTAACCTGTTAAGTTGCTTAGGTCTGGCTTTACACATTGGTAAGCGGGAGATAGTATGAGCAATCCTTTAAAGGTTTGCTTATGAGGGGCTTCCACACTTCGTTGTGGGTAAATACATATCGGTATAACAATGTACGCCTTGGTATGGGAAGAAACCCTTATCGCAGGGATTTATTGCTTCTATCGCAGGGAATTACTGCTCTTATTACCACTTTAAAATGACAGAAAACCATTGTCATATTTCTTCTCCATAACAAGGATTCAACGTCATCGGGCTGGTGCAAAGTTAGGTTTATCTAATGTAACGGTTATGTTATGATCTCTCTGCGGTACAGCAAAGGAAGTGTGCTAATAGCTTGCACAAAGAGTTGATCATTTCTTGTGGGTAAAGCTGTACACCTCTATAGAGTGAAAATCTAATTAATTAGCCATGCCTATGGTTAAAGGCACTTGGTAACGTCATCACATGGTTAGAAGTTTTACTATTTTCAAAATGGGATGATTTTCATCTAATGGCCTTATTTTGGCAAATATTATGGTTATGCCACGTTTTGGCAAGGAATTGATATGGCAGGATTGGATTATTGGATCATCGAATTATTCAATGCTCATGAAGAGCTGTGAGTATTACTTATGCTTTACTTATTTCTTATCAGTCAAACTTGCTTTACTTAATTCCGTTTGCAAATGATAACTTGATTTACAAATTCAATTTCGCTTTATGCAAATTAACCGTAGAAGCCTTTCTTTTGAAATGGCCTGCATATATTATAGGATTTGCTAACGTCTTGCGGAGTACGTAAAGTACTCACCCTTGCTTATTATGTTGTTTTAGGTGGAAAAAGATAGCGAAGCTTCGAAAGATCTCTTTTCGTCGCATGATGCGGGATTTTCAACAAAGCGACCTTTCTAGGGATTATGCCTTGTCAGTTGCCTGAAGGATTGGATGGGCGCACTACAAGAATTTGCTTCTTTTATTGTTATATTTATATAGTCTGAGTTGTAAGAATATATTGTACAAATAGCTTTCGATTAAATAAAATGATGTATGGATGTGATTCCAATTGTTGAAAATGTGCGTACTTGCCACTGATCATGGGTCTAGTACTGTATGTGCATTAGATTTCCATTTTCGCACTTTTGTGAAAATGGGGGTCACTACACATTAGTTAAATTTTTTGCCATATTCTCGAGTCATAGCATCTAAATGGGTTTTCTATATATTAACATTTATTTGAGCTATTTACCCAAGCATTTAACATATGAGCCTAGCATTCATGACTTATGATAAACTAAATCTAAACCTAAATAAGCATGAAATGTTTTTGCATATACAGAGGTATTAGGGTCCAGATGAAACATAGAAATTGGCTTTACGAAGTTTTGAGATTATATGATCTAATTTTTAACTATCTTCATTTCTTTGCATTGAAAACTAAAAATTTTAGATTCGATACAAACTAGACTCAAATCTAAATATTATTACAGAAATGGAATACTTTAGGTATTATAATTTTCCATAATTAATTTCATGATTTTTTGGTTAATGGTTTGTATGCTTTTTAATAGTAACCATACTAGAATTTTTGTTAACTTTTAATCTGAAGGACCATGTGGAGGTCCATCCATGTTTGTGATGAGTATTTGACTTTATTTGAGCAAGGTGTGCTCAAGTTTGAGTTTGATTTGGATTGTTTTTCAAGCTAGAGCAATTTGAGTTACTGGTTGGAGACCAGTCGTCCGACCTCGAGTTGTCGGGTCGTCCGACCTGAGTGGGCGGGGCTTTGGCTGGTTGGAGACCAGTCGTCAGGCTCTAGTGGTCGGGTCGTCAGGACCTGAGTGGTCGGGGCTTTGGTGTGTTGCGGACCGGTCGTCCAGGCCAGTGGTCGGGTCGTCCGACCGAGTGGTGGGGCTTTGGTATGTTGCGGACCGGTCGTCCGGACCCAGTGGTTGGGTCGTCCAGACTCAGTGGTTGAGACTAGTGGTCGGACCGAGTGGTCGGGATGGAGACTAGTGGTCGGACCATGGTTGGTCGGGATGGAGACCGATTGGTCGGACCATGGTTGGTCGGGTTTATCTTTGGTCGGCGTAGTGTATATCTTTCTGTTGAGATGGATATGTGTTGTTGGACATTGCTATGTGATGTGGTTTCCTTGTCTATGATGGTTGCAGGACTTTGGAGCTAGGTCATGGTGAGGCGAAGGGATCGGGACTAGGCCGGGAGAGCCGAGGTCCGGATGATCAAGGTGTCGCCAAAGATGGTGAGGCTAGGGAGTAGGCAATGCCGAGAAGACAAAGGAATGGATGAGATGCTAACTTGGAGTTGCTCACGATCTAGGAGGACCGTTGGATCGCGGTCGGGAAGATAGAGTAGCGGTCAAGTTAGTGTGAGTTAGCGTGCAAAACCCGTTGTGTTGTTGGGTTTGGGTGAGCCCATGCATAGCTTTGTGAGTGGGTAAAATCTCAGCCCTTGATGGAGTGCTCTAGGGTTTAGAGGCTCATCCAAGGGTGGTAGGTGTTCCAAGCACTGCTATGAATAGGCAGGAGAGGGTGTCTCCTTGGGGTGGCGGTGAGGAAAGTCTCGTGAGTAGTTGAGAGTTGTTGAGAGTAGCGATGTAAGGATCAAATCGACTCTTGGATGTTGGCTTAGGATTGAGCGAGAACATCCAAAGGTGAGAATTGATCCCAGTCACTATAAATAGAGGGTAGGGCAGCCTCCCTCGGTGAAGGTTTTGAAGGTTACGAGGTTTTCTTTGCTCCTTTGAGTTTTGCCCACTTTGTTGTGAGGCTTTGTAAACCTCCCTTCCAGAAATGAAATGTTCTTCACTTATATTCTTGTTTCATTTCTCTTACGTATTTACATTACGCACTTAAATTCTGTTATCTAAATTCCGCATTTACTTACTTGCAATTTACATTACGTAATTTGGATTTGCCTCATCTCCTTCTACATGCTTTTGAGTCCTTTTTGAAATTCATGATTGATGAACTCTTCTCTGGATTCGGTGCTTTCAATCATTTAGGCAATCCTTGCGTTCTTGTTGCAAGTTGTAAATCTGTGTTCTTAAAGTGCGTAAGCGTGTGACTTGCGATTCGTTAGTCTTGATTGGCTTACGGTTCTTATTGCCAAGGATGAAAGATTCTGGATGAATCTTCTATAGATCATATCCCAATCATCTAGGCAATCTACAACCTCTTCTATTGAGTTTTGGAAGAAACCAATTTACGTGCCTAGTTTTGAGATAGTGTTTCTATCTGTTTGAAGGGTTGTTTCTTCGTGTACTTATTTCTGTGATTTGTGGAGAGTTATCCAAGGATATTCGACCATCAACTCCCACCGACAAGTTAGGGGTGAAATGCGTGTTCGTGACTCTGTTTTGGGTGTTGCATTTGTTAAACTAAAAAGGACGGAACCTTGGTATCAATTCCTTCGATTGATGAGTGAAATAGGTTCCTGACATCCTTAGGGAGGTGCACACCAAGTTTCACTGTTTTTGGATCAGTCGATCAAAAGTTACATCGATTTCTGTTTTTAAGATCGTGCTAATTTTACTGTTCATCCGACCGGTCTTGTTCATCCGACCTCGTGGTCGGACGTCATTGTTCATCGATCGGGAGGTCTTATTCATCGAGCACTATTCACCCGAGTCATTGTTCATCCGACCTCGCGCAGTCGGGCGTCTTTCGTCCGTCCGGATCTTGTCCACCGAAATCTTGTTCATCCGACCACTTCGGTCGGGAGAATCTTGTTCATCCCGACGATCTTGGCGACCGATTCAGCGATCTGTTCATCCGACCGAGCTACCCGACCAATGCAGTTTTCATTCATCAGGCCTTAAGCGGTGGAGCCTGCATTCATGAATTTGCCCGATCGATGGTTCGATTCTTTCTTTCGGTTTTTGGTGGATTGAATTCTAGGGGAGAATTTATTGAAAATTTTATTTGGCTCCTATTCACCCCCTCTAGTCGCCTTTTCGATCTTTCAATTGGTATCGAGCAGTTCGCTCTTTCTAGATCTTGACCGGTCTCAAGAGCCATGGCGATGGACAAGTATTCCACCAAGCCTCCTATTTTCTCCGGAGTTGATTTTCCTTTTGGAAATCTCGGATGGAGTCGTACATCACGCCGGGGCTTCCGATATGGCGAAGGTGAAGCTCCGTATGAGGTTCTGGCGATGAAACGTCACGGCCGTCAATATGGTCGGCGTTGAGGCGAATGCTAAGGCAAGGAACATCCTCATACAGGTCTTAGCATGATGAGTATGACAGGATTTCTCACCTTCGTTACGCTCATGAGATTTGGGTGACCCTCGATGCTTACCATGAGGGTACTACCCAAATCAAGGCGGTTCGACAAGACCAATTCAGCGTGAGTTCAACAAGTTTGAACAAAGACGCGGTGAGAGTCTTGGCGAGTGCTTTGGTCGGTTTACAAAGATTACGGCGACCTCGAGCGATCGGTTGCATATACCGACTCGGATAATGCTCGACATTTCTTGACCGCACTTTCGATCTTCGTGTTTGGGAAATGAAAGTGACCACCATCAAGGACACCACCGACACATCGACCTTGACTCTTGGCGGGCTTTATTCCGCCTCAAGACTCATGAGATCGGCGTCGTCTCGCGGAAGACGAAGTCTCGATCGATGGCTTTGGTCACCGATCCCATTGGATCCTCTCTTCGATTCTTACATTGGTTTCTCTCTCTCTGCCATGCGAGCTAGCGATGACCAAGCGGAAAATTTCGAGAAAATGAGCTTGCTCTTCTTGCTCGCAAATTTTCATATGCATACAAGAGAGTGAGAGAGAGGAAGAGAGGTGGGATGATCACTGTTTGAGTGTGGTGGCCCCAACCACATTCGAGCAAACTGTCCCAAGGCGGAGAAGGGCAAAAGCGAACAAAGCGGTTCGGGCAAGAACGACTACACCGATAAGAACCGCAACAAGAAGCCTCCGATTCGCGAGCAGTAGCGTGAAAAGAAATACCGCAACTTCTCTAAGAACAAGAAGCTCTTCCACAGCGTCCTCGCCGCGCCAGCGACATCAACGTCTCCGACACGGAGACATGGGCGGCGGCGAGGATGATCCGCAAGAGAAGAAGGCGGCGATGACTTCTCGGCATGTGCTTCATGGCGGCGCCAGCGGCATCGGCGACTCCGAAGTATCAAATGACTCGGACGAGGTACCCACCTCTGACGAATTAAATGCGCCTTGTGTAAATTAGGCAAGTTTCATGCTAAGGCTAGGTCGAGGTGTTACGAGTTAGAAAGGAAGTAGGTACCTTGACTCGGAGTTAGCTTCACTTAGATCTTCTCCCTCCGAGTCAGCGATGATGTGTTCTCTGTGATCTTTGTTCTTGTGGAGTTGGAGAACCTAAGGACCATACATGATAGTGTGCTTGCTGAACTTGATGGTCTTAGGAGGAAGAATGCTAGCACTAGTTCTATTGATGATATTCTGGTGAGGCTAGTTTTCTTCATGCTAACTCTACTCCTTCTTGTGCTAATTGCCTAAATTGCTTCTTGAAATTGATGCCATGAGCACTCACCTTAAGAAGTTTTCTTCTAGAAATGATGAACTTGAATTGCATGCTTCTAAGGATCGATCGGCTCATGTGAGGGTGAAGAACTAAAACTTGACAATAATGCTTTAAATGTCAAGTGTGCTAAACTTGCTAAGGACTTACTAGATAAGTCACAAGAAAGTTGTTTGCGATGTTACGTGATTGAGGGGACTTGGATAAAATCCATGTCGAGCTTAGGAAGAAATTAGAAGACCAAGCCCATAGAATTAGAAATGCATCTTGCGTTTCTTGTGAGGCCCTCAAGATTGAGGCAGACCGTCTTGAGGAGAAAAATGCACGTGCTGAGAGAGCTCATCTTTCTGGTTCTTCTTCTTGTTCTTCCCCTGCTCTTCTTGTGCCTCCTTCTTTCGAGATTGCCAGTATCTTATGAGCCCTCTCGAGAAGTTTGTAGGAGGCAAGAAGAAGCTCAATCTTATTCTAGACCAATCCAAGATTAGTAGATTCAATCAAGGTCTAGGATTTGATCCTTGGAGCACGCTGGCGCATCCTCCCACCATTGTGCGCGGCTCCGAGTGGTGAGATTGTGGTAGCTCCCGAGTGAGCACCACCGTATTTAGGTCTCTTTGGGGTTGTCCATAGGACTTGACCGGAAGGGTGTTACCCTGTTGCTACTGTCTCTAGCAAGGCGAAGTACACATGCACCATACAGAAGAAGGATGGTCACCTAGTAGATTTACGCTTGCGCGCCAAGATCACTCGGCATGGCGTGTTGCGCTCTTAGGGTATTATTGGTCATCCTCGGACTTTGAGTGCTCTAAGACACACACGCTTCTAGACAGGTTAGAGAGTCGCTGTTTTTGGGCGGCGTCCGGGACTCGGTTTTCATCTTTGGTTCTTGAGTTTTAGTCTTGGAGCTGTCGTGAGTCGGTCTTTCGCCGTCCTCTTGATATTCCTCGTTCTTCCCATCGAGGTAGATATCAGTGGCGTGAGGTGTTTTACGGTAGGAGATCGGACAACCTTCTTTGGGATGGTCGGCTTTTGCACCACGGCATGCCAACCCGGTTTGACTCATAGATCATCTACTAGAGTTGCTCTTGATCTTGTTAAGTCTAAGCGTCAGAGAGACACTCGAGTCGATCTTCTTACGTGGTGGCACTCGAGGCGTCGTGTGGTTGATATTAGGTTCCCAAGTCTTCACTCTACCCGATCTTGAGTCATCTTTCTCTCTTGTGTCTTGATCGGGTTGGTCGGATGGGAAGGGAGATGTTTGGATTGTTGACTCCGGTTGTTCTCGTCATATGACCGGAGATTCTCGATGGTTCTCTTCCCTAGTCCGAGCCCCCGGTGATGAGTTAATCACTTTTGGGGATGCATCTTCAGGAAGAGTCATTGCTAAAGGTACCATCTGCATTAACCAAAATTTCATTCTTAAAGATGTTGCCTTAGTAAGTAGTTGCAATACAATCGCTCTCTGTTTCTCGACTTATCGATGACTCTTTCGAGGTAAGCTTCAAGAGTAATGCCTGTAGAATCATTGATTCATCAGGAGGGTTAGTTCGCGGGATTTCTAGATTTGGGAGAGTCTTTCGTGCTGATTTTTCTGCTTCTTCGGGAGACCCTCTTCGATGTTTGATTGCTTCGAGTCCGTGATCTCTCCTTACGGCATAGGAGACTTGGTCACATTGGTTTTGATCATTTGACCCGAGTTAGCAGCCACGATCTCATTCGGGGTTTGCCCAAACTCAAGATGGTCAAAGACTTAGTTTGCTCTCCTTGCCGACATGGCAAGATGGTTCTCGCTTCTCATCCTCCGATCACCATAGTGATGGTGATGCACTGGGACAGCTTTTACATATGGACAACTGTTGGTCCGGCTAGAGTGCGATCGGCGGGAGGAAGTGGTATGTTCTTGTCATCGTTGATGATTTTCTAGATACTCTTGGGTATTTTCATGGCCTCAAAGGATGAGACTTTTTCTCACTTGAGTGCAGTGGATGGGTTGTCTATTGAGCTCCCGGGTGCATTCTGAGCTATCTGCAGTGATAATGCACGGAGTTCAAGAATTCCTACTTTGAGAGTTTTGTGTGGAGTGGGTTTAGAGCATCGGTTCTCTTCTCCCTCGCCCTCGGTGAGAATGGCATAGTGGAAAGGAAGAACAGGACCACAGTTGAGATGGCTGGGGCGATGCTAGATGAGTCTGATACTCCTAGGAAGTTTTGGGTGAGGCTATAGCTCTTGCTTGCCATGTTTCTAATCGCGTGTTTTTGAGAGCACATTTGCATCGCACTTCTTATGAGTTGAGGTATGGCGAAAGCCCGGTGTGTCTCATTTTCGCGTTTCGGTTGCAAGTGTTTTATCTTGAAGTCAGTAACCTAGATAAGTTTGAGTCTCGCTCTTACGATGGTATCTTTCTAGGTTACTCGTCTTCTTCTCGTAGCTATAAGTGCAGGTGTTGATGCACATAGGATCATAGAGACCTATGATGTGACCTTTGATGAGGCTAGCCCAGAGCTAGACACGATGTTTGAGCTCTTCTTATCCCTCTGAGACCATCTTTGAAGAAGATAAGGATGATGGAGATGATGGTGTTCCACGGATCAGGTCCCTCTTCACACGAGGTGCCTCCTGTTTCCATTTACGCACCTCGGGGAGACCACCCTTGCTTCGAGACTCTCCTTGGTGAGTGGCTCTGTTCCTATCTCTTACATTCAAGAGGTAGAGGCCATACGCTCTGGACCTCCCGTCATATTCGAGCGTCATCCTTACGATCGGATGATTGGCGATTTGTTGAGCGTGTCACTTGCTCAAGAGCGGGTCATCCTCCTACATCTTCACTCTGCCTTTGTTGCCTCCTTTGGTAGAAGGATATTTCTCATGCATTATCAGATGAGTCGTGGATTAATGCTATGCATGAGAACTTGAGAACTTTGAGAGGAACAAAGTCGGCGACTTGTAGCGCCCATCTGGTCATAATGTCATTGGGACCAAGTGGGTGTTCAAAAACAAGCAGTGAGGATGGGGTTGTCATTAGCAACAAGGCTAGGCTAGTTGCAGGGCTTTTCTCGAGTTGAGGTCTTGACTTTGAGAGACCTTTGCCCTGTAGCTAGGCTAGAGGCTATTAGGATCTGCTTGCATTTTACGCATCCGGGGCTTCAAGCTCTATCAAATGGATGTCAAGAGTGCATTTCTCAATAGCTATATTGAGGAAGAGGTTTATGTCAAACAACCTCGAGTTTGAGAACCCCAAGTTTCGAGTCATGTTTTCAAGCTTTCCAAAGCTCTGTATGGACTCAGCAGGCCCCGAGCATGGTATGAGAGGCTCAAGTCTTATCTTCTCACCATGACTTTAAAATGGGCATAGTAGACAAAACTCTGTTCATCGAGACACCATGAGTCTCATTTTCTTCTTGTCAGATTTATGTGGGCGATATCATTTTGGTGGATCCTCTCATTCTCTTGTCTCTCGGTTTTACGATGTGATGAGTCTGAGTTTGAGATGAGTATGATGGGCGAGTTGAGCTACTTTCTTGGCTTCCAAATCAAGCGGACTCGGAGGGTACTTTCTTGCATCAAGGTAAATATACGTGACCTCTGAGGCGCTTCGACATGTCGAGATGGGAAGCCGGTGATGACTCCTATAGCCACCTTCTGTTCTCGAGCCCGATGAGGATGGTGAGCTGTTGATCAAAAGGAGTTTGAGTATGATCGGCTCCTCTTGTACCTCATTTGCTTGAGGCGGACATACATTTATTTGTGTGTCACATGCGCTCGATTTCAAGCTTCTCCTCGCGCCTCTCACGCTTGAGCGGTCAAGCGCATCTTCAGTACCTTCGTGCCACCACCGATTATGGTATTTGGTACTCTTCTTCTTCTTGTCTATCTCTTAGAGCCTTTTCCGATGCCGACTTCTTTGGTGTAGGATAGATAGGAAAAACATACGGCACTTGCCAATTCATTGGCACTTCTCTTGTTTCTTGGTCATCTAGGAAGCGATGCAGGGTTGCCAGTCCACCGAGGCGAGTATGTTCTTGCGACCCGATTCTTTGTAGCAGTGCTCTGGATGAGATCGACCTTGCGGGACTATGGGTTAGAGATAGAGAGTGTGCCACTTTTACGTGACAACACTTCAGCTATTTGCATTGCTAAAAACCCGATTGCAACATTCGGACCAAGCACATTGATATTAGATATCACTTCCTTAGAGACCATGTGGAGAAGGGTGATATCGCGCTTGATTCATAGAGAGTGACCTTGATTAGCGATATCTTTACCAAGCCTTTGGATAGCTCAGATTTGTTGTCTTGAGGAGTGAGCTTGGAGTCGTGAGCCCTTACGGCTTTTCGTGAGGGAGCTGGTTTGTATATTATGTACTATATATTTTCTTCCAGCATTTCCTTTCTTCTTACAGGTGACTTTAGGCTTGTTTTCTTAAGTTGAGTTCACTCACTTAGACTTACGGCATGCCTCGCATGGACCTCTTATCTTGTGCTTTAGGTTGCTATCATGCGTGATTAGGTATTCTCTCTTCTCTCTAGGTTGAGTTCCCTCACGATCTTTTAAGTCTAGCGGGTTTTGGACCTCTGGGTAGGCGAGTGCATGTGCACTCCTTAGTTGGGATCTAGAGTCGACTTCGCTATGTCAGTCATTTGGGAAGATAAGAGCGAGTCTAAGCTGTAGTGAGTTTCTTATATCTTTTCTATGCTCTATAGCCATCCGATTCTGCGGTTTCTCGATCTCTTCTCCTCATTACATTTTTAGGTTATTATTGAGTTCATTGGGTTTTCTTTTTGCCTAATCTTGATAATAACCCAATTTTAACCAGATTTGAGCTTAAAATTGATTCAATTGTTGAGGGAGTTTGGGAATCTGTTCATGCATTGCATTTAGATTGCATTTTCGTTTTATGAGCTTTGTCTATTATGCATTTGACTCAATCTTCGTGAAATACATCATGCTATATCTTTCGAAGAAAATCACTAGCTTAGATATGTCCAAATTCATTTATCAAGCTAATATTCATTGAAATCTGAAAAACTTAAAAGCTTTAAATGAAAACTTGATGAAACATGTTGCTTTTACTTACTAAGTTTCTTCTCTAAGAGCTTTTACCATGAATTGTGAAATTTTGAATTCTCTAGAGTCCCTATAGCAACTTGGGTGAAATTTGCTTGATCCATATTTGAGTCCTTGAGAATTGCTTATATGTGCTAAAATGAAAATTAAAAAAACTTGACTCTTTTGTGCAAAATTGAACTCAACACTATATATTCTCTAGGCGCCTCCCATTGCACTTGGGATGAACTTGGAATATATAGTGTATGACCAAGATCATTCTCTTAAGAGTTACTCTTGGGGTGATCGAACATGGCTTGAGTCAACCATTAAGAAATGCAAATAACAAAAACATAAGTGGGTAAAGAATGCAAATAATGTCAAACATTTGCACCCCGCTATGTTTTTCGAAGTCTTAAAGAAAATTTGCATAAATTGAAAAATGGGCTCGAAGGACCTAATATGCACTTCAAATTTCCCCAAAGTGTTGAGTAGGTTGAACTCTAGGTTTTCCATTTGATCCACGAGTGGTTTTGCTTCTAGTTTTGAAACTTTGCTAAGTTTTGCACTTGTCAAATCTTGCTAAAATGATACATTTTCAAAACTTAGCTTATGAGCAAAATTTGTTATTTGCACTTGGACATGTCTTAGTTTGGTCATAATCTGAGATTAATAAGCTTGGTGTCATATCTTGTCATTATGATCATTTGGATAATCTTCAAAGCTCCCTTAGGTTGCATTTCATGCATACATAAAGAGGAGAAAATTCTATTTTGATGCCTATATTGCCAAAGGGGAGAAAATGTAGAAAAGGCATCATTTAAAATGTAGAAAAGGAGGAGATAGAAATGTGAAAGCTTTTTGGTTCTTATGATTTTGTAAATCTTTGCTATCTCTTATGGATCATAATCACATTTGACACTTATGATTGGTTTTAGAGCTTTTGTTGAAAACTTGCTCTTTTCATGGACTTGCTCTAAATTCTTTACGCCAACTTGGTCATAATTTTATATCTTTCTCTCTGGACCAAGTTTGGCTTTGCAATCAAATTGCTTTCTTCTTCTCTCATTCAAACTCAAATTTATGCCTTTTGTGTGGTTTGTCAATATACTCATCAAGGGGAGATTGAAGGACCATGTGGAGGTCCATCCATGTTTGTGATGAGTATTTGACTTTATTTGAGCAAGGTGTGCTCAAGTTTGAGTTTGATTTGGATTGTTTTTCAAGCTAGAGCAATTTGAGTTACTGGTTGGAGACCAGTCGTCCGACCTCGAGTTGTCGGGTCGTCAGGCACGAGTGGGGCGGGGCTTTGGTGGTTGGAGACGGTCGTCCGACTCCGAGTGGTCGGGTCGTCCAGGCTGAGTGGTCGGGGCTTTGGCTGTGTTGCGAGACCGGTCGTCCACCCCGAGTGGTGGGTCGTTTGACCCAGTGGTCGGGGCTTTGGTATGTTGTTGAACCGGACGAGTCGTCCGACCCCAGTGGTTGGGTCGTCCAGACTCCAGTGGTTGAGACTAGTGGTCGGACCTCGAGTGGTCGGGATGGAGACCGATGGTCGGACCATGGTTGGTCGGGATGGAGACCGATGGTCGGACCATGGTTGGTCGGGGTTTATCTTTGCCGGCGTAGTGTATATCTTTCTGTTGAGATGGATATGTGTTGTTGGACATTGCTATGTGATGTGGTTTCCTTGTCTATGATGGTTGCAGGACTTTGGAGCTAGGTCATGGTGGCGAAGGGGATCGGGACTAGGTGGAGAGGCGAGGTCAGGATGATCAAGGTGTCGCCAAAGATGGTGAGGCCGGGAGTAGCCGCAAGCCGAGAAGACAAAGGAATGGATGAGATGCTAACTTGGAGCTGCTCTGATCTAGGAGGACCGTTGGATCGCGGTCGGGAAGATAGAGTAGCGGGTCAAGTTAGTGTGAGTTAGCGTGCAAAACCCGTTGTGTTGTTGGGTTTGGGTGAGCCCATGCATAGCTTTGTGAGTGGGTAAAATCTCAGCCCTTGATGGAGTGCTCTAGGGTTTAGAGGCTCATCCAAGGGTGGTAGGTGTTCCAAGCACTGCTATGAATAGGCAGGAGAGGGTGTCTCCTTGGGGTGGCGGTGAGGAAAGTCTACGTGAGTAGTTGAGAGTTGTTGAGAGTGCAGTGTAAGGATCAAATCCGACTCTTGGATGTTGGCTTAGGATTGAAGCGGAACATCCAAAGGTGGGAATTGATCCCAAGTCACTATAAATAGAGGGTAGGGCAGCCTCCCTCGGTGAAGGTTTTGATGATTCTGAGGTTTTTGCTGCTCCTTTGAGTTTTGCCCACTTTGTTGTGAGGCTTTGTAAACCTCCCTTCCAGAAATGAAATGTTCTTCACTTATATTCTTGTTTCATTTCTCTTACGTATTTACATTACGCACTTAAATTACATTATCTAAATTCGCATTTACTTAATTGCAATTTACTTACGTAATTTGGATTTGCCTCATCTCCTTCTACATGCTTTTGAGTCCTTTTGAAATTCATGATTGATGAACTCTTCTCTGGATTCGGTGCTTTCAATCATTTAGGCAATCCTTGCGTTCTTGTTGCAAGTTGTAAATCTGTGTTCTTAAAGTGCGTAAGCGTGTGACTTGCGATTCGTTAGTCTGATTGGCTTTTGGTTCTTATTGCCAAGGATGAAAGATTGCTGGATGAATCTTCTATAGATCATATCCCAATCATCTAGGCAATCTACAACCTCTTCTATTCGGTTTTGGAAGAAACCAATTTACGTGCCTAGTTTTGAGATAGTGTTTCTATCTGTTTGAAGGTTGTTTCTTCGTGTACTTACTTGCTGTGATTTGTGGAGAGTTATCCAAGGATATTCGACCATCAACTCCCACCGACAAGTTGAGGTGAAATCTGTGTTCGTGACTCTGTTTTGGGTGTTGCATTTGATAAACTGAAAAGGGCGGAACCTTGGTATCAATTCCTTCGATTGATGGTGAAATAGGTCCACGACATCCTTGGGAGGTGCACACCAAGTTTCACTGTTTTGGATCACCGATCAAAAGTTACATCGATTTACATTTTTAAGATCGTGCTGATTTTCTGTTCATCCGACCGAGTCTGTTCATCAGACCTCGTAGGTCGGACGTCTTTATTCATCGGTCGGGAGGTTCTGTTCATCGAGCACTATTCACCCGAGTCTTGTTCATCCGCCTCCGCGGTCGGGCGCGCTATTCGTCCGGTCGGGATCTTTTGTTCACGATGCATTCATCAAACCACTTGGTCGGGAGTCTTGTTCATCCGACCACTTCGGTCGGGAATCTTGTTCATCCGACCAGATCTTGTGACCGATTCGCGATCTTATTCATCCGACGAGAGCTACCCGACCGGTGCGATTTTTCTTGTTCATCCGACCTTAAGCTTGTTGAACCTCTGTTCATGAATTTGCTTTGATCGATGGTTCAGTTCTTTCTTTCTGGTTTTTTGGTGGATTGAATTCTAGGGGGAGAATTTATTCGAAAATTTTATTTGGCTCCTATTCACCCCCCTCTAGTCGCCTTTTCGATCTTTCATAATCCAACCAATTCATAGTTAGTTTGAGAATTAATTATTTTTGTACAAATGAGTTTATTATGGTCCCAGTGGCTTATAATAATTATTTCACAATTTTAGGAGTTATATGTTTCAGACTTGCAATCGTGGCCGTATTAAGGGTTTTCACAAACTTAAATTAAAGTAATTTAAAATAAGGTGAAAAAATAAATATTATTTCATATTCTGAAACTACATGATTTTAGGTGAATATAGAAATTTGTTTCATCTTATTTGGATTAAAGATGCAAAATTTATAACCAAATGAAGTTGGCTCGATTATGAAAATCCAGTGAAAATAGAAAATACGCTTTCAACACATTCAAAGTGGCTTTTCATTTTTGCAGATTTTTTTTGAAGTCAGCCGATTGCCGCATGGGCCCGCCTGGTCAGAGAGGGAGCGACGGGTTTGAGATGGAGTGGCTGACGTGGGGGACCCGCACGTCATCCACCCGAGACAGGGGAGACGATCTTCACAGCTGCCAGCGACGGAAGGACGTCGGAGACGATGAGCTGTTGTTGCAATGAGTACCGGCGGACCCGTGCGCACTTAGAGGTGGCACATATTCGGTCGGAGGTGAGGTAGAGCGTGCTACCACCGTGGTGGTGTGGTGGAGGAATGAGCGGTGAGCCGCGCCGGTGATGGAGATCATTCCGGGTTTGATCGGTTCTAGTTTTGGGTTTAGGGAGTCAAGGACGTTCCTTTTTACCTTGTTTCGACGTTGGAGATGACGTGGTATAGGCTAGCACCGTGCGCCGTGGCCGAATAAGAAGGCTTACCAGTGCGGCCAAGATGTGAGCAGAGGTACTTCTGAAATCAAGTGAGGGTTAATGATCGATAAAGGTCATAGATGCTATGCTCCAAGCAATTGGGAAATGGTTTAGCTTACGAGCTTCAATTTCTTGTTTCCCGAGCTTAGGGTTTTGTTGGCAATGGTGAAATTGGGAGGAAATTGGAAGGTTTGGCTATGAAGAAGTGAGCATTAGGGGAAAGATGTGCGAGCCTCAAATGGGCTCAGGGTTGCTATTTATAGGCGGGGAGATGGTGCAGGTATGCCCGGCCCTGGATGAACTCGTCCGAGAGCTCGTGGCGCTTGCATAGAGAAGAGGATGGGTGTGGCAATGGAACTTGCGGGAAGAGTGGTAGGGTATGGGCTACTTCCTAGCCGTGGCAGAGACCAAACTGGATGAGCTTGGTGGTGGCATTAATTGGCGGCAGAGGTTGCGCGAATTTGCTCAGGGAACTTCGGTGGCTAGAGGAAGAAGTAGGGGAGAGCTGAGACTGGCTCATGGGCCCGAACAGGGAATTGATCCCCACATGGCAGTGAAAGACATGGTGAACCTGAGCATTTAGAGTGATCAGGGCTGAGATAAGTTCATTGAATCAGTTAATAGTCAAGTTAGAAATTTTGTAAAAATTTATGAGAGATGTCAGGATAATTATCTTCGTACTGTAGAAATTTCAGCCAAAAATACTCTGTAGAGAATTTATAAAAATGTTGATAATGTACTATGCACAGATTTTAGTTTTCTGTTTATAATTTATCTGGAGGTAATATCTTATCAAAAACATTTTAAACTTTTTATAGGAGTTCCTCAAATCCATATAATCCTTCATAAAATATTTCAACTTAAGATCTTTTGTATTTAATTTATAAAAATTCTAACATTCTGTTACATGGATTTTTAGCTTCTCTGTTTTAGAATTTTTAAATATAACAAAATAATTTATTAATTTTTTTATATTTTTAAAGTTGATAGGTATATCCATGTAGAGGATAATATAGAATTTTCAAGATGAGATAACGTCGAATTATGTTTATTAAATTCTGACACTATTACTGTTGTTAGTCAAGAATCATTAATTGGACTCTCATTTCATATTTAATTGCTTTGATATGACTTTTAAAATTTATTTTTGAGTCCCTAGAGGTTTCCTGAGCTTAAATAAAATTTCTATTTATTTTTTATTGTTATAAGCTTTTATTCTTTTCTTTTCTCCAATAGAGCAACATCAAGGAAATCCTGAAAAAATCAATAAAATCCATAAAATTAATAAAAATCTTTAGTAAATATAATTAAATGTTAATATTTAATTTATCATTGTACTTTGAGTTTTTTTTCAAGAGAAAATGAATTCAATAGAAATAAAAGATTTTCTTAAGAACCAAAGTTTAGAAAATTTCACATTAGATGGAATTTCAAGGTGATCTTATATTTCCAATTTATTTTCATAATCTGTTTGATTTGAAGTTTTATTTTGTAGTTTATCCTTTTATTAATGTTGGTTTTTACGAAATTGAGATAAAAGATATTATTTTAGATCATATTCTTGATTCTAATTAAAAATTTCATTAAATTTCATTTTTAAATCTTTAATTATCATTTTTCTTATTTTTGTAATTTTTGGGATGTTACAGCAGATGCGTACATCTTTACCCACAAGTCATAACCGACTCTTTTTGTAGACCATTAGCACACTTTTTTCTTTTGTGTGCCGCACAGAGTTATGACGTAACTGTTACATTACTTAAACCTAGCTTTGCACTAGTCCGGTGATGACAAACCCTTACTTTGACGGTAGAAGATATTTGTACAATCACTGTACGACTAATGGTTATACATCCCATTGTTCCACTCTTCCCCGTAGTAAGGCATACATGGTTGTATTGGTATGTGTTACACCCACACCTCTGTGTGAACGTACATCCGTACGAGCAATCCGTCCCAGAAAGGCCGTACTACTCAAGCCTTCTAATATACGAAGTTAGACTTAAGTAACTTAATAGGTTAAGGCCATCCCATACTAGCACTTATTTTTGCACAGATTTTCTTGGATTATACAACATAACGTTCGGTCCTTAATCCGACACGGGCAAGAACACTACGAGCAAATCTCATGCACATTCGGCTATTGCCATAACTTACTCGTGTCAAACCATAGTTTTATTTTGAGTTTTTATACTAAAATACCAGTAACTACTCATTCTCGTCATATCCCAATATTTCAAAATTTTACGAATAGTGTGCCGACAAATCGTTGTCCCAGTTCTAAAGCATGGCTAAGTAATTGCACATATAATCGAATATGCCCATTTGACATCTCTATAATGTCTAAACCTAACTTAGGTTTATCAAGGTTAAAATGACAATGTTTATTGAGGAAGTTCCATGTAATACTAGGTTATATAAGCCAGTACCCACAATATAGCAATTTACTAAAAATACGTGCATGCATAAGTAGTTTTGACAAAGCAATATAAGTTAATTGAAATAATAGGATCAACATGGTCAAAGAGTGTTCTTGCCTTGCTCATTGGATTCAGTGGCACAGTCGAAGTCGATGGTAGCAGTGTTAGGAACATCGGTGTCTATACGCAATTCAACGCAGAGCAACAATAAGAGGCAAAAAGAGTCAAATAACATCTACTCCAAATAAAATTTTAGATACAGAGAGCTTTGATTTTATACTGGTTTTTATATTGTGAGCCCACAGTTTTCAAAAGTTTATTTAAATAATTTAGGCTTTATTTAAATTTAAAATTGGAGCAAGAGTCTTACTAAAAAGCAATAGGTGCAAACTACTTTTGTTTTCAGTCCTTTTTATAGAGACATAGGCTCATGATTTTTGGGATTTTTAGGCACTGGTTTAACCAATTTTTAATTTTGTTTGCAAAAGTTGTTTAATTTTTAATAATGTATGCATTGAATATTAACCCTATTTAAAGTTTAGTTCCAAGGACCAATGTGAGGCCCCCATTTTAGATAATAAATACCAATAATGGGTACCATGTGCATACAATACTAGTCCCATGATTAGTGGCTAGTACACACATTCATAAATAGATATCTCAACCACACACGTATTATTATTGCAACAGCTGAAGGAGTTCTTACATATTATTCTTACAAACCAAAATAAACTCTTGCACTGGAGACATTGTATCTTGTGGTACGCCTTTAACCCATTATCTCCACAAGCAACAGACAAGGTGAACCTAGAAAAACTCATCATTAACATCCCGAATCTTGCATCAAAGAAAGTATCATCGGGGTATTCTGATTCTTCTCCTAAAAACAACAACAATAGCAAGTTGAGTACTTTACGTACTCACAAGACTTTTTCGAAACCTATAATACATGTAGGCTGCATCAAAGGAAAGACTACTACGGTTATTTTGCATAATGCCAATTTGAATTGTAAATACAGAATAATAGATTGCAAACGGAATTTCTGTAAAAGCAATTGATAGGAACATAAAATAACAGTATATAAGCATTAGTAAATAAATTCACGGACCATTGTGACGTGATCATCATAGCGAACCAATTCCTGCCATCACATGGCATAAACCAGAGTTTTATGAAAAAAATATCTAACTATGTAATAACTTTACCAAGTACCCATAACCGAGGGCGGTTTTGAAAAGATTCACACTTTGCAGAGGTGTACAGCTTTACCCACAAGAAATGATCATCTCTTTCTGCAAGCTATTAGCACACTTCCTTTTGTATGCCGCAGAGAGATCATAACATAACTGTTACATTACTTATAACTAACTTCGCACCAGCTCCGGTGACGACCAACACATACTATGGTGCAGAGCACAAATGGTTTCACATCCCATTTTCTTGCTTACCCCATAGCATGGCGTACACCGTTGTATCGGTAAACGTTTATTCCATTATCACCTCGGTGTGGATGTCCATTCGGGTGATCTTTCCAGAAAGCCTGTACTACTACAGCCTTCCAGTATGCAAAGCCAGTTCTAAGTAACTTAATAGTTTAAGGCTGACCCATACCAGCCTTGTGGTTGTACGGTTGTCTTGGCTTGAAAACAATATAGTAGTTCGGTCCTTAATTCGACTCAGGCGGGAGTACTCCCCCAACACTATGTGCAAGTCCCTTGCGCATCCAGCAACTGCCATATCTCGCCCGCATCTAAACCATAGTTTTATTTTCATTTTTGACCAAACTACCAACAACCTTGAGAAAAGGTCATATCCAAAAAATTTAAATCATATCCAACCTTTCTAAATTATAAAGAACATTAAGGTTCTTTACTAAACATGGCTAAGCATGATAATTTAGAGTACCCATGTTGACATTATGTATTGTCTACATTGTTCTAGAGTTACCAAGGCTCACTGTCCATACTTATCAAGGAAGTTCCATGAGTCTACAGGTATAGCTACCAGTACCCACAATGTAGCAGAGTATAGTAAATATAGTGCAAGCAATAAAAGATTTAACAAAACATTTTTGAAAGACTGGGATCCACATGGTCAAAGGGGATGCTTACCTTGCTCGTTGATTTCAGTCGTGAAATCAGAGTTGACTGTCGCAGACTCTGGAACGTCGGAGTCTACACGTAGTTCATTGAAAATATGGCAAATAACACTTTTAATAAGGGCAAAAAGAAATCAGATGGAAAATCAATTAGAAATCTACTATATAGAATAGGTGTGGTTTCAGATTAGGGTCATGTGCAATTGTCAAGAGGCTAAAATTATTTGGATTATAAAATTAAGACAGAAACCACCTTACGGTTAGTCATGTGCTTCCTAGTGTTTATCTCTAAGTATTTTTGTATTTTAAAGTTTGAATTAATTTAGAGAAAAGAAAAGAGAAAAACAAGAAAATAAAATGTTTATCTTCTACTGTTTTCTCGGCCTATTTTCTTTTATTTTTATTTTGTTCCAGGTCGAGAGGTATATATATTATTTCATTTTATATCTTTATGTATTTTATTTATTCCTTTATTTAAAGGTATATATATCTATTTTATTTTGTTTTACTTTATATATATAAATATATACATATATTTTTTTTAAACCAGCTGGGCCGACCGATTACTTCGGCCCAACTGGCCCGACTAACTAACCTGAAACCTACCCACACTCTCCCCTCTACTTTTCACCGGTCATCGCTTGCTTCTCTTCCTCTTTCTCTCTCTCGCAGCCGGCCCGAGCTCCACGCCCCTCTCCTTCTCTTACGCCGCCACCTCCTCCTCTTCTCCAGGCACCGCCGCTGGCTATTCACCGAGCGTCGCCTTCGGTTCTCCTCCCTGGTCCCCTTCTGTCATGCGCCATCGCCACTCGGCTCTCCTCGCTTCTGAGCTTCCACTGCTCGTGCTCCCCCCACGCGCCACCACTCTTCGGTTCTTCCTCATGCCAGATCTGGTATTCCTGATGCTGAGACAAAGCTAAATGATCCCCAATTCCTCTCTTACTCTCCCTCTACTTCACATCTCTACTCATCCCTTTCTCTCTTTGACCCAAGTTGCTCCGGATCTACTCGACCAGCCTCAAGTTGTGGGGTCTACATCCATGGGGTCGCATACACGGGGGTGCATGGTTTTGTCGCTCTCACCGGCTACCATCTCCGCGGCCACGGCCAGCCCCGATCTTCCTACATGATAAGTACCTGAAAACCTCCCCTTTTCTTTACCATGCAAGAACCGCAAGCACTAGCATCATTCCTAGTTTTTGTGTGCTATGATTGTGAGAATAAGAATCGATGTATTTGCTGTATTTTTATGTGTATATGGGAAGACATATGTATGCATGATGTTTCTTTAAGTGAAAGACACTGCTAAGTACGTGCATGAATCTGTCAATGACGTATGCTGAAATGTTCAGCCTTGAGCTTGTTTATCCAATATGGAGCATGGTAGTTATTATATACTGCAGTTTTATGCCCGAATTGGTTGTGGGTTTAAGGCCTTAATGTCAATTTCCTTGTGCTCTTACTCACGTATCTTGTGTGTGTTGATTTGGTAATACCTGATAATTAGCCACCATGTTGAAATCTTGTTTTAACTTTTGTGATCATAGATTGTGTATGTCCCCATGATTGATCCTTGCTGATGTAATTAACACAAGCATGGCTGCATGGGTACACTGATGCTGGGCATTTTAGGTACTAGGGTATTATGTAAGTATTGTAAATTTTTCATATGTACATTTTACCTCAAGCGGGGGGGGGGGGGTGTTCCTTTGGGCACAACATGTTAATTTGGTGCTTGTGATTAGAGGTACTTGGGTCTAGTGGCAATAGCATACAAATTGGACTTGGGTGTATGTATGCTGCTAGCTTCATGTGTAAGTTCCTTGGTTGAGTTGTGGCCTAGCAGTGAGTTTTAAGTGGTATGGTTTAATAAGCCGTGGGTATGCATGCTCATCAGAAATGGAGTCTAGGGAATGTAGTGCCCTTACTCTTGCCGAAAGGGCATATGCATGCTTGTGATCTATGTTCTTATGTGGTTAAGGGGTGTGGATTCAGATAATTAGTTCCAGGTGCATTGTGATCAATAGTTCTAACTCCTAATAGAAGTTCAGTTTTATTTACAATGCTGAGATGTGCTTTGATTTTATTTAATGAATAACATCAGACTTTCTTTAATGACCAAAACAAAAATATTTGCAGAAATTAATGGGGCACATTATGGCTGCAGGAACAACTGCAGGGAAGAAAAGATGTGGTAGGAGGAAGGGAGACAGGTGTCTAACTCCTGCCTTTTCCTTCCTTCTTGACTTGACCTCCTTTTCTCTGCAGAGAAGACAGCAAGGAGGGCTTTTAAGGAGTGATAAGAACAGTTGAGAGGTAAGGGTGTAAGTGCTGTACTCCTCATCCTTTTTATACTGCTGTCCTAACCGACATTGAGTGAAACCGTGGCTGTGCAGGATGAAGCCATGAGCTAGAATGGGACAGCTAGGAGGCAAGGGACAAATGGAGGGCATGCAGCCCTCCTCCACTTCCATCTGGCTTTAAGGAATGGGCTGGAGGTATGGGCAAAGAGAGGGAGCTGATGGCTGCTGCTTGGGGGCTAAGGAAATGGAATATGGGCCCATTTGTATGTCTCAGATTGAATGAAATCTAGAATAAGTTTGTATGAAGTGTTTTGAGAGCAAGTCTCCTGTAAATGCTGATATATGTTGGACTGGTTTTGTGTAATGATATGGACTTTTGAAATCTGGCATAAGATGCTATTGTGTGAAGATGTGTATTAATTTGGGTAACTGAGTGAATGTGCTATTTGTAAAAGGTTTATATAGATCTGCTGTAATTTCCATTTAAGGTTGACTGCAAATATAAGGTTTTGAGTTTATGGTTTAATCTGTGAGTGTGGATGTAAGTTCATGGTACTGAGACTTATAAATGTATTTTCTCCCTTGATATAACATTAATGGAATGGATTTGATTTAATACTCTTGAGTAGTGTTGTTAAATTAGATGCTTAATCATACTAATATGTCAATGTATTTGGATTGGATTAAATCTTGTGTGTCGATGTTGATATGTGGATATTGAGATATGAATATGGATATTTATGTATTTTCGAAGGTTTTCATGTTTGTCTGATCATGAGACTTAAGATTAAGGATTCACCACTTAATCGTTAAAAGTTTTTCTTAATGGCCAAAATTCAAATTTAAATTTAAATTTCACATTATTTTCATTTTGAGGCTGTTTCAAACCTACCCCCTTACAAAAATATCATCCTAGAGATCTGGCGAGGATTTAAAAGAAATCTAGAAATTCCTTTCTAAGATGATCTTCATGTTCACATGTAGCTTCATCTTCTGTGTGATTACTCCATTGGACCTTTAGTATTTTGTGAGATTTGTTTCGAGTGTGACGTTCTACCTCTTCAAGAATACGAATTGGATGTTCTCGATAGGATAGATTAGGTTGTAGATTGATATTCTCTAGATTGGTGAGCTCAGCAGGAACACGGAGACACTTTTTGAGTTGAGATACATGGAAGGCATTATGAACATCATATAGTTGAGGTGTTAATTCTAGCTTATATGCCTTCTCACCCATCTTTCCAAGGATTTGATATGGTCCAATGTATTGAGGGGCTAGCTTTCCGCGAATTTGAAAGTGACGAACCCCGTGGAGTGGTGAAACATTCAAATAGATATGATCTCCAATTTCAAAACTGAGTTCACGTTGACGATTATCGACATAACTCTTTTGGCGAGATTGGGCTTCTTTTAACCGGCTTCTGATCACATCTACATGCTCTTGGGCTTCTTGGATGAGATCTGGACCGAAAAATTTTCTCTCTCCAATTTCGGACCAAAAGAGAGGAGTTATGCACTTTCTCCCGTAAAGTGCTTCAAAAGATGACCATTGGAGGCTGGCTTGGAAACTATTGTCATAGGAGAATTCAGCGAATGCTAAACTTTTCTCCCAATTAGTGCTATATGACAGCACACAGGCTCTTAACATGTCTTCTAATATTTGATTTGCCCTCTCGGTTTGTCCATCGGTCTATTGGTGGTAAGCCGTACTGAATTTTCTCTTAGTCCCTAGAAGACCGTGCAAACTTTCCCAGAAACGAGATGTAAACTGGGAACCTTGATCATAGATGATAGTTTTTCGGACACCATGCAGACGAACAACATTTTCCAAATATAGCTCAATGAGCTTATCTCCAGGATGACTGATTTTGACTGGTATAAAGTAAGCTACTTTAGTTAACCGATCAATGATGACCCATATGGAATCATGCCCTTTCCTGGTCTAGGTAGATCAGTAATGAAATCCATACTGATGTCATCCCATTTTCACTCAGGAATTTGTAAGGGCTGAAGGAGTCCAACAAGATGTTGATGCTCGGCTTTAACTCGCTAACATACGTCGCAAATTGCAACATATGTAGCAATATCCTTTTTCATGCCGGGCCACAAATATTCTAGTTGGAGATCTTGATACATTTTTGTACTCCCGGGGTGGATTGAGAGTGGGGATTCATGAGCTTCTTTTAGGATTAGATCTTTGATTTCCAGATCATTAGAAACTTAGATTTGACTCTTATGCATGAGCACTTTATCTGGGCCTTCAATAAATTCGGATTCAATTCCGTGTTTCAACTCTTTTCGGATTTTGACAATGGTCTCATCATTGAGTTGAGCAGCCTTAATTTGGGATTTTAAGGTTGATCGCACGTCAAGCGCGATAAGATAACCTTTTTCAATAATACACCAATTAATCTTTTGGAATTCTCTTAACAACTCAGATTGATTGGTATGAGATGAGACAGAGAGGCAATGTAGCTTATGGCTTAGAGCATCTGCTACAACATTAGCTTTACCAGGATGGTAATGAATGCTAAGGTCGTAATCTTTTATCAGCTTTAACCACCTTCTTTGTCTCAAGTTTAGGTCTGGCTAGGTAAAGAAGTATTTCAAACTTTTGTGATTTGTGTAGATGTAGCATCGATTACAGATAAGATAATGACGCCAGATTTTAAGAGCTTGCACTACGGCTGCTAGTTCTAGATCATGGGTAGGATAGTTGAGTTCATGAGGTCATAATTGACGAGAGGCATAAGCTACGACCTTACCTTCTTGCATCAATACACATCCAAGGCCATGTCGTGATGCATCACAATAGACATGGAAGCTTTTATGGACATCCAGTAACACTAGCACTGGGGCTGTGGTTAACATTTTCTTTAATTCTTCAAAGCTTGCTTTGCATTCAGGAATCCACGCAAACTTCTTTTCTTTCTTTAAGAACTGGGTCATGGGTCCGGCAATTTTGGAGAAGTTTTCGATAAAGCGAGGATAGTATCTAGCTAAACCGAGGAAACTTCGGATTTTAGGAACAGATTGAGGCGATTCCCAATCTAGGATAGCTTGAATCTTACTTGGGTCAACCACAATTCCACCTTTAGAAAGGACATGCCCAAGAAATGTGACTTCTTTTAGCAAGAATTCACATTTTTCGAATTTGGCATAGAGTTTATGCTCTTGGAGTTTTTCGAGCACCATACGCAAATGTTGCGCATGTTCTTTTTCGGTTTTGGAGTAGATGAGAATGTCATCAATGAAGACCACTACGAACTTGTCAAAATACTCCATAAAGACCTTATTCATAAGGCACATGAAACAGGCTAGAGCATTTGTAAGTCCGAAAGACATTGCGGTATACTCATATAATCTGTAACGTGTGGTGAAAGCAGTTTTTGGAATATCTTCAGACTTCATTTTCAATTGGTAGTACCCATGTCTTAAGTCAATTTTTTGAAAGACTTGAGCACCATTTAACTGATCAAACAAAGTCATCAATACGAGGAAGGGGATACTTGTTTTTTTATTGTAACTTCATTTAAGGCATGATAATCTACGCACATGCGTATACCGCCATCCTTTATAGGAACAAACAGCACAGGACTACCCCAAGGGGATGAGCTAGGATGAATAAATCCTTTGCTTAGCTACACATTGAGCTGCTTCTTTAATTCGACTAACTCATCTGGGGGCATGCGATAAGGGCATTTTGAAATGGGTGTTGTTCTAGGGACAAGAGTAATAACAAACTCGATCCATATCCCGATTTGGTGGCAATCCTAGTAACTCTTCTGGAAAGACGTGAGGATATTTAGAAATAATGGGTATTTGGTTGAGCTCTTGTACTATTGCTGAATAGAGAAGGGACTGTGGTTTTGAAATGTATTTAATAGGAGAGAAGATTACCGGGGTTCCTTCTGGGTTTAACAGAGAGATGGATCGGTTCGCACAATCTATACATCCTTTATGCTTGGATAACCAATCCATACCAAGGATCACATCAAGGCTTGGAGTTTCTATGATGGAACATCCCAAAATTTGAGTTTTGGAGTGTTGAATTCAAAAATAAACTATTTGCATTTTTCCTGAATTAATCCAAGCTTAATCTGATATTCCATTAATGAAAAGATTTAATTTGACTAAACTATTCATCAAACTAAATATTTTCAGTTTTAGTTGGGTTCATTGTACTCCAAGGAATTTTTTTGAATTTTTGGGGATTTTTCTGAATTTATTTGCTATTTATTTGAACTTATCTGATTTTATTTGAATTTCTGTAATTTTCTTAATTTGGAAAATATTTTTTTATTTCTAAAATACTCTCGAGCCGATTTCCCCGCGCGGCCCATTTACTCCCACGTCGCCTCGGCCCAGCTCCCATCCGCTCGAACCACTCGCGCATGTGCACCAAATTTGCTTGACCAAGACCGCGTCGGTTGTCCGTTGTGCAACACTTGTGTCGCCGAGATTGCGCCACGTCGCCCCATGCCCGCCGCTGGAAACCCTAACCACCGCCGCCCGGAGTCCGCGCGCCGCACGCTGCCGTCCTTGGAGTCTGGGTCGGGCACGACCTCCAAGACCCCTATTTAAGGCGCCGCACCCCTCCTGAGGTTCCCCTCCTCACGCCGCTTCTTTTGCCCTACCTCTCACGGCCCGAGCCACCGCCATCACCGAGTCTCGCTCGCTGTAGTCTCCGCCATAGCCGAGCTTTTCCTCTACGTGTATCTTCGCCGCCGGTGCTCCTCCACCTTCCCTGTTTGCGCCATCAAGTTCGCCGCACCGTCTAATTGCAAAAATGATGTGTATGCTAAAGAACTCATGACTGAAAACAATGAGCTGAAATCCAAGGTAGCAAAATTTGACAAAGGATTAGAAAAATGCTTCCTTGGTAGTGCTACTCTTGATAAAATTCTTGGTGAGCAAAAAGTTGTTTTGGGTAAAAAGGAATTAGGTTATAGAGTCAAATCTATGCCCATAAGGAATGAACAACTAAAACTCAAGATAAACTTTGTCAAGAGTAGGACACAATGCTATTATTATCATAACTACAATCATGCTTCTATAAATTGCAAGTTTGCTTGTGCTTCATATGCTAAGGTTAACAGAAGATGCATGGTTGATGCACATTATATGTTGTTTAAGAATTTTAGGGGTAAAATGAATGTCAAATATGTTGGCCCCTCTAATCTGGATAAAAATCTTAAAACTATTTAGGTGTCTAAGTCCTTACTTACTAATCCATTTGGCCCCAAAGTTGTTCAGACTAACATTAATGGACCCAAAAGTATTTGGGCACCTAAAATCAAGAAATAAACATTCTTTTAGGTAAATTACAAGAGTGGCAGTCAGCACTGGATTATCGACAGTGGCTCCACACAACACATGACCGGCACCTCAAGAATGTCCAGTTCAGTTGAAAAGGAAAAAAATTCAAGTCACAAAATCACTTTTGGAGATAACAGTAAAAGAAAGGTAAAGGGAAATGGTAAAATAGCTATCTCAAATGACCACTCTATTGAAAATGTATTACTTGTTGACTCTTTAAATTTCAATCTTTTGTCTGTTGCTCAACTCTGTGATCTAAGTTTTCATTGTATTTTTTCAAGTGATGGAGTAACAGTTCTTGACAAAAATGAGAAGCTTATTTTTAAAGGTTTCAGATTTCAAAATCTCTACCTTGTTGACTTTAACTCTAATTCCTCATGCATCTCAACTTGTCTGCTTGCTAAAGTTTCACATGGTTGGCTTTGGCACAGAAGACTTGGGCATGTAGGTATGTCTAATCTTAAAAAGCTTTTCAAAAATGAGCTAGAAGTGGGCCTAAAAGATGTTAAATTTGAAAAGGATAAACTATGCAGTGCTTGTCAAGCAGGCAAGCAAGTGGTTAACTCTCATCCTACTAAAGATATTATGTCCACTACTAGGCCCCTAGAACTTTTGCATATGGATGTTTTTGGTCCTACCTCATATGCAAGTATAGGTGCCAACTCATATTGTCTTGTAATTGTGGATGATTTCTCTAGATTCACATGGGTATTCTTTTTGCCAAATAAAAGTGAAGTTGGAAGAATATTTAAAACCTTTGCAAAAAGAGCTCAAAATGAATTTGACTGTCCCATTAAGAAGATCAGGAGTGACAATGGATCTGAATTTGTCAATACTAACATTATTGAATACTGTGATGAGTTTGGTATAAAGCATGAACTTTCAGCCACATACACTCCTCAACAGAATGGTGTGGTTGAAAGGAAATATAGAACTCTCATAGAAATGACAAGGACAATGTTGGATGAATATAATACTTCTGATGCTTTCTGGGTTGAAGCTATCAATACTGCATGTCATGCAATCAACAGGCTCTATCTTCACCGACTTCTCAAGAAAACTTCATATGAGCTTCTGTTAGGAAGAAAACCTAATATCTCATATTTTCGTGTGTTTGGATGCAAGGTATATCTCTATAAAAAGAGAACACACTTAGGAAAATTTCAAAAGAGATGTGACACAGGTATCATGCTAGGTTATTCTTCCAAATCTAAAGCTTATAGATTGTTCAATAATACAACTAGGCTAGTAGAAGAAACCTATGATGTTAAATTTGATTAATCTAATGGCTCACAAGGTGAGCATGAGAATCTAGCTGATGTAGGTGAAGATGCTCTAAAAGAATTTATGAAGAAAATGGAAATTGGTGAGATCAAGCCCAAGGAGGATAAAGATGATCTACCACATATGTCCACAATACCTCAAGATGGATCACAATCTGAAGATGATAAAAAGAAGGATGAAGGACTTAACTTCATAAAGAGCCATCACACCATAACAAAGGACCATCCTGTAGATCAAATCTTTGGTGAATTTAGTAAGGGTGTTAAAACTCGTTCTAAACAAGCATCATTTTGTGAACATTATTCTTTTGTTTTATGTGTTGAGCCCAGAAATATAGATGAAGCTTTGAAGGATGCTGATTGGATTGTGGCAATGGAAGAAGAGCTTAATAATTTTGAAAGAAACAAAGTCTGGAGCTTAGTAGAAAGACCCTCGGATCACAATGTCATTGGAACAAAGTGGGTTTTCAGAAATAAACAAGATGAAAATGGTGTGGTCACACGAAATAAAGCAAGGCTAGTGGCTCAAGGATACTCTCAAGTTGAAGGCTTGGATTATGGAGAAACTTATGCACATGTAGCTTGACTTGAAGCCATACGGTTCCTTCTAGCTTTTACATGTCATTTCAATATTCCTCTTTTTGAAATGGACATTAAAAGTGCTTGGTATCATTGAAGAAACTGTCTATGTTGAACAACCTCCTGGTTTTGAACATATGAAATTTCCCAAACATGTATACAAGTTATCTAAGGCACTATACGGTTTGAAACAAGCCCCTAGGGCATGGTATGAGCGCCTTAGAGACTCTTTACTAGAAAAGAATTTCAAAATTGGGAAGGTTGATCCAACATTATTTCTAAAAGACTTCAATGGTACATTAATGATTTGCCAAATATATGTTGATGATATTATCTTTGGAAGTACTAATCTGTCTCTATGCAAAGAATTAAGTAATCAAATGGCTAAATAATTTGAAATGTCAATGATGGGAGAGCTTACATTCTTTTTGAGATTTCAAGTCAAGCAATTGAAGGAAGGGACTTTCATCTCACAAGAGAAGTATACTAAAGACCTTCTCAAATGCTTTAATCTGGAAGAATGCAAGCCTCTTAAAACTCCTATGGCAACCAATACACACCTTGATCAAGATGTGGGAGGTAAGTCCATTGATCAAAAGTTATATAGATCCATGATAGGTTCTTTACTTTATTTGACGACATCTAGGCCAGATATCATGTTTAGTGTATGCATGTGTACTAGATTTCAAGCTGCACCTAAAGAAGTACATCTTAGTGCAGTTAAAAGGATTTTTAGATACTTAAAGCATACTCCGTGTTTTGGCTTATGGTACCCAAAAGGTGCTTCTTTTGAACTTCTTGGCTACTCAGATTCTGATTATGCCGGTTGCAAAGTTAATCGAAAAAGCACCTCTGGGGTTGTCATTTACTTGGAAGATCTTTAGTGTCTTGGTGTTCAAAGAAACAAAATTCAAGATAATCATCAACTCTCAAGTTGAATATGTTGCTCTGATGATTCTTGTGCTCAAATTCTTTTTATTAAACAAACCTTTTTGGACTATGGTATTAAGTTTGAAAATGTGCCTCTGTTATGTGATAATGAAAGTGCGGTGAAAATAGCCAACAATCCAGTCCAGCACTCCAGAACTGAGCATATTGAAATAAGACATCACTTCATGCGTGATCATGTTGCTAAAAGTGATATTCTGCTTAGTCATGTAAGGACTGAGGATCAATTGGCTGATATTTTCACTAAACCACTTGATGAGGCCAGATTTACAAAATTAAGAAATGAACTAAATATTCTTGCTTCTTCAAACATTGTTTGATTCTTTCAAATATCACACTAAGGGGGAGTCAAGTTTGCCTATCATGCATATCTTGCTACCCTTGTATGATCAAAAGAAATCACTGGTGTTGAATAACATTAAAGCTATATTATAAAATTAAATAGGTTCACTTAAAAAACTAATAGTCATAAAATTGCTGCTGAAAGCCTTCTCTTTCTCTAGTATAATACTACACTTTCCTAAAAACCTAGTAATTAGGTTAGGTAAGTTTCAGAAGAAAAAATACTTATGAACAAGAACTCTTGAAAACCTAAATTACTCAGCACATGAGTTCTCTTTTCTTGAGCTTGAAGTTAATTATACTCATGCTCTTATGAAAATTAGGGCTCATACATTTCCTTTTGAAATCCAACATCTCCTGAATTTATTGATATTAAGATTATTCTAAGATCCCTCTAAAAAGTTTGTGTGTTTTTCTTAAAAGAGAGATCTCAGAAAATCTTTAAGAAATTAGTTATATCTATATTTTCAAGCACAACGGACTGTTGAACCTAACCGAGAGTTTTCCAACTATGGCAGACCAAGTGTATCTTATACGGACACGGTCCGGCGCAGATGGAAAACCATCAAGAATCGGTCCGGTGTAGAAAAAGGGTGTTCAGATCTATCTAAAAAAAATTGTCCGAAGCTTGTACGGCAATAACTCTGTTTTCTAAGCTCTTATCTTTTTCAAATCGTGTTCATCTCAAAACTCTAAAAGATCTCTTCCTTGCTATATTCTTCAAAATCCTATTCTTAGGACTTATCTTTGCTAAACCTATCCGAATCTGGTAACCTTGTTCCTTGGATTCTCTGTTTTCCAACCTCACCATAAAGAGACTTCCTTGAAAACTGGGTAATTGCAGTCATCTCTTTCCCATATGTTGTCCGTACTCAAAACGACTGCAATAACTTCCTTATTTTACTCCTCGCATTATGCGCTACTTATAGTCTCATCTTCTTCAGAAGTCTCTCAAACCTCTTTGATCCACAAATCTTCTCGCAAGATTGTTCTTGAGCACAAAAACCCTCTGCTCACCGAAGCTCATCCTGATCGGGTGATTGACAACGGTGTCTCTGCGTGCTCACGGCAAGGCATTACGTCTAGGGTTCTGTAAGTACTTCAATCTTTATATCTTATCTTTGCTTAGACTGAAACCCTAAGTTAGAAATCGTCTCTTAAGGTCTTCTTCTTGTTCTTTAGGGTGTTCTTCAGTTCTTGCGTTTTGCATTGTCTGCAAATAGCCTGCTTGTCTATCAACCAAATCAGCTCAGTTTTTCTACTTGATAAAGAAGCCTTAGTCAAGATGAGTTCCCAAAATCCAGACAAAAGAGGTCTTTTTGGAAAAATTACTGATAAAGTCAAAAGGAAAAAGAAAGCCAAAACAGACAGATCAAGTCAAACCCAGCAGTCTGGTGGTGCAGTAAAGAAAGTAACTACTAAACCATCAAAAAGAGGAAAACAACCAGTGCAACATGATTCAACCTCTTCTTCAGATGACAGTGATTATCAACTAAGTGCAAACATATCTTCTGACGAAGAAATAGAGCTTAGTGGTGAAATTGACATGATTTGTGGGCATGAGCTACCTGTTTCAGGTGGAAAGAAACTAAGAGCTGCTAGATTGGTGCCTGAAAGGATATGGTTTCCTTTTGATAGACCTTCCTTTAATGAACAATTCACCACCACATTCCAGAGAAACATATATATGGGCTACAAAAATAGGAAAAATAGGAATGGTAAACTCCTGTCAGCTCTATGCAAGCATAATGTTGATTGGAACCAGACTAGCTCAGTTCTAGAATCAAATAGAATTCTAGATTGTGTCAGATCAACTCTAGGTCTTGCTGCCCTTATGTCTTCTGCTTGGCCAGCCTGGAATGAAAACAGAATTATGGAATTATATGCATCCTTGTTAGTGAACAACAATAGACACTATATTCTGTTTACTATTGATGGAAATAAGAGAAAAGTGAAATCACCTTAGTTTGAAGCAGCTATTGGAGCCTCAAGTTCCTTGCTAAACAGAACTAGGATTCATGATAGGATGTTTCCTGGAAATAGATGGAGGCAGATTGGTGACATGCCTGACTTGCAAGTATCTGCTCACATCTACAGAAATATCCATGAGGCTGGTTTTAATGCTAATAGGGTTCATTGTTTAACTGCCGAGGCCAAGGCTCTGCTCCTGATCCTCAAACACACAATTTACCCTAAATCTGGCTACAAGGAGGGAGTAACTCCATGTCTTGCTTGGCTGCTGCATCTAATTTTGTCAAGGCAACCCATTGATTTGACAGACTATATTTCTGGAGAGATTGAAGAAGCTATTTACAGAGAAAATGGACAGCCCTCTACCTTTTGCCATGCAAATCACTCAGATGTTATTGGCTCAAGGTATCATCTCACGGCTTGAGATGGACAGGGATTTCAACTCTACACCAAAGCAATACAAAATGCCCAAGCCAGTTGCTCAAGATGAAAGGCCATCTAGACTTTCTACTCCATTACTAGTAATTCATGAGCCAAGTGCTCAAGAAGGCACTGAGATACATGGAAATTCAGATGATGATGGTGGAGCTCCAAGTCACAGCTATCATACTCAGGAATACATTTTCCAACTCCTGACTTTCCACATACTCCTACAGAAATTCTGAACTATAGCTCTGAACATCATAGTCAGCAAAGGTTTGGACAATCTGAACATACTGAAATCCATGTTAGCTCAGAGTCTCATCATGAAGATGAGGAAGTGCACAAATTACAAGAACTAGCAGTTACAACTAGGTTTATGGAGGGCCAAAGATTTCCATTAGCAGCCCATGAACATGAAGCAGGTGGTTCTAGGCCACCTCAGGGTCATATGCCAACATTTTCTCAACACTCAGATGAGGACTCTCACTATTCTCAATTTGCTGAACCCGAGTCCACTCATGATTTTGGTCAACAACCATCTTGGTGGGATTCTCAGCCTGGTTGGTTCACTTCTTTTGAGCAACAATACAACACTGACCTCAGACATGCACAAGAAAACTTTGAGGAAGAAAAAAGGTTGGCAACCCAGAGACATAATGAGCAGATGACAGCCATCCAACAACAGCAAGAATTATTGCAAAAGATCTACTAAGACCAAGCAAATCTCAGAGATGAAACCTATAAAAGGTTTGACATGGTCAGAGGAAATCAATGGGATATGAGGAAGTGGTTAGGTGAGATCAAGACTGAGGAACTGGTGAGATAGGACAGAATGTATGATCTGAACAAAAAGCAAAAGCTCAAGATGCAAAGATTGACAAGTTTGCTCAAACTGTGTACAAGAACTTTGAGAAGTCTGGCAGTTGTTTGGATTGGCAAGGGGATATGCTTGATTATCTCCGAGATTACTCTGAAGATGCTAGAAATAACTTGGTGTCTAATCAGGAACAACTTGCACAAATCTTGTTGGATAAGTCTGAAGAAACTCAAGAGCTGATCAGAGATGTCCAGCATGATTTCAGTGAACTCACATTCAACCCTCAGCCTGGTGATCCTGATTATCCTAGCTGGCATGATCAAGCCATGGCCACTCCACACTCTGACAAAGACCAAGAGCAATCATCTCCTTCTCCTCCAAGAAGAAGCACAAGTTCCAGGATGACAAGCATGCTGAAAAGGACTTTCTCAAAACGCAAGAAGTAACATTTTTGGCTATTGATGCCAAAAGGGGAGAAGAATAGTAGAATAGTATATATTTAGTTTAAGAGGGTTAAGATTAGAAGTATTCTCTCTATAGAGCCCCCTATCTTAGTAATCTAAAGCTTGTTATCTAAAGAGTTTGTTATATAGAAACTAAGTCTTTTATGGACTTTGCTTTATGCACACTTGCTTTTCTTAAAAAAATTTGTTATATTATGAATGCTTCTGATATTGCTTCATGTGTTTAATTAAAATTCATCTCATGCATTCATTCAGGGGAGTATAAAATACTTGAGTTATTTGTTCTATCAGACTAACTTTTATCTGCAGAAGAAGTAATCCTTTTATAGCTCTGAGCAAAACATCAAAGATTTTGTCATCAATCACCAAAAAGGGGGAGATTGAGAGCATCTAGGCTCCCTATTTGCATAAATTATGCTTATCATATAGGTTTTGGTGTTGATGACTAAAAGGATACTCAGTGAAAACCGAAAATAGTCAGATTTGATGATCAAGGCTAAGGTGTTTTTCTAGTTTCTGGCTTGGGAGTTGATTCAAGTCATATAGTTAAAATCACCATACTATTAAGAGGGATTATGCATAAGAAATAATCTTGGTTCATATGCAAAATCACTAAAATTACTTGGAGCATAGTACTTCTGATGTTTCTTACTAAAAAAATCCAGAACTTTATCTTGTTAGCCAAAACAATTCTCTCTGGACCAAACTTCATATTATTAAGGTGCTCAAAGATACTAAGTTCTAATTCTAACCGAGCGTACACCATGTTCGCCGGACCGATATTTTCGGTCCGGCGCTGAGAACTGCCTTCACCGAACGTACTTTATGTACGCCGGACCGATTTTTGATGTCCGGCGTTATAAATTCTCTTTTGATTCTTTTTCAACCAAGTATAACTATGTTCTTCGGACCAATCTAAATTCTTTCTTAAAATTAGTCAGGCATAAGTTATATTTTCACTCCAAATAAAATTCTAGTCTGTGTTAAAATTTATTTTTAACCAGAAATATAAAGTCTGATGCAGACCAGAATTCCTTGTGTACGTCGGACCAATTTTCCGGTCCGACGCAAACTTGTTTCACTCTGATAAAACCAGCAGTTTTCCCATGTACGCCGTACCAACTTTTTCGGTCCGACGCAAATGCTATCTGCTGATACTCAAAAGAAACAAATCATGTGTACGCCGGACCAGCTTTTTGGTCCGGCGCAAGCATTGTCTTTCTGATATCAAAATCAAACAAATGCATGTGTACGACGGACCAATATTTTCGGTTCGGCGTAAGTGGGTCATTTTGAGCACAACAATGCTTTCCAATCCTATGTACCCCGGACCAAAGTTTTCGGTCTAGCGTGTGTGTATACTTTGACTTATGACTCATATACCCTAAAATTCTTATAAAAAGGGGTAGCAGTTGACCTACCCCATCTATCCTACCAACCCCCAACGGGTAAATGGCAGGTGTAATGGTTATCTATGTTCACGATCTATATATAGAATGCATGGGTTCACAAAACAGACAGAGCTTTGCACATTCACATCTTTGATATCCTGACAATCTTTGATATCATTCAAACCATATACAACTCTTGATCTTTAGAATTCCTAAGCTTCATTTTCATCAAAAGTTTGAGCTTCAACTTAGAAAATCACAAACATTCATTCTGAACATCTAGAGTACTTGCTCCAAGCTAAGTTTAGGTTGTATCCAGCTACTGAACCAAGAGACAGGGCTTGTGGATAGTCTATAACTCTTGAAACTAGCTGTTCCTAGACGGTTGGAGAAGTTGTTGGTGCGACCTATCCAACAGAGATTGTAGAGGGACACCATTACTGTGAAAGGTTGAGACTCACCTCACTGGAGTAGTGAAAGAGTCAAGATAGTGAAAAACCAAAAGCTATTGAGATTGGCTGTTTGGTGGAGCAATACTTCTGAGGAAGTGCTCTAACGGGGACGTAGGAGTAATCTCTGAACCTCGGTGGAAAATCATTGAGTTCTCCTGTTTTTGTTTATCATTGCTTATTATTCTCTTATTGTTTCTCATTCGAAATTCTCTTCCTTACAAAGTTTTCTTGAATAAGTGTTGTGCTGGACTTCTGTACTAATTGCTTCCGTTTCTAATTTTATTGAGAAAAGTTTTTCATAATAATTAAAAGGTTATAAAGTTGCCTATTCACCCCCCCTCTAGGCCAACTTGGTCCTTACACCGACCCGTCCAACAAGAAGCGCCATGTGGTTCTTCAGTGAAAAGGAGGATTGTCGGAGTTGAGAATGGGGTAGATGAGGAAGAATACAACCAGTTTGACGAGTTGCCTCCTATCGGTACTGGCATCACGGTCCAGGAAGAACAACATGAGGAAGCTAGCTACACACGTGTCGATCATCGTGAATGGCTAATTTTTGTACAAAAGAATAAGCAAGTATAGTTATGAAGAGGCTAATTAATGAGATATATGTATTATAATTAATTATAAGTATTTATTATAATTAGTAAGATGTTTGTATTGTAATAATGAGATGTATTTATTATATGTTGTACAAAAATTAAGAAAATAAAAAATAGACTTAAAAAACTACTTAAAAATAGGCTTAAAAACTACTTAAAAATAAGCTTAAAAACCACTTAAAAATAGGCTTCCAAAAAACAACTTAAAAATGCTTAAAAACTACTTAAAACAGGCTTAAAAACTACTTAAAATAAGTTTAAAAAACTACTTAAACAAAAGATTAAAAACAAGCTTAAAAAATACTTAAAAGTAGGCTTAAAAACTACTTTAAAAAAGCTTATAAACAGGCTTAAAATACTTAAAACTTCTTAGAAAAAATAGACTACAAAAGCTACTTACAAAAAAGCATGCTTAAAAAAATACTTAAAAAACTACTTAGAAATAACAGGCTTAAAAAACTACATGAAAAAACAAAAAAAAACAGGCATAGAAATCATCACAGATGGTTCTAATATTGAACCATCTGTTATGTGTAGAATCACAGACGGTTCAATATTAGAACCGTATGTGATCCAACAGCACACCCCGACCACTTGCCATATCCCAGCCTCTTTCCCTTGTCTCTCTGTCGCGTCCTTGTCTCTTTGCCATGTCCTAGCCCGTGCTGCCATCCGCCTCCGCTTTTGCCGCGCCCTAGCCTGTACCGCCATCCGTCTCCGCCCTAGCTCTAGCCCTTGCTGCCGTCCGCCTACGCCCACGCCCTAGCCCAAGCCTCCCCACACCCGGCCTCCCTCCACCCTAGCCCTAGTCCACGTCGGCTTCGTCTCTAGCCCTAGCCCACGAATACCTCCGCCCCGGCCTCTCCCCACCTCACGTCGCCCACCGGCTGGCCTCTCCCCGCATCGCACATCGCCCGGCTCTGCCCACGCCGGCTTCGTCTCGGCCGGATCCCCGCGTCTTCGTCTCCCCCGGTTCCGCCCACGTCGGTTGTCTCAGGTCTCGCCCGCCTGTGCCGGTTAGTCTCCCGCACCGCCTCCCCCTTGCTGGTGCGCCAAGGTACTACTGCAATACAGTATCCCTTATATCTTGATTTGTGAGTTCACACTAATCTGTTCTAGAAACACTTAATTTGGTAAGTATGAAGTTTTAAACTGTATTTGTGCTGCTATGTTGTGGAGTATTTGGAACTTCGATTTTGTTTGCTGTTTCATAAGTTAAGATGGAGATCATTGGCAGTTCTCAGAACGATAGTCTTCATGTTTCCCAAAGATTGGCATTGTTTGTTCATAGGCTCGCAGATCGATTTATTTCGATTTTGGAAGATAATGCATCGGAGATAATGTAGATATATACCTCCTAGCTGAATATTAGTGACTTCGGATGATCCATTTTGCAAGGTCCAAAAGGGGAAGAGAGATGCTTCTTAACTATTTTTGGGCTATATTATTGTGTAGTTTTGTACTCAGGACTCACCGGGGGTGTTGTTTGTCTTGTCGATCTTGTGGGGACTCAATTTTGCAGTTTCGTTGGTACTAGTGGAGCTGTGGTTTTGGCCTTGTTTCTTTTTCTCAATCAAAATTTGCAAGAAAGGACTATTAGTAGTTTAGTACTTATAGCATTCCCCGTCCACATGCAACACGCGCGAACGAGGAAGTTATGAGAGTTGTAAGCCCTTGACACCGAATATTTTCATACACACACAAGGATGTGCCATGCGATGCTTAACTGTATAGTAGATGTTTCAGTATTGTCTTCGAAAAATCTACTATAGTCATATTATACATCTAAAGTGCAACAATATATGCTAAGTTATAGACAAAAATAATAGCATTGTTGATTGTTGATTGACTTATGTATTCATTATTCTAGAACTACCATTGGTACAAGAATCTGAACTTTAAGAACCATTAGTAGTGCCTACCAAATCCAATCTTAATTAGATGATCACTACAGGATTAACTTTCTCAACTTGGAGTATATGCTGGTAACATCTGTACTATGGCTTCCATTTTAATGTAGAGCTGTACATGTAAAATACTACTTATTAGCTGCTACCTCCTAGTGCATTTTAGTCTAGGTTATGTCAAGTGTTTGCCTTATGTTGACAAAGGAAATGATAGGTAGATTTTATGTTAAGTCTAGTAAAGAAAGACCCAAAAAAGCCTAGTTCACAATATAATAGACATTTAACTGGGGTTGTCCACTACTACAAAAAAACCCCTTTTTTGCCGGTCTATTACTGCCGGTTTGGCTAGAATCGGCAGTGATAACACTATTACTGCCAGTTCATAAGCTAGACTGGTACAAATGCTCGACCGAAGAAGAAACGGCAGTGATAGTAACTTATCACTGCCGGTTCTAAAAAAATCGGCAGTGATACTATTACTGCCGGTTCTTCTTAAGAACCAGTATCACTGTCGGTTCTTCTTAAGAACCAGCAGTGATAAATTATTATCACTGCTGGTTTGTATTAAGAACTGGCAGTGATAATGGAGGAAGTATCACTGCCGGTTCAACTTACGAACCGGTATCACTGCCGGTTCGGAATCTGCACCGGCAGTGATAATATTTTTTAAAAATCATAACTTTTTCATACGGAGTCAGATAGAGACAAAATTTATATGAAAATTGTAGCTCTCGATGAGATCTACAACTTTGTAGTTCACAACTTTTTTATTTGAAGTCATTTAGATGTCCAAATAATCGTTGAAACATTCGGATACGAAGAGATAAAAGGAAAATATATCTTATAATAGTTGAGAAGTGTTTGTTAGGTGAGATGGTAAGGGGGAGATCGCGCGAGCAACAGGTCTTGGGTTCGAATCCTAGCAACCGCGCGCACGTATTTCGCGTGAAAATCGCGTGACTTGTGATTTGCGACGCGCGACGTAGTGAATACAGAGTGGTCCAAATAATTTTTTTTTATTTTACCGAGTTATTTTAGATTTGCAGTGGGCAGACTATCACTGCCGGTTCACATACAAACCGGCAGTGATATCTATATCACTACTGGTTTAGAACCTGCAGTGATAGTCCGACTATCACTGCCGACCAATCACTACCGATTCCAATATCCGGCAGTGATGAGGATTTGGAACCGGCAGTGATCACGTTTTCTGTAGTAGTGGTCCTCCCGACGATGCTAAGTAAGCAATAAAATAGTAATTGCATAAATTTTACATAGTGGTACCAAACTGCAAGCTGCCTGTACCAACAATTACTACAACACGGCTTTACATTCATTTTTTTTGGGCTAAGCAACGAACCAATTCTTTGAATCAAAGATGTCTACTCATATTTTATTTGTTTTCAACTGTTGGTTTTTCCTGTCTGGTTCTTTTGCTGCAAAGAAACATGGACAAGTGGTTAACTTGTTATGCAGCTTATCTTGGCCCTGCTGATTACAAAACAACTGAATTCTGTTTACATCTGAGTCAACTAAACATTTGTTAGAAACAGTCAGAACAAGCAATACACTGTTATTCATTGTAGTATCCTCAGGAAAACAATACACTAATTATCCAGTATACTTTGTATATTGCATTATGAACGCGTATATAGTATATACGGCTAGGAGCTAACCTTTTAAATTCCTCACCTCCCTGGATGCTTCTGTTGTGTGCATTGTGGAATATTTTGGCCACACATGTCATAGCAGTAAAGAGCTAACAAGGGATATTTGCTTATTGTTAGAATATCACACTCTCCTTTCAGGGCTGCTATATTCTATCACCTTGTAATAATCTTTGGCCATTAATCTCATTATAGTAATTGAACATCTAGTTAGTCCATTTTGCACTGGTACCAGCACTGACATATTGCTTGCATACATGGCTAGCTAGTAACAAAAACAATACTTACGACTCTAATTCACTGTGAGCATGCAATTAATCCATGCTAAGAATCTAAAGCATGCAAAATGTGCTAAAACGATTAAACAAGCAATCAATAAAAGGGGCACACACATCTTACTCACATGTGCTGATCGAGATTAATTAGGCAAGCATGCTCCATATAAACATAGGTCCTTTAATTTGCTGCACCTCTACAACATTTGTAACCTACAAAAGACCTTTGTTTGGAACACAGGAAATTCTTGATTGCTATATCACCTATTGCTTTGTTTGGTATAAGTTTGTTGTGAACTTGTGTCATGTACAATAAATAAGTCATTTTGAGATTCTCATATTATGAACTTGTCAATGCTACAATGTTTTCTTCTGATTTTTCTTTATATTGCTTTGCTGCCTTATATTGCTCGATGATGCAAATTGGGTCAAATGATGAATTGGACAATTAAAGTTGTGAATTAGGCCTTGAACTAGTAGACTTGCATGCTATAAAGTATTAAGTTCATTTCACTGTTGTAAAGCTTGTTCATTATTCTTTACCTGCAGTTGTGCTCTTTTGATTACTGTCTATGTTACTTTATTTGCCTATGCACTTTTCTGTTGGTTCGGTTGATTAAATAACTTGCTGTCCGAACTGGTCTTATTCTGAATTTTGATAATAAGAATAGTGAAATCGATTAAAGAATACCCTAATCCGCATGATTAGGAAGGTAAGAGTTCAAAGCCTTCTTTACATAGTTAATTGTTTAGTTCAAATGATATAAACTTGACCCAGGTGTAGATGAGGTAAGAGCTAGTCCTTAGTATTCCTACACAAAGTGCCTGAGAGCACTATCAATCAATTATACATTCATTTGGGATTAGTATTATACAACATTCATATCACATCCACAAGGTATTAAACTGATAAGCACATATTACAGGCCGAAATAATTATACAGAGTTAAATTTTTGCAACGGCGAAAAATAGGGAATTTAAAACTCTAAAAGCCACGTGGTTTGCCCGCTAACCCTCAGGCAACTGACTTGGCAAACCTAGAGAAAATCATCATCGAATATTCCGTGCCCTGCGTGATAGTACGAGTCGTCTGGCACTTCGCAGGCTTCGTCCTCTGAGACAGCAGATGCAAGATTGAGTACATTGGTAGTCAGCAAGACTTATAGTGTTTGACAAATGCAATTAAGTAGTTATGCAGGCTAATCAAGGCAGGTAATGTTTATTTTGCAGTTGCATAAACATTTAAAGATATGAGATAATAGAATGAAACAACGCATTTTCAAATAGGCAATTGAAATATAAAGTGCTAAGCAATTATTCAAGTCCTTCAACCCAGTCTACCCGACTGCAAGGATCCCCGGTGTCTGTCCTTTGACACAAAAAACCAGTTGCAAAACGGTTTCCTTTTCAAACCCATTTTTCCAGAAAATACCAAAACATCCTAACATTGGAATGACTTCACCAAGCGTCCATAACCGTGGACACGGCTAATCGATTAGATTTACACTCTGCAGAAGTGTACAACTTTACCCACAAGGAATGATCAATCTCTTTTGCCAGGCCAATTTACACACTTCCTTTGGTGTGTCGGCAAGGAGATCATACAGAGCCGTTACATTATCTAGATGTGGCTTTGAACCAGCTCGGGATGTTTGACCCTCGCCATGAAAACAGAAACACTCACCCAAGTCGTGGATCCATTTTCATCACACCCAACACCACATTTCTGTTCATGGCAAGGCGTACACCATTGCATTGGTATGTAGAAACCCCTACAGACAGACCACACCGGAATGCCTGTGCAAATCTCCCGCCTTCCTTAGATGCAAAGCCACACCTAAACAACATAATAGGCTAAGACCCGCCCATACAAGCCCTCGTGGTTGTACGAAAATTCTTGGATCTATAGCGTCCCATTGCTCGGTCCTTAATTCGACACGGGCGATACTCCACCCTATCTAAGTGCAACTCCCTTTGCACCACCGGCTATTGCCAATAATCGCCCGCATCAAACCATAGTTTTATTTTTGGGTTTTTAGACAAAGTACCAGCAACATTTTCTCAAATGAGGATCATACATTCGTTGAAACGATTGAAAACACGATCAACAGCTTAAGCAGATATTTTATGCTAGCAGTTATACCCAAAATGACATTAATCATGTCTAGCTTCCATCTAAGGTTTACAAGGTTCACATGTTCATACAGATTGAAGCAAACCATAATTTACAGGACTAACTACAGTTCTAACCCAAATTAGCATTTTTAGGGAGAACTACCCGGATGCATCGTACATAAGCAAAAACAACATAAGGTAGGTAAATTATTAGGCTCGACATGTTCAAGGGGGTGCTTGCCTTGCAACTCGCTGTCTAACTCCGAATCTGGATCAGCGATGGCGTCATCTTCCTCTTCGAGGACGTTGGGTTCTACACGACAATCAAGCGGAAATATATAGTAAAAATCCAAATTCAGAAAGGGCGAAAAGAAGACAGACAGTAAGTCAAATAAGAATTTACTACAGAAAACAGGGGTATCTTTTGAGGGTTGAATTATAACTTTTAAGATTTCACAAGACGAATAATTATGCATCCAAAGCGTTAACATTTTCTGTGATGAACGACAAGGGTTTTCTTATAGATCACTCATTCTGAATTTACGAATTCAAGAGGCTAAAAATGTGAATTCTAATATTTATAACTTCGAATTATAGATGCTAAAATTATTTGAATTAATAAAATTCAAACATAAGACAAGGGGTTGATTGCACTAAATTTTATTAAGCTAGGTTACTAGGTTTGTTCATGGTTGGCAACCATTTAATCTATATACCAATTATTTAACTTCCTATGCACACACACACACACATATATATATATATATATATATATATATAGGAAAATGATTCCATACTCCTGGGTGTACGTACTCCCACCTCTAGTATACCGTTTAAATGATATTATTATATCTTTTTATCTTTTTGAGTATACTCTAATAGTGATTATAAGATACTCCAAAGTGATTTTCATGAAAAATTTCATTAAAGTCCACCATTTATAGTATAATTTGTTTATATATTCGTTTTACATATGGAAAAGGGTATATAGCAAAAAAATAAAGTGCTCTGATGAAATTTTTTTAACCATGTCGCATTAGAGTATATTAGAATTATTATTGGAGTATACCGAAAGTGATAAAGGCGTATAAAGCGTTCATTTAAGTGGTATATTAGATGTGGGAGTATGTACTCCTGGGAGTACGGAAAAGACTTCCTATATATATATATATATATATGTATGTATATATATATATATGTATATGTATATGTATATATATATATATGTATGTATGTGTGTGTGTGTGAGAGTGCAATTGGCACAATAGTTAATACATAACTTAAAGTTAACTCGAACCAAATTACAACTTAATCAAATTTAACCATGCTACTGCTATCCTATTATTCATGAATTAAATTTTTGTTTCTTTTATATTCCCTTAATACTATTATACCTATTTGAATTTTTAGTGTATTGAAAACAAGACTTAAATGAAAGTAATTTAAACATGCATGGGAATTAAATATTTTTACATATTTGGGTTCCTGGAAACATAAGGATTCCAGAAAAAATTAGTTCCATTAACTACCAAGCTTATTTGCAGAATTTTTGTATACAACTTATCTTTAGCCTCTTTACTCAAATTTGAATTTCAAAATTACCCATTGATGGTTTTCAAAATGTTTTTATATATTCTGAAATAGCTTGATTTTACAAGAATATATAAATTTATTTCACTCAATTTGGAGCTACAGTTCAAAAGTTATGAGCATTTGAATTAGTTCGGTTTTTTGAAAACCTTCAAAAAAATCTGAAATGCGCTTTCCCCATTTGGAAGATGGCTTTCGCCTCGCGCGCGTGGCGCATTTGAATCGGCCCGACCCACTGACACCCGCGGCCCACCGGTCAGCCGCACGCACTGCGCGCGCAACTGGCAAGCGGGGCCCGCCAGTCGGTGACTGCGTGCACTCACAATAGCAAATACCCACAGAGACTGACAGGGGTGGCCTAGGCGTCGCGACTCAAAGCAGCGCTCGGCTCTCGGCTCATGTTGGCGAACTAACTCCGCCGCGGTGGAATGGGTAGCACCTCGAGCATCAGTGAACTGAGGCGCATCTAGGGACATTACCCATTCGCCGGGAGGTGGCCGGAAAAGAGGTTGCCACCGCAAGGGTGCAGCGGCGCTAATGGCTGCACGAGCAAAAGCTCGCCGCCGGCCATCTTTACACCGGAAAAGGGTTCCTAGAGTATCAGTGTAACCTAGGGATTCTATTTCACCTGCGGGTGCAGCCGAAGAATCACTGGAGGCGGCTGCCAACGGTCGCCGGCCACAAGGAAGAAGAACGGCGGAAGGACTGAGCTGCGGGTAAAACAAGGACAAAATCAAGATTGATCAGTACTCAAGGGGGCACGGCGAATCTCCAAGACCAAGAAATTTCGAGGATTGATGCTCATTCGGTTTACCTCACTGATCCCCTTTTTCTTCGGTTTTGCCCGCCAGAGCGTGGAGAAGAAGCTAGGGAAGATGCGGGGACTGAATGAAATAGCAGGAGGGAAAAGGAGAGGCTCTCTATGATGAAATGGTCAGTATTTATAGGCTACCAATTGAGCTTCACAGGGTTTGAATGCGTGGAGATACTTGCGGCTCGGTTCTGTGCGAAATGGCGACTTGGCGCATGATTTTTAGGGCTCACAGCAGCGCGGTATGGCTGAGGCGTGGTGTGGATAGGCCGAGGACAAGACGTGGCGATGCGCAGGTGCAAGCTCGTGAGATTTGCACTGAGGCGCGGAGTGGAATCGGCAACGAAGACTCGGGAGAGCGCGAGCTCGTCTCGGGCGAGAGGGGGAAAGAAAAGGGAGCAGCGAAAAAGGGACTGACGGGTGGGTCCGGCCCCACCGGGCAGCGAGAGAAAAACCCCGGCTCGGCTGCCGGTAGCGTCGAGTGGCTCTGATGCTCTGCGCCGCTTGTCGTAAAGCAGACTTTAGCAAAGGAGATAGACTCGTTCGCACAGCGTCATGTGGGCATTAAAGCGGCTATCAACTCACGGTAGAATTATGCGAAACATTTGGACCGTCATCTTCGGGAGTTTTATCCTCTAGTAAAATTTTGGACTAAAATACGACAAAGAATTAAATAAAATTCGACACTGATCGCATGTGATTTGTATTTCGGTATTTCATTTATTCAAGGGTGTGATTCATATCAATTATTTCCCAAACTTTTTATAAGAGTTCAGTTTGGCTTATAGATATCTTCATAAAAATTTAAAGTCAAAATCTCAAGTGAATATTTTATAAAAATTCTGACATGAAGATTTCTTGTTTTTAATGGTCTCTGTTTTTGAATTTTGAAGAGGCTTTGCCGACATGATCAATTCCTAAGATTTTTACCAGATGTGAATACTGTACTGAGGGTGCTATGGTAATTTTTTTGTGGCTCCTGATAAGTTTCTATTAGTTTTAATTAATTCTAACTTTACTGTTTTTAGTCAAAAAGAGATGACTAAGATATTTTATTTACCCTATTTCAGCACCAAAGATTTTTACTAGATATTTTTACTAGTTTACCAGCATTATTATGGTCAAATGGTAAATTTTTCTTATTTTTACTTTTACCTCTTTACCTTCTTACCATTTTCTATTTGATAATTCTATTTGTTGGACTTTTCATACAAAGCACAAATCCAAGAAAAATCCAATAAAACCAATAGTACCAAGAAAACTCAGAAATAATTATATTCAAATCCAAAAATATTCATTGATATTTTATTATATATTGTTTGTCATTTTCGGGATGTTACAACAATCAAGAAATCAATTTTTGTGTTTGTTCTGTTTTAATTTGAAGTATTGGATGGTTAGCTAGTTCCTTTAAAAGGCTAATAAGTACAAGAGTTCAAATATTTCAGTGAAAATATGTGCTTATTGGAAAGCAAATTGAATGGGAAGTCCAATACAACATTCAACAGTTCCAAGCTCAGCAGCCACAATATGTTGGGTGTTTAACTTTGCTTCTCTTAACTTACCCTTCTCTTAACCTTGTATATACAAAGAGATCACTAGAAGGCCCTCTATGAATTGTTGATTTACCAAGTTGCCTGATCTTTGAAGATCTAACACAGAATACTTCTTTACAAGATGGCGTCCCCTTATTCCTCATCGTCGAATGGATCTGATGAGGCAAACATAGGAAAATAGAGGTGCGATCCAAGAGGGCTTAGTAAAAGGCCCTAGAGACGATATACAATCACAGCGGTCGATCCGCAGGATAGGGCCCCTGTCGCACCTCCTAAGTCAGTGGTAGCATTCCAGACATTGTGCGGGATCGTTGGATGGGAAAGGGTCTCATCACCTATCCATCGTGGAAGACGTTGACAGGTGAGGAGTGCAACAGCCTGCTGACAAAAAATTTCGTGTCGTTCGAGCCCCTATAAGACGACATGTACACACTGCGACAGTGTGCATTGTTAGTGGCCAGAAAGGCGTGGAAGAACTTCAAGAGCGTCATCGTCACTAATTACGTGAATAAGGAAATGACTCCATTCCAGAAGTACGAGTCTTCACTAAAGACGTGTGGGAGCGATTTGTTGAGATGAAGACAACGGAAGAATTTATGCGTCAAAGTGCCGTGCACAAGATCATCCAATCAAAAATACCCACCCGCATAGACTAGGCTCTACTGGGTACGCAGGTAAGATCGCGCAATGGACGAGGGAGAACGACGAGGAAATCTAGAAGGAGGCCGCGCCGCCATTTGCCTCGATCTTGGACCCGCGCGCTCGAAACTGGGTAAGAGCGGGGTCACGTCCCACATTTTCGTGCGGCTTGTCCTTTGCCAACCCTGCAGACGAGGAAGTGTCCCAACGTTTGGTAAGATATCGAACTACATAGTTTATAGGAAGACCATACATACCTTCATATGTGAAATAACTTGTTGGGGTCTTGGATACAAATAGCGTTGAGCACAGAATCTTCGCAGGGCTCTTTCACTTCAGACAGAGAGAGAGAGAGGTATACTCTCCACGGCCTTGGGAAACAAGGAGCACCCGGGTCACACCTGAGGCCTAGGTGTTTTCGTTCCCTGAAAAATGGGATTCCCACAAGACTCCGACGCGTACCAGAGTAGAAAGAGAAGCAAAGCCGAACGCGAGGAACGACTAGTAGCCCTGATTGAGGAAAGGGTTGAGGAAAGGCTGAGAGCACAGTTCGATAATCAGCTAAGAAGCCTTGAAGAAAGGATGGAGCAAAGGGTGGCTGCGGAGAGGCAGGCATGGAACATGCAAGACCTAGAAGCACAAGCGTAGTTCAACCCAACTAACCGTCGGAGCAGCTGCGCGTCCGCCCTTGAGATGGATGTCGACGACGCCAAATTTCCACCCGATGAAATCCGGGTAATATACATGTCTGCAATGCTCCTTAGATAGACCTGTTTGATGTATTAGCTAGATGTGTACCCTGAAAGGACAGGGGATGTCGCCTAGAGTGGGGTGAATAAGCGAATTAAAATATTTAAAACTAAATGCAGCGGAATAAAAAATTTACAGCTAAATAAAATCTCCCGAGGGTCTAAGTCCGGAGTGTCCGGGATTTTTATCCAGATACTCCGAAATGTCCGGACTATGCAGGTTCAGAGTCCGGATACTCGGATTGGATCCGAGGACTCGACCGGAGTGTCGAGACTTATCTCGGGTACTCGAAATGTCCGGACTATCCGGTTCGAAGTCCGGATACTCGGATTTAAGACCTCGAAATGAGATTTTAAATCCTGCAAGTTTTCAACAATCTACTTGAATACAAAAGATCTAAATGCTATCAGGTACCTGGGGATGATGTAGATCTAGAGCCAAACACAACAAGAGAGTAGATCGGGCAATTCCAAGATTCAAAAACAAATACAAAAGCAAGAGTAAGAAGCAAACTTGGAGACGATGATTTTTCACCCGAAGTTCGGATCCTTGAGGGGATCCTACGTCTCTGTTGAGGTGGCTCGGTCACACTTGAGCCGGGGTCTCTTTCAACCCTCTTCCTCCCGGTGTTGCACAAATGCACTCGCCGGTCTTCACTCCTTTGATTCCTTCCCTTACGGATGCGGAACCGGCCTTCACAAACTTCCCACGGCCAACCACACAAAGCTCCGGTGGCTCGTAGGCGACCTCCTAGCCGTCTAGGAGTCCTCAACCTCCAAGAGTAACAAATGCTCACGAAGAACAAGCTTGGAGATGAAATCAAGTGCTCAAACAACTCAAAACTCACTCAACCTAGCACCTCACTCCTCAAACTCTTCCCAACCCTTCTCACCAAGGGGATCACTTAGATCTAAGGGTAAAGAGGTATTTTGGGGGGCTTAAGAACAGGATAAAAGCTCCTCAAATCAGTGGGATCACACACTTTTGAAGTGGGGAAGAAGGGGGCTTTATATAGAGGTCCCAAAAAACTAGCCGTTGGAGACAGCCGCACACAACCCAGAGACTCCGGACTTAAGTCCGGATAGTCCGGACTAGATAAGAAAGGCTAACAGAGAGACCCAACCCGGATAGTCCGGAATGTCCGGATAGTCCGGACTCACTCCGGATAGTCCGAACAGCACTGAGCAGCCCGACGAAAACGAGCAAAACTTTTGACTCCGGACTCCGATTTCAGTGATTTTGGACTCTACCGAAAGCTAAGAACGAGGGCTACACAACTAACAAGGTCTCACTACCCAAAACTCAAAGGATAAATACATATTTCACAAAGAATCCAAGGGAGACCTACAACTCTCACTTTCCGGCATCACCAACACCACTCTCTTTCTAAGTTTCACAAGGATGGATCACTTCAGCACTTGACACATCTAAAAGTCATTCGACATCGCATCCCTCTTAATAGTACGGCAATCCTTAGACTCAAATTAAATCAAAGATAATATAAGTCTAGAAATAGTCACTTGCCGTCTTCTTTCTTAATGTCGATGCATGAAGACTTTCACCAAATAATTGATGACATCTTTGCTTTGTCCAACTCGACTCGATTCACCTCATGAGACTCTCGTCCTATCAACTTTGACTTGATCATCCTCTCTGATGATCTCCACGCCAAGTCAATCTTTGACTTAGTCCTCAGCTCTTGGTGACGCCGCCGTCTTGTTGACCTCAGCTTAATGATCATCCTCCAAGATACCTTGGTCATCATACACAGACGGGACCTAATTCTTTCCAAACTACTCATGAAAGACATTAGTCCCAAAAGCTCAATAGATATGAACAAGTTGATATTTGTGAGCAATTGATTACAACAAGTGTTTCATAAAAAGAAGCACAACATAACTAGAAACACTTGACATAAGAAATGTTCTCTACTAAGTACATCATGATGAATGTGTAATTGATCTATATGCACTAGAGAGATAATTGCCAATATGATGAATCAATTAAATCATGGCAAGGATCACAGACTTTACTTAAATGAAGCACATGATAGAATATACACGAATTGTACATGTGCAAATAATATTTGGAGTAAGAGTAAATATGTGATCCAACACTAGATAAACTTCACTAAGAGAATTGCATGAGAAGATATACAAATAAAACATGCATGCACCAAGTCAATCTATAGCAATATGAAGTTTAACTCTAGTTAATACATGCATACCAAAAACAAAGCACATAATGAACTCAAATGAATATATATGCACAAATAAATATGACATGAACCAATGTGCATATATATAATCAACATGCTACATGGAGTTCACTATGCATTTGCACGAAAGGAATGAAATAACAAATATAGAATAGATACCAAAATTGCATACCTTATCTTTGCTTAACCTTCCTATTTGATTTTCCTCTAAAAGATGAGACTGATACTCAACTAGGCAATAACATGTTAGTCTCATAGCAATATAATCATATTAGAGGTTTGTCATTTGCTAAGCACTAAGTTAAGCATTTACTTAATTGCATAGATTGTCATTATGAGTGTTTGTCATTAATCACCAAAATAACATAAGTGCCTAGATGCACTTTCATACCCTTATGTAGGTGGCCATGCCGTGCAATCTTCAAGTGAGGCTTGCAAACGGCTTCGTTCCCCTGCAGGTTGCTTGGGTGCGTGCGTATCCATCTAGTCTAGCATCAGTGATGCATGGTAGCACAATAGATTCGGGCTATACGAAGGTCTAGGTCGACGGTGTATATGAAATTTCCATGGCCGTCACGCTGGAAATGACCCAAACGATGAGATCGTCATACTAGAAGATGCCATTGGCATATTCATCCAGTGGCCCAAAAAGGACATCTCCTTGGACTACCGACCTGCAACACCGAAGCTACAAGCACTACCAGAGCTACGTGATGCGTCGGAGCTACTAGCACTACCAGAGCCACTTGTTGCATCGAAGGAGCCCACCAAATCGGTTACCGTGGCCCGTAAGGCACAGGCCGTTACTGCAGTTCGGGCCCAGTCGTCAGCCATGAAGACATTTGCTAGACGGTGAGGCTGCGACAAGGGCAAATCGAAGGGGACCACGTCATCCCATGACTTTCTGTTTGCCCCTTTGGCGCTGCAATTCGAGCTGGGACAGCTGTTCATACCGAAAGAGAGCCAAGAGACGCTTAGATTAGCTTGCCTTAGATTGCAAGATTGGTGCATTGAGTAAGCCAACAAGCCAGTAGCACAACGGGCATCGAGTATCTTAGTCAGCTTCAAGGAGGAGCATGTTAGTGTTATGCCCATGAGGTAATCATTTAGATGATTGTAACATGACTATGTTTATGAATAATAATATGATTATTGGTCCAATGAATGTATATCATTGTATTGATTAACAAGTATGTGACTTGCTTATGAAGCTCTTTACTTATTGATGTAATTCGATAAATATCTCTGATCGGATATCATCGTATAGGACAACGATGAATAGATCAGCATATGTAGTGATTGACGATCATGCTTCATAGATCATGGGATATGGAGATATCATCTATACATTGTGGACGCATGTTGAAGAACATGAGTTAGATAGACCCGCTATGGGATACTGCGAGAATGTTTCATTCTTATGTGTCATCAGTGTATCTCATACATAGTAGATGTATGATCCTTAGACCTGAGATTGTCATATTCCCTACATGTGTAATAGTTTTCCTTGGGGCTATCAAACACTACTTCCTAACTGGATAGTTATAAAGGTAGCTTTCATGTTTACTATAAAGCGTGCGAGAGGAAGTGAGCAGTCAAGATGGAATTTGCCACTCCAACGAAACGGAGATATATGATAAGGACACTCGTGTGATATGATTAAGGAAGTGCATGGCCATGCCGTGATTGAGGAGTCAATCACAACTTATTAATATATCACGGATACGAGAGATGGATTGAATCATCAAAGGATGACATGCTTCTCGCCTTGAGTTCAATCTTCAAATACTTGGCAAAGGGATTATTGCATGAGTACTTTTGATAGGTTCTGTCGATTTGATCATAGTATATTTGGGAGTTGGCATACTTTGCAAAGGAGCCGCTACCAACTATTGGATTGAAAAGGAGTTTTCCGAATCCATGTCCAAACGTACATGAACCTGTAGGGTCACACACTTAATGGGCTAGGACGTATTAATTTGGATTGGATCCGTAACTAATGGACCTCGTGGGCTTAGCACGCTGATGGGCCCTGGTTTAGGGTTTCATCTCGTGGCTATATAAGGAGGGGAGGAGGGTGGGCGCAAGGTGTGCTTTCCTACGGTTTAGAAGTGATTCACCCGAAACCCTAGCCTCCTCCTCTCGCTGCCCCTGCCGAGCGACCAGTTGCTTGCACACCGACGCACGGCGTTCCATCCCTGGACGTGTGGACTATTGCGGTGACGCTGCTGCGACTGCGGTGTGGGAGGATAATCCACGGCGAGACGAGGACGATCCACTCCATCGGTGCAACGACTACGGCGAGGACGATCCACTACATTTACGTGCGAAGGATTCTGCATCTGCGCGTCTAGTGGTAATCTAATCTATGATCCCGTTCTTGCGAGTAGCTTTCTGGTTATGCGGTAGGTTTTATTTGTGCTAGTGTAGCATACCGCGTTCCTCTTCAGTGGTATCAGAGCCATCTCGTATAGTTTTGTGATCTGGATGTTGCACATATGATGTGTGAGGTTAGTAGATTGGATCTATTACATGTTCAGCCGGTTCATGTGATGAATTGGTGACGGCAGCCATCGATGAGATCGATCGGTTTAGGGTTTGAGGAAAGTGCAAACCGACTCAATCTTGATTTGGGTGAGTCCTTTCATGGTACGACGTTGCCCTTACTGTTCGGCTTACCGCCATCAGGGTTTCTGAAACGTAACCATTTGGGACCATGACAATCATATTAGATCGGATTGGGTCAATCTGGTCGATCCGTGGAAATTTGGAGGGTGTTTTCCCATGACACAAGACATGCCTCTAAAAAAATTTCCAAGGGCGCTGCCCCTTGGACCCCGCCAGGGGCGCTGCCCCTCGAACCCCGGAGTCGTAGGGTTACTTTTGTTTAAATCGTTTTTGCAGGGAATTATGTGAAATAGTATGGCCTTTGTGTATATGATGCATGTAAGTTCCACATGGCCTGCGTGCCGTGTCAAGCCATAAGGCTATTTAAATTGTATAACGACCTGCGTGTCGACTTGTGATGCTTCAAACCCTCATGTAAAATTCATTATCAAAAGTTGTAAGGCGTTGCATCCATAATGATGAAGACGATGGTATCAAGCAAGGTGGCTAGGTGAACAAATCAAGCAAGGTGGCAAGGTGAACAAACAAGCATGATGATAGAAATCTTAATGCTAAGGGCCATGCTATTTCACAGCTTATTTTGATTTTCTGTGGATGCGTGTTTAATCCTTGATATTTTCTTTATGCTCATTGCTGTGGTGCCATGTTCTTAGTAGATATTGTTCATCCCTATAGTTAAAATTTTAAATCAAAATGTCCATCCAATTGTTGCACCTATCAAGAATTTAGATCGTTATTGATATGACTGCTAAAGTAGTATATCAATGGCTATCTTAATAGATGATAGGGATGTGTTGGACACATCACGCATAACAATGGTAGATTTAATCAAGCTATCAAAACGGTCTTGGAATTGAGGACATAAGTGGTTGGAATTTGATTTCAGTAATAAAGGAACCTATACAAGACAATTGGTGTCTAGGAAAACACACATGAGGCAGGTTTCTTAATTGGCACCCGAAAACAAGAAGTGCTCCCTCCCTCATGTGAGCCCTTGGGGCAGGTTGACCTGGCCATGAGTCAAGTTGACGGAGGCATTCATTACTTGTTTTCATACTCAACAAACAAGAGTGACATAAGATGTAATTAGAAAAGGTGTTGCTTACCTATGTCATTAAATTTCTAGCAGTGATGCCAAAGCTCACTAGTGTTTGATGAATATGGATCTTGAATACTCACTATGTGTCTATAAAAGGGACATAAAATAGGAGTGTATTTTATTAAAATGTTTAATAAAATTTTTACATAAACATAGTGCTTAGAATCTTTGCATGTCTTTGTTGTAGTTCAATGGAACCTTCTCCTACTCCTGCTACACCTGATTTTGCTTTGAGATCGGTTTTTGAAAGGGAAAAACTTAATGGAACTAATTTTGTTGATTGGTATCGCAACCTGAGAATTGTTCTCAAGGATGAAAAGGACTATGTTCTAGAGAATCCAATTCCTGATGAACCAGCCGAAAATGCTCCTCGCAATTTGAAGGTTGAATACGAAAAACATGTTAATGCTTCTATAGAGGTCAGTTGTCTCATGTTTGTCACCATGGACTCTGAGCTCCAAAAGCAATATGAGGACCAGGATGCTTACAATATGATTGTGAGCTTGAAGGGCATGTTTGGGAATCAAGCAAGAGCTGAGAGGTATGGTATCTCAAAGCTTTTATTTGCTTGTAAGTGGTGAAAGGCGATCCGGTCACCCTCATGTGATCAAGATGATTGGTTACATTGGGAGATTGGAAAAACTTGAGTTTCCCCTTAGCCTCGGTTTGGCCACAGATGTTATTCTCCAGTCTCTGCCACAGAGCTTTGAGCCATTCATTATGAATTTTCATATGAATAGTATGAAGAAGAGCCTAACCGAGCTAGATGGGATGCTCAAGGCTGCCGAGGAAAGAATTAAGAAAAAACCCAATCATGTGATGATGGTTCAGAAAACAACTGCATTCAAAAAGAGGAAGGCTAAGGTTGGGGGAACGGGAAAGAGCAAGGGCAAGGGCAAGGCTCAAGATGAGATCGCAAGCCTCAAAACTAAGCTTGAAGCTTAAAGTTGGCCCTCAACACGATACTCAATGCTTCTATTGCAAGAAGTCGGGACATTGGAAGCAGGCTGCGAAAAGTACCGCAGATAAGAAGAATGAAAATGTGGTTTCCACTTCGTATTAATGTTATAGAAATTAATCTTGCTACTTCTTCACTCACTCATGGGTATATGATACCGGTTTGGTTGCTCACATTTGCAATTCGATGCGAGGTGATAAAGAGTAGAGACTTGGCAAAGGAGAAGTGGATCTTCGCGTGGGAATAAAGCAAGAGTTCTTTGGTCTTGCTGTTGGCACATACCCATTGCATTTTCCTTGAGATTAGTTTGAGAACTCAATAATTGTTATTTTGTTCCATCTTTGAGTAGAAACATTATTTCATCTTCTTGTTTGGAACATGAAGGTTATGATTTCAGAATAAAGAACTTTGTTTGTTCAATATTTTTGAATGATATGTATTATGGTCGTTGCCCCATGGTGGATGGGTTGTACGTCCTTGAACTCGAAGAGAAACCTGTCTATAACATTAATGTAAAAGGCATCGGCCTAATGATTTGGACCCTACCTTTTTATTGCATTGTCGCTTAGGTCATATAAATGAGAAGCGCATGAAGAAGCTCCATGGTGATGGACTTCTAACCTCATTTGGTTTTGAATCATTTGAAACATGTGAATCTTGTTTACTTTGCAAGATGACAAAAGCCCATTTCACAGGTTTTAGTGAGAGAGCGAGTGAATTATTGGCCCTAGTACATACAGATGTATGTGGACCAATGAGCTCGACTGCTAGAGGTGGGTTTCAGTACTTTGTAACTTTTACCGATGACTTTAGGAGATATGGATATATCTATTTAATGAGGCATAAATCTGAAACTTTTGAAAGGTTCAAAGAGTTTCAAAACGAAGTAGAAAATCAACTTGGCAAATCAATAAAACACTTACGATCAGATCGTGGTGGCGAATACTTGAGCCAAGAGTTTGGTGATCATCTAAAGCAATGTGGAATCGTTCGCAACTTACTCCGCCAGAACGCCTCAATGGAATGGCGTGTCCGAACGATTGAAACCGAACTTTATTAGATATGGTTCGGTCAATGATGAGCCAAACAGATCGCCATTATCCTTACGGGGTTTCGCTCTAGAGGCAATTGCGTTCACTTTGAATAGGGTCCCATCAAAATCCATTGAGAAGGCGCCATATGAGATTTGGGTGGAGAAGACCCATGTTGTCATTTCTCAAGATATGGGGATGTGAGGCTTATATAAAGCGTTTACAATCGGATAAACTACACCTAAATCGGAAAAATGCTTTTCATGGGGTATCCTAAAGAAACAAAAGGATATTACTTTTACAAAGAAAGCGAGAACAAAGTTTTGTTGCTCGAAATGGTGTCTTTTGGAGAAAGAGTTTCTTTCAAAAGAAATTAGTAGGAGTGATGTGTATCTTGATGAAGTTCGAGAATCACATGAATATGTTCAAGCTACCATGAACCTTCACAAGATGTACAAAGTGTTGTACAACTGTGGAAGCAGACTCCACCCCACGTAGGTCGGGAGGCCACGTCATGTACCTATAAGATATGGGAATGACATATTATTGTTGGACAATGATGATCCCACGACTTATGAAGAAGCAATGATGGACTCAAACACGAAAAATGGCTTGAAGCCATGAGATCGAAATTCAATCCATGCATGACAATCAAGTTTGGAACTTGGTCGATTCTCGATGGTGTAAAACCATTGAATGCAAATGGATTTTCAAGAAGAAGATAGGCGTAGATGGAAATGTTCAGATCTATAAGGCACGGTTGGTGGCAAAGGGTTTCAAACAAGTTCAAGGAGTTGACTATGATGAAACCTTCTCACCGTAGCCATGCTCAAGTCTGTCAGAATCATTTTAGCTATTCTTTGCATATTTCGATTATGAAATATGGCAGATGGATGTCAAAACAACCTTCCTTAATGGGAATCTATCTGAGGATGTATACATGATACAACCTGAAGGTTTTGTTGATCCTAAATATGCTAAAAGGGTATGCAAGCTTCAAAGATCCATTTATGGGTTAAAGCAAGTATCTCGGAGTTGGAACATTTGTTTTGATGAAGTGGTCAAAGGTTTTGACTTTATCAAAAATGAAGAAGAGCCTTGTGTTTACAAGAAGGCTAGTGGGAGCGCACTTGTTTTTCTGATTTTGTATGTGGATAACATATTATTGATCAGGAATGATATTCCTATGCTTGAAGATGTTAAGACTTCATTGAAAAGGAGTTTCTCGATGAAGGACTTAGGAGAAGCATGCTATATCTTGGGCATAAAAATCTATAGAGATAGATCAAAAAGGTTAATTGGATTAAGTCAAGAAACATGCATTGACAAGATATTGAAAAGGTTCAATATGCATGAATCCAAGAGAGGTTTCATGCCAATATCACGTGGCATCAGTCTCTACAAGAATCAGTGTCCTTTGACATCTGATGAGCGAGACAGGATGAGCAAAATTCCATATGCTTCAGCTATTGGGTCTATTATGTATGCCATAATATGTACACGCTCAGATGTCTCATATGCTCTAAGTGTCACGAGCAGATACCAAGCGGATCCTTGTGATGGTCATTGGATAGCCGTCAAATATATCCTGAAGTACTTGAGAAGAACTAAGGGAATGTTCCTTATTTTTGGAGGTGAGGAAGATCTGGTTGCAAAGGGTTACACCGATGCAAGCTTCCAAACTGACAAAGATGATTTTCGATCGCAATCCGGGTTTGTGTTTACACTAAATGAAGGAGCGATGGTGGAAGAGTTCCAAGCAAAACACGTTGGTCGACTCTACGACAAAAGAGGAGTACATTGCGGCTTCGGAGGCTGCAAAAGAAGCTGTGTGGATTAAGAAGTTTATCACAGAGCTTGGTGTGGTCGCTAGTGCCTCTAGTCCAATGGACATCTATTGTGATAATAGTGGTGCCATTGCACAAGCAAAGGAGCCTAGATAACATCAGAAATCTAAACACATACTCCGGCGCTTTCACCTTATTCGTGAGATTGTGGATAGAGGTGACGTGAGAATATGCAAAGTACATACGGAAGCCAATGTGGCTGATCCGTTGACAAAGCCACTGCCACAGCCTAAGCATGAGACGCACACGAGGTCTATTGGTATTAGATACTTAATTGATTGACTCAAGTGCAAGTGGGAGATTTTTAGTGTTATGCCCTTAAGGCAATCATTTAGATGATTGTAACATGACTATGTTTAGGAATAATAATATGATTATTGGTCCAATGAATGTATATCATTGTATTGATTAACAAGTATGTAACTTGCTTATGAAGCTCTTTACTTATTGATGTAATTCGATAAATACCTCTGATCGGATATCATCGTATAGGACAACGATGAATAGATCAACACATGTAGTGATTGACGATCATGCTTCATAGATAATGGGATATGGAGATATCATCTATACATTGTGGATGCTTGTTGAAGAACATGAGTTAGAAAGACCCGCAATGGGACACTGCGAGAATATTTCATTCTTATGTGTCATCAGTGTATCTCATACATAGTAGATGTATGATCCTTAGACCTGAGATTGTCATATTCCCTACATGTGTAATAGTTTTCCTTGCGGCTATCAAACACTACTTCCCAACCAGATAGTTATAAAGGTAGCTTTCATGTTTACTATAAAGCGTGCGAGAGGAAGTGGCGATCAAGATGGAATTTGCCACTCCAGCGAAGCGGAGATATATGATAAGGCCACTCGTGTGATATGATTAAGAAGTGCATGGCCATGCCGTGATTGAGGAGTCAATCACAACTTATTAATATATCACGGATACGAGAGATGGATTGAATCATCAAAGGATGACAAGCTTCTCGCCTTGAGTTCAATCTTCATATACTTGGCAAAGGGATTATTACATGAGTACTTTTGATAGGTTCTATCCGATTTGATCATAGAATGTTTGGGAGTTGGCATACTTTGCAAAGAGCCGCTACCAACTATTGGATTGAAAAGGAGTTTTTCGAATCCATGTCCAAACGTACATGAACCTGCAGGGTCACACACTTAATGGGCTAGGACGCATTAATTTGGATTGGATCCGTAATTAATGGACCTCGTGAGCTTAGCACGCTGATGGGCCTTGGTTTAGGGTTTCATCTCGTGGCTATATAACGAGGGGAGGAGGGTGGGAGTAGGGTGTGCTTTCCCATGGTTTAGAAATGATTTACCTGAAACCCTAGCCTCCTCCTCTCGCTGCCCCTTTCGAGCGACCAGGTGCTTGCACACCGACGCACGGCGTTCCATCCCTGGACGTGTGGACTACTGCGGTAACGCTGCTGCGACTGCGGCGTGGGAGGACGATCTACGGCGAGGTGAGGACGATCCACTCCATCGACGCAACGACTGCGGCAAGGACGATCCACTACATTGATACGCGAAGGATTCTGCATCTGCGCGTCTAGTGGTAATCTAATCTGTGATCCCCTTCCTGCGAGTAGCTTTCTGGTTATGCGGTAGTTTTTTTTTGTGCTAGTGTAGCATACCGTGTTCCTCTTCAGAGGTATCAGAGCCATCTCGTATAGTTTTGTGATTTAGATGTTGCACATATGATGTGTGAGGTTAGTAGATTGGATCTATTACATGTTCAGCCGGTTCATGTGGGACGAATTTTTTTTAAAATAATACATTTTTTAAAACTAATTGCGGCATTAATACGCGGATTGAAAAATTTGCAAAAATAATACGTCGTCGCTAGATGGTTTGGCGAAAATCTAGTAGTTGCCATGTGGTTGGGCGAAAATTATATTTTCACCAAATGGTTTGGCGAAATTAGGCTAGTTGCGCAATTTAGAGTGCCTGATAGTTTTTTTGGGCGGGACACCCTATTTTCACCAAATGGTATGGCAAAAATAGGGTTATTGCCAAACGGTATGGCGACAACCCTATTTTCGTCATACCATTTGGCGAAAATAGGGGAATTTTTTGCCTGCCTCGCCCGGTCCTACTTCATTCGCGCGGAGGAGGAAAAATAGGCCCGAGCGAAGAAGAGAGGCGACCGGCGACCGGAGAGAGAGGGAGAGAGAGAGGGAGAGAGAGAGAGGAGAGAGGGAGCTCGGGTAGGGAGAGAGGGAGAGAGAGAGGGAGAGAGGGAGAGGGAGGAGGAGGAGGAAGAAGAAGGAGAAAAAAAAGGTAATTTTCTATTTTTGTAATATTTAATTTTTGTAATTGCGTATAAAAATATTGTCGAAAAATATTATAGTTGATGTTAGATTTAATTTAATCTGTGCATGTATTTTAGGTTAGCGATATTAGATTTGTACTTTAATGTTGTAGTATCCGTAGCCAGATAATTAATTAGCGTTCTTTAATTTAGGTTAGTGAAATTACGTGTTAGTGGTGATCTAAAAATTTATTTCGTATATATGGTCGCAGTGATGTCGGATCCAGTGAAATTTAGGGTATATTATGGCGACGGTGAAATAAAAAGTACGCAAAATGGTGTTGATTTAAGCAAGTTTTTGGTCACCATGATTGAGCACTCGTTCCCCGAAAGAGTTAGTATTCGTGATATAAAATTTTGGTTGACCCAATATTTTTCCCTGGATCCAAGTGTGTGCTCTGTTACCATTGAAATCCTATTCACACGTAGCAAGAGTGATCTGGCTATTTGAGAGTTAAAGAAAATAGATCGGACATACTTGTGGTAGAAATGGTTAAGGTGGTGCAAGGGATCTCGCCTTGAATGTGTGATGCTGGTTCAGGCTTGCCCTAGAGAAGAGGTGGATATTAGTGATATGGGCGAGAAGCGATCACATGATTAAAGTGAACAAGTTCAGGAAGTGGTGCCGGTTGAGATAGCGGCGGGGGAAGATAATAGGGATGTAGCAAATGCAGAAGGTTGGGCCGATGAAGGGGAGGAGATCGAGCAACTTGTTGATCAGTTGGAGTTAGTGGACCGTATGGCGGCGGAGGATGAAGTGAAATGTTGGAATGTGATGATGACATCGTGAAAATGACGAAGAGGAGGATGAGGATGATGATGAAATGCCTCGTAATCTTGGGGTAGCGGACATACCCATACAGCGAATGGAACAAGCAAAACCAATCTGGTATGGAAGTTTTGTGGGGCCATGAGTCGCGTGGGAATATGGTGCAAATGTCATTAATTTGAATCAAATATTCTCGAACAATTACGAATTGAAGTTGGCGGTGAGGCTTTGGGCATTATCGCGAGAGAGAGAGTTCGGGTTGTCTTGTCCGATCCGGATAGATACGAGTGAAGTGCGAAGCGATGGATGTGAATTCGAGTTCATGCATACAATTTGAAGCGAGGCGTTTTGGGTGTATCACGAGTAGAGGAGCACACATGCGGACTAGAAAATGTTATGGTGAAACACGCAACTTTGAATGCATTTGTAATTGCTAGTGTGATGTTCAATGAAATCATTGAGAAGCGGGACATTGAGTGTTCGTATATTCAGAAAGCAATCTTGAGAACCTTTAAGTACCAGATAAGTTACTCGATGGCCTGGCATGCGAAGCAAAAAGCATTAGAGAAGAGGTTTGGTACATATGAGGCTTCGTATTGCAACCTACCTCGTGTGCTTGATGTCCTGAAGCAAACAAACCCTGGCACATACACCGCTTTCAACAAAAATGAAGCAGATGCTAACGGGATCTGCACATTTCGTCATGCGTTCTTTTCATTGGGTCCTTGCATTGCGTCATTCAGGTACTGCCGTCCGTTGCTTTGTGTTGATGGTACATTTTTGACTGGAAAATACAAGGGGCAGATTCTAATGGCCATTGCTGTTGATGCGGACAACCACATACTTCCATTGGCCTTTGCTTTTGTTGAGGGTGAGAACCGGGATAGGTATTGTGGTTTTTGGACATCGAATTTGGGGTAGTTGGTAATCGGCCCAACGTGTGCATCATTCATGATCGTCACAAAGGTATTCTTTCAGCAATTAAGTCTCTACAGGAGGATCCTAATGAGCCATTCCCATGGCGTGACTTGCAGAACAGGTGGTGCATGAGAAATTTAGGAGCAAATTTCTTCAGGCAATTCAGGAGTAAGAAACTGATGAACCTATTTAAGAGGTTATGTACGCAGAATCAGGCACGTAAGTTCAAAGCGCTATTTGTTGAGTTGGATAAGCACACTAGTGCACATATCGAAGAGATGAAGAAGCAACCACCTATGCCGAACGATTGCCCACCCAAAAGGTTAACACCACTCGGGGAGCTCGATCCTCCTAATGTGAGGAGGTGATCGTCAAGGAACATAAAATGTTTCTCGCACTGGATAGAGGCGGAGCCTTTAGAGAAGTGGGCATTACTCCATGACACTGGTGGCGCTAGATTAGTATAGTAAATTGTGATATTTATGATGGTTGAATGAATAGGGTGTTGTACTAACCGATATGTGTTGATCAGGTTTGGGGTCGTAACAACGAATATAGCCGAGGTTTACAATTGGGTCATAAGAGGCCTCCGTCTGCTACCCCTTGTGGCCATCCTGGAAGGCATGTTGCACGGCATTGTTGCCTATTTCCAGAAAAGGCATGCGGAGGCTGTTCTTCATGCCACGACATTGCAAACTCCATATTGTTGCCGGATGATGACCTACATGGAGGAACGAACCATTAAAGCTCAGCAGCATGTGGTGCGTAGCTTCGGGATTAGTGAGTACCCTTTGAAGTGACTCTTCGGTGCAAAGGGGGATTGGGAACCAATACAGCGGTTATTACACACGAGGTTAATCTGGGCCAAGGGGCCACTGGATGGTGTGAATGCACTTGCAATAAGCCAAGACTTCTTCATATTCCTTGCTCACATGTGATAGCTGCGTGTGGGCAAATTGGGATGAACACGTCGCAATACGTATCCCAATTCTACTTGAAGGATCATGTTGTCCATACCTGGTCTGGTGAGTTCCGTGGTTTTCGTACACACGGTGATTTCGCTGGGATTAACAGAGATGAGCGCATTTGTCTACCGGATGCAACCTTGCGGAGGTGCGCGAAAGGTCAGTTTGGTCGTCCGCAGAGTAGGCGCATTCGCAACGACATGGATGAATCTGAGGTGGGTGGCTATGTTAGGAGGTGTTCTGAGTGCGGTGAGTATGGGCATAAGGCAAAGCAATGACGGTATCACGTGTAATGTGTACTATCAGTTGTGCATCGAATTATGTATTATGTACTGTCAGTTGTGTATCGAATTATGTATTATGTATTTTCAGGTCTGTAAAGAATTATGTAATCTTATTTACGTGACCATATTTATGTAATGTGTACTGTCAGTTATGTATCGAAATATGTGATCTTATTTATGTATTCTCATTTACGAAATCTTATTCATGTTTGTGGGATGTTATGTAATATTATTTAAGATGGATGCTTGTCACATGTAGTTTTTGTCATATGTTTCGTAGTATTATTCGTGTTGTACGCTTCTGTCGTTTTACTTATATATATACTGTGTTTAATATATGTCTTGTGTAATAAATATTTCCTTATTTACTTGCAGGGATGGAGCACCCCGAGTCACTTCTGGACTCTGCGTTGGACCGGTGGTACCGTACGTTTGTCCACGCGACAGTAGGCAATGACAAGGTGCCTCTGCTGCGATCCGAGCGCCTAGGAAGGCATGGTGCGTTGACCCACGCTTTCACATGAGGTGAGTTGCACTACGTTAAATGTTATATTGTTCGCATAATTTTAGGTTGTTTGACTTATATTTAAATAATGCAACCTTTTTTTGCATCCATAGGCTGTCACGTGCTGGCTTGCTTCCTCTTGTTCGCATGGTTGAGGGGTCACCTCAGGACGCAGTTGTGCCCGATGAGCACGTCGAGGGTGAGGACGGTCCAGAGCGGTCACGGCGTTTTCCATTCGACCGTTCCCTACTGGCGTCTTTGGTTGATCGTTGGAGGCCAGAGACGCACACTTTTCACCTTCCCATCGGCGAGCTGACGGTGACCCTGCAGGACGTCGCCATGCTTACTGGGTTGCCGATCACTGGGACACCGGTCGGACCCTCGGTGACTCCTGCCGGGTGGTGCCCATTGTTTACAGAAATACGGATCGGCAAGAGGCACGACCCATCGAGGAGGTGGTTGGCCCAGTTTGAGGTTGGTACTTCTACATTCCAACACTAAGTCCGTTCACACAACACTAAGTGCCCCTTGATCCAGAAAAGCAAGTCTGCCAATCTCGCTGGGATGCCTCTTCTTCTTCAACTCTGGTCGTTCGAGCGCTTTCCTGTTGGTCGACCCTACGTCGAGCCATGACACTACACCGCCGAGTTGTACGGAGGCGATGTGATCGACCGTCCGACGATGGGATCCCTTTGGACGAGGCGACGGGTACATCCTTCTAAGTACTTATGTAGTTTTAATTGCAATCGCATATGATAACCAACCTTTTTTGAACTGCAGCCCCAGTGGGCAGGACTGCAGGTACGCTCAGCATACCAGTCCTTCACGGAGTCGTTTGACCACCTTAGGGCGAATCAGGTGATCTGGGACCCCTACAACGACCGGTGTGTAGTGGAGAGAGCCGGGGCGGGGGGCGGTCTCCACACTTTGCTATAGTGACCAGGCTTACTGGCTTACTAGGAGGAAGCTCATCTTCGACGTCTTCGTGGAGGACTACGCGCCACAACGAGTCATGAGGCAGTTCGGACTACGTCAGCTGGTCCCTATTCCTTTAGGGGATCTAGTGCCACAGAGAGTGCACTGGTGAGTTACTCGCCCGCTATATAATTATGATAAATGCTTATGTTATATTTGTACTAATGTGTATTTCTTTTCAGGTACGCCACCTAGGGACCTCAGAAGACGATGGTGACCTTGGCACGGAGGATGGAGTCGTGGCTCGCCCAGTGGGCTGGGGCACTAGAGGATGTCGTCGACGAGGACACGCCATATGATGACTCCTCCTACCAGCATTACCTGCTTTGATGCGTGCGCACGGACGCGTACTCGCCTCGTACTTGTGGAGGAGCCACCCACCCAGACGTACACTCCGAGCGTGGCAGACTTGTACCCGGGCCAGGCAGGAGTAGCCATGCACGCGATGGTAAGTCTTACTATGTAAGATATGTCATGTGTTCCTTGCACTGTCGTTGTATTTATGATTTGTTCGTATGTGGCAGGTGGACCACGCCAGGGACTTGCACGAGCATGGCCACGGCATTTTGAGTAGGCTGCGGGGCGGAGTCGCGGTCACACTAGACGAGATGATAGAGGCGTGGTGGCCAGGACTCGATGGATCGTGGAGCTCGGTTCTTGTCAGCAGGTGGACGCAACTGACCATGGTACCTCATCCAGGCCGCCACTCGTGCCTTCGTACCACACACCGGCCCCAGCTCCTGCCTATGCAGTGGAGGCAGAGTCCAGCTACCACACCTCTGTGCCTCCGGCCCCAAACGTGGCTGGAGGGTCCAGTTGGTAGGCACCACGCGGTCCCACCATGGTCCCCACACCAGGTTAGTCGAGTGATATTCAATTGTTGGCACTGGTATTAGTACCACCTGATTATGATTACATGTTACTACCTTAACTACAGGTTGCCCACAGGTTGGAGTGCAGTTCTCTTCGTCGCCTCACTCGTCAGGCCACTTCGCGGCGATACTCTTGGCGGATCGGTTCTTCACCGCACGCAATTCACGCAGCCCCGACGCACGCGCGATCGTCGGCCTCCTCGGCAATGACGCAGATGGCGCAGCGGGACTACGGCACCTCCCAGTGCGCGTTGCCTCCCGCGGCGTCGCCCGATCGTGATTGACCCTTGATTATGGGCAAGCGCGATCATCCCAGCAGCTTCACACACGACCTCTAGACGATGCACCGGCTTCAGCACGTAGGACAAAGAGAGGTCGTGGTAGAGGTAGGGGTGCTTAGAGGGGTGGCTAGGGGTAGTACCTCATTTTGTTGTCATCACATACATATCTCGTGCTTCCTTACCTAACATACGATTTACTATTTCACACCATTTAGTGTGTTGTGATCGCGTTTTGTTTCATTTATCGTAATCTGTTTCGTAGTATATAATTGTTTCATCGCACTACGAACAGGCGTTTCAAACCATGATAGGGTGCTCGCATCCACGTTCTACGAAAAAGGCGTTCTGCACATTTCCCATCCCTCTTCAATGCTTTTCACCCCGATTTTACGGCTCGAGACCATCACTATTGCCAGACCGATTTGACAATACACTACCATCAGCTTTGTCAGTCCTAACACTGCACGCACGACTACCTTTTTAGCCCGACTAGACAGCACACTCCAGCGTTTTTCTATCCCTCTATATATTTCAATCCTACATTCCAACACTTCGTCCATACACCACCGCTTCGAGTCTATGAAAGGCCAAACTGCAAGCACACAACAGCAGCGCCCACTCACACTTCTTCACCATGGCTAGATCCTCTAGCAGAGCATTTTTGTGGACACCTGATATGAGCAACGTAGCTCTTAATTTCACGTTGAAGGTTACGCGTGGTGGGAAGGATGATCTATTTAAGGAGGAGAACCTAAGTAAAGTGTTGTCCAAATTGCAAGAGTGGCGCACGACATTACGAAGGCATAGCATGACAACCTCTGGCCTGAACCTTGCGACCGTCGACGACCTGAAGGCTCACTTGCAATGGTGGCATCAAAGGTATTTCAGGGTGTGCGAACTAGCCGACCACCCTTCTACTACATGTTTCTCTAGAAGATATTACAGGATACTGATGCTGCCCGATCGGTATGCAGAGCACATTAAGGTTATTTATTCCTTATTTTTTTCACCGTACTAATCTTTTTACCATTATACATAAGTTCACTACTTTGCATGCTCGTGTGCTAGTTATTCCCTGAGGATGAAGAGTTGCTGAACAAAGATATCCCAGAATTATTAGCTATGTACATGCTCTTCGGCGGTGGCGTGATGCAGTTCGGCGAGAAGAAGCGGCGGATCAGTGCGAGGGGTAGAGATCGACACAATCTGCTGCGGCGGCAATTTCAAGAGGGCGTTCAACCACCCTGGAGGAGGCTCACTCCTAACTATGCAAATGATGATGGCGATTTCGTGTCACCTCCACCTCGGCGTTCAAGCACTTGCACGAGGTCGTTCAGAAACAATGGAAGAGGCGTTCAACGGCACTAGAGGCGGGCTAGCTCCCAACCATACGGATAACGATGACAAAGATGATGGCGATTTCGTGTCACCTCCACCTCGGCGTTCAAGCACTTCGCGGCGCAGCCGTTCAAGAAACAATGGAGGAGGATGTCCAGCGAGAACTAGAGCGGGCTAGCTCCCAACCATACGGATAGCGATGGCGATGATGGCGATTTCATATCACCTCCACCTCGGCGCTCAAGCGCTATCGCGATGATGACTTTCATCTTTGTCAACCGATGAATATGGTCATAGAATGTATCGTATTCTCACTTATGTTGTATCCCAGTTTTATCAATTCTCTGAGGCATGTATGGACCTATGTTGTACCTCAGTTCTATGAATTCTAAGGTACGTATCTATATTGTATCAATGTCGAGTCATGAGGCAGTTTCAAATATCAATGTCGACTTTAATTTGTCGTCAAATTTGGCGCACATCGAAAGACGAACAACGAAATTTCATTTTTTTCTCAGAAATAATAAACTGACAAATAATTTTGTAAAGCACTACGTTAATAATGAAATACAAATACAATTAATTTTTCTGAATTAATTGTATACACTTTGAACTGTACAATTCTACCGCCCGTCAAAATAACAATGACTGACTCTCAAAAATTAAATTTCCTTTCAAACAGTTTTGATCAAAAAAAAAATTCCCGGGCGACCGGCGAATGAGGTGTACTCTTGCAATTTTTGGGGCGCAACATACATTTCGCCAATTTAAATATAAAATTGTGTTATTCATAACAAAAAATCATACTTCAATTATCACAGACAAATATAATTTTTTTTCCATTTATTGAACCTACTTTTAACTACACGAATTATCATTAACTGGATTTATTATTTACAAAATTTTCGCGTGAATTCTCTCTCTTTCTCTCCCTCCCCCTCCCTATTTTTCTCCCTCGCCGAAAATCCCCCCTATTTTCGCCAAACCAGTTGGCGAAAATAGGGTTGTCCCCAACTGGTTTGACGACAACCCTATTTTCGCCAAAAATAGGGTGTCCCGACCAATTGCTCCGTCAGACGACTTTAATTGCGCAATTAGCCTATTTTCGTCACACCATTTGGCGAAAATACCATTTTCGCTAAAGTATTTGGCGATTACCTGATTTTCGCCAAACGGTACGGCGGCGAAGTATTATTTTTGCAAAATTTTTAACACCCGTATTAATACCGCAATTAATACGGGTTTAGGGTTTGAGGAAAGTGCCGCAAAATTTTTAACACCCGTATTAATGCCGCAATTAATACGTATTAATGAGATCGATCGGTTTAGGGTTTGAGGAAAGTGCAAACCGACTCAATCTTGGTTTGGGTGAGTCCGTTCATGGTACGACGTTACCCTTACCGATCGGGTAAGACTTTATTCTTCCCATCGAAAGGCTTGAAAATGCACTGAATCTGCATTGGAACAGGCTGACCTGATAGGTATTTGAGGATAACTCTGTGTCTTCCTGATGCGTGAGGTTATAAATCCAAAAGGTGAAAACCACTCAAGCATCAACAAAGGAGTTGTGAATTTATTCATTACAATTTGGATAGTTCTGAATTCAATTGGTTTGTATATATGTAAGTTGATTTCTAAAATGAATGCGTTGTACATTGTAATGCGCGATCGGAGTTGATTTCTGAAATGGATGCGTTGTATGTTGTAATATGTAATTCGAGTTCATTTCTGAAATGTATGTCATTATAATATACTGCTGATGTTCTATAATCTCTTTTGTTTCAGAGGGTATACCTAGCATTTCCTGAGGTTAACCAATAAATCAAAAATTGTAAATAATAGAAATTGAACATCACAGATGATTCTAAATAAGAACCGGTCTGCGAAGGGACAATATCAGAGACAATTCTTGTTTAGAACCGTCTGTGATGATTATTTTCACAAACGGTTCGCAAATTGTCGTGATCCACCCTACTCATACTGACAGTTGGTTACAGACGGTTCGCAAAACCATATGTGATGTGCCTTACGAGCCGTCTGTAATATACCCGTGTGCAATAGTAGGTGTGGATTGATACATTTCGGTGCCATGCATGATTAAGTGGCTTTAATTAAGAGGCGCTTTGGGTGAGGTTGACCTGTGATGGACTCGCTAAGCTTGCACTCACGCACGCGTCCGTCCGTCCCCTTCGCGCATCATAAATCCTGTTGACTTGCCCGCCCAATCCATCGCGCGCGCCGGTGCTGCAGCCTGCATGTACGTGGCTTTAGTTGCCAACGCCAAGGCCACACCTTTAATTCAACCACACTACCACAACTCTTTCTTTTTCAAACCACCCATTCAAGCACGCTACTGAGTACTGTGGCGCATATGCATGAGGTGCGTGTGTGAATAGTGAAAATGGATCCATCTCACGCAACAAATGTACCTAAGCTATTACGTGCTCCTACTTGGGATCTTGATTCGCTGTAGACACAGTGCCAGACCCAGAACAAAAATAGAAGAAGCTTATGAGTAATACAAGTGGTCAATGAAGGATTAGTATTAACTCCGGCCGGGTTAATTGATTCATCTAAAATTCTATAAATTGTGTCACCATAAATGCAAAGACCAACAACCAACTGGTGGCAAAGCCTTTGCAATATTGCATATCTTTAGATCATATATATAGGTCTCATCTTTTGGACTGACACCGTCATTTTTTTCTATATTTAAATAGCTAGCCTAACAAATATGCTATAGATATTAATTATGTTCATAAGCATTTCATCAAATAACTTAGGACGTGCTACATAAGAATTTTAGGATACCTAACAAAGAAAGCAAATTAACATACTTTAATATTAAATTATAATAAAATAACACCAAACAGAGTGAGAAAATAGTTTTAATTTACAATATAGCTAGAAAATAATGATACATGATGAGTGCTGGTGGTCGACTGGGGAAAGGGGGAGGTGATGCCCACCTTATCTCCTCCCTTGGGTCCGCACTGGTTGTAGGCCGGTAACAAGAATTTTTTTTTAAATAATACTATTTTTATTCTATTTTACAAAAATAATATGCCGAAAAAAAAATTACAAAACTATCCAGTTGTCGCCATTTCAAATAGCGACAAAGAGTCTGTCGCCATTTCAAATGGCGATAGACAGCCTGTCGCCGTTCGGATAGGGACGGACTCTCGTCGCCATTTGAAATGGCGACGAGCAAACGTCACCTCGTCGCCTATTTAAATAGTGGCACGTGCATCGCCATTTCAAGCGGCGACGGTGAGTCTGTGCCATTTGAAATGGCGACAGACAGCGCCTATATAAAGCGTAGCGCCTCGCCCACTCGTGCGGCCAAAGCGGCGAAAAAAGCGAGAAAAAAGAAAGAGAAAGAGAACACTACTACGAGAATGGTACATCACTATCGCTTCATCCGTAGCCGGTTCTTAAGTTTTTGGAAGAAAGCGATTGTGATAGATGACTTAGGAGGCATTAATCATAATCACTATCGGTTCTCGGGTTAGAAGTGATAGTGATGTAGCAGGAACATTCAATCGGTTCTTATGCGAGAAGTGATAGTGATGTGCATTATCATCACTATCGGTTTTCATATAAGCGATAGTGATGAGCGTACACATCACTATCGGTTCTTATTTAAGCGATAGTGATGATACGCACATCACTATCGCTTCTCACAAAAGAACCGATAGTGATGAGCGCGTGCTCATCACTATCGATTCTTTTTGTGAAGCGATAGTGATGTGCGTTATCATCACTATCGCTTCTTAAATAAGAACCGATAGTGATGTGTGCGCGCTCATCACTATCGCTTCTTATGTGGGAATCGATTGTGATGATTATGATAATCACTATCGCTTGTCTTGTAAGAACCGATTGTGATGTGCATGATCACATCACTATCGCTTTTATATGAGAACCGATAGTGATGTACCTCGTTAGGTTATTTATCCCACTCATTTGAACTCTTCTCTGTTATTGTTCGGAGGAGGTTTCTCCGCCGCCACGGAAAAAATAGCTCATATTACGTGGTTGGAAGCAATACTTGGGTGAGAAAATTTAAAATCCTCAAGGGTGGGTGTTAAGATAGTAAATTTGAAGCCCTAACTTGAGGAGATTTCCCCTCATTTTGCATAATTTGTGGTTTTCTTCAAAATGTGAGCATTCCTTCAAACCCCTTTAATTTTGTACTATGTAATTTTGATATGTCACGAAGAAAGTTTAGATTGCACTGGTATTGTGTATATCCTATCAGATTTCACACCCTTTATTTCACAAGCATGTACACATGTATTTAATTATCTTAATTTGTAGTGCTTTGATGTTAATATGGAATTATTATTGCTGTCACATGATGAATGCTAGAGTTTAGGGTGCGGAACCTACGTCTCCCGTTCGACGATGCTTGTTTATAAATATACCGAACGAAATGGCATATTTATAAGCGAGCAGTCTCGAATTGTCCACGTTCTTTGGACAGTTCGAGGATATGTGCTTCGGGAAAGTTCCTGAGCTGTGTTGTACAACTGCAGAGTAGAGATTTCGGTAGCGTCTCCCTGGTATTCTCCAGATACACACCCCTCTTGACCTGTTGTCGAGACGTGTATATGGAGAATAGCGAGATCTTCAAATTTTCTCTGAGTTGTACAACAAGGAACTTGTCGAACCACATATCCTCGAATGGGATTAGGACCAAACCTATTTAGAGATTAGGAGTCATCGTTGGTACCCTTGTATTGTTTCGTTGTAGTCAAAAGATCATGAGGCTCTTGCACTATATAATTAGATTGTTTGATATCATTGTTCATGTTAAAAATGTATGTCTCTTATCTAGGAAATTGGAAGCTCTAAACCGGGAAGAATCTAGGTATCGATCGGAGTACATATTTCATATATGTTGCAGAAATTGTCATCTATTTTGCAAAGGTAATATTAAGCTGAAATGATGTCTCAATATTTCAAATAACTAGCTTGCCGTCGCTCCGGTTTGTGCATAATTTATTGGGTGAAGTTTAATTGCGGATGAACCGTAAGGAATGGATGTATGCAAAAGTCGTGTGAGTCTTTGAATTTGGAGGGTGTTAAGGAGTTCAAAAAATTGCGAAGAGGACATGGTGAGGAGGGTGTAAACTTCATATATTGTCCTTGCATTGATTGCACCAATCTGAGAAGATTTAACAACTCGGCTCAAATTGAGGACCACGATTCGGCGTGGCCGTGAGGAATTACGTGTTGGATCCATCACGGGAGGCAGGTAGTACCTGCGGTATGCAATGAAGACACGGTGGAACAGGATGATGAGTTGCACTGATATGTTTGAGGAGGAGAATTTGGAGCAAATGTTGCGGGATGTGGAGGTAATTACGGAAAGAGAGTTTGAAAAGTTTAAAAGCTTGATGGAAGGCGATGCCAAACCACTTTCACAAGGTTGCAAAGAGAATACACCAAGTTGGGTTCGGTCCTTGCATTGTTGAATCGAAGGCAAAACACCGTTGGACGGATACAAGTTTCAATGCACTTCTAGTTCTTCTATCGGATCGCTTCCGAGAAACGAGTTGCCAACGAGCATTTATGAAGCGAAGAAGCTACTATGTCCCATGGGAATGGAAATAGAAAGGATACATGCATGTCAGAATGATTGCATCTTGTACCGTAACGCACATCGGGAGCTACGTTTGTCGGTTTGCGGTGTGCCCGGTACAAACAAAAGGAGAAGCGTAACGACAAGAAGCGTAAGAGCCGAGAAGCAGCGGTGAAGAGGTCACTAAAGGTGCACCGCCAAGGTATTGTGGTACTTGCCCATCATTCCCGTCTGGAGAGGTTGTTTGCAAATCCTAGAGGCGAATTGTTGTGTTGGCATTATGAGTCTCGAAAGGAAGATGGAAAGTGAGACACCTGCTGATTCGGCTCAATGGAGAAACATCGATTGGAAATATGAGGAGTTTGGTGCGAAATGAGGAACATAAGATTTGGGTTGAGTCTTGATGGAATGAATCCGTTTGGTAACATGAGCGATCGTCAAAGACGTGGCGATTACATTGTGCATCTACAACCTCCTCCTTGGTTGTGCATGAAGCGGAAGTATATCATGATGTCGTTGCTAATCTCGGGACCCAAGCAGTAGGAAATGATATTGATGTGTACCTCGCTCCACCGATCGAGGATTTGGTAAAATTGTGGAATGACGGGGTCATTGTGTGGGATCGTCTGAGAGAGAGCATTTCACCCTACGGGCTATGGTATTTTGCAGTAAATGATTTCCGGCTCTTGGAAATTTGGCGAGACTCTGATCTGAAAGGAGCAAAAGCGTGTCCTATTTGTGAAGAGGAGACCGAGAGCCTATGGTGCCAAATTCCAAGAAAAGCGTGTATATGGGTCACCGTAGGTTTCTACCTCGAAGTCATCGATACCGTAAGATGGATGACAAATTTGATGGAAAGAGGGAAATCCGTTCGCACCATGACCTATGAGTGGTAGGCAAGTATATTCACGTGTAGAGGATATCGATGTTGAAGCGGAAAGAGCGTAAATCTGCTCGTTCTAGGACCATTTGGAAGAAGAGGTCAATATTTTGGGACTTACCGTCTTTGGAAGGAGTTAGATGTCGGCATTGTATTGATGTCATGCGTTGAAAAGAATGTCTGCGACAATTTGGTTGGCATCTGCTTGAACATACGGAAAGACAAAGGATGGTGTGAATGCTCGTCGCGACATGGCCTACATGGGAATCAGGCCCAGGCTTGCGGTGATTGAGGAGGATGGAAAAGGTCCGTACATCCCCGCTGCATGCTACACCCTGTCCAAGAAGGAGAAAGAGGACCTTTGCAAATGTCTCCAAGGTATTAAAGTTCCATCGGCTACTCATGAACATTAAGAAGCTTGTGTCCTTGGATGATTTGAAGTTGCTAGGCATGAAGTCCCACGCGCCATGTCTTGATGACCCAAATGCTCCCAGTTGCAATAAGAAATATTTTGCCAGAGGATGTCAGGTTTGCAATCACGAAGCTGTGTTACTTCTTCAATGTGATCTCCTGCAAAGTTATTGACCCCGACATGCTAGACAACTTGCAGAGTGAGGTGGTGCAGACTTTATGTCAGCTTGAGATGCATTTCCACCGTCATTCTTCGACATCATGGTCCACCTTGTTGTTCACCTTGTTAGAGATTAAGATATGTGGACCCGCTTTCTTACGTTACATGTATCCGTTTGAGAGGTACATGGGTATATTAAAGTCCTCGTAAGGAATCGGTGAAGCTCGAGGTAGTATTGTGGAAGGTTATGGGGTGAAGAGGTTATTGAGTTTTGTGTGGACTATCTCGGGAAAAGACAAGCAATCGGTGTTCCTCTATCTCGCCACGAGGGCAGACTTGCTGGCAAAGGAACCGTGGGGTCGAAACTAACGAGGCCACGGTTTGATATGTATTGCAAAGCGCATCTGACAGTCTTGCAGAATAGCGCGAAGTTGCAGGGTACATCGAGCAGCACAAGTCGATATTACGGGGAGAGAATCCACATATGGATGAGCTTTCCATAATGCGAGAACACAACGATAGATTTCTCACATGGTTCAAACAAAAGGCGGAGGTCTCTGTTAGTGAGACTATCAAATGGTTGGCTGATGGACCTAGATTTAATGTACAAACATGGTAGAGTGCGATATTAATGGGTACACCTTTTACTTCGAAAGTCGGGATGGGAAAATCTTGTTCAAAACAGTGGTGTAAGCATAGATGCTTTGTCCGATGAACATCACTCGAAAGGAGGATCCTCAATGGCAATGAACTCTTACTACGGGGTGATCGAAGAAATTTGGGAGCTCGATTACGGAATATACCAAATTCCATTGTTCCGATGTAAGTGGGTGGGACTTCCACATGGAGTGAAGGTCGACAAGAGAGGTTTTACCCTTGTGGATCTAAACAGAGTCGCCTACAAAGAAGATCCATTCATCCTTGCGAAGCAAGCAAATCAAGTCTTCTACGTGTGTGATCCGCCAATCCGAAATTGCACGTCGTCCTTTGTGGCAAGCGGCGGATCGTTGGTGTTGAAGATATCGTAGATGAAGAAGAACGACCAATTTGATGAAATACCTCCGTTTGCGTATGGGGCCTTTCTTAGCGAGAACGACGACACACATGGAAGAAATTACATACGTGTAGATCATCAAGAAGGGTTGTATTGTAAATAAAAGAATGCGTCAATGTATCGATTCGCTATGTGTTTGAAATATTTGTATTGTACATAAATGTAGTTTCGTGTTTGAAATTAAGGTTATGTGTACGTATGAAACTTTCACAATTTTTGTGAATGGATTGCAAGAAAAGAAGGCACTTTACATCAAATCATTTCGAAAATTTTCAAAATACTTGAACTTTATTTGAAAAACATTTGACTTTTCTACTCTTTGAGGAAGTAACATGTGGACAAAGTGAATTTGGGCTTCTTTTTGAATGCCAACTCTTTTGCCAAAATCCTTTTGGAGAAGACTTGTAGTATCACAAGGTATATTCTGCAAAATTTCAAAAATTACAATTATATTTGCAAAATTTATGGCGTTTACTCTTTCATCACATATTTCAAACAAATTCGGACTTCATGGTTTATGCGGAAAACAAATAGTGCGATGAACTACAATTGTGTCGGTTTTTAAAACCGGATAGTGATATGATCATTTATGTCGGTTTTTTAAAACCCGATAGTGATATATTCTATTATTTGTGTCGGTTTTTTCCAAAACCGATAGTAATAATAATTTTTTGCAAATGCTTATGATGGAATGCAATTATACGTGTCGGTTTTTAGAAGAAAACCGATAGTAATACTAATTTTTGAAAATGCGGTGGAATGCAATTATACGTATCGTTTTGAAAAAACCCGATAGTGATACTCATTATTAGTATCGGTATTTTTAAAAACCGATAGTAATACTAATTTTTTTGCAAATGCCTAACGATTGGAATTGAACTATACCGTCGGTTTTAAAAAAACCCGATAGTGATATTGATTATTAGTGTCGGTTTTTTAAAAACCGATAGTAATACTAATTTTTTGCAAATGCCTATGAGATGAATTCAAGTATACGTGTCGGTTTTCAAAAAAACCCGATAGTGATCTGAATTATTAGTGTCGGTTTTCTTAAAAAACCGATAGTAATACTAATTTTTTTTTGCAAATGCCTAACAGTGGAATTCAACAATCTGTGTCGGTTTTAAAAAAAACCCGATAGTGATACTCATTATTAGTGTCGGTTTTTAGAAAACCGATAGTAATCTTGATTTTTTTGCAAATGCCTAATGAGATGAATTCAAGTATACGTGTCGGTTTTCAAAAAACCCGATAGTGATACTAATTATTAGTGTCGGTTTTTTTAAAAAACCGATAGTAATACTAATTTTTTTTTGCAAATGCCTAATAGTGGAATTGAACTATTTGTGTCGGTTTTTCCAAAAACGCGATAGTGATAGATACTTATGTGTGTCGGTTTTGTTAAAAAACCGATAGTAATAATAATTTTTTTGCAAATGCTTAATGATGGAATGCAATTATACGTGCCGGTTTTTAGAAGAAAACCGATAGTAATACTAATTTTTGAAAATGCGTTGGAATGCAATTATACGTATCGTTTTTGAAAAAACCCGATAGTGATACTAATTATTAGTATCGGTATTTTTAAAAACCGATAGTAATACTAATTTTTTTGCAAATGCCTAACGATGGAATTCAACTATACGTATCGGTTTTTAAAAAACCCGATAGTGATATTGATTATTAGTGTCGGTTTTTTAAAAACCGATAGTAATACTAATTTTTTGCAAATGCCTAACACATGAATTCAAGTATACGTGTCGGTTTTCAAAAAAACCCGATAGTGATCTGAATTATTAGTGTCGGTTTTCTTAAAAACCGATAGTAATCTGATTTTTTGCAAATGCCTAACGGTGGAATTCAACTATTTGTGTCGGTTTTCCAAAAACGCGATAGTGATAGATACTTATGTGTGTCGGTTTTGTTAAAAAACCGATAGTAATAATAATTTTTTGCAAATGTATGATGGAATGCAATTATACGTATCGATTTTTAGAAGAAAACCGATAGTAATACTAATTTTTTGAAAATGCGGTGGAATGCAATTATCTGTGTCGGGTTTCGAAAAAACCCGATAGTGATACTGATTATTAGTGTCGATTTTTTTAAAAAACCGATAGTAATACTATTTTTTTTTTGAAAATGCCTAACAGATGAATTCAAGTATCTGTGTCGGTTTTTCCAAAAACGCGATAGTGATAAATACTTATGTGTGTCGGTTTTGTTAAAACAACCGATAGTAATAATAATTTTTTGGAAAATGCGGCGATGGAATGCAATTATACGTATCGGTTTTTAGAAGAAAACCGATAGTAATACTCATTTTTTTGAAAATGAAGTGGAATGGAATTATCTGTGTCGGGTTTCGAAAAAACCCGATAGTGATACTAGTTATTAGTGTCGGTTTTTTAAAAAAACCGATAGTACTACTAATTTTTTTTTGCAAATGCCTAACGATGGAATTCAAGTATACGTATTCGGTTTTAAAAAAACCCGATAGTGATACTAATTATTAGTGTCGGGTTGTTTTAAAACCGATAGTAATACTACTTTTTTTGCAAATGCCTAACGATTGGAATTGAAGTATACGTGTCGGTTTTTTAAAAAACCCGATAGTGATACTAATTATTAGTGTCGGGTTTTTAAAAACCGATAGTAATAGTACTTTTTTGCAAATGCCTAACGGTGGAATTTAACTATACGTGTCGGTTTTTCAAAAAACCCGATAGTGATACTAATTATTAGTGTCGGGTTTTTTAAAACCGATAATAATCTACTTTTTTTTGCAAATGCCTATGATGGAATTCAACTATACGTGTCGGTTTTCAAAAAACCCGATAGTGATATTATCTTATACGTGTCGGATTGGTGAAAAAACCGATAGTAATGTTAATTTTATGCTAAACTAACGATGGAATGCATTTAGTTGTGTCGGTTTTATTCAAAACCGATAGTGATAGAATCATTTGTTTGATTTTTGTTAAAAACCGCGGTAATCTTTTTTTGCTAATGCCTAATGATGGAACTTTGCGCGCGACCTCATTTTATTCCGCGCCTCCCCACGCTCCTAACCATTGCCTCGCCGCCCGACGCTCCTAACCCTAGCCCACCGCCACGCCGCCCGACCGCTTGGACTCCCACCACACAAGCGACCCCACTCCACCCCACGCCGCCTCGCGCGCGCCCCCCCGCCCCCTCCACCCCCGCGCCCTCCGCCGGCGCCACCCCTCGCCCCCTCCCCCCCCCGCCCCCCTCCGCCCCACGCCCCCTCCCCCCACGCCCCCCTGCCCCACTCCACCCCACGTCGCCCCTCCGCTCGACGCCACCCTCCGCCCCACTCCACCCCACGCCGCCCCTCGCCCGACACCACCCCTCACCCACCCACTCCCCCCCTGCCGCCCAGCGCCACCCCTCCGCCCGACGCAGCCCCACGCGGACGCCTCGCCCCGACGCCACCCCTCCGCCCGGCGCTGCCCCGACGCCACCCCTCCGCCTGGCGAGCCCCACGCCGACCCCTCGCCCGGCGTCACCCCTCGGCCCGACTCCACCCCTTCGCCTGACGCAGCCCCACGCCGCCTTCGCCCGGCGCTTTCGAGGTAAACACATCTTGTCACCAAATTTTGCTAGAACAAAGTCGCTTAAGCGGCCCGTGCAATATATTCTCTGATCTTGATTTTGATTTCTGAACTTGAGAAACAGGAAATGAAAAGCAAAGGTACTTGAGAACAAAGCTGCTTAACTGGCCCGTGCAATATATTATTTTTCTTTTTTCATCTCAGCATATGTTAGAGTTTAGGTTGCGTAACCTACGTCTCCCGTTCGAGAGTGCTTATTTATAAATATGCCGGAATGACATATTTGTAAGCAAGCAGTCTCGAATTGTCCACGTATTTTGGACAGTTCGAGGATATGTGGTTCGAGCAAGTTCCTGACCTGTTGTACAACTCACGAGTAGGTTTGGTAGTGTCTCCTGGTGTTCTCGGATACACACCCTCTCGGCGAGGTTGTCGAGGCGTGTATCTGGAGAACAGCGGGAGATCTTTGCAAAATTTTCTCTGAGTTGTACAACAACTTCAGAGCTGTCCGAACCACATATCCTCGAATGGGATTAGGACCAAACCTATTTAGAGATTAGGAGTTATCGTTAAATGCATATTGGTTGGTCAACATATAGACTTTTCTTGAAGATCATTCGCTCATACATTACTCTCTTGCAATATGCTAGAACAATGACATGCTATGAATTATCCATTGACTGTTGCTTGGATGATTTATTGTGAAGTTCACATAATAGCTACAATTGCTTTCTCTCATGTCAAATATTTGTCCATGTTAGATAGGAAAACTCAAAATGTCGCAATTAGAGAGCATCGGCTCATCGCGAGAAAAGAGTAGAAGGTGCTCACGAGGCGCGTGAACTTCCGAGTGTCGAGCCGAGCCAAGTTCGAAATGTCGAGGGCCGAGTAAGGTGAGGAAGGCCGAGGACCGAGCAAAGGAGCCACGGGGAGAACACGCAAATTCTCCACTTCAATGCGACGAGGCGTTTGCAGGTCCTCCCAAGTGTAAAGGCGATACCGCTCATTCCTCGGGCAGCGGTGAGGAGAGAGTTCCCATAACAGTTAAGGATTGGAGAAAGGAGGTCGTCGAGCGTAAGAACCGGTGTGGGGCGAGGTTAAGGAAAATGGATTATAGAAGAGGAGGATGAAAACAATGCGAGCGATGCGCCTTGAAAAGGATGGGTGTGGCTCGAGGCGCCGAGGTCTACATGCACAAGTGAGTACGTCTTTGAAAGGCCGTGCACCATTCGAGAGGTATCCGTTCGTGACTACCGATGTTTGGGAGGAGTTCACGAGGATCAAGAGTACGCCCGAGGCGGAGGAGCCGAGACAGAGGCGTTGCTACCCGAGGCTGAACACGCACGCGCACCACCTCGGTTCGGTGGCTCGAAGGGAAGAAAGCGAGAATGGGCACGACTAGCCGAGGAGTCGCCAACTCGGGACAGCGATGCCTTACTCGCACATATGTGAGGAGCGGCACGTGATCGGGTACTAGCGAGGACAAAGAAAACCGCGGACGGGCAGTGGTAGTACCAAACCCCACTACGCGCAAGTCGTCTCCGCCATCGTAAGATATCAAACTTACTACATTGCGATGAGACCATTCCTCTGTATTTGAGATCTAATTCGTACTCGCTTATTGCGGGAGGAGGTAAGCGGAGGAAAGAGCGGGGACCTTTCTTAGCCAAGGGTCAAATGACATCCTATCCATCTGCGATCGGAAGCTCGACCATAAGGGCCGGGTGCTTGCCGCAGGTCGGGCATCTGAAGAAGTCCTACTTCCAAGATCTTGCCAGTACGGATCAAGAACATGGGAGGCACGTGCGGGCGCTGAAGGACACGCAGGGAGCGGTGAGGAGGAGATCTCGGAGGAGATGAGGAGGAGATGAGGTGCGAGATGATGGCACGTGAGGAGGAGATGAGGTGGAGATGATGGCACGTGAGAAGCGCCTAAGGGCGAGATGATGGCGATGATCTCCCAGTCGAGCCGATGCCCCGCCTCTTGTAGAAACACGTGCCCCACCAAGTAGCGAGGTTCCAAAATGATAAGTCCGGTCCCCAGTTGAAGGTAATAATTAATTTTGCCTTACTTAATGGTGCGAGGGTAACTCTTCATATGTTTTCTCTCAAGTTGCGAACTTTTTGCAGGCGCCTACCAAGTGCCAGCTCACCCTGACGGAAGACGGATTTCCTGTTGAGGCTGCACGCGGTGTTGCATTTCCATGCAAGGAGACCGACACGGTGCATGGTCAGCCTTTGGGGAAGGGCTACATGAGGGTCCAGGTGGACTACGTCCACGAAGCCTTCTTATCACATGTGCTTGAGTTCCCCCAACGAAGACATCACCACTCTCGGGCTAGCGGATGTCGTTCATCAAGTGGCCTGACAGCGTCGTCTTGGTCAAGGTAAACATCCCTCACGTCTTCGTACCATTCCGGTAGTATTGCAACAAGTTACTTAATTATGCGCGTGCTTTGTAGGTTCCTACCGTACCTGCGCCTGCTCCCACGACCGTGATGAGCCCTGCACAAAGTACAGAGCTGGTGTATAAAAGGACTAGCACGACAACCACAGAACCACTGGAGGCCTCTGCTAAAAAGGCTAGGCTCACAAAGGCCACATCGCCCCCTCAGGTACATGAAAAGCCCACTGCCCCGGCCTCGGAGACTCCTTCGCCCGAAAGGAGAGCGGCACAGACCACGGTGAAGCCTTATGAATTTAAGGCCTACGTACATGGAAAGCCCCTTCTGCCTCCCAGCAAATTGAACGCTCTAGGCATATGGACTCGACAGCTCCATGGATGGTACATTGACAAAGCGAAAGAGAGCGAGCGTGTCGACTTCAATGTTAGATACAGAAAGGGACATTTCCACCGCGAGGAGGATGGGACATTCGATTAGTTTTGAGGATCTGTTCGTCTGTACCAACCGATAGCCATCGATATTTCTATCAGACGATCACGGACGCTGTGAGTATCGCACCACGTTGCCACGACCTTATGACTTCCATAGGATTTTGCATTACGCTTTTTAACATTCAATGCGAGTTGCGGGCGATGAGGCGCGGTCGTGACGAATCGACAACTAGTTGGGTTAAATCGACCACGAGCTTGTGTCGCGACGATGGCTAGGCTTCAACGGAATGGGTTGCGGCTACATCAAGAGGGCATTGCAAGGTGAGTCGAAGAAGGGCTTCATTCTATTCCGTACCACGAGGAGTAAGTACTACTTCACTGTTCAATTACTTCTACACACCTTTGAAACCGTATGTGAACTTATTTTCTTATTGCATACCATTTAATAAGCAACCATTGGGTTCTACTCGTGCTCCTTCCGGCGACAACAAAGTGTACACTTTTAATTCGCTTGATAAGAGACCGATGGCCTCTGCGATCAAGCCTCCTTTGGGCGATAAGTGCACCACTCTTATCTAACATTTTCTGTATTTAACTACATTCATTATTTTTTTACTCAACGACATCTTTCCAATGTATATAGGGGTTTCAAGGAATACGTCGAAGCAGGAGGGACACACGACGACAAAAAGGGCTCCGAGCTAGAGTATGTCCGCTTCAAGGTACAAGTGGCTATCATATATAAGATTTAGATTTTCTGACATATTTTCTTTGTCTCTTAATTTATTTTTCTTTCTTCACAGTGTCATCAACAGGGCAGCGACGACCACTGTGGTTTGTATGTCATGCAACACATGGTGATCTTGATTGTCGGCTCAGACCGTTTCCCTGAGGTAGTACATGCATATACAATTAGTCTTTCACATGGAAATTTGAAAACTCAAATTAGAGCACTCGTTTCTATCTTGCAGCATACCGTTATCCCTCAGAAGAGTGTAGAAAAGACCTTGCACTCAACAAGATCTGAGACCACTTATGCCGTGGTGCTGGATAGAATGCTTGTCGGAGGACTGACGGTTTAGAGATCCCAAAGCTCCTACTAGACCAGATGTGAACAAATATTACATATCTGAATGCGATTGCATGTGTACTTATGGTTAAGCATGTTTACGTTCTATTTTGTTAACGAATGTGATATGTGTTTGTTGTAACAAAGTGTTCATGTTCTTTGAATGTGATATGTTATGCTGTAATTTCGTGTGAATGTGATATGTGCATATTGTGTGGAATATGTGTTGATTAGAATGTGATAGCACACCACACCCTTCATCTCTGTCGGTTCTCACAAGAAAATGATAGAGATGTGGCGGTCATCTCTATCGGTTCTTTGAAAGAAGCGATAGGATAATGAACTCATCTCTATCGGTTCTTTATAAGAAGTGATAGAGATGAGATATTCATCTCTATCGGTTCTTTCAAAGAAGTGATAGAGATGATTATATTATCTCTATCGGTTCTTTTTAAGAAGCGATAGAGATGATCTGATCATCTCTATCGGTTCTTTATAAGAAGCGATAGAGATGATGATATTATCTCTATCGGTTCTTTGAAAAAGCGATAGAGATGGTATGATCATCTCTATCGGTTTTTATAAGAAGCGATAGAGATGATGATCTTATCTCTATCGGTTCTTTGTAAGAAGCGATAGAGATGATAACTCATCTCTATCGCTTCTTACAAAGAACCGATAGAGATAATATCATCATCTCTATCGCTTCTTATAAAGAACCGATAGAGATGAATGTATCATCTCTATCGGTTAAGAATCGACTGTAATAATGCCCGCCTCATCTCTGTCTCATGACTTTGTGTCACCACCAGAACCGACTGTGATGACCAAAAAGAACCGATTGTGATGTATATTTGTGTAGTAGTGGAAGGAGAAGGAGAAGGAGAAGGAGAAGGAGAAGAAGGGGGAGGGAGAAGGAGAAGGAGAAGGAGAAGGAGAAGGAGAAGGAGGAGGAGGAGAAAGGGAGAGGGACTTCGAAGATCTGCATTTCGTTAGGTACTAATTTTTTTTAAGTATTTAAATGTTGAATATGTAATATAGTAATCAGATTAAATAGAGTAATAATAGTTATTTAGGTAGATGACTTAGTTAGGAATGAGAACCTGATGCAAGTTGTTTAGCTAGTTGACTTAGTTAGAAATTTATATTTATTTCGGTAAGAATAGATGTTTAGTTAGATGAATTAGTCAGGAATTTATAGTTATGTCGGTATGGACGGATGTTTAGTTATGCGACTTAGTTAGTAATTAATTTTCGATGTAGGGATGACCTGGAGGTAGGGATTAAAATTTTGATTGTAATAATAGTTTTTTGATTATTTGTGTACTGAGAATTCGGACTGAGAAATGTAGAATCCAAATTCGGTTATTTGTGTACTGAGAATTCGGAGATGTCATGTAGAGTTGGGTGGCTAAAATTGTCAGGACCGAAATATAACTCAATCTGTAGAGGTTCCTGACACATTAGTTTAGTTATGTTCTCATAGAAATTTGAAAATTTGAAAATGATCCCGGAGACGTACCACCCACATCTCAAACTTCCCGTATGGGATAACTGGGGGGAGCAACCCTCCCCGTGGTGCTACTACCGCCCAGAAAAGCCAGACCCCGAGTACGCCTACGGTGTTATTCAGCGCCCAGCGGGCATATTGCATTGGCTGCGAGGCACGCGCCGGTTGTACAACGATAAGCCCAACACACACCTCCTGCACCATACGGTGGAGTGCGAGCGAAGCAGGCAGAGCGTCTCCGCAAGTGTCCGCCAACGCCAACACACCGAGGTGCAAGAGGTACCTCCTCTCAAAGAGGAAGGGACAAGGGGAAGCAGCCGGCCGAGGTCCGCACCACGCAACAAATCCTTGACGCGTTACGCAGACCATCCGGGAACCCAGGTGGTAATAACATAAGGGACGCTGGGAATTGGGATGACATGCCCATGTGGGAGGGCAGAAATCCACATCAAAAAGACCAAAATTACTGTCTTACACACGAGGCGCACGGCATAGGCCACCCATTCGGCGACACACAGAGCCTGCGGATCCCCATGGAGTTCTTTCATAGTGGGGATTGAGCGGTGTCCGAGGACAAACCTCCAAATTTACACGGGTCAGGTAATATGCAGAAAATGTGGGACATCATTCTATTTGTACCCAGATAGGCGGAACGATCATTTGTTCCACCATGACAACCAGTGCTTTCGTTAGTTAGTTCGGCAAGCAATTTCGTCATTGTTGTAATGCCCTTGCAATATAATCTATCTATTGCTTATTTTATCATCTGAACTCGATGTATGTGCCCTTATATATATGTTCAACAAATAATTTAAGTGCTTCGTGGGAACTATTTATAACATGCGTTGTTGTCGACTATAATACTTAGGGTTGTTGCACTAGTGGAAATTAGATGCAAAGCAAGGTGTAAATTAAATATTTTCCCAGAATATGGTAGTGCACATATCAAAGAGCAAATCTGGTCTACTCTTCCTAAAAATTACATTTAAACATTAAATTTTACGGGCTGCCGAAAAGGCTAAAAAATCATTCTCCCAGATCTCAGATTCGCACTCTTTTTGATCTCCCTCTCGTAAAACATCACAACAACTAATACTGACTTTTTATTAACTACACTACAGCTCATAATTTACATACATTGCAATTCGAATAAAAAATGGGCTAAACCTCTCTGTCGCCATTTGAAACGGCGACAGAGAGTCCTTCGCTATTTCAAATGGCGACACAAAGTCTATCGGTTTTTCAATCGGCGACAGACTCTCTGTCGCCATTTCAAATGGCGACAGAGAGTCTATCCCTATCTGAAACGGCGACAGGCTGTCTGTCGCCATTTTAAATGGCGACAGACTTTCTGTCGCCATTTGAAATGACGACAACTGGGTAGTTTTGTAAAAAAAAAATTCGGCATATTATTTTTGTAAAATAGAATAAAAATAGTATTATTTAAAAAAAAATCCCCGGTAACAACTGCATTAAGACCTGCGATACATATGCCCTTTGTTTAGGCCCCGTTTGGTGTAGGGTTAAGAGTTGAGCTAGGGATTTAACCTGCCATATATTATTAGATAAGGGAAGATTAAATTAATCCAGTTAAAGCCTTTTAGCCTTCTAAACCTGTATCAAGTTAACCACCAAATTGGTAGAATAAGTTAACCTAACATAACTAATTAACCTTTGTAAGCTTTTTTTGTACTACTAACCTAGATAATTCACCTTATCTAGCTAAATAGTAATTTAGATTAAAGAGGCTGGTTGCCAAACACAAATTTTGGGTTAACCTAACATTGCCGGGCTAATGTTAGTGAATACCATGTTGTCTTAACCAGCGAACCAATCGCGCGCTGCCTTAAAGTTGATGCGAAGAAGGGTGTTGACCCATGGTAACAAGAAAGGTTTACATGCCACTGCAGACAAGGTCACAGATGATTAAAAAATATCATAATAAACAGTTTTCTGAATTATCTATAAGCATATGTTAGTGATAATACAGTGCATTACAAACGGTTCCTGAACCGTCTCTAAAACAGTTATCTATAACATCAGTTTATCACAGATAATTTTTAGCATATCCTGTAATTTTGATGGTAATTAGTTTTAACACAGATATATAGTTTGTTAGATTATTATGGGATGGCCCATAATTAATTTAATAGAAATTCCAAAAGGCCCATTAGAATACTAGAAGTCATGAAATTGGTTTAGTACCATATGGGTAATTGAGAGAAGGTTTGACCAACTTAAATAGTTGAGTTGTGTGTCTCTCAATTAGCAAGGTGGAAAAGGGTAAAGGCTGTGCCACGCAGCGTGCGCGCGGCCGAGGCGTGTGCGAGTGCGAGCTCGAGTCGAGCGAGGCGAGGCGTGCGAGGCGAGGCGAGGCGAGGCGTGGCGTGGCGTGGCGTGGCGTGGCGTGGCGTGGCGTGGCGTGGCGTGGCGTGGCGTGGCGTGGCGTGGCGTGGCGTGATGTCTTTGGCGGGGCGGTTTGCCGTTTATAGTCAATATGACCGATAACGCAGTGATTAATGTGACGAAGAATGCCGTCGATTACTTGTAGCGGACGTGGTTGATGGTGGCATAATGGTCGTCGATTCTTGTAGCGGCTACGAGTTGATGGTCGGTAATGGCGGCTCTGCCTCGTTGCATGTCGCGAGGCTATATAAGGAGAGCCACGGTGTGCTTTTCTTCACTGCAGAACTCTTCCACGCAGACTCTATCCTTTGTTCTGCTTGTCCTTTGCATTCCCGCCTCTGTTTTGCGCGCACAAGTAGCGAGAGGGAGCGAGCCTCGGAACCTCGCCCTTCTTGAGATCTTGCTCGAGATAGAAGGCCGATAAGGTTTTTTGGGAGCGACCACGCGATCGAAAGGTGTTCTGAAGCGATCCGCACCGCAACGCGTGCGTCGACCGCATCAACCTCTTCTTCGCACCAACGCTTCATCTGCGACAACTGTGATCGTCTACTTGACCGTCATGGCGAACGAGAATGTTACACTGCGCTGTGCCAGCGGTGGCACGGCTCAAGGGTATATTAACTTATACCGTGTTTTATTCATGCTGATTTCTTGTTCATTAGTCTTTGCGTATGAGATAGATAATTTGTTATCTAGTACCTTTGGCTTTGAACAAAAATGCATCTTTGTTTAATCATGATTTACGTAATTACGTGGATTAAAATATTGAGAAAATTCCTAATATTTCCAACAATCCAAAACCTTATACTAGGAATTTTACAACTCTGGTTTTTTGCGCGCTTAAGCCAACTATATTTGTGGCGCAAATTACAAGCGTTAGCGCGCCAAGATGATTTTGTGGTTGATCGCCATGAGCGTGTATCACGTTGCGCAAGGCAAACCATACTGAGGGTGGGCTCTCTCACGAGCGGGAGAGTGCCTTCACAGCTGGATAACTTGTTCAGAGGCGCCGTGATTAGTGTTCTTGGAGAAAATCTTGTTGATGTGTACATGATTTTGCCAAGTGGTAAAAAATGTGGGATGCACTTGAGGCAAAATTCGAGTCTCCGACGCGGGCGGTGAACTCTATGTCATGGAGCAGTTTCATGACTACAAGATGGTTGATGACCACTCTGTAGTAGAACAGCTCATGAGGTTCAAGCTTTGCGAAAGAACTTGAGAATTTTACATGTGCATTACCCGACAAGTTTGTGGCGGGATGCATCATAGCTAAGCCGCCACCTTCTTGGAGGGATTTTGCCACTACTCTAAAACACAAGAGACAAGAGTTCAGCGTTCTTTGGTCTCATTGGGTCTCTAAATGTTGAGGAGAAAGCGAGGGCAAAAGATATCGTGGGAAAGAAAGTTCTAGTGCCAATGTGGTACAAAGAAAATCTTTCAATTCAACAAGAAGAATAAAAATAAGTCTGAAAAGCACGAGAACAAGAACAAGGCCGCTCAAACTACTAGCTTCAAGAAGAAGAAGAATAAAGGAAAGGGAAGCTGCTTTATGCAGTAATGGTATGCGATCATTGGGCAAAGGATTGCCACGATCGCAAAGACAATAAGCGGAAAAAGTCCGCATAGCGTTGTTATTGGCATCTTGAGGAGGAACATCCGGTATGTTTCAATACCTACCGTTCTATCGGTATGTCGTTCACTGATTGGTGGATTGACACGGGGCCAATATACATGTTTGTCTTGTGGATCCTTATTCTCTTCTTACCGGTCGCAGGGCTACCTCCGTGTTGATGGGGAATGGGTCGCGAGCATTTGTGCGTGGAGTCGCACGATTGACTTGAAGTTTACTTGAGGAAAAGTCGTGCGGCGAGGAACGTGCATCACGTGCCGTGATAAATAAAAACCTTGTCGTGGTCTCTATTGTGTAGAGATGGTTTTAAGCTAGTTTTGAATCCAATAAATGTGTTGTTTCTAAAATTGGAACTTTTATTGGAAAAGGCTATGAGAGCGGAGGCTTGTTTCGCTTGTCTTTGTGGACATGAATAAAATTGTGAATCATGTTTGTAATCATGAGGCGATGTTTGGCATTCACGACTTTGTCATATTAATCTTGGTTGCATGATGCGGTTAGCAAGATGAATTTAATCCCAAAATTTACCCAAGTCAAAGGTTCTAAGTGTCAAGTGTGTGTGCAATCTAAGCAACCTCGCAAGCCTCACAAGGCGGTGAGGCGAGAAATTTGGCACCGTTAGAACTAGTTCATACCGATTTATGCGAGATGAACGGGAGTTGACAAAGGGTGGTAAGAGGTATTTCATGACTTTGATTGATGATTCTACTAGATATTGCTATGTGTATTTATTAAAGTCAAAAGATGAGGCTTTTCACTATTTTAAGATCTATAAAGCTGAAGCTGAGAACCAACTTGAGAGAAAAATCAAACGGGTTAGGTCAGATCGTGGTGGAGAATACTTTTCTAATGAGTTTAATTTATTCTGTGAGGAACATGGAATAATCCATGAGAGGACGCCTCCCTATTCGCCCCAATCAAATGGGGTTGCCGAAAGAAAGAACCGTACTCTAACTGAGATGGTTAACGCCATGTTAGAAACAGCGGGACTTTCCAAGGAATGGTGGGGTGAGGCTATATTGACTGCTTGTCATGTCCTAAACAGGGTTCCTACAAAGAATAAAGAAATCACACCATTCGAGGAATGGGAGAGGAAAAGATTAAATTTCTCTTATTTACGTACTTGGGGCTGTTTGGCTAAAGTGAATGTGCCTATCCCAAAGAAGCGTAAACTTGGACCAAAAACCGTTGATTGTGTCTTCATTGGTTATGCTTTTCACAGCGTAGGATATAGATTCTTAATAGTGAAATCTGGAGTACCTGATATGAATGAAGGTACAATTTTTGAGTCCAATGATGCCACATTCTTTGAGGACTTATTTCCTATAAAAGAGACACTTAGCTCATCGGCCAAGAATCTATCTTCTCTCCTAAACCTTCCACTCCTATACAAATTGAGCCCATTTTGAGGAAAATCCAATAGATGAGGGCAATGAAGTAACTCGTAAGAGTAAGAGACTAAGGACTACAAAGTCTTTTGGTGATGACTTCATTGTATATCTAGTGGATGATACTCCAAGAACCATTGAGGAGGCTTATTCATCGCGGGGCCGACTATTGGAAGGAAGCGGTCAGAGTGAGATGAATTCCATCTTGAGCAATGGAACTTGGGAAGTTGTTGAGCGTCCATATGGGTGTAAACACAGTAGGATGTAAGTGGGTGTTCAAGAAAAGCTAAGGCCCGATGGTACGATTGAAAAGTACAAGGCAAGGCTTGTGGCCAAGGGTTATACCGAGAAAGAAGGCGAGGACTTCTTTGATACTTACTCACTGTTGCGGATTGACTACTATTAGAGTACTCTGTCTTTGGTTGCCTCCTACGGTCCGATCATTCATCGGATGGATGTAAAGACGGCTTTCCTTAATGGAGAGTTGGAAGAGAAATCTATATGGATCACTGATGGATTTGTAGTAAAGGGTCATGAAGGAAAAGTGTGTAGGTTGTTGAAGTCTTTGTATGGCCTTAAGCAAGCACCTAAGCGATGTACGAGAAGTTCGACAGAACTTTAACATCTGCCGCTTTGTTGTGAATGAAGTCGACAAATGTGTGTATTACCGCTATGGTGGGGGTGAAGGAGTGATTATGTGTCGTATGTTGATGACATCTCGATCTTTGGGACGAACCTTAATGTGATTAAGGAAGTCAAGGACTTCTTGTCAGAAAACTTTGAAATGAAAGATTTGGGAGTAGCGGATGTCATCTTAAACATTAAATTGTTAAGAGAAGGTGGCGGTGGGATTACTCTTGAGCGGTCCCATTATGTGGAAAAGGTGTTGAGTCGCTTTGGCTATAGCGATTGCAAACTGCTCCAACGCCGTATGATCCAAGTGTGCTATTACGAAAGAACCAGCGAATAGCAAAGGATCAATTGAGATATTCCCAAATCATTGGTTCATTGATGTATTTAGCTAGTGCAACAAGGCACGATATCTCGCTTCTTTGTGAGCAAACTAAGCGGTTTGTCTCAAACCGGAGATAATCATTGGCATGCTCTTGAGAGAGTAATGCGCTATCTAAAAGGGACATCAAGTTATGGAATTCACTACACGGTACCCTAGGGTAATTGAGGGTTATAGTGATTCAAACTGGATATCGATCTTGATGAAATAAAAGCCACAAGTGGATATGTGTTCACATTGGGTGGTGGAGCTGTTTCTTGGAAGTCTTGCAAGCAGACCATCTTAACGAGGTCTACAATGGAAGCAGAACTCACAGCATTAGATACCGCCTCGTGGAAGCCGATGCTGCGTGAACTTGTGAAGGACTTACCGGTAGTTGAGAAACCGGTGCCTGCTATTCTTTTGAACTGTGACAATCAGACGGTGATTGTCAAGGTGAACAGTTCTAAGGATAACATGAAGTCATCAAGGCACGTTAAGAGGCGGTTGAAGTCTGTCAGAAAATGAGAAACTCGGAGTTATAGCGTTGGACTATGTCCGACGGCTAAAAACTTGGCGATCCTTTTACAAAGGGACTATCACGAATGTGATAGATGAAGCATCGAGGAGATGGGCTTGAGACCCACATAAAGTCATGTCTTAGTGGTAACTCATCCTATTTGATCGGAGATCCCGTGAATTAGGATGTTGAGACAAGCTAGTGAGTGGCCGAGAGGAGAGTACATGCATTTAGCCCACTCCGTTTGAGATGTAATAACTCTCCTATTTCGTATGGCAGGTTGGTTATACCTTAATGTATTCCGAGTGGCTTTGATAAGAGAGATGTTGTCCTCTGAACATCTTATGAGGAATACACCTATCTGAGTTCGACTGCTAGTCACAGTCTATGAGATTGGGTGATCTCTAGAGGCTCATGAAAGGCTAAGGAGTATGACTTATAAGCTCCAAACCGAGGGGATGCATTTAGCAGCCTAGTATCAGTAAAGGACTTTGGTGAAACTTGTTCGCACAAGCTGTCAATTCAAGGCATAGTCCATTGTTGGATGTGGATGAGTGTAACTTTTGTTCTAGATGGAAGTTCAACTTAACAGTCTCCATCGAAAAACTGGTATATCAAACTACATTGGAACTGAGAGTATTTCAAATGTGTCTTTGAAATTTGGTGGGGATTGTTAGATTATTATGGGATGGCCCATAATTAATTTAATAGAAATTCAAAAGGCCCATTAGAATACTAGGAGTCATGAAATTGGTTTAGTACCATATGGGTAATTGAGAGAAGGTTTGACCAACTTAAATAGTTGAGTTGTGTGTCTCTCAATTAGCAAGGTGGAAAAAGGGTAAAGGCTGTGCCACACAGCGCTTGAGCCGAGCCGAGCCGAGGCGAGGCGTGGCGTGTGCGTGCGCGTGATCTTGAGTCTGTCGAGTCGAGTCGAGTCGAGTCGAGGCGAGGCGAGGCGTGGCGTGGCGTGGCGTGGCGTGCACGCGCGTATGAGCCGATCCGGACGTGATGTCTTTGGGCGGGGCGGTTTGTTTTGCCGTTTTAGTAGTCAATATGACCCGATAACGCGATGATTAATGTGACCGAGAATCGCCGTCGATTACTTGTAACGGACGTGGTTGATGGCTGGCATAATGATCGTCGATTCATGGTGCGGCTACGAGTTGATGGTGGTAATGGCGGCTCTGCCCGTTGCATGTCGCGAGGCTATATAAGGAGAGCCACGGTGTGCTTTTCTTCACTGCGAGAACTCTCCCACGCAGACTCCATTCATCCTTTGTTCTGCTGTCCTTTGCATTCCCGCCTCTGCTTTTTGCGCGCACAAGTAGCGGAGGAGCAGGCCTCGGAACCTCGCCCTTCTTGAGATCTTGCTCGAGATAGAAGGCCGATAAGGTTTTGGGGAGCGACCACGCGATCGCTCGAAAGGTGTTCTGAAGCGCATCTGCGATCGCAAGCGTGCGTCGCCTTGCATCAACCTCTTCACTGCACCAACGCTTCACTGCGACAACCTGTGATCGTCTACTTCGACCGTCATGGCGAACGAGAATGTTCTGTCTGCGCCTGTGCCAACGGTGGCACCGGCTCAAGGGTATATTAACTTATACCGTGTTTTATTCATGCTGATTTCTTGTTCATTAGTCTTTGCGTATGAGATAGATAATTTGTTATCTAGTACCTTTGGCTTTGAACAAAAAATGCATCTTTGTTTAATCATGATTTACGTAATTCTGTGGATTAAAATATTGAGAAAATTCCTAATATTTCCAACATAGTTTTTAAAAACTGTCTGTAACGAGACATCTAATATTAGACTTTTTATAGTAGTGTGCAGTCACAGTAGCAACTTCAACTTTAGCATTAGCAAGCCGTTAACTTCTTCCAATTAAAGGAACCAACGGCTCAAATTATCCTATAGTGCATACTACAATAATTTCTATATAGTACATATACGCTACAATTCTTCTCAAACAGTGCGTGTTCTGAACTATTCATTTTTTACCCAACGGTGGGTGGTGTGATTGCTAAACTTACCATCACACAACTAGCTATTGCATTGGATCTCAATCGGTAAGCGTCTGAAAAGCTGGAACCGGCATAGTTCACACCGGTCCGTTCTAGTCCACCCCGCGTTGCTCCCTCTTTTTGTTCCATTCTGCTTACACAACTACATTCCGAACATTAAAATTTGAAAATCTAAATTCTTAGGATTGAATTAAAACGGTCCGATATGAGGCACAAATTAGCCGGTCAGTTTCTGAAGAAAAAAAAAAGAACCGGCCAGGTTCCGGTTTTCAGATAAAAACCGGCTCGGTTGCGGTTTAGGAGACCGTGAAGTTTGCAGCATGCTTATGGCCGGGGGCGGGGAGGAAGATACATGGACTTCTTTCTTATTTAGTCAAGTTTATTATTTATGATCTGGACCGTTGAAATCTTTTTGATCCGGAGGTCGAAAATCCGAGCACTCGTCCGTGTGGCAGCGACAGCCCGACGGCAGGGACTTAATCCATTTACGGCGTAAAACATACATAAAGATACATCCAGTGCAAAATATCTACATGAAAGTTACAGTTGTTTGGACGCACGCATGACCTAATTAATTTGCATGTGAGACCTTGTACTGTGCATACATGGCCGATGGGTTATTTTCCCTCGTTATGTTGGATGCGTCAGGTCCTTACAGAACGAATAGTACGTTCATATCGAAGCCATGCCACCTATAGACCATAGCTTGGCACGTGCGAATTGTTGGAGATGTAGGTGATGATATTTCAGGAATTTATTTAAAAATAATATTTTTTGAAAAAAAAATAAAGAAATAATATGTTGAATCCAAATTTGACAACAATACCTACCCATCGACAAGACTCTATCACCAAATGAAATGGTGACAGAGAGCCTGTCGTCGTTTTTAAATAGCCACATGTATTATTGTCAATATTTTTTGCTGCAAATTATTTGTGTTGAGAATTTTCGTTATATTATTTATACAATTTTTGTTGCCATCCCATTTAAAATGGAGAGAGGTTGTTTGTTTGTCTAAATAGTAATTTGTAAGAAAATATTGCTAGGGTGTAGGATTTCTTAACATAGATAGACATCATGCTTTTCTTGTCTGTCTACTACACCAGAATGAAAATAACAAAATGTTGGGACCCAAATTTGCAAACCCGAAACTCTCTGTGTATACTGCACTAATCCAGGATCACGCTAGTGCACACAGTGGAAACAGATGAAATATCATTCCATACAACGAATTAACTAAGAAAGATGCAAATTATTATTAAATAAAGCAAATGACCATATGGTCAATGTTTACACTATTATGCCTTAAGGCTTAAAAACAAATAACTATTGCAGCGAAAAGATAACTTGGCTATTCGACATGCCACAGGCAATCGTCTGGAGAACGCCTTCCTAATCCACGTAATCTTCATAATATTCCTCCTCATGATATTCAGCATTCCCTGATCCTTCCTCAGCAACTGATCAACAAAGGCGTATAGTCATGAGTACAAAAAGTACTCAGCAAGCCGTAGGGAATTGATGCAATATATTCATGCACGGCTAGACAAGGATAGCCATATGGTTCATTTGCAGAAAGCAATAACTTGAATTGAAATACAGTAAATAGATTGAAAGCATGTTTATGAAAAAGATAATAAATAACTAGTAAATCAATGGAGGACAACATGAACAGAATGGCGAAGCATCACCCTACACTATCCAAAACAATCATCAACCACCAAATTCTACAGCATAACTTTAGACAATAAAACAACAGTGAACTCCCCATTCATATCCCAATAATTCCACATTTCCACATTTTATAAAACACTCTATACCCCGTGTGAAATTCCTGGGCTTGTCTATGACCGCGGACACGGCTATTAAAATAGTTTTACACTCTGTAGAGGTTGTACAACTTTACCCACAAGACATGATCATCTCTTATTGTCAAGCTATTGACACACTTCCTTTGGTGTGTCGGCAGAGAGATCACGACAAAGCCTTTACAATGCACTGTCTAAATTCGGTACTGCCCGCTAAGGTTTCACCCCTTAGGGCCCCCTCTTGCGCCTTGCGAATCTACCCGTCTATCCCATAATCCACACCACCAATTGGCAGTACTCAAGGCTAAACATTGCAAATTAGTTAGCTAGGTCTGTCCCATACCAGACATGTGGTAGTACGGTTCGACCCAGTTCAATGGCGCACAAGATTAAGTCCTTAAGTTGTCTCAAGCAAGACATCCACATCCCAATGTGCTAGAAAGCACCCCCTTTACTGCATGATTACTTGCCCGAGGGAAAAAAACTTTGTTCAACCGAGACCAATGGCAAACCCTGCCATGGTACAACAAATTTTACAACAGTGGCTATCGGCCACAATTCAATATCTCATTATGTCAAGATTAACATTATTCAACATGTGATATGAATCCCATCGTACAACAAAGCAGATCTAAGCATAGCTACGATAACCCAATGTTGGTAGTATAATTATGTCCAACTAGTAATGATCCAACCTAGGGTTAACAATGGGTACATGTCATCCCAATAATCAAGGTGGTATAATGACAACTAGGTACATAGCTATTCCCATGAAATAATCATTTATACAAAAATAGCAAGCAATTGTATAAAATAAATTACTTTGCAAACATAGGATCAACATGATCAAAGGTTACGACTTGCCTTGCTGGTCTAGTGTTGAGTCTTGGTCTTCGAAGTCTCCGTTCGCTCCTTCGGAATTAGCGTCTATCGGAAAAGAATGCAACGAAACTAAATAAATACCAAATATAGAAACAAGCTCAAAACTAAAAATAAGTGGCTCTGAAATGTAGAGCATGATTTTAGAAAAATTTAGAAACTTGAATCGCCTCAATCGGAGTTTGTATGAGGGAAAACGGGCCTTCGAAAGATTAAATTCAGAGAAAAGGATAAAAATTAGAAAATCCAAATTTTCCGATTTATTTTTCTATTGGAAAATCAATTTATTGCACAACGCTGACGTCGGCTATCAATTTCCCGAATAAAAATAAATCAAAAAATCCTATTTCGCTGACAGGTGGGACCCTCAGTCTATGGACCGAGTCCACGGACGTGCTGCGGTCTACCGTAGACCAGGCTCACGGAAAAGTGAAGAGGAACGCGGTATGCTACGCTAGCACAAAAAAAAATCTACCGCGAAACCAGAAAGCTACTCGCAAGAAGGGGATCATAGATAAGATTACCACTAGACGCGCAGTTGCGGAATCCTTCGCACGTCGATGTAGTGGATCGTCCTCGCCTTGCCGTGGATCGTCCTCCCACGCTGCAGTCGCAGCAGCGTCACCGCAGTAGTCCACACGTCCAGAGATGGAGCGCCGTGCGTCGTGTGCAAGCACACAGTCGCTCGGCGAGGGCGCGAGAGGAGTAGGTTAGGGTTTCGAGTGAATCACTCCTAAACCGTGGGAAAGCACACCTGCACCCTCCTCCTCTCCTCCTTATATAGCCACGAGATGAAACCTAAACTAGGGCCCATCGCGTGCTAAGCCCATGAGGTTCATTAATTACGGATCAATCCAAATTAATGCGTCCCCACCATTAAGTGTGTGACCTGCGAGGTTCATATACGTTTGGACATGGATTGGAAAACTCCTTTTCAATCCAATAGTTGGTAGTGGCTTCTTGCAAAGTATGCCGACTCCCAAACATACTATGATCAAATCGGACAGAACCTATCAAAAGTACTCATGTAATAATCCCTTTGCCAAGTATATGAAGATTGATCTCAAGGCGAGAAGCATGTCATCCTTTGATGATTCAATCCATCTCTCGTCGATCCGTGATATATTAATAAGTTGTGATTGACTCCTCAATCACGGCATGGCCATGCACTTCCTTAATCATATCACACGAGTGGCCTTGTCATATATCTCCGTTTCATTGGAGTGGCAAATTCCATCTTGACTGCTTACTTTCCTCTGCACGTTTCATAGTAAACATGAAAGCTACCTTTATAACTATCCGGTTAGGAAGTAGTGTTTGATAGCCCCAAAGAAAACTATTACACATGTAGGGAATATGACAATCTCGGTCTAAGGATCATACATCTACTAGGTATGAGATACACCGATGACACATAAGAATGAAACATTCTCGCGATGTCCCATTGCGGGTCTATCTAACCCATGTTCTTCAACATCGTCCACAATGTATAGATGATATCTCCATATCCCATGATCTATGAAGCATGATCATCGATCACTACATGTCGAATTACATCATTGATCTATTCATCGTTGTCCTATACAACGATGATATCCATTGACCATAATCTATTATTATTCATAAACATAGTCATGTTACAATCATCTAAATGATTGCCTCAAGGGCATAACACTAACAAAAGAACTAGGTGACATCACCATCGACGGGCAAACGCAGTAACTACCGGCGGTGCAAACGGACGAGGGAGACACATGTCACGCATCCAAGCGGCGACATTGGATCGACGGCGGAGGAACAAGGCCGGCGGCAAGGACGGATCGAGCGCGCACGCGTGCGATTGAACGGCCAGGGTTCATCGGCAAAGAATGACGGCGGGGTGGTGGCACATCTCACCGGCAGCGAAGAAGACAACACGGATTGTGCTGCTGACGGATGGAGCCGGCTTTAGATCCGAAGAGGAGAAAAGGTGGTGAGAAAGCAAAGACACACTAGAGACGAAGAAAAAGGCGGTGGAAAGCTTCGGCCAAGGCGGAGAACTCCGACGAGCTCGGGGAAAGCGACGGCGGGGTCTCGGGCGACGAGGAGGAGGGCAAAAGGGGCGGCGCGGAGAGGGGAACCTCAGGTGGGGTGCGATTCGAGTTTTTATAGCCTAGGGAGGTGTGTAGGGCACGGACTCCGAGACGACAGCGCGTGCGGCGGCGCGACTCCGAGCGTTAGTGTTAGGGTTTGTGGCGGTGGGTGCTGGGCAACGTGGCGCAATCCGGACCGCACACGGGGCACAGATCCGATGGCTCACACCGAACGGCTACATGGCTTTGCGCGATGCATTGGATCGGGATCACACGAAGGCGGCGCAGTGCCAGCGCAAGCAAGCAGTAAGAAAGCGGGCATCTTTGGGTCGGCGAGGCAAAGCCGAGTAGATGCATGGCAGAAATGGGATGGGCCGCGGAAGATTCGTCCCGAAGGGCTTTTTAGAAAATAAAAACATTTCACAAATTAAGAAATTACCAGAAATTCAAATAAAATCAAATAAATTCAAATAAATTTAGAAAAAAATCCCCAAAAATACAGAAAAAATCCTTGAAGCACAATGAACCCAATTAAAACTGAAAATTTTTAGTTTGATGAATAGTTTAGTCAAATTAAATCTTTTCATTAATAGAAAATCAAATTAAGCTTGGATTAATTCAGGGAAATTGTAAATGGTTCATTTTTAAATTCAAACATTTCAAAACTCAAATTTTGGGATGTTACAAACCTTCCCCTCTTAAATGGAATCTCGACCTTGAGATTCAGGCTTGCTAGAGAATAGGTTGGGAAACTCAGACTTCAAATCCTCTTCACGTTCCCAAGTAGCTTCCTCTTTTGAATGATTACTCCACTGGACCTTGCAAAAACGGATGGTCTTGCTCCTTGTGATACGCTCTGCTTCATCCAAAATTTTCACTGGTTGCTCCTTGTAAGTAAGATCCTCTTGCAAATCAATGGCTTCTAACAGCATCTATTCTTCTGGCACATGCAGGCACTTTTTCAATTACGATACATGGAACACATCTTGGATTTCGGCAAAAGACCGAGGCAACTCAATCTTGTAGGCAACCTCTCCTCTTCATTCCAAGACTTTGAATGGTCCAACATATCTAGGGGAGCTTCTCTTTTACTTGAAATCTCTTAATTCCTTTGAGAGGGGTGACTCTAAGATAAACATAATCATTGGGTTCAAAACTTAAATCTCTGCGACGATTATCTGCATAACTCTTCTGTCTGCTTTGAGCGATCTTCAAACACTCTAGAATTAATTGAACTTGCTCTTCGGCTTCTTGCAGTATGGCAGGGCCAAACAATTGACTTTCTCCTGACTCCTTCCAGTTGAGAGTAGTTCTGCACTTTCTTCCATATAAGGCTTCAAAAGGCAACATTTGTAGACTGGCTTGATAGCTGTTGTTGTAAGAAAACTCTACATAGGGCAAACATTTGTCCCACTTGGCACCATAAGTTAAGGCACAAGCTCTTAACATGTCCTCAAGAATCTGATTCACACGCTCAGTCTGTCCATCGGTTTGAGGGTGATAGGCAGTACTGAACCTGAGATGAGTTCCCATGGCTTCATGCAGACTCTACCAAAAACGAGAGGTAAACTGGGTTCCTCTATCAGACACTATCTTCTTAGGCACTCAGTGAAGACTGACAATCCTTAACATATACAATTCAACCCATTTATCTCCTGCATAGGTAGTCTTAACTGGAATGAAGTGAGCTACCTTAGTCAATCAATCCACTATTACCCAGATCAAGTCATAACCTGCTTGGGTCTTAGGAAGGCCAGTAATGAAATCCATATCAATTTCTTTCCACTTCCACTCTAGAATCTTCAATGGCTGTAGCAATCCTACTAGCCTCTGATGCTCTGCCTTGACCTTCTGGTAGACATCACAAACAACAACATACTCTGCAATCTCACGCTTCATGCTGGGCCACCAATACCTTTCCTTGAGGTCCTGATATATCTTGGTACTTCCAGGATGGATGGAGTATAAAGTCTCATGCGCTTCTTTAAGTAACAACTCCTTGAGCTCTTTCTGATCTGGTACGCAAATACGATTCTCATAAGTAACAACTCCTTGAGCTCTTTCTGATCTGGTACGCAAATACGATTCTCATACCAAATAGTACCTTGTTCATCTTCAGTGAATTTTGGGGCTTTTCCTTTCTTCATATTGCTCTTTATTTCTGTGATATCGGTATCATCAACCTGTGCTTCTCGGATCTGATCTTCCAATGTTCGGCATACTTCTAAAGTAGCCAAGTAACCTTCTTGAACCACTTCCAAACTAAGCTTCTGAAATTCCTTATAGAGTGCTGGCTGACTTTCCTTAATCATCAAAGTATTGCAATAGCTCTTTCTACTCAAAGCATCGGCTATGACATTGGCTTTGCCTGGATGGTAATGAATTCCAATATCATAGTCCTTGATCAACTCCAACCATCTTCTTTCTCATATTGAGGTCGGCTTGGATAAAAATGTATTTCAAACACTTATGATCAATGTAAACCTCACAACGATTACCAATGAGATAGTGATGCCAAATATTTAAAGCATGCAATATGGCTGCCAATTCTAAATCATGGGTAGGATAGTTAACTTCATGTGGCCTTAGTTGTCGCGATGCATACGCTACAACTTTCTTATCTTGCATTAGCACACATCCAAGTCCTTGTCAGGATGCATCACAAAATATCTCAAAATTCTTTCTGATATCTGGTGAGATAAGCACTGGGGCAGTTGTCAAACACTTCTTTAGTTCTTGAAAACTTAGCTCACACTCTAGCGTCCAAACGAATTTCTTCTCCTTCTTTAAGAGCTGAGTGAGCGGTCTAGCTTTTCTAGAAAATCCTTCTATGAAACGGCGATAATATCCCGCCATTCCGAGAAAACTTCGGATTTGGGGTACCGTCTTGGGTGACTCCCATCTTAGCACATCATTTACCTTACCAGGGTCAACAGCAACTCCTTCCGCTGATATGGCATGTCCTAGGAAAGCAACTTCTTTCATCCAGAACTCACATTTACTAAACTTTGCATAAAGCTGATTTTCTCTTAGCTTCGTTAAAACTTGGCGCAAGTGATCCTCATGTTCTTGCTCACTTTTGGAGTAGATTAGAATGTCATCAATAAAAACAACAAACTTATCCAAATATTCCATGAATACCTTATTCATCAGGGTCATGAAGTAGGCAGGGGCATTGGTGCCAAAGGACATCACAGTATACTCATACTGGCCATACCGAGTTACAAAAGCTATTTTGGGAATATCCTCTTGACGAATTTTCAACTGATGGTAACCTGATCTTAAGTCAATCTTCGAAAACACTCTGGCTCCTTGTAGTCGGTCAAACAAATCATCGGTCCTTGGCAGAGGGTACTTGTTCTTGATGGTGACCTCATTGAGTGAGCGATAATCTACACATATCCTCTGAGTTCCATCTTTCTTTTCAACTAGAAGAACTGGGGCTCCCCATGGCGAAGAACTTGGTCGAACAAAACCTTGATCTTGTAGCTCTTTAATCTGTCTCTTTACCTCAGCTAACTCATTAGCAGGCATCCTGTAAGGTCTCTTAAAAATGGGTGGTGTTCTACGAAATACCTCGATCAGAAATTCTATATCTCGGTCTGGTGGCATCCGAGGGAACTCATCTAGAAACACATAAAAAAATTCGCTGGCGACTGGCACATCTTCCAAACTTATTCCTTTGGCACTGAAAACTTTTATTCCTTCAGACTTCTCGGCGGCTTGAAATTTTAACTTAGCTCCATCTGGACTATTAAGGTGATCTCTTTATTCCCACAATCCAAAATGCTTGGTTCTTGGAGAGCCAGTCCATTCCTAGTATCACATCTAGGGACTTGGTGTCTAGGACAATAAGGTTGACTAGAAATTCTTCCCCTCCAATTAATATCTTAACTTCGGGGCAGCCTTAGTTCGTACTCAAATCAGAACCAAGTGATTGCACTAATAGAATGGTTTTAAGAGGCATTGTTTTAATTGATAATGGTTTTAAGAGGCAAAACTCCAAGAACCAAGTGATTGCACTAATAGAATGATTGCACTAATAGAATGGTTTTAAGAGGCAAAACTCCAAGAAACAAACGAATGCGTAGCTCCAGAATCAAACAAAACCATAGCAGATGCTGAGTTGACTAGGAGCTTACCTAGTATGACGTCTGGTGCAGATTGGGCGTCCTCAGTGGTAACGTGATTAACACAGCCTCTTCCAACAGGCGGTGGAGTCCTGGTGGCTTGGTTAAGAGTCTAGGCGCTCCACGTCCTGCTCCTAGTGCGGGGGTCTTGGCTAGGGTAGATCCCAAGTTGAAACGGACTGGCGTCACAGCTTGCTTCCTTGGGCAATTGTTGGCATAATGACCAAATTCATGATAGTTGAAACATGTGACTCCTGCAGCTGGATTATTGTTCTTCTGAGGTGGATTGCTGTTGGTGCTGAAGTTGCGATTGCCTGAAGGAGCTGGGCGAGGTGTTGGTGCAGGGGCCATGAATGCATTCGGAGGAGTGAAACGAGCAGGCTGTTGTGCATTAGTTCTGGCTCTCTGCTAATGACTCTGATGGGCTCCATGCTGCATCATCTTTCTCTTGCGAGATACCTCCAACTAACGGCGAGATTCCTCAATAAGCATAGCTTTATCTACAAGGTGCTGAAAATCTGCATAGTCATTGCCAATAACTTGCACCTTTAAATTGGGATTAAGCCCACGCTTGAGCTACTTCTGGCGAGCATCATCTGTGGCTACATCCTCTGGAGCGTAGCGAGCTAGTTGAGTGAACTTGTTGAGGTATTCACTCATTGACATCCCTTCTTGCTTGAGCTCTCAAAACTCATTCTTCTTCATCTCCACTTTTCCATCTATTATATGGGAGTAGCGGAAAGCAGTGGAAAACTCTGCCCAAGTGATAGTGTGTGGGTCATCATGGGCAGCACTATAGTTCTCCCACCATTCAGCGATGGTGCCCTCCAGCTGATGAACGGCATAGAGAACCCTTTCACGATCTGTACACTGAGCAATTGCAAGCTTCTTCTCAATGAAGCGAATCCAATCATCTGCGTCCAATGGTTCTGAAGAATTGGAGAAAGTTGGCAGACGAGTCCTCATAAATTCTGCTAGCTTGGACTGTAGACGAACTTGAGGGGGTGCAGCGGTAGCTTGGTTCTGCTGGTTCAACAGGTTAGCCAGGGAAACTGCAGTCTGGTTTTGCTAATTCATCATGTTGTTCATATTCTGCATCATTGTGTTCATTAGCTGAGTGAGTCTGGGCTGCGAGAAAATGTCCCACAAAAGTACAGTAATAATATAACATCCCAAAAAATAATAAATAAATAAAATATAAAATAAAATTGTAATTATGATTTTATTGTGAATTTCCCTCTTTTCCTTGCTTTTCTTGAAGTTTGGTCTTTAAAAAAACCATTTTCATTGATTGAATATCTATTTTCCAATCTTTTAAATTCAAATTCCTATAAAGATAAAATATGAAAAAAATTTATTTAAATCTTAAACCACCTCAAGATTGTTCCTACAAAGTTTCAGTGGTATGTGAAAGCATGTAGTACCTTATGAAAATCAGAAACAATAATGGGTGAGTAGTAAGAGTGACACTGTCAGATTTAATTAAAATTTTATAAACATGATGAACTTCTGACAATTTTCATAAATCATATAAAGAGATAAAATCTGAAAAAAAATTATTTAAATCTTAAACCACCTCAAGAACGTTCCCACAAAGTTTCAGTGCAATGTGAAAGCATTAGTACCTTAAGAAAATCATAAACAATAATGGGTGACTAGTTACAGAGACACAGTTAGATTTAATTAAAATTTTATGAACATGATCACCTTCTGAAAATTTCCATAAATCATATAAAGACTAGTTAGTTCTATATAAAAATTTTCAGAAATATTAAACTTCGTTTGTTACTTCTGGAAAATCAAAAATAGAAAATGTAAATAAGCAAATAGAACACCATCAGAATTTTATAAAAATTCACAGGCTTCATAATCATCTAAAAATTTTATAGTATAAACTATAAAGAACTAGGATCATATATAAAAATGTTTAAAAGGATTGAACCTAAATTGTTACCTCATAAAAATAAAAATTAAAAAACATATAATTTCCATAGTGACCTTATTATAATTTTATAAAATTGTACAAATAAGATTATGATCTAGAATATTTTTGGTAAGATAATAATTGACTAGGGATTATACATAAAAAGTTTCAAAAACTTTTAACCCATTTTGGTAGTCCAATTAAATCCGAGACCCATGTCAACCCAATAGGGAATTCCAATTTCTCCTCTTTCATTCACTGACTGGTGGGCCTCCCTATTGCTTGATCTCACCTGGCAGTGTCACAACATGCTTGTCTTGCTACCCTGGACATCTTGCCCTCACCCCAGCCTGACATTGCCTTACCTCTGTGATCCTTGCCACAGCAAGCCAAAGTTGGCCAATTTCGCTGCCACGGCAAGGGACGGAGTCCTCACCTGGTCTCATCGGAGCGCTAGAACTCGCCATGCCGTATGAATCAACCTCATTCTAGTGCCGCCATTGCCGCCCTAAACCCAAAACCCCTCACTCCTTCTCCTCAGTCGACCACCACCTTATCTTGTCCCTGTTACCAGTCAAGTCGAGCTCTCCGAGAGTTTAGCACTGCAAAGACCAAGTTAAAGCTACCGAATACAGCCAGACCTGTCCATACCCTGCCACATCAGTGCTAGGGCATGCCCTAAGCCACCATGACCCAGAGTTTCGACTCCTTGTCGCGAATGCGGCGCCACACCAAGCACCGCCTATATAAGCCTTTCCAGGCCCCCATAAGCATCATGCTCTCCTCTGAAGCTCGAATTACCCGAGGCTAGCTCCAATCGCATTTCCAAACCGCCATTGCCACAAGCTTCAAGAAATCGGGCCAAAGTTCAATTCGGCTAAATCGTCCCGTCCAACCGTAGAGACGTCGCTGTTTCTTCTTCCTCCCCGGCTCTGGCCAACTAGTGGCGAACCACTCCGATCCATCTCTGCTATGGTAAGGCCACAAAATGGGTTCCCCTGGACTCATTGACACTAAACCCCATGCTAATCCAAGCCCAAACCACTTCTTCTTCCATCCCGCCACCCACCGTCGCCATGTGCCACCCATCACCGTCGTCGGCTCACTACAGCACTGCCCCTCCGTCGTCGAACCGTTCCCTAGGTCCCCAACGATCCCCTCAAGCTCCCTGGGCCCACGGTTGGCTGGTGCTGCTCTCCCCTCACATCCGGCAGCCACCTTCGAGCCGTTCCGTGCTTTGGCTCGCTGACAAGCGAGCTAACCCTATCAGCCACACACGAGACCTCACAGTTGAGCCAAGTCACTAGCTTGTGGGCCTCTTTGATCAGTGTCACGGCAAAAATCTAAAACCCAAGAAAATCAGGAAAATAATAAAAGATGTTTTTTCTATTACGAAAGTGTATTTTCTATTTTCTAGTGAATTTCGTACCTGAGCCAATTCAAACTTTAATAAATTTTGCATCTTAATTCCAAATTGGTTCAAATTAATTTTTAAATTCATATAAAATCTTAATATTTCAGAATATGAAAAAAATATTTAATTTTGAAATGTGGATCAAAATGTTTAAATTTAAATTTGTATATAACATAGTATAATTCAAAATATAATTTTTTTACACTAACTCCTAAAATAGTAAAATAAATTTTTAAAAATTTATGATAATTCAAGCATCCTATTTATGCAAAAATAATGGGATTTGAACTTGGTTTGCATTAGATTTCCATTCAAGTTACTAGTTTATTAGAAATACAAGCAATAGTAACTATAATACATAGTCACAAGAAAATATGAAATAAATTTGTAAAATTCACTGGAACCACAAGAACCTCATATTTGTAAAACTATTTAATATTTGACTTGGGTTGGATTAAAGTTCATAAAAGATTTCATTTCCTATATACAAAAAATTGGAATATGAATAACTTTCACAAATAAAAGCTAAAACATGCAAAACTAGTTTTAAAACACTCCTAAGGTCAAAAACATCTAATACTACAAAAATAGTTGTATTTAGACATGTATTGCCCTTGATTCTTAAATAGACTTCTAATTTCTTCTAATACAAACTATAAAATACATAATATAAGTAAGCAAATTGAATAATGAGAAATCAATATTTAAAATATTTTATCAGCATAACCTTATAATTTAATTCATATTTGAATTTTGTATTATTTAACTTTTTTTGCCTCTTATTGTTATTGCTTTGCTACGAATCACGTATAGACACTGACGTACCTGAATCTGCAACAATTGACTTCAACTCTACTACTGAATTCATTGAGCAAGGTAAGCACCCCCTTTGACCATGTATTAATACACGCATGCATAGTAGTTTGTTTTTCAAAACTACTATGGATGCGCGTATTTTCAGAAAATTGGTTATATTGTGGTATTGGAAGATATATCCCTCATTTCATGGATCTTCCTTAATAAATATTGACATGATATTCTTTGAAACCCTAAGTTAGGTTTAGACATATAATAATTTTAAATTGGGTATACTCGATTATATATATGCACATGCTTAGCCATGCTTTAGTAATGGGAAATTAAATGAAGAGACATAATGATCTTTATAATTTAAAAATGTTAGATATGATTAAACGTTGTTGATATTTTGGTAAAAATGGAAAATAAAACTATGATTTAACCTGGACGATTATTGGCAATAGCGAGATGTGCATATGACTTGCACATAGATAGGGGGAATTACCACCATGGTCGAATTAAGGACCAAACTATGTGTTGTATAATCCAAGTATAACAGTACAACCACAAGTGATAGTATGGGATGGCTTTAACCTATTAAGTTACTTATATTTAGCTTTGCACATTGGAAGGTTGGAGTAGTACGGACTTTATGAGATGGATTGCTTGTAGGGGTGTCCACATAGAGGTGTGGGTGAAACACATACCTATACAACGGTGTACGCCGTACTATGGGGAGAAGTGCGGACTCAATAGGGATGGACTGCTGAGAGTACAATGATTGTACAAATATCTTCTATCGCCATAGTATGGGTTTGTCATCACCGGGCTAGTGCAAAGTTAGGTCTATATAATGTAATGATTATGTCATGACTCTTTGTAGCACACCAAAGGAAGTGTGCTAATAGCTTTGCAAAAAGAGCCAGTCATATCTTGTGGGTAAAGTTGTACACCCCTCTAGAGTTTAAAACTTCTCGAAAAGCCATTCCTGCGGTTATGGGAAACTTGGTGCATTGACACTAGTTAGAGTTTTGTTATTCTCAAAAGTGAATAATTTGGAAAATTTTGTTGAAAAGTTTTTGTTTCAGATTTTATGACAGGGATTGGCAAGGAAATGATTCGATTCTCACAATCATGGAGGACTGTGAGTTATTACAATTATGTTATGTTTACTTGTTATTTACATATCAGTCAAAATTTCTCTTACAAATTCTGTTTGCAAATTACTACTTGATATTCTTGTTCAACTTCGCTTTATGCAAAATAACCTGCATAGCCTTTCCATTGACATAGCCTACATTTACTATATATTTGCGATACACTACAAGCTTGCTAAGTATACAAGTACTCAACTTTGCTTAATTCATTGGTTCAGATAATGAAGAAAGCGAAATCCCAGAAGACGCATATTTCTACACATGATATGGGGAATATATCGATGAGTTTTCTAAGGTTTATACCTTGTCAGTTGCCTGAGGATTTGTATGGGCATTCCACGAGGCTATTGAATTTTCTGCTGCAAAATATTCTGTCTTGTAAGACTTTACTGTATAATTAACTTCAGCTATTATATGTATAATATCGTGTATGGATGTGTTACCAATGTTGAAAATATGTGTATTAGCCACTGATCATGAGACTAGTATTGTATGCTTATAAGACCTTCTTTTGTATAAATGAGGGTCGTTACAAATAAAGGTTCTTTCGTGATGCAACACCTCGTGTGGTGCCAAGTCTACGACGTGCTGCACATGTTTGGATAGGTACGTGAGCAAGTCTAGTGGCACTCCCTAAGTTCTTCTAGAAAGAAGTACCAGCGCTGGCGGAGTAATAAAGGCAGCCTGCGATGGCTGGCTCTGTCCGGTCGCATCAGGGAGCTGCGAGGAACTAAGTACAATGGCTGGCAACTAATGGGATGTCGACGAACCACTCGTCCACTAGGGCATCGTCATCATAGTAAGGGAGTGGGTCGCTGTGTCATCCTGTGATGCATCGTCCGCTACTAAAGAACTTTTTATATTAGTACACAATATAATGTACAGAATGTAACACATGAGGTGATACTGCAAATGTGTACCTGGAAACATGTGGGTATACAGTGCCGAACGCTGTCACTAAAGCCCCTAGGCACGTCAGGAGGAGGGGTGTTCTGTCGAATCTACTGAGCAGCCCAGTACGCCACTCTGGGTCCACGTCCTAGGGCACAACCGCGCCCCAATGCACGGAAGGCCCAGTAGGTTGTTGACGTCCTCAAGTGTCGGGGCCATCTCCTCACATAGGAGATGAAAAGTGTGCATCTCAGGTTGCCAATGATCGACGAGAGCCGTCAGTAAGCACCTGTTGTACGGAAACCTCCTAGAGGCATCACGCTTGTCGTGTGCGTCGACACCTGTCGCCTCCACCATCCGTGCTAAAGGAAGCAGCCCTTCCACTCTTAACCTACACAAAGACATTGTTAGTACCCTCGTGCGATACATACGTTATATATTAACGCAACTATGAAATGAGTGCACTTATCCTTGGAATCCATCACGTGTCGATTTGCCTTGCCCTCAATGGGGTGCGCAAGCAAAGGAAGCCAAGCACAATCGGTGGCTCACCCTCTGTCGGGGCCAAGTTGGATAAGTGACTACGGCATGTCGCGTCTGTCACCGAGTCAAGCAGTTCGTACTGCGGCTGCGCACGGACCTCGTCGCCCTCCATACCTACAATTTAAGCGTTCACTATTAGTACAACGAAAAATGAGTTCATAGGTACAAATAGAGGCATACAAATTGAACACTCAAAATGAAAAAAACGTAACTAGTAATAACATATAAAGTGAGTTCATAGGTACAAACGAAAACATAAAAAAAATGGACATTCATGACGAACATGTATGACCCAAGATTTGTATTCTTTGTTGAATTATGTTTACAATAATATATTATGTATTTATGAGTTTTTATGTACATTTAGCTACTTATCAAAATATTTTCCTATAATGGAAAGTAATGTTTGAATTTTCAAGAAAATTTAAAAGCCGATAAAATCATCAAAATTTAAAAGCCAATGAAATCTTGAAAATCTATATCTGTTTCTGATCTGATATTATTCAACAAATATCCGATCTGATATAACCCGTATTCGAAAATTATCCGGATCGGTCAGAACCTATCCACTCCGTTTTCATCCATAGCTACACCTATGTTCCACAACAAACTACTTTAACCTACATGAAACAAGTGCTGCAAACATACATAAATTTAATTTTTCAACTACATCTTACCCCACACCCCACGTACTTTCCACAGTCCGATTCATCCTAAGTCATAAAATAGTACTACAAATCTATAAATACCTACATATCTACATAGCTATTGCTACTGTACACAAATACCTACATATCTATACAACTATTGGTACTATACACAGCTAATTACTTACAATTCTAATTATCTGGTTGTTAAGTTATGTATCTACATAACTATTGCTATTTTACATAGTTAATTACTTACAAATCTAATTAATCTGGTCACTAAGTCATACTTCGAAACGTAATTGATAGAATAAAAAATTATAGCTAACACCAACCACCGTATTAGTTTATAGCAAAGTATAAGCAAAAATGTTCACAATTGTATCTTCAAAGAATGACGTAAAGCTGTCTGCAACGTCCTCCAAATCATCCGGGGACAACACAGCTCACAGATATCACCTCAACATGTCATCTCTAACAATTAAACCACACATCCATGTCATTATTTTGTAAAATATTTTCATTCCAATTGGATCCACTTGTCACGGATGCATTAGCCAAAAAGTTCTGCATTGGTATATATGCTACCACTGCTCAGGTGAAGGCTAAATCAGGGTTCAAAATCTCGGTTTCACTTCAAATTTCGTCCTGGTCGGAGAATGAAATCTCGACGAGATTTAAAAATTTTGGACAAATTTAGGATGAAATAAAAAAATTCAAACCGGTTTTTTCTACCGAGAAAACCGAAATTTCGGCCGGTTTTGCCGAGATCTCGGCGAGATATGCCGAGATCTCAGAAAAATTGCATCGAGCGAAATATGGATCAAACGATGTCAAAACCTTTTGGATTTTTTTTGTAGGTTTCTGACACATCAATGATGTTCTCATAAAAATTTCAGATAATTATCAGATCTGAGAAAGTTTTAAAAATTCAAATGTTACCACTGTCCTGATAAAACACTGACCGGCAAGTTTGAACCGAATGAAAAAAGAAACAAACCACGTTAGAAAATTTTGAAACTTTTTTGCATGGTTGTGATGCATCACTAATGTTCACAAATTTTTAGATGATGATCAAACTTCATGAAGTTTTAAACATTCAGACAGTACTACTTTGCTGATAAAAGCTTTACCGGGAAACTTCAACCAAATGAAAAATGGTACAAACTACGTTAGAAAATTTTGAAAATTTTTTTTAGATGGTTCTTATTTACTATCAATGTTTCTATAAAATTTTCATATGCTGATCAAGCTTCAACGAGTTCCAAAAATTCTGAGAGTGCTACGTCCTCATAACAACCTAATGATCAATAAATAGATTTGCTTTAGAAACCAAAAAATGTTTAAAATTTTTAAAAATTTTGCATAAGGGTTATAAAGAAATTATTAAGATCTCATAAAAATTTGGAATCATGATCACGCTCCAGTGAATTTATAAAATTCTTACAAGCACAATGTACCATTTATGTTCTTTCTGTTTTTGATTTTTGAAATATAACAAATGAAGTTCAATACATACATAGATTTGATTGAGAAAACAAAAAAGTTGAAAATTTTTAAAAATTTTATATAATGGTACTGAGTTAATAATTAAGCTCTCATAAAAATTTTGGATCATGATCATACTCAAGATAATTTATAAAATTATGACAATGTTACTGTACCAATTATGTTCATTCTGTTTTTGATTTTTTAAAGATAACACATGAAGTTAAATTATTTTTAAAATTGTTCCGTATGATCCTACACTTCTTATAATGGTACCATAAATTTTTTAGATCAAGAGAAAGCACGTACAATTTTATAAAAATCTGACGGTGTTTCTGAAGTTTTTTAAAAATGTCCCAAAAATTTGGTTTTTCAACAAATTTTCATAGAAGATGACTTTGTTAATGGTTAGTAGTCAATTTTTGGTCAAATCCGGTGGTCAAACATCAAATATCGGTAAAAAATGGCGATATACCGGCAGTAAAGGTGAAATCTCACCGAGAAAATCCGAGATTACTGTAGCAACACAAATTTTTTTGAATTCATCTGACTTACATAATTTTGTCTAGCTCGGAGAACGAGATCTTGGTGAGATCTCGCGAAATCTCGCCGAGATTTCTAACCTTAGTCTAATTATATATTATGCAGCAGTAGAGCGCACGGCGCAATTGGACCCGTGGAGCCGAAACCAGCAAAAACCGGCGCACGTCGAAGATGCCGCTGGCTCCACGCACAGAAGCAAGGCGCATCAGCGGAGAGCGGCAGCATTTCCGGGAGAACGAATCGAAAATCCTCCACAACAAGGCATCGCGACGAGACGCAAAGGAGAAGGGCCGAGCGACGCACCGGCAGGAAGTGGAGGCGCATCCCGCAAAACGACGCATAAAACGAGGAGCCGAAGCCTCTCCATGACGAAGCAGCAAAAAGCAGGCTAGGAAGGGGAAGCCCTCGGCGATGGAACCGAGCAACGCAGGCGGAGACAGCAAAGGAACGACTGGCGCAACAGAAAGGCAAACGATGACCAACCGGGGTGACGACCGCACCGACGGCCGGATCCACACGCGCGCGAGCAACGAAGGGCCAGCAGCACGCAGGAGCGAAACACAATTAGGGAAAACCAAAGGACGCTTGCGCAAAGCACGTGAGGTGGCCTGGTTCCCCTCGCGCAAAAGCTGCGAAGTTTAGGAAAGGTACTTATATTATATACGGTAGTATATGATATGGCAACTTCAAAGAAACGACTTAGGTATGTGCCGACTATTGGGGGTGCCCTTGCTCCTATTTAGGAGGGATATTCAAAGTCAAGGCTATAACTACCAGATTTAACCTTTTTTTAAGACTTACTTGATTCAACTTTACCTTTGCAAAACCAAACCATATGCGCTCATTTGTTTTGAAATTACCATGAGAATCATGTATTTAAATAGAACTAAAACTTGAAAAGGACTTTTAAGTTTGTCTAAATGTGCATGTAATATACATAGTGTAACTAAGGTCTAATTTCAAAATAAATATAGTAAATTTCACAAAACTATAAGTTTCTTGTACAAACTATAAAAAAAACAGGTTTTAACTTCTATTTTACAAAACTAAATATTTTAGGAGAACTTGTGTCACAAAACTGTAACTTTTAGAATTGACCATTTCTTGTAATAGGTATAATAGTGTAGGCCTACATGGTAGCATCACGCGCTAGTGAAACGGGAAATATGGTACGTAATGTTGCTATATGGTTCTACACTGTCAAACCCGTTACAAGGAACAGTTTATTCTAAAATTAACCTGTAGTTTAGTGACACAAGTTCTCCTAAAATTTATAATTTTGTGAAATAAAAGTTTAAACCTATAGTTTTCTGATAATTTGTACAAAAAAAACTTGTAGTTTTAAGAAATTTACTCAAATAAACATGAGCATGATTCTCATTGTTTATTTTGGTGGGTGTATATAATGATAGCCAGTTCGGTTTGGGCACAAGGTCAACTTGAAATATTCCAAAAACACTATGCAAATATTTTTTTAGTTTACTTATGTATAAAATTTCAAAGTTAAATTCAATCTATGTTGACAGTAACAAATTTGGAGAAAACTGACATATAATAAATCAAATCGAAAAAGAGAACATGATAAAGTTAACTAAACATATCAAACTTTTCTCTTTTTTTATTCTCACACATTTTGAGTTTGAGGTTGAAATTTTAAGTGATACAGCAGCGCAGTAGCTCCATATAGTGCATCATCTTTTTTATTTCCAGAATCTTAATTGTCGATTTGGTGCCCAAACTGAAATGGTTTACATGATTATACCTAATCATCGTCGGGTTGCCCTAGATATCTTCGTTCTTTTTTTTCATTTCGGTTCCTCTTTCGTTAAATTTGTACATGGAATTTTAGGTTCGTTGTCAACTTGCATGAGTAGAATTTCTAAGATATAGGGAGTATATATCAGTCCTTTCTACAGTTAAATTGACGGCTAACTAGCTAGCTAGCTACTACCTCCGGTCATGAAAAGATAGGATCTAAAATATAATTTTGACTACTATTTCTATCATGGTGTATTTATAAATCCAACTATAATTATAATATTACATGAAAGTTCGACAAATCTATGTATATTATTTTTATATGTCTAATCTCAATATTTATATAGATATTGACAGTCCAAATTTATAATGTTTGATTGCACCTGTACACAACGCAAAACGACTTATTTTTTACCAGAGGAAGTAGTTCGTGGTTGTCATAATGTGTTGTGATGTACTGTCAAATCAAGTTTTTTTCTAGAAACTTTACAAATTCTAATAAAATATGTTGTTATTGCAAAACAAATGCTCTGAACTGGCCCAATATTTTGAACTTATATTTGCGTTAGGGCTGTCCGGTAAGATTTTATAAGGCAGACTCTGATCCTATCACCCGAACCAAATGTTCTTGGCGGTGGAAAGGTCGCTCACTGTGATCAGAAAATTAATTAGACAGGCACCGGTTGGACTAATCACGTTAAGATGAATGCTTCTACCATTCCTTTTTTTGCTAGATATAATATAAGTACTGATGGTCATGTGCAAATAAGATCCTTAAATGATTTAATATATCCTAGGAAATACTAAAAAATTCAATAATCTTATTTCCATTGCATTTTTCTTTTTGAAATATTATATTCCCCTTTTAGAAAGAATGAAATGGGGTAGGTGCGGAGTCAACCCATAGCCCAAGCCTCGGACTGGATCAGTTGTTCTTAAACCATAACCCGAGTGGACTAGCTATTCCCAATCCATTTAAGCTGGGCTTTTGATCCCGGGTTTTAGACCATGGCCTAGGTGGTCCAATGTCTGGCTTTGCCACTGAATTGTGTTGGGAAACCTGATGGCCCATTGAAGGCCCATGCTGGTCCCTTAGCCAAAACCCTAGGTGAGCGCTATAAAATGAGGAGGGGGTCCCCCCTATGTACAAGCAATCATTAGCAATAAAAGAATTCCGCTGTTGCTCTCCCTAAACACGTGTCTCTCTCTCTTTCTGTTCTCCAATTCAAATCTGTTCGGGAACCCCGGACTATTCGATAGCGAGGTTCCTTAACACGTTATCGACGAAGCTCTGGGAGATCGAGGCGAAGGTGAGAAAGGTGGGATTTCAGCGATTGAATCTAGACGCTTGTCGTTTCTATGCATGCATCTATCCTACGCATCTTGTACCGCTTTCGTCACGTGGCACGAAGCTACACGACGATCGCTCGAAGACTACTAGCACGAAGCTACAGTACATGTTTTTACTGTTCATCTCGAGAAAAAAAATAGCGACAACGACGCCGGGACCCGCTCGGCGGCCCTCCCAGCTGCGCCGCAAGCCACACGTTGCCTCGCGCTCGTAGCGCACCGCCGTTGCCGCCGGCGTTCCCACGCTTCGCGGCGCCCAGCCGCCGCCTCGGCCGACGCACCACGCCGCAGCGCGGTAGCGTTGCCCCGGCCAGCTTGCTACGCTCGCGCCGCCCGACCGGCCTCGGCCTCGCGCATCGCCGCCACGGCCGCTGGTCGCCTTGCCGTCACCACCTCGGTATGCGCTTGAAGCAACTCCGCCGTGCTTGTGCCCGGCGTGCGTGCCACCGCCGGTCGGCAAGCCACCCGCCGCCCGTCCCCGGCCTCGCGCGCGATCGCCGGCCCTCCCGTCACGCGCACGGCGCAGCATCTCGGTCTTGAGCACCCGCGCGAAGCAGCGAAGCCGAAGGGTCGTACGGCTCGTCGCCGCCGTCGCCGCCTCGGTACTTGCACTCGAAGCGCTGCCGTTGCCTCGGCTTCTCCGCTGCTGCCAATCTCGCGCCCGCAGCGCCTGCGGTAAGAGCTTGTGAAGCCTCGGGCGGCGCCCGGTGAAATCTCGGCCCCGAGGACCGCATGGCGCAGTTCGGACGCGCCGCCTAGCCGCCACCGAAGTTCGGCCGCGAACCATGGCCTCCACTCCTTGCGCGACGGCGCCGCAACGCGAGCCCGGTCTTCCCGACTCGACCGACCGCCGCCGTGCGCGCCCGAAGCGCCGCATAGCTCCCGCCGCACGCAGCCTCTCCCGACCAGTACCCCGGCTTCCCTGCGACTGATGCATCGCTCAGCCACCGCCGCATGCAGCGTGCGGCCGTTCTTGCCGCCTTGGCGTGTGCACCCGAAGTCGCCACCACCGCGGACGCTCGAAATCACCATCGCCGCGGACACTTGAAGCCACCGCACGGTCGAAGCGCACGAAGCGCCGACCGTCGCCTCGCAGCGCAAGACGGCCGCCGCCACGCCTCGGCAAGAGCGCCCGAATGCCGTTGCTGCTGCCTTGGCCTCGCACCCGGAGTAGCCGCCGTCTCGCACCCTCGAGGCCAACGCCGTCCGCGCATAAAGTACAGCCGTTGGTTCCTTCACCAGCCAGGCACGAAGCCGAAGCTAGCAATCGGGGAGGCGGCCTGGTGCGTGGATGAAGAATGGCGGCTAAGGGTGAAACCCTAGCCGCCGCGCGCTTTTGGGCCGAAGGAAAAGCAAGCGCATGGCCCAAATGGGCGCTCGGCTGTGAAAAGAAAATAAAGAAAAGAAAAGAAAAGAAAGAAAATAAAAAGAAAAGAAAAGAAAAGAAAAGAAACAGAAAATTTTGAAAAAATTGCCAGAAAATCAAGAAGATTTATTTGGCTCTGTTTTAATTTTTCTAGCTTTATTTCTCTGTTTTATGAATATTATTTATGAAATTTGAATTAATTGCTTTATTTTGTATACTGCAATGCATAGCAATTTATTTCCTGTACCTTATGCTTATTGCAACCATTTTCTATTAGATTACACGCAGTAATCTAATGTCGGAATTTTGAAATCATGAATCGTGAATCGTGAGTTTGAAGAAGCGGCCCTTGCAGTCGAACTACCTCACTTGGGCATCGGACGTGAAGATAGTTCTTGGGGGCAAGAAGTTCGTCTTGCGATTGGTCTAGGGTCCTCGCAGGACGCGAAACCTACCGTCGAGCAGAACGATCAAACCGTGCACTGCCGTTTAAATGCATGAATCGCATTTTCTTTTAGATTATGGTTGTTAGCATTTTCTTTTGAATAATGAACAGTAAGCTCTAGAAGAGCATACTTCTTTCATGAATAAATACGCAATTTATTCTTTATTCCAGTATTCTTCAATTTTGCAAGTAATATTTGGATTGTTTTTGCCTTTATCTGATTAGAATTATATTTCTTTTATCTAGAAATCGTGTATCGCCCAAATGGAAGAGATATGCATTGTTGATAGTGGCACAACAAATATCATCTTAAGAGAGTCTAAGTATTTCCAGTCGATCACGAAGAACGCTGGAAAGATTACTACTATCGCAGGAAGCGACTCATATGTAATCGGCTCAGGAAGAGCCACTATTATATTGCCTATGGGTACAACTTTGGTAATTGAAGAAGCCCTTTTGTACCCTGAATCAACGCGCACTCTCTTAAGCTTGAAAGACATCAGCGCCAATGGTTTTCACGTAGAAACCAATGAAGAAAATGGCAAAGAATACTTGTGCATTGTGAAGCACGCGGTATGTGGAAAAATGGTATTAGAAAAATGCCCCTCATATGAATCTGGGTTGTACTACAGGAATATTCATGCACCCGAAGTGTATACTTCCTTGAAAATTGTTTTTAGAAGCTCTGAGTTATTTTCTTTATGGCATGGTAGATTAGGCCATCCTGGTCTTAGAATGATGAGAAATATAGTGAACAACTCACAAGGTCTTGGTATTAATGTTAAAAATTTCCCGAATCATGAAGATTTTGTGTGCCTTGCATGTGCCATCGGGAAATTAATAACTAGACCCTCTGTCATGAAAGTGCAAAGTGAAATCCCTGCTTTCCTGGAACGCATCCAGGAGGATATTTGCGGTCCGATTCAGCCCCTGTCAAGGCCGTTTCGATACTTTATGGTGCTCATCGATGCTTCCTCGAAATGGTCGCATGTATGCTTGTTGTCAACAAGAAACCATGCTTTTGCAAAGCTGATCTCGCAGATCATAAGAATTAAGAATGCTTTCCCTGATCATCGCGTGAAGTCCATTAGAATGGACAATGCCGGAGAATTTACTTCAAAGGCATTTGATGATTATTGCTGCAGCAACGAGGATAGCAGATTGAGCACTCCGCACCTGCGTCCATACAGAATGGACTAGCGAAGCACTAATAAAGAGGATTAAATTCATTGCCGGACCGCTTTTGCGAGTTGTAACTTACCCAACACTTGTTGGGGACACGCGATCTGCATGCGGAAGACTTATCAATTTTAGACCATCGGCCTACAACATCCATTCTCCTATGTAGCTTGTGCACGGGATCATCCCGAAGATCTCCCATCTTAGAAAATTTGGGTGTATGGTATATGTACCTATACCACCCCTCGTGATCGCAATGGGCCCTCTCCGCAAGTCCGGGATATCGTTGGTTATGAGAGTGCATCCATAATCGGTATTTGGAACCCATGACTGGAGACTTGCATACAGCCCGATTCGATTGCATCTTTGACGAGGATCGTTTCCCGTCATTAGGGGGAGGAAATCAACCTTTGGATGAAAAATACCGGGAAATCATATGGCATTCCACTGGGATCCCCGCACATGACCCCCGCACTAATGAAGCAAATCAAGAAGTCCAGAAGATAATTGATTTGCAGAATTTAGCAAATGAACTGCCTGATCATTTTTGTGATCTGAAGGGCGTGGTTAAGTCGCATGTACCGCAAGAAATGCACCAGAGAGGGTGGAAATACCAAAGAAAATAGAAGGTATCTCTCAACCTGTTCAGAGGCCTCAAAGAAAAAGAACAGGAAATCTGGCTCCTCAAACCCAAAGTACCCGGAGACGTCTGGAGAAAACTGGGCGAGAGGACTTACCACAACCAATCACGAAAATGCCCCAAGGAAAGAAGGGAGCAGTTGAGACTTGGCTGGAAAGAAGCCAACAGAAAGGCAATTCAGACTTGAATCTTCCATGAAGGAAGTCACGGAAATAATGTGTGTGCACACATAGGCGATGAAAACTAAAGGAACTTGCTCTGCGATAGGGAATAGCGATGAAGAGCAAGTAGAAGTGCATGAAGCACCCCATGAAGAAATGGCCATAAACTTTGTAATAACGGAGAATCCTGAATAGAGCAACGACCAACGTTGATGCATACTTTGCAAAGAAGATTGCCTCGATCATTGATCATGATCCCGAGTCCGCATCTCGCAGAGTGCAAGAAAAGGCTAGATTGGGAAGAATGGAAAAGGCAATCATCTGCAGAGTTAATCTCTCTGAACAAGAGAGAGGTGTTTGAGCCCGTATGCCGCACACCTCCCCATATAAACCCCGTAGGTCACAAATGGGTCTTTGTTCGGAAGAGAAATGAAAACAACGAATTTGTAAGGTACAAAGCAAGGCTTGTAGCTCAAGGTTTCACTCAATGTCCTGGAGTTGATTATGAAGAAACCTATTCTCCGGTCATGGGAGGAATTACCTTTAGATATTTGATCTCAATGGCAGTCAACTTGAAGTTGAGAATGAAGCTAATGGATGTGGTCACATCATATTTGTATGGAAACTTGGATTCGGAGATATACATGAAAGTACCGGAAGGAATCCCTATCCCGAACTAAGATAGAGCAAATAGAAACCTGTACAGTGTGAAATTGGAGAAATCTTTGTATGAAATTTGAAGCGATCGGGAAGAATGTGGTACAATCGCTGAGTGACTTTCTCTGCAAGAAAGGCTACACAAACAATGAAGATTGTCCATGTGTGTTTATCAACGATCCCGAATGGATTCTGTATAATCTCCGTCTATGTAGATGACTTGAACATCATTGGGACGGATGAAGAAATTGAAGAAGCATGCTCATACTTGAAGTCTGAGTTTGAAATAAAGGATTTAGGTAAAACCAAGTTTTGTTTAGGCTTGCAGCTTGAACATGTCCAAGGAGGAATCTTGGTACATCAATCAACCTACACGCAGAAAGTGTTGGAAAGGTTTGGATTTGAAAAAGCATATCCTGCGAAGACTCCAATGGTCGGAAGGTCACTCTAAGCAGACCTAGACCCATACAGACCTAGAGAAGAGAGGGAGGAAGTCCTGGGAGCAGAATTCCCATATCTGAGTGCAATTGGAGCGCTCATGTACCTTGCGAATAGCACTAGACCGGACATTGCGTCATTGTGAATTTGCTAGCCCGATGCGGTCTGCAGAACCCACCAAAAGGCATTGGAAAGGGATCAAGGACATCTTCCGCTACCTCCAAGGAAGCAAAGACCTCGGTCTGTTTTTCAGAAGAAACAATGAATTGAATTTGGTTGGCTATGCCGATCTTTGGGTATTTATCGGACCAGATCTTGGCAAGTCCCAAACCGGCTATGTTTTCCTATGTGGAGGAACAACAATTTCTTGGAAGTCGTCTAAGCAGACTCTTGTCTCGACGTCGACAAACCACTCGGAAATCATCGCGTTGTATGAAGCATCTCGTGAATGTGCATGGCTCAGAAGAATGGTTCACCACATCCAGAAGTCATGTGGTTTGAACATTGAGCAAACTCCCACAATCATTTATGAAGATAATGCAGCTTGTGTTGCCCAAGCACAAATGGGTTATGTGAAGAGCAATCTCACGAAGCATATCAACCCCAAGTTCTTCTATGCTCACGAATTGCATAAGATGAACGAGATCAAGATATTGCATACTAAGTCATGTGAAAATCTTGCAGATTTATTCACTAAATCACTCCCAGCATCTACCTTTGAAAGGTGCTTGAAAAGAATTGGGATGATGAGACTTAGAGAAGTGCAGATTTCAGGGGGAGATATTTCACATACTCCCACATAAATCTCGAAGATGAATTATGAATACCCAACATGAATCTCGAAGATTAGTAATAGAAGTTGGGAGAATTGTACTCTTTTTCCTTAGCAAGTTTTTCATGAAGTTTTCTTGCATAATGTTTTAACGAGGCAATTCGTGCAACATAGTAAGCGTATGCTATGTACTCTTTCTCCAAGTATTTTTCCTTTGGGTTTTTCGGAGTTTTAATGAGGCATATGCATCTCATGCAAAGGGCCCAAGGGAGTGTTGGGAAACCGATAGCCATTGAAGGCCCATCTTTGGTCCCTTAACCAAAACCCTAGGTGCGCTTATAAAAGGAGGAGGGTCCCTATGTACAAGCAATCATTAGCAATAAAAGAATTCCGCTGTTGCTCTCCCTAAACACGTGTCTCTCTCTCTCTTTCTATTCTCCAATTCAAATCTGTTCGGGAACCCCGGACTATTCGATAGCGAGGTTCCTTAACAAATTGAACTGGCGCATGCAGATTTTACAGGACCCTACCCTGATCTCAATTACCTGCATGCACATGCATGATTGTACCAATCTTGGTTAGCTAGTTGAATCTTAAAGACTCGTTGACATTAGAACGACGGTACTTTCCAAGAGCTGTGGTCCTAGTGAGAAAAAGATAAGTGGCAATGATGTGAAATGTCCCAGAAGTTCTGTTGGGGGAGAAAGAAAAAAATTAAACAAGGGCCACACTGTTTGGTGGCCTATCAGGCTCCAGTGCCCATTAGGCCATTGTTTGGAGTTCCATGGAGAAGTTCTGTTGGAAAAAAAAAATTAAACAAGGGCCACACTGTTTGGTGGCCTATCAGGCTCCAGTGCCCATTAGGCCATTGTTTGGAGTTCCATGGCTGTAGATGAACGCTAGCTATAGTCTTCTAAATTTGGAGATTGGGAAATCTCTTGCGACTATACGAAATAAATGCAAGAGTTAATTGAAGGAAAAAAAGGATAATATTTGCTGATCATGTTTTTATACATTGTTTTAAATATTTTTAGTTCATCCATGTATCTCAGAGAGATAATGTTCACGTACGTTAGCAGGGTTCCAGAATTCGGCGAATTTCGGTGAAATTTCAGATTTTGGACCACCCCGAATTCTAAAGTACCGGCCGGAATTTTCTTCTAAAAAAATGAATTTGCTACAGTAACCCCCCCCCGGGGAATTTTCGGATTTTTTGGGCCAAATTCTGCAGAAATTTCATTTTTTTTGGCCAGTTTTGAAACTTATAGGGGCGGATTTGACTGGATTTGGTCCAATAACCCTTAGGAAAGTCATCTCCTATGACAATTTGTTGAAAAACCGATTTTTTTAAATATTTTGGCAGAAAAACTGTCAGATTTTTATAAAATTGTACAAGCTTGATAATAATCTGAAATTTCATGGTACTATCCTTAGTAGATTAGGATCATACTTAAAAAATTTCAAAATAATTTAACTTCATTTGTTATCTTTAAAAAATCAAAAACAGAATGAACATAATTGGGATAGTTATATTTTCAGAATTTTATAAATTTTCTTGAGTGTGATTATGATCTAAATTTTTTTTGAGAGATTAATACTTGACTCAGTACCATTATTTAGATTTTTAAAAAAATTTAAAATTTGTTTGATTGGTCAATAAAATCTATGTAAGCATTAAACTTTGTTTGTTATATTATATTTCAAAAATCAAAAAGAAAAGAACATAAATGGTACTGTGCCTTGTAAGAATTTTATAAATTCACTGGAGTGTGATCATGAATCACAATGTTTATGGGATATTAAGAACTTCCTTATCACCATTCTGTAAAATTTGCAAAAAAATTTATAGTTTACATAATTTTTCATTTTGTTCAAGTTTGCCGGTAAGCCTTTTAATAGGGCAGTAGTACTGTTCGAATTTTTAAACATTCATACAGTTTGATCATCATCTGAAAATTTTATGAGATCATTATACATACATCATAACCATGCACAAAAGATTTCAACAGTTTCTAACTTCATTTGTACCATTTTCCATTCGGATCAAACTTGTCGGTCAGTGTTCTATCAGGACAGTGCTACTCTCCGAATTTTTACAAATTACTCACATGTGATAATCAGCTGAAATTTTTGTGAGAACATTAGTTATAGATCATAACCATGCAAAAAAATTTCAACAGTTTATAACATGATTTGTACCATTTTCCATTCGGATCAAACTTGTCGGTCAGTGTTTTATCAGGACAGTACCACTCTCCGAATTTTTAAAAATTCCTCAGATGTGATAATCAGCTGAAATTTTTGTGAGAACATCAGCATTGTGTCAGGAACCTCCAAAACCAATTTCAAAATTTTTCGATAAAGTTTAGACCACTTTTCAGCCAGTGAAAAAAACCCAAAATTTCAGAAATTTCGGATTTTTTCGCCGAATTTCGGATTTTTATTTCCGGAATGGACCGGATTTGAATTTTGAAATTCAAATTTTGTCCGAAACATTTCCAAAATTTCAAAATTTTACCAAAATTTCGTTATCCAGCAAGGGACGAAATTTATTCCGAAACCGAAATTTGAAACCTCGGTCCGGAGCTACCTGTAAGTGCAGTACGAGTGCTAACTTAGCCTCCATCAATGGAGGGTGGTTTTAGAATGACCACGTGGCAAATAATCCAACTGGCTATATATTGCAAACCCGACCGGTTCCTCCATTACATGACAAAACTGACCAGCACGTACCTGTTCTTAGTCACAAATGCATATGTTTTGCTAACGATACTGTCTTTAAAACACACATTTGATCATTAATATATATTATAATGTATTTATAAAATTTAATAAAATTATTATGATAAAAAGTATTTTTCAAGAAAAATCTATATATATAATTATCATGTATCCAATATAAATATTTAAAAAGATATCGATAGTCAATGTTTTAAATGATTAATTGTATGTAACAAAAAAAGATACGAGAGTACGTAGCAATCAATCATTCATTCATGCATGGTCGCTTGATTTGGACCAGCAAAGAATTACATGAGACCACTCATACAACCAAAACCTGTTAATTAATTTTCATAATATAAGGCACTATCTCTTGTTTTTCACATACACAAATTAAAAAATGAAACCAAACGTAATGCAGGAGAAAAGATTGAACTTATTAAAAGGTGTAATCAGTACCGTAGAAAAATTGTAAGGCGGAGGATTGAGTTGTTGTAGTCTTCAAAATTGAATTTTAACCGTTAACTTTTTTTGCAATACTTTATTTATAGCTATAAAATTGTAATCATGAAAAACGATTTTAAATACAAATTCAACAATATCACTTTCATGTTATATAATATATATATTATCGAACTACTTATTAATCAAAGTTAACAAACTTTAAATAATGAAATACGTGGGCGCTTACAGTTTTCCACGGAGAAGTGCTGGCACCACCAAGTATAAGTAGAACAGCGCGCCCAGCCCAGCAACAAAAGCGTGAATACCAATGAAGGAAAAAGGCCTGTTGCGCTAAAGCCCAAGCTTTTGTCGGATTCAGCCCGGCAATCACAGGAAATGCTCCGTTGCTCTGCTGCCTGGCTGCATATCTATAATAGGGATACAATTTTATCCATTGGTTTGGGTATCCGCGAGTACTCGATCCGATAAAGATAGGTATGGGTAGCTTTTCAGATCCACGGGTTTTCAGATTTGAATACCCAATAAGGTTATAGGATAGGCGTGGGTGTCAATTTGTACCTATAGGTATCCTATGACACGTGGGTCCCACTTTTTAGAGACGCACTTACCCCATTAAGTTACATCAATGGGTACCCATTGGGTTTGGGTACCCATGTTTAGTTACATCACTGAGTACCAATGGGTATCCTAGGTGTCCATGTTTAGTTACATCAAACTACCCATGGGTACCCATCGGGTTCAAGTGTGAGCATAATTCTATGCCCAAAAAAGCCTAACGAGTTCGGGTGGGTGATAGTTGTACTCGGATGTCTGGACCCGAATATGCAAATCTTGACTATCTGTGTATTCTGCACTAGTCCAGGATCACGCTAGTGCACACAGGCTAAACATAGATGATTATCACAATCATACTCAACGATAACACAATAAAAACTTCATCAAATTAAATATAACTGTTAGATGACCTTATGGTCCACCTTACATGAATACGTCTCACAGGGCTAAGACTCAAAAGGAAATAAACTGCAGCGGAAAAGTAAACTTATTGGAAGATAAACCCTCTACTTTGTCACAGGCAACTGACAAGGTTCGCACCTTAATTATTCGTCTCCTCCTGATACTCCTCAAGAGCAGGCGTGGCTTCTTCTCCAACTGGTGATGTTTGGTTGCAAGAGGTGAGTACATAAAGCACTCAACAAGCTGTGCACAGAATACAAGTCTAATATACTATATGCATATCTTATTACAAAGGATTGGCTAACATAGTTAATTTGCATAATACATCATTTGTAAAGGAATAGCATAAATAGATTGAAAGATAATAAAACAAATAATTTCTCATTTGTTTTCCAATAACCAACTCATAACCTTAATCCACAGCTCAACATCCATACCCACATTTGTTTTGAGAAAATATAACCCTTGACTGTAATCACGAGCAATGCTCAATACCGCGTGCACGGTTATTCGAATAGGTTTTACACTCTGCAGAAGTTATACATTTTCCCCACAAGATACAAACATGCACCACAAAGGCGAGTGATTATAACAAAGCCTTTCCAATGCCTATCTAAACCAAATACTATCCGCTAAGTTATCAACACTGGTGGGACTGGTTACCACATCCAGGGCCCTTCTCTTGCGCCATGTGAGCCTACTCGTGCGAGGACTAGTTACCACAACTTGGGTCTCACACCACCACTAATAGTACCAAAGCTTAGACATAACAAATTATTCAACTATGTCTATCCCATACTAGACTTGTGGTTGTATGAATAACTCAGTTCAGATTCTTGCAAGGTTAAGTCCTTAATTGATCAAGGCAAGACTAACCAAAAACCATCATTAATATAAACCATCACATACCTTTAAAAAGCAACACGACTGCCCAAATGCCACATTGGCCTACCACAAATTCTTGCTACTTGCATCAGTCTAAATCATTTACCACTCCGGTTGTTTTATCATGCACCACGTGCCATCAACAACAACAACATTGTGTGACAACACCCAACACACAAGTTAATAAACATGTTTCATAATCATTAAGCAAGATTAATCATTTTTAAATAAGATGATGACTCGTTGCATGGCTAAGCATACTACTTGCGTTCTAACTACCCACATTGGCATTTATAGCTACCAACTATATGAAACCATTCTAGGGTGACAAATGAAATATGACATATGACATTGCAACGTGGATATATCACAATTGGATGAATAACTATACCCAACATAATTGAAACAAGTGATATTTGAATTATCATGCAATACTTTGAAATAATATAATATTTAAAACATGGGTTCAACATGATCAAAGCACAACTTGCCTTCAAACAGCTTTGAATCCTGCTTCTGGACCTTGATCTTGCACTGGCTCCTCGATCACAAACTCACTGGGCAACTCGATGTCTACACGCAATGGGAGAGAAAGCAATAAATACCAAATATAGAGAGCAAGATCAACTCCAAAAAGCACGAGCTGACGCAAGCAACACACATGGCATGATTGGATTGATGACATGTGGCACAAAAATCAACGGCTGCGATGAAGACACGTGGCGGCGAAATCTCGACCGTTCATGCTAGATCTGACAACGGAGATTAATGACAATGACGTCATTGGCGACGCCTCGGTACTCGCATGACACGTGGCAGCACGAGACTGTCTCGGCACGCGGTGCGATCATGGCCGCATGGTTCAAATCTAACGGTTAGGATCAGACGACATGGCTGCAATGGGGACAGACACGTGGCAAGATCTGATCGCTCGACACAGATCCAACAGCGGCGGCAAACTAAGCGGTAGCACACACGCTGCAAGATCTGGACCACACTGGTTTGATCGAATGATCGAGGAAGTTCAGGAGATCAACGATGGAGTGACGGCATGGCGCGGCAGCGTTCTCACCGGAGAGGAAGATGAAGATGTGGCCGACGTCATTCCAGGGCACGTCCGACGATGCGAGATGGTGGGATCGATGTGTCTCGATGCGGCGAACTCGAACCTAGGCACAGACGCGGCAGAAGACGGCAGGCGGCGACGAAAATGATGAAGAACTGTGGTGGCTGCCCTGACCAACTCCAGTGAGCTTTTACGGGCAAACGGCGGTGTCTCGACGTGCGCAACTTGACCAGTAGGTGCGGCGCAGGGTGAAGAATTCAAGGGTGGCAGCGGCGCTCGGATACGGTGACGGAATCCAGCGGGGATACGAAAGGATGATGTGGCGGCATCGCGAACATCCACGCGGCAACGATCCGATGGCCCACACGTGCCAGCGACACGGAGAAATCACAGCCGTTGTATTAAGATCCAACGGTTGTGTGGTTATGGTTAGGGTTTCATCGAGGAAATGGGCTGCGCGGGCCGACGACGCGAGCAGATTGGGCTGGATCAATGGGTTTTGGCTCAAACACTATTCACATGATTTTTAAATCATTTTCAAATAAAAACAATTCAGAAAAATAAATAAGGTCCAAATAAACAGCAAAAATATCAAAAAAATCTAGAAAATAATTTAAAGCATTTAGAACCCAAATAAAATATTTTAAACAAAAGATTATTTGCACTTTTCATATTTTTGAAATAACTTTATAAAGGAGCCATAAATCAATAAATACAAATCAATTCAAATAAACTGCAGAAAATTCCTAAAAATATAAAAGGCATATTAAACTCAAGAAATGCAAAAATAGGGTGTTACATCGGTGGTATCCACCCGATTGCCATCCCTACCCTCCACGAGCTTTGTAGACACCGAACAACATGTCAAGTGAATTTTTGATAGGCGCCAAGTCGTGGGTGCCGCTTGTAACATCCCAAAATTTGCTTTAATATCATTTTACTGGTTATTCTCATTTTATGTTTTTTTCTGGAATTTATTTGGATTTATTGGGATTAATTGTAAATTAAGTGTTTTGGCCTTTTGTTGAAAACTATTTAAAATTTATGCAAAAGTTGAAATAAAGTTTTGCCAAAAATATTCTATTTGAGTCCAGAATATCTCAAAGTATTTTTGAGATTTTTCTTGGATTTTTCCTGATAATTTATTTGCCTAAAACTAATTGAATGATTTTCTGGAATTGTTTTAATTGATAAAACCTCCCAAAATCGTTGAACAGTAATGGGCCGAGCACAGTTACTGTGCCTATGCCGGCCTGTCTTCTAGAAGGAGTCGCCGCAGCCGTCGGATCAGGATCGGAGGGTAGTTAGTGTTTTCGGAAGTAGAAACCCTGGCGACCTTAAGCCGTTGGATTGCGTCGCGTGGAGGGTCCAGATTTCGCCACGTCGCGCACATGGGTGTCCGTCCGATTCACGACGCGTGGTCGGCCAGGACTCTATCTTCTTCGGGACGCGCTGTCGTTTTGAACTCGGACTGCGCCGCCGCGTACGGGCGAACTCCGCCTCGGGCACGGACGTCGAGAGGGCTATTTAAGCCACGGACCCCACCCCGTGGATGACTCATCTGCGCCGCTTCTTTTTCCCCGCTCGTCGTCGCTGGAATCGCTGTCGTTTCATCGCAAGAACTCATCGGAGGTTGTCGCGAGTGCCGTCGAGGATTTTTCGCGGGATTCCGTCGGCATTAGGACGTTTTTTGCCGCGGTAGGATCAGATCCGGATTCGTCTCCCTGCACCGAGCCAGATCCGCAACTTCACCTCGTCGGGGGAGCACCAGAGAGCTGTCGGTGAAGCTTCGCCGCCGTGCCTCCATCGTCGGATCCGTAAGCTGTAGGCCGTCCGATTTAGATCCGTCGATCAACGCGTTGCCCCTAAGCATGTGCTCGATGCCCATCCGATCTTTTGTTCCAGCGGGTAGCCAATCAGACCATGCCGTGTGGCGAGCACACGCACCGAGGCGCCATAGACCCGGTCCACGGTGGACCCGATTCAATCCATGGGCCAGGCCTATGCACCGAGATGACGTGGCGCAATGGGATTGGTCCGAGTTTTTGCTGGCGTCAGCGTGACGCAGTAACTCGGTTTTTCAATCTAAAAATAATGCAGTTAATTCTGATTTTCTAATTTCTATATTTTCAGTATTTATTCAAACTTCAAAAGGCTATATCTTTTGCATTTTAACTCGGATTGGAGTGATTCAAATTTCTAAAAATTTGTAAAATTTAGATCTATTTAATGGTGAATTTTATTTGATTTTTGGAGTTCAATTGCTCTCTGTTTTTCATTTAATTGCTTTTCTCCTTCGGTACACGTAGACGTTGAATTGTGCGACGCTTCGGAAGAAGATCCAACAACTCAAGAGCAAGCTCCAGATCAAGATCGGGACCTATTCCAAGGCAAGTTGTGCTTTGATCATGTTGAACCCATGTTTATACAAATGCTATATTGTTTTACTTTATCGCATAGTATTTCAAGTATACAATTGTTTCAAATTAAATTGGGATCTAGTTAATCTACCCACTTGATTTATATACCCTACCTTGTCATTTGTACGCCATGATCTATTGTTACCCTAGATTGGTTCATTATAGTTGGTTAGTAATGATAATCAACATGGGATGGTTAGACCGTATTAGTTGCTTAGCTATGCCACGTCATCACATGTGTTTGAATCATTGATAAATAATATTGATTAATGGAATATGGAACAACGTTATGAACTTGTGTGTCATGTGGGATCACACGATGAGATTGAGTTGTTGTGGCGAGTCATGTCACGCAACGATGTTGAATTGTTGATGGCACGTGGTGCTAGTAATCAACACAGGTGATAATCATTTAGATTGGGGCAAGTGACAAGGGGCGAGTATGCCAAGGTGGGCCCGATGGGCAGAGGGTATGAGGATGTCTTGCCTTGATCACCCTAAGGACTTAACCTTGCAAGCCTTTGACCTGAGTCAATCATGCAACCACATATGCAGTATGGGCCACCTAGCCGATTAATTTGCAATGTCTTAACTTTGGTACTATCTTGGTCGGTGTGAATTCCCGAGTTATGGAGTAATTCACATGGCGCAAGAGGGGGGCCCTGGATGTGGTAACCAGTCCCACCAGTGTTGAAACCTTAGCGGGTAGTACCGGGTTACGTCAGCGCATTGTAAAGGCTTTGTTATAATCACTTGCCTTGGTGGTGTTTGGTTGTATCGCGTGGGTAAAGTGCATAACCTCTGCAGAGTGTGAAACTATTCGGATAGCCGTGCTCGCGGTATTGAGCAATGCTCGGGAATTACAGTTAAGGGTTAGCTTAATTAACTGGACAACTTGGTTGGGATGGCGGAATGCCATGTGGAAGATGGAATTTGGCTTAGGATTGGAAACTTGGTTTAATTGAGAAATGCTGAATCTATTTACTACTGTTATTTGTTTTACAGTCTTTACAATCTATTTATTGTATTTGTTCATAAATACTGCTTATTGCAAAATAGCCATAATATCCTTTGGAATAAGCCTGGCATATAGTTACATAGAACTGCATCCTGTGCACAACTTGTTGAGTGCTTTAAGTACTCACCCTTGCCAACAACAATAATCAACAGTCGAAGAATCTACACCTGTGTTGGAGGAGTAGTTCCAAGAGGACGCGAGTCATTAGGGTCCGAGCCTTGTCGGTTGCCTGTGGTGAACTAATGAGCTATCTACGTTTTCTACTTTCTGCTGCTTAATTCTTAGCTTATATTTCCAGTCTTGCCCTGCGTGGCTTAATAATGTAAGTTGGTCATAAGATTATACATTTAGCTATATCAATAAATGAACTACTATTTCTATTATCGTTGACTATGATGTGATATGTACCAATGTTGAGCTGTGTGCACTACGTTGATCCTGGGACTAGTGCGGTAAACACAGTGGGTTCGAATCAGTGGATTCGGGTCCTTACACTGCCTTTTTTGGAATCGAGGTAAATTACCCGGTTATGTTTTGGTATAATTACGAGTAGAACCCAGTGAAACCTGCACAGATATGTCGCCATGGTCATTCAACCTAACTTTGAGCTGCGTTATATAGTACAAATCAACAAGTATAGCAACTAGACGAAGCACTTACTCCGGGTTATGGGGTAAGTATGAATTTTTGTCTATGGTTTGCTTGGACACCATTTGTGGGTCGAGAAAACCCACCGGTTCTTCCCTTGCTTTTGCTTCCATGATCATGTATCTACATATACAAAATCAAGGATCATATATATGACATTTATCGGTACGACAAGAATGTAGACCGTGATTGCACACACTTACAATGTCGAGCATCTCATGAGTGAGGCGTCGAGAGCATTGAGGTTGTAGAGATCGAACAAGTCGTTGAAGCCAACCACGAAGAAGCCATCCAAAAATCGATGTAAGAAATGCTCCTCCTTGAAACTGACCGAGATACTCGATGCCCGTTGTGCCACCGGCTTGCTGACCTGTTCCATGCACCAATCTTGCAATTAACGCAGGCTAATGAAAGTGTCAGTTGGCGCTCTTTCAGTATGAACGGCTGTTCTAGCTCGAATTTCCATGCTAACAGGGCAAATGAAAAGTCATGAGCTGACGTGGTCATCCCTTTCGACTTGCCCTTGTCGTCGCCTTGTTGTCTACCAAATGTTGTCTTCACGAGAGACGACTTGGCCCTAACTGCAGTAACGGCCTGAGCCTGATGGGACACGGTAGTTAATTTGGTGGGCTCCTTCATTGCAACACATGGCTCCGGTAGTGCTAGTAGCTCCGACGCATCACGTGGATCTAGTAGTGCTTGTAACTTTGGTGCTACAGGGCGGGCATCGAAGGAGGTGTCCTTCTTGGGCCACTAGATGAATATCCGATCTCTAGTGTAAAATGTATACCCATTTAAGTCGTGTCCTTTCCATGTTACAACTGTAAATGCTGGCCCTTTTGCTAACCATATCAGCGTATCTCCGACTGAGCTTCCAGTCATGGGTTGTTGCTCCTTCAACCATCTGTTGAACTAAAGGTTATACTGTTTGATGATACAGGACTCCTACTGCGATAGATTCTCTTGCCATAGTGTTGGCGTCAAAAACTTGATGTAGGGTTCCTAACAGCAGCACACCAGACGAACACCGGATTCAGAGTGTGCTAGTCGATTTGACCTGTAACCGACAAGGTAAAAATATAGAATTTACTCAAAAGCCGATCGTAACGATCAATCGGCTCAGACTCAATCAGCTTGAAGCCGATTAAGATCAAAGTAACAGGGTAAGTCTAACTAGCCGATTAAGGCTAATCAGAGGATAAAGGTAGATCGATTCCGAAGAAGGTGATGCGCAACAAAATCAGAACAAAAAATAAACCTGGGGGTGTAATTGACGAAGATCAACAATCGGCGATGCGCAACTTTATTGATCAAAATCGATTACAAAGAGAGATATAAATTACAGAGGCTACTCCTAGTCGACAGGAAAAAGTAGAAAAGTAAAAGCTGGTTGATTGTATTGTGTTCTTCTCGTTGCAGCTTGCTCTGGTCCTTCTTTTATACCCTTCGGCCGATCGTGTCCGACTACAACACGTTTCAAGTCTTGATCCGTATCGGCCTTATCTCGGACAGTTATTTCCTCAAAGATCTTGCCGTTACCAAAATATCTCCAAACCTTTCCAACCTGTCCGTTAATTCCCATATCTTTGATTTTATTGCCGATTTTGACTAGACTTGCCAAATTTTGGTGCAAACATATGCCCCCTATTTTTGAGAGATGACTTGTCATCTGTCAAAAATCGCAATAATCGGCTTTTCCCATCGGCTAACTGTTGAACTTCGCCCAATAACTGCCGCTTTATTTGTGCCGTAATTTTTTGACACACAGGTGGTGCGTTTTAATTACTCACGTCTTTTGAGATTCACCTTCCGTCGCTTCAAATTTTCACCTCGCTATAAAATGTAGTCCCCACTCGGTCATTCCTCACGTGCTCGAGCTCTCACGCCATTCACAATCGGCTTCTTCCTTCCGCATCTTGTTCTCTCACTGGCACGCCAACTCTTTTGACTTCAGTCGGCTTTCACATCAAGATCGGCTGAATGGATCCCTCTCAGGTACTCATCCCAATCCCCAACAGTGTTGATCAATTTTTTCTCAGCCCATTAGGAAACTTAGACGTAGCTACAGTTATTGATCAAGAAGTAACTCGTCTCCCCTTATCGGCTAGAGGATATAATATTGAGGGTTGGAATAAGAGTTTTAGGGCTTGGCCGACTGCACTTAAAGGTTGGAAGAGTTGGTACAATCGAGTAGCAGCCCAAAAAAGAGAGTCTTGGGAGAGAATGGGCATCGCAGAATGCATTCCCTTGAGTTTAGCCGATCCAGAGGCCAATGAGCCCTTAGTGGCCATGGCTTGTTATTTCTGGTCGGATTCGTTTAATGCTTTTATGTTTCGCACTGGTATGATCGGCCCAACCTTGCTGGACGTCGCTCAACTCTGCTGCCTGAGACCGGACGGGTAACAAGTGTCGGCCTTTAGTGCCAAACCCAAACATAAGCTTATCCGATCAAAAGGTGAAGGCTGGACCAAGTACATTGCAAATAACAATAAAGTAAATGGATTGGTATCGAACGAAGAGCATATTGCTTTCCTTAACCTGTGGCTTGATCGGTTTTTGTTCTGCGGTGCTTCATTAGGACCAACCCAAGTATATCAGACAATTGCAGAAGGATTAGTAGAGGGTCGTCGGCTTGCACTTGGAAAAACATTCCTCGGAGCAGTATACCAGATGATGCATGTTATTAGGAGTCGGCTTTACGGGTTTCTTGACTTCACGTGGGTAACATAGGAGGTCTCCTATGGTTTATTCAGTCTGGCTATGTTGCTTCTTTAGCCGACCTTTTGACTTAGAACCTCACCAAGATCTGACTTTCCCAAGAGAAGACAATCCGAGAACGCCATTCCTCAATATCAAGCAAGCCGATCTTTTGGCGAACGTTTCATCATGTGTTCCGGCGGCGAGACAAAAATTACAGCAGCTGATTCAAAGAAGTATATGTCTTTTTCCCTTAATTTGAGCGATGCGGATTTGAGGTAGTGAGATTTTTTCAGCTATAGTCAAGTGGCCGATTTTCCATGGCCTTCGTTCCTTAATCTTGAAGCCGATAGCTCTGCGATGTCTTCGGAGACCCTTGGTTTGTGCAGAATTTTTATTTCTCCTTGTATTCTTCATGCTGGTCTCCACACAAGGAATCAGACATACCAGCCGTCATATGAATTCTACCATCCGTCCATTTATGCAAGACAACTAGGATTTGGTCAATTGATTCCAAGTCTTCAGTTTCTTGATCGGCTTGAGCCAAGAGCCAGAGTCCGTAATGCTGTGTCGACCGAGATTGTTCTTGAAGTATCTGATGACCTGCAAGTCCAATCTTTACCGCACTTTTTCCTGAACACCAGGCCAGCGGGAGGCTATACTTCGTGGTGGTCAGTCATTGCAAAAGCTCTGTATCGGTCAAAGTCTCCATCTAACATTGTTAATGAATTCTTCCCAAACCTTCTGGAGCCGACGCTAGCATCTAATGCCGATTCTAGCAGTGAGGCCACTTCGACTGGATATACTAACACGAATGTAGATGTCTCTAGCGAGGTATCGGCTTTTAGAGTCCAAATTTCCCATTTCGCATTCCATGAAGTTTCTTTGCATCTAACTTTGCTTCTGTGCAGGACAAGGCTGGAAAGAAGGTGGCTGCGGACCCATCGGGTGACATTCAACCCAAAAAATAGCAACAATCGGCTGCCATTACAGGCTACGCCTCCAGATCTTTGGGAATTCAGAGCCCTTCTTTATCAGACTTGGAAAAACAAAAACAACCCAGTAAGTCTTTTATCGGCTTTCATTTAAATCTCCGATTATTTTTCATCTATGATTGATTTATCCGATAAACTTCTCAGAAAAGAAGCAAAAATACACAAAGGCTACTGCTAAGAAGGTCCCTAAGCCCAATGAACAGAGTGGCGAGAGTTCGCCACACGCGTCGGCTACTGGAGAGGTAAGAGTCGACCTTTCATAAGTATCTATGTCTTCCGAAGCATTGGCTTACCCTTTATTATTTTTATAGCCGACACAATCAATTCAAGCCGCGAAGATCTTAGCCGATCTTTCGAATATTTCTACTGTGCCAATTCCTAAGCCGCAGCCGACCCCACCTGTTCCAACCGTTGATCTGTTAGAGCTATCAGATCCAACAAACCTGCTAGGATTCTCCTTGGCCGATCTTGATGACTCAGAGATCATGGCCACCGATGATTATGATGCAGAGATCAGAAGGATTCTGGAGGTCTCGAAAGAAGCATCGGCTATTGTGACCTCCGCCCCTGGCATGAAGGAGAAGCTTAACAAGCTCTTTGATTTGGTCACCAGGCTGCACTTGGAGATATTGGCAAATAATCAGCCGATTCGAGATGCCATGGCGGCCGTTGAAGCCGACCTACCCCCAGAAGCGATGGCAGCACTCTTGAATGTATGCCACTTGGACGAAAGGAGGTCTGAGGTTGAGGAGGCTCAAGCACGCATAGCGCAGCGCGAAGCTCAAGAAGCCGATAAGAAATTTCTGGATGAGCTCGTCGCCGACGCCAAAGCGAAAAAACGCAAGTTTGACGTCGACGCGCTACAGCTAAAGACAGCCAAGGAAAACCTTTCCAAGCTTGAGTCGACAAAGAAATTTCTCTTGGAGGAACTAGCCAAGAAAGAAAAATTAATCCAAGATGGCCAACATTCCATGGAAAAAAACATGTCGGCCATGAAAGAACAAAAACTTGGCATTGCCAAAGCCATCGCAGATGTGACGAAGCAGTCGGCCAAGGTGAAGCCAGTACCCGGGAACGCCAAAGACGATGAGCGCATTCTTGACGAAGTTCAGTGCGTGATCGCGAAGGCAGCGGGTGCTCTGTCGGCTCTAGGCGCGACTCTTCCTGGTTCAGGCATCCAATATTAACTTCCTGAGATGTAAAACTCTGTTGGCCGTTTTTCAGAAACACTTGTTTGAATACTTTGTAATTTTGCTATGCTTGTAATCGGCTGTTTAACCGATTTAATTTTACTTCCCTGTAATTTTAGTCTGCAATTTCTTTTAGCCGAATAACAGCATCGTGTTAACTTGGCTTTTTGATCGAAATCTTTAGTCGGCTAGGCTCTAATCCAAACGCTAGGATAGTACTTATTCAAATACTTCCCGTTAATAGCTTTAGGCAATACATAACCTTCCAACGTTTCTAGTACGTACGAATTTCCACCGACTAACCGATTAACTTTGTATGGTCCTTCCCACGTAGGTGACCATTTTCGAATCGGTTATCTTTCGAACCAACAGGTAATATTGTTTTCCATACTAAATCGGTTTGATCAAAAGATTTAGGCACGACCTTTTTAATATACGTTTTCGCCACCCTGATTTTATTCTTCTTAAGCCGATCAAGCGTAGACAATCGTAATTCTGCCAACTCATCCAAATTATCGATCATCAAATTGTCATAATCCTGAGCCGACAAACCGTTTTGTTTGGCCACTCGTATAGATTCAATATTGATTTCAACGGGTAATACGGCTTCTTGACCATACACCAGCTGATAAGGTGAAAGCTTCGTCGCTCCGTGGTAAGCTAGCCGATACACCCAAAGCGACTCCGATAGAGTCGAGTGCCAATTCCTTGGTTTCTCGTCAATCTTTCTTTTGATCAATTTGATTAATGTTTTGTTGGATGACTCGGCTTGTCCATTAGCCTGAGCGTAGTACGGTGATGAATTCAACAGTTTAATCCCTAAACTTGTCGCGTAATTCTGAAACTCGTTAGACATGAACACCGTACCTTGATCGGTCGTAATTGTTTGCGGTATCCCAAACCGATGAATAATATGTTCATTAACAAAGCTGATGGCTTCAACACTGGTTACTTTCTTAAGTGGTATAGCTTCAGCCCACTTTGAGAAATAATCGGTTGCGGCCAAAATAAACTTGTGGCCTTTACTCGAAGCAGGAAATATTTGGCCAATTACATCTATTCCCCACCCTCTAAACGGCCATTGCTTGATAATTGGGTGCAAAGCTGATGCTGGTGTTAATTGTACATTGCCAAATTTCTGGCAAGTTTGACAACCTTTGCAGTATTTAAAACAATCTTCTAGCATTGTCGGCCAAAAGTAACCTGTCCGTCTGAGCATCCATTTCATCTTATGAGCCGATTGATGAGAACCGCAAATGCCTTCATGTACTTCACCCATTGCCACTCGCGCTTCTTCGGCCCCAAGACATCTTAATAGCAATCCTTCCATCGTCCGATAATACAACGTATCGTCCATAACAATGCACTTCAAAGCTTGTTGCCTAATTTTGCGTTCTGTCGGCTCAGATGGATCGATCAGGTATTTCTTTATCTGCATCCTCCAATCCGCGACATCCACACACATGACGGCTTTATCCATTAGCTCAGTCAGTTGATATCGGTCGAGGTCTTTGTACCCTGATGCCTGTTGAGCCAAGGTATTAGCTCTATCATTCAACTCTCTAGGATGTGACCGATAGAAAATGACGTAAACGAGCCGATGATCTCTATGCATTGCTCCAAGTATTTTAGCAGTATCTCGTCTCGACATTGGTATTCTCTTTTGATTTGCTGTATAATCAGCATACCCGTATGCCTCAACCGTACTTGCTCCGATATTTTCCAATAACTGCAAACCTTTGAGCAACGCTTCATACTCTGCCTGATTATTTGAGCATCGGCTATTTAGCCGAAATGTGAACTCGAAATTATGCCCTTTAGGCAATATGAGGACTATACCGATTCCATCGCCTTCTCTGCACATAGACCCATCAAAAAACAATTGCCAAGGGGCTACGGATACCAAATCAGTAGTAGTATCATGCCCTGTTATAAAATCGGCTAATACCTGCCCTTTGACTGCTTTGGCCGATTCATAAGACAAGTCGAACTCAACCAAGGCATAAGCCCATTTGCCAAGTCAACCCCGCAGTATTGGAGCTGATAACATATATTTTATAACATCGGTTTTACAGATTACTTTACAAGCCGATGCTAAAATGTAATGTCTTAGCTTTGTACATGAGAAGTAAAAAGATAAGCATAATTTCTCAATGAAAGGATACCTGACTTCAGCATCAAGAAGGCGTCGGCTTAAATAAAAGATAACCCTTTCCTTTCCATCAACTTCTTGTGCTAAAACATACCCAATAGTCTCCTTTTCAGCCGATATATATAACTTGAATGGAATCCCCTTTTGTGGTGCGGCCAAAACCGAAGGATTGGCTAAATAGTCTTTGATATCATTGAAAGCCTTCTGCTGATCGGCTCCCCACACAAACTCCTGATTATCTTTTAATTTAAATAGTGGGGTAAAAGCGCGAATTCGTCTGGAAAGATTTGAGATGAACCTTCAGAGATAGTTAATTTTGCCGATCAACTTCTGTAATTCATTTTTGCACGTCGGGGGCATTGTATTGACTATGGCTTTGACCCTTGTTTGATTGACTTCAATCCCCCTCTCATGCACCATAAAACCTAAAAACTGCCAAACCGACACGCCGAACGCACATTTGAAAGGATTCATCTTCAAACCATGCGATCTTATGTTCTGGAAAACCCTTTCTAGATCGGCCAAATGTTGCAAGTCCTCTGCAGACTTTACCACGACATCATCGATGTATATTTCAACGATGTGGCCGATTAAATCGTGAAAAATTAGATTCATGGCTCGCTGATATGTTGCTCCAGCGTTCTTTAATCCGAAGGTCATAACCGTCCACTCGAATAAACCTATTGCACCAGGACATCTGAAAGCTGTTTTTGGTATATCGGCTTCTGCCATGAATATCTGATTGTATCCGCATTCCGCCCGTAAAACTTATGATCTTATTCCCGATGCCAAGCATCGATAAGCATATCGGCTATAGGCATCGGATATTCATCTTTTGGTGTCCTTTGTTCAAATCCCTAAAGTCGACACATACTCGCAGTTTTCTATTTTTCTTCATAACTGGAACAATGTTGGAAACCCACTCCGCATATCGACAAGGTCTTATAAATTTAGCCTCCAACAATCGCTCTATCTCTTCTTTTATAATTTTATACAGAGCCGGATTAAAACGCCTAGGGTACTGTTTAAACGGCCGATAACCTTGTTTAATGGGTAGCCGATGTTCTACCAATTGTCGGCTTAAACCAGGCATCTCGTAATATTCCCAAGCAAAGCAATCTTTATATTTTCTAAGAATTTCAATTAATTTCTCTCTATATTTTACATCTAAATTTGCACTAACAAAAGTTGGTCTTTTTCTATCACCACTACCTATACCAACTTCTTCAAGCAGATCGGTGGACGTAAAGCCTTGACCCAACTTTTCAACCTCTTGAAAGTCTTCTATAGCTTCATAGCTATCCGTTGTTTGCCGATAGCTTTGCATTTTGTCTTGTAATACCTTCACAGTTTTTCTTGTCCCCATCGGCGTAGCACTTCGTTTGCTCGATCAAATGTGCCTGGCTTGACACTGATCGGCATAAGTCCTGTCTTGCTCACGCAGATGAAATCGCAATCTTCTACACCCTGCTTCTTCATGTTGCCAATTCGCATCAGAACTGGCCATGGCAATGTGAGCCGATGTGTCGGCCGTGACAATTTCAACTTCTTCTCCATTCCATTGGACAAGCGCTTGATGCATAGTTGACGGGATACAGCAGTTGGCGTGAATCCAATCTCTTCCAAGCAGAACGCTGTAATTTCCTTTGGCGTCAATAACAAAAAATGCGGTCGGCAAAGTCTTACTGTCGACGGTCAGTTCTGTAACCATGACGCCTTTGGCTTCTGTGGGATCGCCTGTGAAGTCGTTTAAAACCATGTTAGTTTTGATCAAGTCTTCATCAGACTTACCCAATTTCTTACAAGTCGTGTAGGGCATCAAGTTTACTGTGGCTCCGCCGTCTACCAGCATCCTTGATATCGGCTTTCCATTTATATATCCTTTCAGATATAAAGGTTTCAAATGCCTATGATCATCTCTTGGTTTCTCGAAGATTGCGTTTTGGACTCCCGAGCAAGATTGGGCAAAAGTTTCTTTAGCCGATTCAGCTTTGATTTTGAATTCGGCTGGCAACGTGAACACCATGTTGATATCCATTGGGGGTGTATCATCCCTAATCATAGGAGAATCTAGATCGTCTGCCGATTCAAAATCTTCTTCAGCTTGTTCTTTTTTCCTCCATTCTTTCTTGACAATTTTGACTGGACGAAGCTCATTGAAAGTTTCGTCCCTCTGTTTCTTTGCGTCGGCTTCCTGTATCTCTTGAGTCCTTAGCCTCTGAAGTCGTCTACGTTGCGATCGGCTAAGGCTAGACAGAAACCATCTAGGCTTAGGCTCTACTGGTTTTCTTATCTTGCCGACTAAATTTTCTTGCTCCATGTTTGACCTTCGCGTTTCGACCTGGTTTGGTACTTGCTTTGGTCCAAATATCCTTTCGTGAACCGGCCTTCTGTAACATCCCAAAAATTTGACCTATAATTTCGCTCACGTGCATTTTTGTGATTTTCTGAATTTATTGGATTTTTCCAGAAATTATTTGAATTCATTTCAATTAAGTATATTGAACCTTTGGTGAAAACTAATTATATATAGATAAGAATAATATGAAGTTTTGTCAAAAATATTTTATTTAAGTTCAGAATGTTTCAAGGTATTTATGAGAATTTTCTTGGATTTTTCCTGATATTTTTATTGCCTTAAATGAATTAATCTAATTTTGGGAATTATTTTAATTCAAAAAGCTTTTGAAAAATCTTGAACAAGATTGGGCCAAGCCCAAAGATTGTCGCGTCGCGTGAGCCAGTCGGCGGCGCGCCCATTCACCGCTTCGTCGCCGCCCCGCGCGCCAGCCGTTAGATCAAGATCGTGCGGTTAAGATCATGCGGTGTTGGTTTGGAAAGATTTGATCGCATCCGTTGATTTTGGAAGGTGCGGATTGGATTGGATCGGCCGAGATCTAATCGTGGCCTCTCGTTGCAGATCGGACGGCTCTCGGTCGTCGTCTCCAATTCGGTTTTCGAATCCGCCGCCGCTTGCCGTCGCCGCCGCGTGATTTAGGGTTTCCTTCCCTGCGCGCATGCCGAGGCTATAAAAGCCGCAGCCCGCACTCCAATGTTCCTCGTTCCCTTGCGCAGCCAGTAGCTCTAGCCTCTTCGCCTGTTTCGCTGTCGTCGTCGCTCAGGAGCTCGCCGTAGTTCTTTGCAGCGCCGCCGCGAGTTTTTGCGCCGTTCCGCCGCCGTCGAGCCTCCTCCCGCCGAATCGGTTCCAGATCTGGGGTCGTCGTTCCAAGACGCGTCGAGGCCGCCACTTATTCTCGCCGGAGTCGCGCCGAAACGCCGTTCGGGTAGTCGTCTTCCTCCGCTCCGGTGCAAGCCCGCCGCCGTGTCTCGGAGCTTAGCGCGGCCGTTGGATCTTCGCCGAACCGCCCGGATCAAGCCACGCCGCTTCTTCAGTGTTACGCTCGGGTATATTTCTAACCATTAGATTCAAATAGACGTCGGGATTGAGGCGCGTGTGCGTAGTGTGTCGGCCGTTGGATCGTCTCGCAGATGTGCAGCGTGTCGGTCGCGCGGTATCAAGCATCGTGCGCCGGTGCACCGTGGACGGCGTGTGCCGTGGACTTGGTCCATAGACCGAGCGACGTGGCGCAATTTGATTGGCCCACGATCGCGATGACGTCATGCTGATATCAGCCGGTCCACAGCACAGTATCTCGAGTCCACGGTGGACCAGCGTGTTTTCGTGGACTAAGTCCATGCGACGAGGCCACGTGTCCATCTCTAATTGGTCCACGTGTCGCTTGCGCATTAATCGGTAATTTCCAGTAGAAAAATAATTCGGGAAAATCGGTTTTTCTAATTTCTGTATTTTCAGTATTTATTCAAACTTCAAAAGGCTATATCTTTTGCATTTTAACTCGGATTTGAGTGATTCAAATTTCTAAAAATTTGTAAAATCAAGATCTATTTATTGGTGAATTTTATTTTATTTTTGGAGTTTTTTGCTCTCGGGTTTGGTGTTTATTTGCTATTTAAGCATCGTTTCGCGTAGACGTTGAACTGCTCGGTGATCCGGAGGAAGATTCGTCGCTCCAAGACCCAAGCTCAGATCAAGACCAGCACCTACTCCAAGGCAAGTTGTGCTTTGATCATGTTGCACCTAATTTTCACCAAAATTGCTATTTTATCTCTTAAACTTTATGCATGATATTTTATATGTATAAATGATTTCAATTAATCTGGGAATTAGATAATAGGCCTATTTGAATTAAATCATACCTTGTCAATTTTATGCCATGATCTATTTGTCAGCCTAGGATGTGGAATTATAGTTGGTTAATATTGATAATCAACCTGGGCTAGTTAGACCGTCATAGATTGCTTAGCCATGCCACGTCATCACATGTGTCCGAATGTTGATACTTAATCTTGACTAATGGAATAGGGAACAATGTTTATGAATTGGTGTGTCATGTGTCGTCACACAGTGATATCAAGTTGTCGTGGTGAGGAGGTCACACATCTAGATTGAAATGTTGATGGCATGTGGTGCTTGGTAATCAACTGGGGTGGTAATGATTTTAAATTGGGGCAAGTGGCAAGGGGCAGTGTGCCAAGGTGGGCCAGGGTTGGCAGGGGTATGTGGAAGTCTTGCCTTAATCACCTTAAGGACTTGACCTTACAAGCCTTTGACCTGAGTCCTTCTTGCAAACACATGTCTGGAATGGGACAGCCTAGCTGAATAATTTGTGAAACCTAGATTTGATCTTGTCGTGGTGAATAGTGAGTCCCGGGTTACCGTTTAACTCACATGGCGCAAGAGGGGGGCCCTGTTGTGGTGGTTTAACCCTTCAGTGTTGAAACCTTAGCGAGCAGTACTGGGTCTAGGTGTAGCATTGTAAAGGCTTTGTTACGATCACTCGCCTTGGTGGTGTTTGGTTGTATCGTGTGGGTAAAGTGCATAACCTCTGCAGAGTGTACAATCTATTCGAATAGCCGTGCTCACGGTATTGGGCAATGCTCGGGAATTACAGTTAAGGGTTAGACTTTTGTTAAGCAAAAACCTATTGGGATGGCAAGGTGCCATGGAAGGTGGAAATTGATTTAGGATTAGGAACTTGGTGTATTTCAGAAATACCGAATTTATTAATTCTTGTATTTGTTTTATTGCTTTCCAATCTTTTATTATATTCTTGTTAAATCTTCGCTTTATTGCAAAATAGCCATATTAGCCATTCCTTTGGATTAAGCCAAGCATATAGAATATTAGACTTGCATTGTTGTGCACAACTTGTTGAGTGCTTTATGTACTCACCCCAACAACAACAACTTCGTAAGAGGAAGAATCTCGCCTTCGTGGAGGAGAATTATATGGATGCGAATGCTTAGGGTCCGAGCCTCATCGGTTACTGCGGTGAATCGGGAGCTGCTACGCTTATTTATTTTTTTTTTCCGCCGCTTATTTGCTATTTCTTTTATAAGCCTGTGTGGCAATAATCATGTAAGACAACATTATTACTATTAATTATTAATGTTATGCTATATTCATTGTGTATGACTATGATAGCATCTATGTTGAGCTCTGTGCACTAGCGTGATCCTGGACTAGTGCGGTATACAGATGGTCCGGATTTGCAAATTCGGGTCCCGACAGAGGTGGTATCGAGCCATACCGACTATAGGTCTTGGCCTAGGTAGTTGGTATCTCTTAGGAGTGTCCAAAATTATTTTCTAAAAGAAAAAGGTGAAATTGACTAAAAAGAAACTCTTGGCTTATCTCATCCTTCTACTCCCATCCTTGCTAAATTACCTTATTTTCGTTGTCGTTTCGAGTGGAGATCTTATTCAAAATTTTGTTTTGAATAGATGCCGATCTTCCGATCTTCGAGTCGAGCGGGGTGGCTACGCCATGGAGCCGTGGAGAGTTCTTCAAGTGATTGGAGGCTTTGATCGTCCGCTCTACCGAGGAAGCAAGCTCGAACGTCAGCGGTGTGCATCGGGATTCTTACGCAAGTGATCATCTTCGCCGAGAGTGCAACGAGGCCACGGACCGATCCACATCACCGCCGGAGGTTCACTTACGAGGTGGAGTTCAGAGGCGCTAGACTTGCTCACGACGGATCCGCCACGACTACGCCTACGAGCCGCGACACCGTGTTTCGACTTCACCCGACAAAGCGGCGTGCAGCGTCAGCGGATCGTGGAGGGGGTGTGCTCTCGCAGTACACCTTGCTTGAGTTCGCCACCGCCCGGAGGATCACCGAGGACACTGCGCAGAGCCGGAGACAGCGGTGAGGCGCGAGAGTGGCGGAGCGAGAGCTTCAAAAGACCCGTGACGCCGCAGCCAGAGTCATCGGTGAGTTGGAGGAGGCCTTGCAGGTAGTCGAGGAGATAGCAGATCATGTCGTCCAGGAGCCGGATGAGGTCGCCGAAGAAGAAGAAGAGGAAGAAGAAGACTCGGAAGAGCGTGAGTGGGAGCCTGAGGGGCCAGCAGAGGGTCACCAGGATAGGTTCGCACCCTTGCCAGCCCACCCACCGGTGTATGCACCGGATCAGTCTCAGCCAGGGTGGCTGGATGAGTGAGAGTCGGTCTTAGAGTTGTGTTGAGACTCGAGTGTTGAGTCGCGTCTTTAAGTTAGCCTTTACCTTTTAGTAGACGTTAAGGTTGCATGTTTAGTTTGGTTCTTAATTGTTTGCTGAGTGTGCAGTATGTGTTGCAAAGCCCTTAGGCATTGTAAGCAACCATACCAAGTATTAATAAAGATTATTTAAGTTGGGTTTAACCTGTTTCCCCGCCTTAGGAATTCTTGCATCTTATCTATGCTACATCTACCATTCCTAACCCAAGAAGCAATCAAGCAGATGGTGAACACCCGCAGCAACAACGGAGCTTCAGGAAGTGGTCTGCGCCCAGGCAACAATCGCAACGAAGGAGCACCACCGCATCGTGCACCGCCGATGGATATCACGTAACTTGGGAGCTTTTCTCGCTGCGCAGACTCAGTTGATGCAGACAATGATGCAGCAGATGACCAATATGGCTGCAGTCAACAACCCCGCTACTCAGATTAATAACGGCGGACCTCGTCCTTATTCCAAATTGTCAGACTTTATGAGGACCCGACCGCCAACATTCTCGGGCAACGTCAACCCCTTGGAAGCAGATGATTGGCTGAGAACCATTGAGAGGAAGTTGTACATCACGCAATGTGAAGGGCATGAGAAGGTTCTTTATGCATCCCATCAGCTTGAGGGAACAGCTGCAGAATGGTGGGAGAACTACTGTGCTACTCACGAGGCACCCATGGAAATCACGTGGGAAGAATTCGCAACGGCCTTTCGCCAATACCACGTACCAGAAGGAATGATGGACCTGAAAAAGGAAGAATTCAGGGCGCTTAAGCAAGGAGGCCAACCGGTGGCTGATTACTTGAACAAATTCACGCAGTTAGCTCGCTATGCTCCTGAAGATGTGGCGACGGACAAGGCTAGGCAGTCCCGATTCATGAAGGGATTAAACTCAGGACTGCAAGTGGGGCTGATTACCCACACTTTTCCAGATTTTCAAGAATTGGTAAACAAGGCTTTGATTCTGGAGGATAAGCGCAGGGAGCTTGGGGAAAATCGCAAGCGCTTGATGACTAATCCAGGTGGACGCCCTAACCACCTGCGAATGAGGATGACCCCACAACAGTTTGCTAAGTTCCAACCGCAAGCTGTTAACAAACCAGCAACACCTGCACCGCGACCACCAGGACAGAGTTATCAGACACCGGCCCAAGGTAACAATGTTCAAGGGGGAGTGCAGCAGTCAGCCGCTAGAAGGTGTTACAGTTGCAATGAGCTAGGGCATTATGCCAACAGATGTCCCCAGAAAGGAGGTATCACGCCAGTGCGCTTCAACCTTGGGACGACACCTGCTAAGGCGCCGATGACGGGAGCAAATCGAGGAGCTGGACAGGCAGGAGCAACGCCTCAAGCTACTATTCGAGGCAGAGTCAACCACATCACCGCCGATGGAGCCCAGGAAGCATCAGACGTCGTACTGGGTAAGTTTTTGGTAAACTCAGTACCTGCAATAGTATTATTTGATTCAGGAGCTTCGCATTCATTTGTCTCTCGAGCTTTTGCATCTAAAAATGGTTTGAGCATGAAAAATCTTAAGTGTGTGATGCTAGTCCAAGCCCCAGGATCTGAGTTAAGATCTAATCTTGGATGTTTGGGGGTAAAGCTAAAAATTAATGGGGTAGAGTTCCTAGCGAACTTGATTATTCTAGATGCCCAAGTTTTAGATGTTATCCTCGGTATGGATTGGTTAACCAAGCATAAGACAATATTGGATTGCGGTCAAAGGATTGTATCCATTGAGAGCCCTAGAGGAGAAAAGGTGGAATTCCGAGCGACATCAGTTCGTAAGGGTCAATTAATTGTTAATAGCGTGAAAGCCGTCATAGAGGACGTGCCAGTGGTCAGGGAATATCCAGATGTATTTCCAGAGGATCTACCGGGAATGCCGCTAGACCGTGACATCGAGTTTGTCATTGAGTTAGTACCTAGTACAGCACCAATAGCAAAAAGACCTTATCGGATGCCTACCGATGAGTTGGTGGAAATGAAGAAGCAGATCGACGAGTTATTAGAGAAGGGTTTTATAAGACCAAGTTCGTCGCCATGGGGAGCGCCAATTTTGTTTGTCAGGAAAAAAGATGGAATCCTTAGAATGTGTATTGATTACCGTGCACTTAATGAAGTGATGATTAAGAATAAGTATCCGTTGCCAAGGATTGATGATCTGTTCGACCAGTTGAGAGGAGCTGGAGTTTTCTCCAAGATAGACCTTCGTTCCGGATATCATCAACTAAAGATTCGGGCGAAGATGTTCCAAAGACCGCATTTTCTTCAAGATACAGACATTATGAGTTCACGGTCGTGTCTTTTGGATTGACCAATGCGCCAGCATATTTCATGAACTTGATGAATAAGATTTTCATGGAATACTTGGACAAGTTTGTTGTTGTGTTCATAGATAATATTTTGGTATATTCAAAGACCAAGCGAGCACGCAAATCATCCGAGGCTAGTGTTGGAAAAGCTGCGTCGCAATTTGTATGCTAAATTCAGTAAATGCGACTTTTGGAAGGAAAAGGTGGAATTTCTCGGTCATGTCATGACTGCAGAAGGAGTTGCCGTCGACCCAAGCAAAGTGGAAGCAGTGTTGCATTGGGAACAACCAAAGTCCGTCACTCAAGTCCAAGTTTTTTAGGAATGGCGGATATTATCGCCGATTCATAGAAGGATTTTCGACGATTGCGAGACCTCTTACGCAGCTTGTTGAAAAAGGAAAAGAAATTTTCATGGACTTGATTGTGATAAGGGTTTTGAGGAATTAAAAAGCGTTTGACAACAGCCCGATGTTGGTTTTGTCTAATGTTCGTAACAACTTCGATATATCTTGTGATGCGTCAAGGCAGGTCTTGGATGCGCATTGATGCAAGAGGGTAAAGTGGTCGATATGCGTCAAGGCGATTAAGACCGCATGAAGGGAATTATCCACGATGACTTGGAATTGGCTGCCGTGGTGCATGCCTTGAAATTGTGTCGTCATTATCTCATGGGAAATAGATGTGAGATATATACGGACCACAAGAGTTTGAAATATATCTTCACCCAGTCAGATCTTAACATGAGGCAAAGGAGATGGTTGGAACTGATCAAGGATTATAATATGGGAATCCACTACCATCCAGGAAAGGCTAATGTAGTGGCTGATGCCTTGAGTCGTAAAAACCATGTTGCAAACATGATGGTACAGGAAGATCAATCGGAGTTGTGTAAGGAGTTTCAGAAGTTAAAATTGGTAATGGTTCCAGAAGGATTTATAGCTGCTTTGGAAGTAAGGCCGACGCTTGAAGATCAGATTTGGGAAGGGCAAAAGGATGATGAGAAAATCAACCGAATCAAAGCTAAAAAGGATGAAGGATTAGCGGCAGATTTTACTATGGATGGCCGGGGTACCATGTGGTTCAAGGGTCGTATTTGTGTGCCAAACAGACCAGAGCTTAAGCAGTTGATTTTAGAAGAGGCTCACGATTCCAAGTATTCAATCCATCCAGGAAGCGCCAAGATGTACCAGGACTTTAGGGAAAGGTTTTGGTGGCCGAATATGAAGCGTGAAGTCGCTGAGCATGTTGCCTTATGTGATATATGCCAGAGAGTTAAGGCAATACACCAGAGACCTGCAGGATTTCTACAACCGTTAAAAGTTCCAGAATGGAAATGGGAAGAAATCGGTATGGATTTCATCACCGGGTTGCCAAGAACCCAAAGTGGGTATGATTCTATATGGGTTATCGTGGATCGACTGACCAAAGTTGCTCACTTCATTCCAGTCAAGACAACTTACTCAGGAGACCGGTTAGCAGAACTATACATAGCCAGAATTGTGTGTTTGCATGGGGTACCAAAGAAAATAGTGTCAGACAGAGGTACCCAGTTCACCTCGAGATTTTGGGATAAATTGCATATCACCCGCAGACTGATGGTCAAACAGAAAGAGTAAATCAGATTTTGGAAGATATATTAAGAGCTTGCGCATTAGCCTATACTACATCATGGGATAAATGCTTACCGTATGCAGAGTTCAGCTATAACAACAGTTACCAGGCTAGTTTGCAGATGTCGCCATTTGAGGCTTTATATGGTCGTGCCTGTCGTACACCACTGAATTGGAATGAGACAGGAGAGCGTATGATATTTGGCCCTGATATTCTCAAGGAAGCTGAAGAGCAAGTTGCCATGATAAGAGACAGGTTGAAAATCGCGATCAAGACAAAAAGTTATGCGGATAAGCGACGCGTGATTTGAGTTTGAACCCGATGATTTCGTGTATCTTAGGGTTACCCTCTAAAAGGAGTTAAAAGGTTCCACGCTAAAGGAAAGCTTGCCCCAAGATATGTTGGACCGTTCAAAATTTTGAGCCGTCGAGGAGGTTGCTTATCGATTGGAATTGCCGCGATCACTAGCGGCGTGCATGATGTGTTCCATGTGTCTCACTCAAGAAGTGTCTTGGTGCAGTGAGCGACGCCTTTGGGAGAGATTGAATTGCGAAAGATCGACCTACAAGGAGCAACCAATCGAATCACGGATGTTATGGACCGCAAGACCGTGACCAAGTCGATTCGCATTTGCAGGGTTCAGTGGAGCAACCATTCTGAGAATGAGGCAACCTGGGAGCGTGAAGAGGATCCGAAGTTAGAATTTCCAAACCTATTCCCTAGTCAGCCTTGAATCTCGGGGTCGGATTCTGTTAAGGGGGGGAGGTTTGTAACATCCCAAAAATTTGACCTATAATTTCGCTCACGTGCATTTTTGTGATTTTCTGAATTTATTGGATTTTTTCAGAAATTATTTGAATTCATTTTAATTAAGTATATTGAACCTTTGGTGAAAACTAATTATATATAGATAAAAATAATATGAAGTTTTGTCAAAAATATTTTATTTAAGTTCAGAATGTTTCAAGGTATTTATGAGAATTTTCTTGGATTTTTCCTGATATTTTTATTGCCTTAAATGAATTAATCTAATTTTGGGAATTATTTTAATTCAAAAAGCTTTTGAAAAATCTTAGAACGAAGATGGGCCAAGCCCAAACCTTTGGCGCGTCGTGAGCCAGTCGCGCGCGCCCGTTCACCGCTGCCGTCGCCGCCCGCGCGCCAGCTGTTAGATCAAGATCGTGCGGTTAAGATCATGCGGTGTTGGTTTGGAAAGATTTGATCGCATCCGTTGATTTTGGAAGGTGCGGATTGGATTGGATCGGCCGAGATCTAATCGTGGCCTCTCGTTGCAGATCGGACGGCTCTCGGTCGTCGTCTCCAATTCGGTTTCCGAATTCGCCGCCGCTTGTCGTCGCCGCCACGTGATTTAGGGTTTCCTTCCCTGCGCGCATGCCGAGGCTATAAAAGCCGCAGCCCACACTCCAATGTTCCTCGTTCCCTTGCGCAGCCAGTAGCTCTAGCCTCTTCGCGGGCCATTTGCCGTCGCCGCTCAGAGCTCGTCGTAGTTTTTGCGCGCGCCGCGCGAGTTTTTGCGCCGTTCCGCCGCCGTCGAGCCTCCTCCCGCCGAATCGGTTCCAGATCTGGGGTCGTCGTTCCAAGACGCGTCGAGGCCGCCACTTATTCTCGCCGGAGTCGCGCCGAAACGCCGTTCGGGTAGTCGTCTTCCTCCGCTCCGGTGCAAGCCCGCTGCCGTGTCTCGGAGCTTCGCGCAACCGTTGGATCTTCGCTGAACCGTCCGGATCAAGCCACGTCGCTTCTTCAGCAGTGTTCTGCTCGGGTATATTTCTAACCGTTAGATTCGAATAGACGTTCGGGATTGAGACGCGTGTGCGTAGTGTGTCAGCCGTTGGATCGTCTCGCAGATGTGCGACGCGTGTCGGTGCGGGTACCGAAGCATCGTGCGTCGGGTGCACCGTGGACAGGCGTGTGCCGTGGACTTGGTCCATAGACCGAGCGACGTGGCGCAATTTGATTGGCCCACGTATCGCGATGACGTCATGCTGATATCAGCCGGTCCACAGCACAGTATCTCGAGTCCACGGTGGACCAGCGTGTTTTCGTGGACTAAGTCCATGCGCCGAGGCCACGTGTCCGTCTCTGATTGGTCCACGTGTCGCTTGCGCATTAATCGGTAATTTCCAGTAGAAAAATAATTCGGGAAAATCGGTTTTTCTAATTTCTGTATTTTCAGTATTTATTCAAACTTCAAAAGGCTATATCTTTTGCATTTTAACTCGGATTTGAGTGATTCAAATTTCTAAAAATTTGTAAAATCAAGATCTATTTATTGGTGAATTTTATTTTATTTTTAGAGTTTTTTTGCTTTCGGGTTTGGTGTTTATTTGCTATTTTGGCATCGTTTCGCGTAGACGTTGAACTGCTCGGTGATCCGAAGGAAGATTCGTCGCTCCAAGACCCAAGCTCAGATCAAGACCAGCACCTACTCCAAGGCAAGTTGTGCTTTGATCATGTTGCACCTAATTTTCACCAAAATTGCTATTTTATCTCTTAAACTTTATGCATGATATTTTATATGTATAAATGATTTCAATTAATCCGGGAATTAGATAATAGGCCTATTTGAATTAAATCATACCTTGTCAATTTTATGCCATGATCTATTTGTCAGCCTAGGATGTGGAATTATAGTTGGTTAATATTGATAATCAACCTGGGCTAGTTAGACCGTCATAGATTGCTTAGCCATGCCACATCATCACATGTGTCCGAATGTTGATACTTAATCTTGACTAATGGAATAGGGAACAATGTTTATGAATTGGTGTGTCATGTGTCGTCACACAGTGATATCAAGTTGTCGTGGCGAGGAGGTCACACATCTAGATTGAAATGTTGATTGCATGTGGTGCTTGGTAATCAACTGGGGTGGTAATGATTTTAGATTGGGGCAAGTGGCAAGGGGCAGTGTGCCAAGGTAGGCCAGGGTTGGCAGGGGTATGTGGAAGTCTTGCCTTAATCAACTTAAGGACTTAACCTTGCAAGCCTTTGACCTGAGTCCTTCTTGCAACCACATGTCTGGAATGGGACAGCCTAGCTGAATAATTTGTGAAACCTAGATTTGATCATCGTCGTGGTGAATAGTGAGTCCCGGGTTACGGTTTAACTCACATTGCGCAATGTAAGGACCCGAATCCACTGATTCGAACCCACTGTGTTTACCGCACTAGTCCCAGGATCAACGCTAGTGCACACAGCTTAACATTGGTACATATCACATCATACACAACGATAATAGAATAATAGTTCCTTTATTCATATAGCTAAATGTATGATCTTATGACCAACTTACATTATTAAGCCACGCAGGGCATGACTGAAAATATAAACTAATAATTATGCAGCGGAAAGTAGAAAACGTAGATAGCTCATCAGTTCACCATGTGCAACCGACAAGGCTCGGACCCTAATGACTCGTGTCTTCTGGACTTCCTCTTCCAACACAGTGTAGATTCTTCAACTGTTGATTATTGTTGTTTGGCAAGGGTGAGTACTTAAGCACTCAACAAGTTGTGCACAGAATGCAATTCTATGTATCTATATGCAAGGCTTATTCCAATGGATAGGCTATCATGGCTATTTTGCAATAAGCGGCATTTATGAACAAATACAGTAAATAGATTGTAAAGAATGTAAAACAAATAACAATAGTAAATAAATTCAGTATTTCTCAAGTAAACCAAGTTTCCAATCCTAAGTCAAATTCCATCTTCCATATGGCCTTCCGCCATCCCAACCAAGTTGTCCAATTAATTAAACTAACCCTTAACTGTAATTCCCGAGCATTGCTCAATACCGCGAGCACGGCTATCCGAATAGTTTCACACTCTGCAGAGGTTATGCACTTTACCCACGTGATACAACCAAACACCACCAAGGCGAGTGATTATAACAAAGCCTTTACAATGCTCTGGCTTAACCCGATACTACCCGCTAAGGTTTCAACACTGGTGGGTCTGAAAACCATAACCAGGGCCCCCCTCTTGCGCCATGTGAATTACACCATAACTCGGGAACTCACACCGACCAAGATAGTACCAAAGTTAAGACATTGCAAATTAATCGGCTAGGTGGCCCATACCGCACATGTGGTTGCATGATTAACTCAGTCAAAGGCTTGCAAGGTTAAGTCCTTAGTGTGATCAAGGCAAGACATCCACATACCTCTCGCCCATCGGGCCCACCTTGGCATACTCGCCCCTTGTCACTTGCCCCAATCTAAATTATTATCACCCAGTTGATTACCAAGCACCACGTGCCATCAACAATTAAACATCGTTGCGTGACATGACTCGCCACAACAACTCAATCTCATCGTGTGATCCCACATGACACACAAGTTCATAACATTGTTCCATATTCCATTAATCAAGATTAATTATCAATGATTCTGACACAAGTGATGACGTGGCATGGCTAAGCAACTAATACGGTCTAAAGCTCCAATGTTGATTATAATTATTAACCAACTATATTAAACCAATCTAGGGTGACAACGGATCATGGCATACAATGACAAGGTAGGGTATAGATCAATCTGGTATATAGCTAAGTCCCAATTTAATTTGAAACAATTGTACACTTGAAATAATATGCAATAGGGTAAAACAAATATAGCAATTTTATAAACATGGGTTCAACATGATCAAAACACAACTTGCCTTGGAATAGGTCCTGATCTGGTTCTGGAACTTGCTCTTGAGTTGCTTGATCTTCCTCCGAAGCGTCGCACAATTCAACGTCTACGCGTACCGAAGGAGAAAAGCAAATAAATTCACCATTAAATAGATCTCAATTTTACAAATTTTTAGAAACTGGAATCACTCAAATCCGAGTTACGATGCAAAAGATATAGCCTTTTGAAGTTTGAAATAAATATCAAATCGAAAATCGAAATTACGAATTAATGATTTATTTTTAATTCGAAAACCGACTTATGACGTAAGCATGACGTCACATATTGGCGTCGCCGTTGGATCGAGCCAATCGACATCGCCACGCGCCCCGGTCCATGGACTCGGTCCACGGGACCGCCCTTGGTCCACCGCAGACGCGGTCCACGGCGCCTCGGCCACCGAGCCCGACACGCGGCGATGCTTGATTGGTCTAACCCCGCGACACAAAGATCCACCGCAAGATTGCATCTAACGGGCGCAGATCTTCAACTTACGTGGCTAAATCGACCGCCAAGTTTGATCTAACGGCTAAAGCTTACGGAGGAGTTCATCGCCACACGACGACGTGGCACGATCTCCACCCTCCACGAGAGATCCGACGGCTCCCGAAGCTTCAACACGACGATGGCGGTGCGGCAACGCAACTTCACCGGGCTTGGGGACGACGACCTCAGCGACGGCGTTCTGGCGATGAAACTGCGACACCTCTTCACGGATCCGACGCGGCGCAAGACGGGGATCTCGGAACTGGCCTTCAAAGCAACGAACTCGGCTTGAACGGCGGCGTAAGAACACGAAACAAGCGGCGGCGCAAGCAACCAACTTCGGCGAGCTCCCAGACGCGCTCTACGGCTGCTCTCGCGAAACGACTCCGACCAAAAGACGCGACGCACAAGGATGAACCTCGAGGTCTACCCCGCCTTTATTTATAGCCTCGGCAAACGTGCTAGAACCGAAACCCTAGATCCTAACGGCGGCGGAAACGTGTCGGCGGCGGACTCCGAGTCCTTCGCGGAGACGACAACCACACACCGTCCGATCTGCTACCAACGGTCAGGATCACACGGCCTCGATCTAATCTTAACCGCCCGCGATTTCTTTCCAACGGCGATGATCAGCCCGAGTCCCGAACCGGTATGACAAGATCCCACCCGCGCGATCTCGATCCAACGGCGGAGATGCGATTTCGGCAGCCAAATGGGCGCGCTTCTCCGAGCCACTGCAAGACAAGACACTGGCCGAGCCCATTACTGTTCAAAGGTTTTTCAACAGGTTTTTCCAATTAAAATAATCACCGAAATTCCTTTTATTTATTTTAGGCGATAAAATAATCAGGAAAAATCCAAGAAAAATCTCAAAAATACTTTGAGACATTCTGGACTTAAATAAAATATTTTTGGCAAAACATTATTTTAACTTTGCATAAATTTAAGTAGATTTGAATAAAAGGCAATAAACTTGATTTGAATTTAATTCCAATAAATCCAGAAAAATCCAAATAAATTCCAGAAAATCACAAATGCACATTTAAGCAATAAAAACTTAATTAAGCCGAATTTTTGGGATGTTACACGCAAGAGGGGGGCCCTGTTGTGGTGGTTTAACCCTTCAGTGTTGAAACCTTAGCGAGCAGTTCTGGGTCTAGGTGTAGCATTGTAAAGGCTTTGTTACGATCACTCGCCTTGGTGGTGTTTGGTTGTATCGTGTGGGTAAAGTGCATAACCTCTGCAGAGTGTACAATCTATTCGAATAGCCGTGCTCACGGTATTGGGCAATGCTCGGGAATTACAGTTAAGGGTTAGACTTTTGTTAAACAAAAACCTATTGGGATGGCAAGGTGCCATGGAAGGTGGAAATTGATTTAGGATTAGGAACTTGGTGTATTTCAGAAATACCGAATTTATTAATTACTGTATTTGTTTTACTACTTTCCAATCTATTTATTATATTCTTGTTAAATGCTGCTTTATTGCAAAATAGCCATATTAGCCATTCCTTTGGATTAAGCCAAGCATATAGAATATTAGACTTGCATTGCTGTGCACAACTTGTTGAGTGCTTTATATACTCACCCCAACAACAACAACTTCAGAAGAGGAAGAATCTACGCCCTTCGTGGAGGAGGATTATATGGATGTGAATGCTTAGGGTCCGAGCCTCATCAGTTGCCTGCGGTGAACTGGGGAGCTGCTACGCTTATTTATTTTTTTCCGCTACTGCTTATTTGCTATTTCTTTTATAAGCCTTGTGTGGCAATAATCATGTAAGACAACAGTTACTATTAATTATTAAAGTTATGCTATATTCCGCTGTGTATAACTATGATAGCATCTATGTTGAGCCTGTGTGCACTAGCGTGATCCTGGACTAGTGCGGTATACACAGAGGGTTTGGATTTGCAAATTCGGGTCCCGACACCTTCTAAAACCTTCGCTGTAACCCCGAATCGGCCCAGACAGCCTATCTTTAGCCGATTGCTTTGGCCAATCGTCGCGGGGGTAATGCTCCATCGGGCATGTATACGGGGATGGAAGTGCTACTCCCCTTTCCCAACAAAACTGCCAAAAAGGACATCTTCTATGGGCCCTCTCCACATTTTCAGTGTGATATAAATTATCCGATCGGCGAGCAGGATATCGTGGTCGGCTATTCATCCTTTCATATTTATCCATCAATTGTGAAAACGTTGGTCCCGGCCTTTTGGCCGATTGCTTTGATGGCGATTTTTCAGCTTTGTACCATTTACCCACCCGAGGATTACCCTTGGGGTTAATAGTCCTTGAATTTTTTCCTTCGTGATCGGCTTCTATTTGTAATGAGCCGATAGTAATTTTCAGCGTTTGACCACCGTCTGAATTCGGCTGAATATTGACCTGCCGATCCTTCTTTGGCTCATCATGCATCGGCTCCTTTCCTTTAGCCGAACATTGAACCATGTTGATTGGAAATGGATCAGCATCGAATTGCATGGTCAGCTTGTCAGCAAATTTTAGCCGATCGTCCTCAATAGCCGACTGGATCTGTTGACGGAAAATATTGCAGTCATTAGTATTGTGAGAAAAAGAATGGTGCCACTTGCAATACCTACGTTTCTTGATCTCGTCAGCTGATGGTATAACATGTCCCTCGGGTAACCGTATTATCTTTTCTTGTAATAACAGATCAAAAATACGATCACATTTTGAAACATCAAAGGCATATTTAACTTCCGACTTATTTCTAGTCGGCTTTAGCTAAGAACAGACTACGGACTTTTTAGAGCCCTTCACCCATTCGGCTTATTTATTTCTGCTTCATCGTCTTCTGAAGAATCATTGGGATAATATTCGACCATATTGACTTTGGCCTTGTCCTTCTCCTTATTATTATTGTTCTTGAATCTAGCTTTAAATGCTTTACTATCAGGGAATCGGCTTTCTTGAGCCGATACACGATGAAGCAAGTGACTTAAGTCAACGAACTCTTGCCCTCCAAACTTCTCCCTAAGCGGAGGAATCAATCCTTGAAACGCCAAATCAGCAAGTTGATTATCGGGCAGAGTGACGCTAAAACATCGATTCCTAGTTTCCCTAAACATTTTAATGTAATCGCCATCGATTCCCCAAATTTACGTGGACGAGCTTAGATCGGAAATACTGAGCTCCAAACTGCCCAAAAGAAGTATTCATGAAATCGGCTTTCCAAATCGTTCCATAAGTGGACCGAATTCGGAGGTTAATAGGTAAACCAGGTAAAAGCTGCTCCGGATAATGACAACGGGAACAATCTTATTTTTAATCCATCGGACTGAGCCGCTTCGCCGCATTGAGCGATAAAGCGTCCGATGTGTTCCAAAGTTGTAGTTGAATCATCGCCAGAGAATTTCGCAAAGTCTGGTACTCTGAAATTATGAGGGTATGGCATACGATCTATGTAATCAGGATACAGCTTTCTATAGCCGATAACCTTTCCCTTAGGCTGTATGCCGAACTGGTCCCGTAAAACAGCGAAGATCTGATCGGCCCAATTTACATTATCGGCCATTAGCATAGCAGGCCCTTGATAATTTTGGTCATAGTTGGCAGCCTGCCCCCCGAGTGCAAGCTCGGGTTGCCAATTATGCTGCATCGTCGGCACACGACTATACTGATCATGCCGATTATGCCTGACTTGAGGTTCCGGTACTGGGACAAACGGTTCTGAGTATGTTAATACCCTATGTGGACCTGGGTTTCTAAGCACGGTAGGATCTTGTGAGTATCTCTCGGAGCCAATCGGCTGTGGAACCGATTGGGGAAAAGCATAGAACGGAGCCGATGGCGGCAGATTTATTGATGCATCTAACTTAGCGGTGTTGGTGTAGGAGTGGTAATGGCTCACCCCACTTGACCGAGGATCTCTAGGAAATATTACGATCGGCTGAGTAGGCATCATGGTAGGGAGTGAGGTTATAGCCGACGGTTTAGGATCGGCTGTTGAGCTCTGCGTATTTTGTGCTACTGAAAAAATAGGATAATTCGGCAGAGCTTGTAATGGGTCAAGCAGACTTCCTGACGAGGCTAACTCTGGGCTATAGATTTGACGCTATTTGCTATCATCGGCTTGAGCGTTGTCACGAGAGCCGATGATTGATTTATTAAGGCGTGGTGCACATACTGATTAATCATAGCCGATAATTCGGCTTGAGCAGGCAGATATCGGCTTACCGGTTTTGTGACACCCGCATCTCCCAGGGCGTTGACCGTCGACAGGGCGGATTTTTGAGTGACACCATGTCTGGTTTTCTGATAACAGCTCCAATGCAATTTTTCGAGCCTCTATTTCCTGACGTTGTTCCACGGTCAAATCGTCCATTGTTGGGACGATTATGGCTTCTGCGTTCAGATCGGATGGTGGAATCGACTTTCCTGATGAAGACATTGGTCCCACCGGACGTGCCAAGAGTGTGTTGGCGTCAAAAACTTAATGTAGGGTTCCTGATAGCAGCACACCAGACGAACACACCGAGTTCAGAGCGTGCCAGTCGATTTGACCTGTAACCGACAAGGTAAAAATATAAAATTTACTCAAAAGCCGATCGTAACGATCAATCAGCTCAGACTCAATCAGCTTGAAGCCGATTAAGATCAAAGTAACGGGGTAAGTGTAACTAGCCGATTAAGGCTAATCAGAGGATAAAGGTAGGTCGATTCCGAAGAAGGCGATGCGCAACAAAATCAGAACAAATCAAACCTGGGGGTGTAATTGACGAAGATCAACAATCAGCGATGCGCAACATTATTGATCAAAATCGATTACAAAGAGAGATCTAAATTACAGAGGCTACTCCTAGTCGACAGGAAAAAGTAGAAAAGTAAAAGCTGGTTGATTGTATTGTGTTCTTCTCGTTGCAGCTTGCTCTGGTCCTTGTTTTATACCCTTCGGCCGATCGTGTTCGACTACAACACGTTTCAAGTCTTGATCCGTATTGGCCTTATCTCGGACAGTTATTTCCTTAAAGATCTTGCCGTTACCAAAATATCTCCAAACCTTTCCAACCTATCCGTTAATTCCCATATCTTTGATTTTATTGCCGATTTTGACTAGACTTGCCAAATTTTGGTACAAACACATAGCTAGTTCTTTTCTCATCGATATACGGGGCCACATCAGTCATGTGTTGCAAAACCGTGAAATGGGCTTTTGAGCACGTAGCTGGATCAGGTGTAATTGCTTTTCTTTCGATGGTCCCGATACCCTGGAGCCTGCCCTAATGGCAGGATCGAGGCACACCTATCGGCTGGACCTGAGCTATGTAATCCACATAGAATTCGATGACCTCGTCGGTTGCATAACCTTCGACAATGCTACCCTCCAGTCGAAATCGATTCCATACGTAAGACTTGAGAATTCTCATGTACCTCTCGAATGGGTACATGCTACGTAGGATAATGGGTCCGCACATCTTTATCTCCCTCATGAGGTGAACAATGAGATAGACCATGATATCGAAAAACAACGGAGGAAAATACATCTCATGATTACATAGAGTCATTACCACCTCGACCTGTAGAGCATCTAGTCCTTCAGGACCTTACTCGGTAAGATACTTCTAATTGCTATAGGGAGTATCTGTGTCATAAGCACATGACAATCATGAGACTTCATGCCAGTTAAACTCAAATCTTGAATCGAAACAAGTCTCTTCATGTTGGAGGAGTAACCGGACAGAACTTTCATAGAGTGTAACAAGCAGGTTCGCAGTACGTTCGGCCTTTATTAGTCTCTTTCGGTGCTAACTCAGGTCTGATGCCCATATCGATCAAGTTAAGCCGTGCGTTGATACCATCCTTTGTTTTGCCCTTATTGTTCAGTAAGAGACCAATCAAGCTATCACAGACATTCTTCTCTACGTGCATCACGTCGATGCAGTGCCGAACTTCTAGGTGCTTCCAATAAGCTAGGTCACAAAATATTGATATCTTCTTCCACATTCTCACAGGTCCTCAATTTACGTCCCTTTCCAAGCGCAACATCCAAGTTCTTAACCATATCATGAATGTCTGTCCTGCTTAAAGACTTTGGAGCTAAACCGTCTTCGATAGTTTCATGGAATTGTTTCTTCATCTTGCGATATGGGTGATTCCTTCGAAGGAACCTACAGTGACGCATGTACACAGTTTTGCATGAGTGATTCAACCACACACTCTCAGTATCATCCAAGCAGTCAGTACAGGCTTTGACTCCTTTTCTACTCTGCCCTAACAGGTTAGCAAGGGCAGGATAATCATTTATGATGTAGAATAACAAGTAGTGCAAAGTGAAGTACCGAGAGTTTATGGCTCCTTTTCTTTGCACTCTCGGTATCATCCAAGTAGTGAAGTACCGAGAGTTTCAGGTTACCAACAGGCAGACTAATGATTATTGTATTGCTCAAGATAGACAAAGGAGGAATATTCAATTGCCTGCTAGATATCGTGACACTGATAATATGGTGTATTATGCTTTTCTTGCTGCACAAGATATTTGTAATACTTTTAAACCTTCTTATTCTGAAGCTATCTCATGTAAAGATTCTTCTAAGTGGTTGACAGCTATGAATGAAGAAATTGAGAACCTTCATAAAAATTGTACATGAGATTTGGTTGAGCTTCCGAAAGGTAAGAGATCTTTAAAGTGCAAATAGTTATATAAGAAGGATGGTATTTCTGGAGTTTAACCTGCAAGATGGAAAGCCCATTTAGTGGTAAAATGATTTGACCAAAAAGAAGGCATTGACTTCAATGAAGTTTTTTCTCCATTTGTATGCCACTCATCCATACGGGTTATGCTTGCTTTTGTTTCTTTATTTGATTTGGAATTAGAGCAACTTGATGTTAAAACTACTTTCTTACATGGAGATTTAGAAGAGGAGATTTGTATGACACAACTTGAAGGTTTTGTTACTCTAGGAAATGAGCATTTAGTTTGCCATTTGAAAAAGTCTCTCTATGGTCTTAAACAAGCCCATAAGTAGTGGTATAAAAGGTTTGATTTCATTATGATTGCACAACAATATTCTCGTAGCAATTATGATAACTATGTCTACTTCAAACATTTTTCAAATGGATAATTTGATTATTTGCTACTCTATGTTGATGAAATGCTTATTACTTCTCATGACAAGTCCTTGATTAAGTAGTTGAAGGCTCAACTTAGTCATGAATTTGAAATGAAAGATCTTGGTCCAGCTAAGAAAATTCTTAGGATGGAAATTTAGCGTGACCGCAAAGCTGGTACATTATTTCTATTTTAGGAAAGCTACATTGAGAAGATTCTTGATAAATTTAATCTCAGTGATTGCAAACCTATTTCTACACCTTTTGCCTCACATTAAATTATCTTCAAGTCAGTGTCCTATTAATGTTGAAGATAAAGACTATATGTCCCGTGTTCCTTACTCTAGTGCAGATGGAAATCTCATGAATGCTATGATTTGCACTAGACCAGATTTGGCTCATATAGTTAGTGTGGTTAGCGATTTATACATAATCCTGGCAAATAACATTGGAATGATGTTAAATGGATTCTTCGTTATTTGAAAGGAACTTCTAATTTTAGCTTGATTTTTTATAAGAATAAAACAAAGACAAATAATGTTGTTGGGTTTGTTGATTCTGATTTATGCCGGTGATCTTGATAAATTTAAGAATGTCAACTTATGGATATATCTTCTCATTATGTGGTTCTGCAGTCAGTTGGAAAGCATCTTTACAGCCTATTACAGCTCTTTCTACTATTGAATCTGAGTATGTTGCTGCTACCGAAGGTGTAAAAGAAGCTATTTGGTTACGAGGCCTGATTTCTGACTTGGTATTTCAATGGAAACTATATCTATTTATTATGATAGCCAGAGTGTTATTTGTTTGACCAATAATGATATGTCTCATACCAAGAGCAAGCACACTGATATCAAGTACCATTTTATCTATGATATTGTTACTGAAGAACAAGTTGTTGTGAAAAAGATACATACTGATGACAATCCTACTGACATGCTCCCAAAGGCACTTTCAAATACTAAGTTCAAGTATTGCCGTGTTCTTGGTTTGTATTCATGGTGCTTACTTACCCCCTTAGGGGTTTTCCGGAGACAATTTCATTATAGATTTTGAGTCAAAGGGAGGCTTGTTAGGGATAATCACGGATTCCTAAATATCCAATCTTTCAATATACAAATATTTCCATACTTAGACTCTATTTTGGCTATATATTGCCACCCCTATGTACAAGTAAAGCTAAACGAAAATAGTGGATTTGTCTTGTTGGGATCCGGATTTGCAAATCCGAAACCCTCTGTGTATATTGTACTAGTTCAGGATCACGCTAGTGCACACAGTGGAAACATAGATGCCATACCATATCATTCAATGAATTAACTAAGAAAGAAGCAAACTATTATTAAATAAAGCATCCGACCTTATGGTCAATGTTTACACTACTATGCTTTAATGGCTTAAGAAACAAATAAACTGTTGTAGCGAAAATAAAATAACTTAAGCCATTTGACATGCCACAGGCAATCGTTTAGGGAACGCCTTCCTAATCCACGTAGTCTTCATAATACTCCTCCTCATAGGATCTAGTATTTCCTGGTTCTTCCTTAGCAACTGATCAACAAATGCGTATAGCTATGAGTACAAAAAGTACTCAGCAAGCCGCTGGGGAATGATGCAATATATTCATGAGACTTGATAAAAGATAGACATATGGTTCTTTTGCAGAAAGCAATAACTTAAATTGAAGTACAGTAAATAGATTGAAAGCATATTTATGAAAAGATAGTAAATAATTGGTAAGTCAATGGTAAACAATATGAAAAATGGCGAGACATCACCCTACACCATCTAAAATAATTATCAAACCACTAAGTTCAACAGTGTAACTTTAGACAACAAAACAACAGTGAGCTCCCTGTTCACATCCCAACAACAACACCTTCCAATATTTCACAAAACACTCTATACCTTATGTGAAATTCTCGGGCATGTCCATGACCGCGGACACGGCTATTTGAATAGTTTTACACTCTGCAGAGGTTGTACTTCTTTACCTACAAGACATGATCGTCTCTTGTTGCCATGCAATTAACACACTTTCTTTGGTGTGTCGGTAGAGAGATCATGACAAAGTCTTTATAATGCCCTGTCTAAACTCGGTACTGCCTTCTAAGGTTTCGCCCCTCAGGGCCCCCTATTGAGCCATATGAATCTACCCGTCCATCTCGGAACCTACACCAACAATTGGCAGTACTCAAGGCTAGACATTGCAAATTAATCAGCTAGGTCTGTCCCATACCAGACTTGTGGCTGTACGGTGAGGATCAGTTCAATGACGCACAAGATTAAGTCCTTAAGTTGTCCCAGGCAAGACATCCACATCCTAACTGTGCTGAAAGCACCCCATTTACTACACGATCACTTGCCTTAGGGAAAACAAATTCATTCAACCAAAACCAATGGCAACCCTGCCATGGTACAACAAATTTTACAACAGTGGCTATCGCCCACAATTCAATATCTCATTAAGTCAAGATTAACATTATTCAACATGTGATATGAATCCCATCGTATAACTAAGCATGTCTAAGCATAGCTACAATAACCCAATGCTGGTAATATGATCATGTCCAACAAATAATATCCAAACCTAGAGTTAACAATGGATACATGGTATTCCAATAATCAAGGTGGAATAATGTCAACTGGGTACATAGCAATTCCTATGAAATAATCATTGATACACAAATAGCACGCAATTGTATAAAACAAAGTATTTTTGCAAACAGAGGTTCAATATGATAAAAGGTTACGACTTGCCTTGCTGATCTGTTGCTGTATCTTGGTCTTCAAATTCTCCGTTCGCTCCCTTAGAATTAGCGTCTACCGGAAAAAGCAACAAATCTAAATATATACCAAACATAGACTTAAACATGCTCAAAATTGAAAATAAATAGCTCTGGGATGTAGAGCTTGATTTTAGAAAAATTTAGAAATTTGAATAGCCTCAATCGGAGTTCGTATGAGAGAGAATGGGCCTCTGAAAGATTAAATTCAGAGAAAATACTGAAAACGAGAAGAACTGAATTTTTTATTTATTTTTCTACTAGAAAATCAATTAATGACGTATTGCTGATGTCAACAATTAATTTTTCGAAATAAAAATAAATCAGAAAATCCTCATTTCGCTGACATGTAGGACCCTCGGTCCATGGACCGAGTCCACGGAGAGGCCAAAGTTTACGGTAGACTGGGTCTGCGAAATAGAAGCTAGGGCTAACTTCGGTGCTTGCGTGGATGCTGACGTAGGCGGTTGATGAGGCGCTTACGCGGACTGGCCACGTGTCGCGCATCCAGCGGCTAGGTTGGATCGGGTGGCAGAGGACCACGAAGGCGGTTGCGGCAATGTGGCGAGATCCTGAGCCTCCACCGCGGATCGGATGGCCAGGGTTCGTGACGAAGCTCCGACGAGAGGCGGCGACGCAAACTGACCGAACGCGAGGAAGAAGGCGCGGGTTACGGCGAAACCTAATCGGATCGAGCACGAGTATTGGCAGATTGGGAAGAAGACGATGGACCGGTGGCGGAGATCGACGTGGATGAAGATCACGGCTGCAGCGACGCAACTTCGGCGAGCTCGGGCGAAGCAACGGCGACGGCTTAAGCGACGGGAGAGGGGGTGATGGGTACGGTGGAGAACAGGGAACCTCGGAGGGTGGGCGGCACATCCTTAAATTCCCTTGGGGGCACGAATCTCACGGACTCCGAGATGGCGGCGCGGGCGCGATTTGGATATGGGCGGCGCTACGGTTTGCGGCGACAAGCATGTGCTGCTGGGCCGAGTAGAGGCGGAGCGGGCCAGGGCGAAGCGGACCGGGGCGGAGTGGGCCAAGGAAAAATAGGAGTGGGCTTGAGGAAAATTTCGGTCCGAGGGGGTTTTCGAAAATAAAAAAACATTTTCCAATTAAGAAAATTCTAGAAATTCGAATAAAAGCAAATAAATTCAAATAAATAGCAAACAAATTCAGAAAAATCTCATATAATTCATAAAAATTCATTGGAGCATAATGAACCCAACTATAAAAAATACAGAAATCTTTTGTTTGATGTATAGTTTAATCAAACTAAATCCTTTATTAATAGAAAATTCAAATTAAGATTTGATTAATCTAAGAAAAATGTAAATGGTTCATTTTCAAATTCAAACATTGCAAAACTCAAATTTTAGGATGCTACATGTCTCCTATTGTTTTTTCTCCACCGTGAGGTTTTTCACGTAAAAACCTTGTTCCTGTTTTTGTACTCTTTCTAACCCTAACAAGAACAAAGGAGACTTGAGGACAATGGCAACGCATGCAAACACTCCGAAATCTATGTTACTTCGAGACCATTCGGTAACCACAACGGCAAGGGGAAACTAGTCGGCGGCGGTAGCGATGGTGACTCCTCACTACTCGAACACGGATAAAACATTTATTTGTTTCATTCAACATTTCAAGGATACCACACATTAGTTCTGAACTCCTTGACAAATCTGCAGAAACGATCTGAAAATCATGGTGTGTGTATATATATTGATGAACAACTGATGCTTTTAGCTTGCAAGCAGCTCATCGGGTTATTGCCGTGCAGTCATGCATATGTCGATGTATTTAGCACCAGCCGCTCTTTTGTTCGACAGCTATTACCAGCCATTTTTTTGCAAGGAAGCATGCTTCCGTACGTCTTCATGCATTTGCCTATTAAATGATCATCGCACGGATGACCCTTGCGCCAACCTGTGCAAGAACTGCAATCTTTTTCTTTCAAAAAAAAACTTCTATGGCACTGATTAAATGTGTAATTTTTATGATGAAGCTAGGGGTGAAAACGGTCAGATATTTTTCATCTGATTCGGGACTTGATCTAGTCAAGATCAGATTCAAGACCGGATTTGACTATCCGATCAGATCCGGGACGAGATCCGGATACTTGAATCGGGATTTGGGATTGGAGCAACTAATATCCGATAAATACGGAACGGGATCCGGATATCCTGTTTTTTCCTATTCGGATATCATTAAGGTCCAGCACATTTTCATCATATTTTTTTTCATGGCAACCTATTTATATTGATAATTAGTTGGTTGTATTGATCCTCAAGTAGCATATTCTTTCTATAACTTATATTTGGTTTGATTGATATATAACTTGCTACTATGGTTTTAATTCAACATATCTAAATCTATATATGCGTGTATATATCTTTATCCGTTTTCTATTTGAATCCGTCACATATCTGTCCCGTATCCATATCTTGAATAACCCGGATTCATATCCGTATCCAGCTAGCTCGTATTCGGTTTCGAATTCAGGGAAAAAAATATAGATTAAGATACAGAAAGAGCAATATCCATCTATATCCGGCATATTTTCACCTGAGATGAAGCTGTATATACTTCGATAAAACACCCATCGCCCAAAGAACAGCATATAGAAAAACAGCGCATGTGAGGAATTGCCCCCAAAATTTTGTGGAATGGAATTGCATGTCCACCACTCATAGATATGTAGCTTTCAACTTCCAAGCAATGACTACTAGACCAATCATGTTGGCCCAGACCATTTGCGAATTGCGAGAGCCGAGAGGACACTTGTCCAAACTGGAAGTATGTTCTTTCTGAAAATATTCTTGTAGATTTGGTGCCTAAACGAATAATGGTTTTCATGCTTCCACCGAAAGATGAGTTTCTACGCGATAACTTCCCTTTTTCATTATGGTTTAATTAACAGGAAGAAATGTATGGTGCCTGTGAGTATGACAAGCATACAAAGTTCATAAATTAGTTTTTTTGAGAGCGTGAAGGAGGCTGCGTATCATATTTATGAGAAGAACGAACATATCTGAAAAAAGAAGAAATAACATAGTATTAGTATGTTGTCACCGATTTTACACTAATATTAATACCAATATTAATACCTTTTTCCTCTAGTTTATCATATAATAATTGATCATTTGAGTCATTTGGCTACTAACCGTAACAAATTTTAGAGATGTTTGCAAATGCGTTGGTGATGCAAGTACTAAGCAAAAACACGTCATACTTTGCTATAGATCCCAGTAACTTTCGGGCCTCCGGAACAGCCCAAGGCGACTTCGGAGGAACGAGCCACCCAACCAAGAGAGTCCCACCCCCTTATCCTTCTCCCTCTCCATGCCGCAGGTGGTCGTCAGCTAGCCGACGGCAGCGGCGGGGTCTTCTTCAATTCTCTTTTCAGCTCAATCCCCAAATCCAAGTGCCGGCGTCCAAGGATCAGGTGTTGGTGGCGACGAGCCCCATTGGTGAGATCGGGTTGGTGGTGATGAGCGTCGGTTGGAGCAGCTGGTGGGGTGAAGCTCCATGGGGACTAGCATTGGGGCCGACGTTGGGACTGAGCTGCGCTTCCTTCCTGGTGCTTCTCGCGGTTAACAGATCTAGCCAGATCTACCCTCCTTCTTGCCAGATTTGGTTGGTGCGGCGGTGCGTGAGATGCATGCCGAGGTTGTGCGGGCTAGGTGGTCCATGTAGGCACGGTGAGGTCGGTGTTCTCCTTGGCGGTGAGGTCGTGGTCGTCGATGTCTTAAAGGCGGTGGTGGTGGCTCGGGCAGGTCGAGGCGGTGGTGAGGTTTCCTGTCGAGTGGGCAATTCAATCTAACTACGGTGAAATCCGAAGCAGGTGCTTCGGTCACGGGCATCTCTCAAGCGTCCTTGAGGCATATGACGGGGAACCATTGCGGACGCCAGCTTGAGTCGATGCGGACAAGATGGCCTGGAGGTTAGAGAGGTGTTAGCCTCACAGGCCAGCAGTCGGCACAGCAGGTTTGGAGCTCAGGGTGGCCATCGATCTGGGTTCGCTGGGCGGCGGTAGCACATAGCCTGCGGCATCGTAGGTCAAGGTGATCTAGAGTCGGCTAGAAGAAGAAGCCGTAGCTCGGCCAGAGATGGCGGCCGGGAAGGAGATGGCCCGAGTTAGCAGGAGTTCGGCGTCGCAAGTCGAGAAGGCGGCGCAGGTCTAAGCTCAAGACGACCGTGAATGGCGAGGCCGGCCGAGGCAACAGACGAGGCCCGAGAGGAGGCTATGCGTCGACGTGGGTGCGGGGCTCAGGCTGGCCGTTGGCGGGGCGGGATGCGGTTGCCGAAGATGACGAGCGATGAGGCCAGGCTGGGATTGAGGGTCGTCTTGTTTGTCGCCGCTCAATAAGGTGTTGGTTTTTAGCTGGTGTATGTGGTGCCTTGTGGGAGCTCCGTTAGGGCTCTTTCTCAAATGCTGGTGTCTCCTATGCTATGACTGGAGTCGGTGTCTATGTAATCGCCTCTCCGAAGGCTATTGTTTGTTTCCTTCTCTTCTGAAATGAATGGCAGAACTCCTACCCTTAGTTTCAAATATTTAGCTACAAAAGAGTTGAAAAAGAGCTTTCTCAGGAATTGTGCCAAATGAACTTAATCAAATGACAAAATGGAGGTTATCCTGACATCCAGCCCTTCGAAATGATCAAAATGCTTATATTATTTGTCTAAATTAGAGATCATATGCAAAAGTTATGAATCATGGATGTTTACAGAACCTGGCTGTCAGACCTCCTTGCGTGGGCTGGCGCTTGAAAGCACAAAGCTCCCATTTGAAGCCTAATAACCATAGTTTGGCCTGGTGCCAGTCATGGAAGGTTTTGGAAAGGAGAAACACGACTTCGACTTGGTACAGAGTCCTGCGCAGCCCCTCTGTTTCCCTGCGCCTCCTGGCTCAAATAGCCTCTTCATGCTATTCTCGACTGGGACTGCTCCTCTCAGGTCCTTATATAAGAAGAGGCAGCGACTATTACATAAAGACCTATATAAGACATCTCATTATAGATAGTTTTTAAAAACCATCTGTGTTAAAGCTAATCACAGATGGTTTTGCAACCACGACCATCAAAGTTATAGGACGTGCTAAGAAGCATCTGTGATAAGCTAATATCACAGACAGTTCATGGTACAAATCGTCTGTGAAGTATCAAAGACGGTTTGTACCACGAACCGTCTGTGATATTAACTTGTCACAGACGGTTTTTAATGTAATCGTCCGTGATAATACTTCCCTATTTTATATATCATTTTAGGGTTTGTACCCACTGCACTCCTCATCCAAACAAAATCTTACAAATGACCCTCAGCCTCTTTCCTAAGCCCGTCGCCGCTACCCGTCCTCGACACCATCGCCCCAGAGCCCGTCGCTGCCTCCTCCCCTGAGCCTGTCGCTGCCTTCTCCTCGAGCCCTAAGGTCTCCGTGAGCTCTCGATCATATGGTTAATTTGGACATTATTCATCATTTATTCTTTGATTGTATTTTTGCTAAGATTGTTTGGGCTTCTGGTTCTAAAATGTGTCATAAAGTAATTGTTCTTGATGTTGGGCTTCTGATTCTAAAATGGGCATATTAGCTGGAATAAACTTTTTTCTATTGTTTTAGTTTTCAGTTTTTGCCAAGAATTGAAAATTGATTGCCTTGTTTATGCTATGTAGTCACTATTCATGCCAAATTGCTTTGTATGGGCTGTTATTGTTTGTAGATTTATGCTTTGTATTGATGATTCAAGGTTATTAATTTGGTCGAAACATATCAAAGTTGGATGTTAGGAGGGCAAGACCATGTGTCATGTTGGGAGTTAGCAAAATGGGAGTTCAACCTTGTTAGCTAATACTAAGTTGAGGTCTCAAAAGGAAACTTTGTTAGTAGTATTTGCGAAAACAAGAGCTATTGGGCATTACAAATCAGATACATTATCTTCCATAAACCTGTGTTGGTGATTTGTTAATTTGATGAATTTGAAGTAAAAGTAGTTTTGTAGTATTGTGAGGGGCCTCAGCTCATCTGTTTTAAGTCGGTGCGACTTTTGATAGAGTTGTTGTTGTGCATGTCTGGGATCATGGGTTTGCACTGTAGCTAGGTCAATTGCTTTATCTACTCAAAAGGAATAAAAGAATAGTGAATGAATAGTGAATATGCTTGGTCTATTAACTTCACCAGTTTTCGATCTGGCTTAAAAGTTAAGCACTATCTTCATGTTGCATCTATGCATGATTAGAGGACTAAGTTTTTCATAACATTAAAACCTCACCTTGATGTTGAATGTAGATGTTTAACTTATTGAGAGAGGGAGTAATTTAGATGATCATTTGAAATTATGCAATTTACAAATAGTAATCCAATTATAGAAAGTATAAAAATAATAGGTTGCAAGGATAGAAGAAAATAAAACCCTGGCTACATCTGTCGTAATTCATCGTATATTTATTTATGTCTTAGTGACTGCAAATTGCACAAATAAAATGGATCCTACAAACAAGATATACGATATGGAAAAGTTGTTGGATGCTAAACAAAAACTTAAGATAGAGATAGAACAACTGAAGGAAAAGTCTGATGTAATGGAGCAAAACAGAACTGAAGAAGATTCTAAGTTAACAAAAATGATTTATGACATGAAACAGAAACTAAAAGACATAGATGACAAATCGCAAGATATTGAATCTCTTAACAAGGTACTCATCATTAAAAAGGGCAGAGCGAATGAAGAGCGGGAAGAAGCCAAAGCTGAGCTTATAGAGGTAATATAAAGGTTTTTAGTATTTAATTCGATGTGTGGTTGCTGATAATATACCAAGACACCCTTTTCACAACGACATGATCTCTTTTGTAGGGATTAAGAGATATGACTAGAAGTCAATCAGTTATTGGTGTCAAACAAATGGGCACTGTGCTAGAGCTATGGAACTTCAGGGAGAACCGAAAAGCTTCTATTGTGAAAGCTATGGCACATATGATGGCAGACATAGAAAAGCCTTAAGGTTTCCTTGTCTTGATATATCAAATAATGTTTCTCAATGTATGCTTTTTGATATTTGTGGTATCACTTTAATAAACATGATGAGGGCATCAACATTCGCCAAGTTCCACTAGATAAAATGTGTTGGCTTATGCTCATTTCCTTTTCTCTAGATTGTTATAATGTTTTTGCTATCGGCCGTGCTGTTGCTAGTTTTGGTACTTCGATCCATTGGCATGAATCTTCCAACAAAGCCAGCATTCTTATCAAAGTTTTTGTGCCCTCTTCTAATGTCATTCCAGAAAGTCTATTAGTGGTTGTTGGTGATGAGCCGAGTGCTAAATGTTGGGACATCCCTTGTTTTATTCTTTGTGAAGAGTCGTTACCTCAATATCCAGATGATGATCCAGTTCCTCCACTTGGGGTACCTACTCACCCAAAGCCCCTTGTTCTTTCTTGCTAGTTAGGGCTTGCTCCTACTCCGGGTCATCAGGCCATAATGGAACACTCCTACAATTTTGGTGTAGGTAGTGCTGCCTTTGCTGCTCAAGTGCATGATACTTAAGCTGCTTCCAATGCATTTGTTGATGATCCTCTTGGTGGGGACACTGTTGGTGCTGATATGGCTGTGGACACTGCTTCTGTGGATTCAATGTCATCAACTCCTTTGCAACCCTCTACTCTGGAGCTCAGTAAGGCAAACATTGGAACTTTAGCTGTTTATTAATTGTATGTCCTTTGTGCAAGAGATGCTTGCTGGTTTTGATATGAAGCATAATTCCATTATGGACTTGGCTTGGAACTCTGTGGCCATCTAGGATGAGGTGGTGAACAGAAAGTTCTTTGTTACTGTCGTTACAGCTCCAAGGGTTCGAATGTGGGTTGTTCTCTTCTTGAGATCAATGAGGATGATGTTGTTAATATATTTGCTCCAATGAAGACCCCAAAAAAGGAACCGACGAAAGTATCCAGTGCCTCTGGATTCTTCCCTGCTTCGTCGTAGTGCTAGGCTAAATGCGAACAAGAAGGATTTTAAAGATAAGACCAGCGCTAGTCTCTTGGCGCCTGCTTATGAGGGGTGCAAGCGTTCAAATGCTTCGTCTGTGAAATCTGCTCCTTTTCTAATGGTGGACCTTGCTCACGGCATTGGAATTAACTTTTGCCAGGTGCCTCCCAATGAGTTGTCTGAGGCAGCTCCGATGCCGGATAATGTAAACTAATCAATGATCCTTTTCAGTCTTTGGTTTAGTTGGCTTTGGGAGCTATTATGTCCTAGTCATGCTTCTTCCTTTTTTAATGCAATGTATTCTATATGGTAGGCCTTTGGGCCATCTAGATGGCATTGCTGGACATGTCGGTATGCTACTATATGTAATAACTGTGGCATTTCAATGCTTGTCGGCTATTTCTTTTGGCAACTCTTTTGCTGTTCGGGATAGCTATTCTTTTGTAATCTGTATACTTGGTCTGATTTGGGTCCCAGGACTATCTCATTGCTCTTGCTAACACTGATTCTTGGGTGTTACTTTTTTACTCTTTTCCAATATGAATAGCACTAAATCCTGGAATGTCAGAGGGATTAATTCTTCTCTAAAATGGAATGCTATTCGAGATAAAGTTGAAGAAAGTGCCTCTTCAGTTTTCTGTTTTCAAGAAACCAGAAGATAAGTTTTTTATCACAGCTTTTTAAGGAAATTGTGTCATCGAAGATTTAACAAGTTTTTTTTCTCCTTCTGTGGGTGCTTTTGGTAGCCTTTTAATAGTTTGGAATGGATCTCTGTTTGATGGAGTGATGGTGATTCACAATAGGTTCTCTCTAACCATTAAATTGACTTCCACACATAACGCCTAGTGTTGGTTTTTAACTAATGTTTATGGACATCGCGTGCCATTGATAAAGCGGAGTTAACTAATTGGCTTTATAATGTGGATATTTCTTCTTATGGCTTTTGGCTGCTGGCTGGGGATTTCAATTTTATGGGCAGTTTGGAAAACAAGAATAGGCCTGTGGGAATTTTTATGATAAGTTCTTGTTTAATGATCTTATTCATCATTTGAACTTAGTCGAAATTCCTTTCAAAGGCCGATCATTTTATTGGAGCAATATGCAAGCTAATTCTCTGTTAGAAAAGTTGGACTAGGTTTGTACTTTGCCAAACTGGCCAATTACTTTTCCTAACACTATGGTGGTTCCTCTAGTGCGAGCTTCTTCTGATCACATTCCTTATGTTATTCAGATTGAGACTGCTATTCCCAGGGCATAAGTGTTCAGATTTGAAAACTATTGGGCTAACTTGCGTGGGTTCATCTCTCTGGTCAATTACTATTGGTGTCTCCCTTCTCATAATGCAAATTCAACGCAGCTTCTTTCAGCTAAATTCAAATTCTTGAGAAGAGGATTGAAAAATTGGAGCAAACAACTACCTAATTTCAGTAAAGTCATCCATAATTTTAATTGGGTGCTGGCTTGATAGATGGGCTAGAAGATCAGCGGCCTCTTTTGCTTTTAGAAATGAACCTTCGGAGAATTATTAAAGCTCGTCTTTTTAAAATGTTGGAAGCAAGGCAAATTTATTGGAGACAAAGAGCCTCTATTAGATGGGTGAAATTTGGGGATGAGAATTATGTGCTGTTTCAAACTGTTGCCTCTAATTCCTTAAGGAGGAATTACATATCACATCTCTATCTTCATGACGGGTCCTACCTGACTAATCATAATCTGAAAGCAGCAGCCCTTTGGAATTCTTTCAAAGCCCAGCTAGCGGTTTTAGAGGCAACGACAATGCACTTTGATATTGATAATCTGGTGTATTCAATTCCTCCTAGTTTACTTCTAGGAGTGGACATCCTCTTTTCTAAAGAAGAAATCGATTCTGTCATCAGACATATGACAGCTGATCATTCTCCTGGACTTGATGGTTTCAACGGATTGTTTTTTAAGAAATGTTGGTCTATTATTGCTTGAGATTTTTATAAGCTTTGTGAAGATTTTTATAATGGTTCCTTGAATATGCAGAGTATTAATGGTTCTTATGGTTCTTACATTACCCTCATCCCTAACAAATCATCTCCGGAAACGGTTAATGGTTACAGGCCAATCACTTTGTTCAATAATTCCTTGAAGATTATCACAAAGCTTCTAGCTAATAGACTCCAAACTGTCATCTTGAAGGTGATTCATGAGAATCAATATGGTTTTAATAAAGAAAGATCTATACAAGATTGTCTCTTTTGGGCCTTCCAATACCTTCACCTCTGCCATCAGTATAGACAAGAGATTGTCATTGTTAAACTTGACTTTGAGAAAGCTTTTGATTTGGTAGAACATCATGTTATACTGTCGATGTTTAGAAGGAAAGGCTGCATTGGATTTGTCTCATCATCAGTTCTGGTTCTTCTGCTGTGCTTCTAAATGGAGTCCCATGGAAGAGGATTCATTGTAAAAGAGGGGTTCGGCAGGGTGATCCCCTGTCTCCACTCTTATATGTGCTAGCGGCTGATCTCCTCCAGTAGATTGTTAACAAGGCTTTTTAGCAAGGTCTATTGTCTCTCCCAGTTCAATCCGGAGCTACCCAGGACTACCCAATTATCCACTACGCGGATGACACGCTGCTGATTATGCCAGCTGTTGCTAGGCAACTATTCTCTTTAAAATGCTTGCTAAGATCTTATGTTGATTCAACTGGTTTGAAGGTTTAATTTTAGTAAGTCTTCTTTGGTTTCGATTAATGTGAATGATAATAAAATGGAACACTTAGCAAGCACTTTGGGTGCTCAGATTAGTTCCATGCCATTTACTTGTCTTGGTCTCCCTTTAAGTCTGCTAAACCCCAGGTGCATGACTATCTTCATCTTATTGATCGTATTAGTAGAAGATTGTCTGGATTGGCTCCTTTTTTGTCTTATGGTGGAAGATTAACAGTTTTGAACTTAGTGCTCACTGGTTTGGTCACCTATCATATGTGTTCACTGAAACTTCCAGTGAAAGTGATTGTATGCATAATCTCTAGCATGGTTCAGATATCAACAAGAAAGGTGGCTATTTAGTTGCATTGAAGGATGTCTGCATGCCTAAACAGAAAGGAGGGCTAGGTGTGATTAATCTGCGTTTACATAATAAGGCTCTTTTGTTTCAACATATTCATAAATTCTTTAATCGAGTGGAGGTTCCATGGGTTAAGCTCATGTGGCGCTCTTACTATCATTCTCTCTTGCTCCGCAAGCCGGCAAAGTTTTGGGATCCTTCTGGTGGAAAGACCTCATTGGTTTCTTTGATCTCTTTCGTGGTTTGGCCTCATGCTCGATTAAGGATGGTTGATCTTGTTTATTTTGGAAAGATGTATGGAATTTGGGCTTCTTACAATCCAAATTCCCTTATCTGTTCTCCTTTGCTAAGAAGGCTAATGGTTCAGTGACTGAATTTCTTGATGGTGCTGAAATTTCATCCAAATTTCATCTTCCTTTGTCGCCTACTGCCTCACTACAGTTGCAGATCTTGAGAGTGTGTGCTGTCAGTTCCTTCGAGTTTGGAACTTGTGATTCTTGGTCTTATATCTGGGGATTAGATTCTTTTTCTTCAAAGAAAACTTATGATCATGTCACTGGACATGATATTATTCCTCTTCCATTTAAATGGCTTTGGAAATCTTATTGTGTTAACAAACATAAATTCATCTGGTTAATGCTCAAAAACAAATTGAATACCAAAGCTTTATTGCAAAGGGAAGGATTTCAATTGGATAATTATAATTGTGTGCTTTGTGACACTCGAATAGAAGAATCGATCCTCCACTTGTTTTTCTCGTGTACCTTTAGTCAATGGTGTTGGTGTTTCCTTCATATCAACTAGGATCTTTCTTTGAGTGTGGTTGATCTCCTTCAAGAGGCAAAAAATTGGCATAATGTGGTCTGTTTTAAAGAGATTGTTATTATTACCTGCTGGACGATCTGGAAGATTTGAAACAAAATTATATTTGATCAAGGTGCTCTCTTTAGTCCGTTGAAAAAAGAGTTTAGAGAAGAGTTTTCTCAAATTATTCATAGGGTTAAGCCTTCCCTAAGAAATGATTTTCTTTCTTGGCTGAGTGGTTTTTCATAGTTTTCCTCCCTCTGTATATTCTCTATCTACTATAAATATTTCCCTATTTAACTTTTACATATATATATTACAGTTGGGGTCTCCCTACTGTTTTTTGTCAAAAATTGGTATTTTGCCCATTACCGGGGATCGAGGTGGTTCGAAAAACCGCGGCGCTGGCCTAAGTGGTTTTGGTCAAGCCAAGGAGGGTATGGATGTGAATTCGGTCTCACAGAGCTATTTGGTGCATCATGTGAAGGTCGTTTTGAAAAGCGTGCGAGTTAATGTGTAAAACCCATTATGTGTTGGGTTAGCGGGTTAGCCCATGTAAATATGGAGGGTATCTACTTGTGTATCCAAGTTAGGGTTGCCTCCACTATTTAAGGGTTTGAGGTGTAGAGGGAGGCAAAAGTGTTCCATTATGGTTTTGTGAGGAGTGACCTCCTAGAGGAGAGAGGAGTCTTTGGGTGTGTGTAAGTGCTCCTTGGGAGCTTTACCCTCTTATGGATATGCTTTTTAATCATCCCTCTTGGTCTAAAATAAAAATCAAATTTGTACTCATGATCTTGCTCAAGTTTTGGCTCTTTTCCTTCTTGAAGTTTTTTTTATCTCTATTTGGTTTCTTTCTTTCTTGATCTTATGTTGCCAAGGATCACTACTACAGAAAGGCTTATATTAGATGCCTCAACACAAACGGTTAGGAAAAACCGTCTGGGATAAAGAACATCACTGACGGTTCTATAGTGAAACCGTCAGTGAGATAATCACAGACGGTACTCTTCATGAACCGTCAGTGATATACATCAATATCACTGATACTTTTAGTTAAAAACCATCTGTGATAATATCACAGACGGTTTTAAATACGAGCCGTCTGTGATAAGTTCACATCACAGACGGTTCTAGCTATGAACCGTTTGTGATATGACCTTAGACCACTATATAAACATACCGATAGAGGTTCGTATCGCAGACCTATGCGTTTCGTCTTCCGCAAACCCTAGCCCCCAGTGATCCTCCTCTTGGGCGACATCCTCCATGTCAAAGTCCTCCCCTGCATCCTCCTCCCCGGCATCCGTGAGGGCGACGACAACCATCCCGCATGCACGAGGCTGTGGGGGCGACGACGACCATCCCTGCCGTGAGCATCCTCCTCTCCGATGCTTCGGCCTCCTCGATCGGCATTGTAACACCATAAAATTGCTCTAATTTATAATTTGGAGTATTTTGATTTTTGAGAATTTCTGAGAAATTAATAGAATTTAATTTTGATTTACTCATTTCTGACCTTTCTTGAATTCAATTAAATTCATGCAAAATTTTATGCAAAGTTTTATTGAAAATATTTTATTTGAGTTCCAACTATCTCAAAGTATTTTCCAGAATTTTTCCGAATTTTCTCGATATTTTATTATTTTCTTTGGCAAAACTATTTTCTCGAATTATTTTTATTCAAAAAGCATTTAAAATCCATGAAACGAGTGCTTGGGCCGAACCGCCCAAAGATCGCGTTCGATCCACCCGTGTCATCGGCCGCGTAGCCCGCACCGCCAAAACCCTAGCCGCGCTGCTTTTGCCGCGTTGGATCAAGATCGTGCGCCAAGAAACCACCACGCCACCGCCGCCGCCGTTGATCGCTGCGCGCGACGCCGGGATTTCGCCACGTCGCTTCTTCCTCGCGAGATCGTCGGAGCAACGGCCGCCTGCATGTCCGCCCGTTTCGCCGAAGATTGCTCGCACGTCGAGGCGCTATTTAGTGCACCGCTGCCACCCCCGTGTTGCGCACACCTAGACGCGTCTGTAGCCCTAGCGCACGCCTCCCGAGATGCCTCCGTTCGCCCGTAAAAGCTCGCCGTAGTTGTTCCCTTTGCACCGCCGCTGTTCTTCGCCGTTTCCTTCGCCGTCGGTTCATCTCCGTCGTCGCCAAGGCCACCGGAGTAACGCCCGCCTTGAGACGCGTCGAACACGCCAGATCTTCACGCCGGAGAAGCCCCGTAGCGCCGCGTCGCACGTCGTCTTCTTCCACTCCGGTGAGATCTACACCTCCGCGACATCACCGCCAGCCGAGCTTCGTCCACCGTCCGATCGCCGCCGAACGCACCAGATTCGTCCACGTCGCCACCCAACAATAATCTTCGTCTTCACTCTTTAGCCGTTGGATTTAATCAACGGTTTAGAATGCTTCGCTTAGATTCACGTCAGCTTTATTTCAGCCATCAGATCTAGATCGTAGGGTGTTTACCTTGTCGCGTCACGTAAGTGTCGTAGCCGTCGGATGCGCGCCGGTCGCCTTGGATCGCGCCGCGTGTCACGCCGCAGTAAGCCAGAGCCGATAGCCTTGGCTCATCTCGGTCGTTCGTTTTGAATCGTGCGGCTGAGATTACGCCGAACCCTCGCCAAATCAGGATCGCACGTGCGCACGTTGACTGGTAACCGGACCAAATCCTGACCGCCGATTTTGAACAAGCCGTCGCGATGTCGACGTGTCGTTGCGTAAAATCGAGGCGTCGCAGTGGCGGCGCGGTGCTGGCCGTTGGATCCGAGGGCACAGTTTGATGCGTGATGCATGGCCGTGTGGGAATCGAGGCGTCATCGAGCCGCGCAGGCATAAGATCTGACCATTGGTTTTAGCAAACGGTCTGGATTTTGCCGCGTGTCGCGTCAGGATTAGCTGCGCATCGTCGCTGACGCCACAGCTTGCGTCACCTGGTGCACGGGCACAGTGCCGCCAGTCCACGGTGGACCAAAGCCGGTCGTGGACCCAGTCCATAGACCTGAGCGACGTGGCAGCCTCTGGGCATGCCACGTGTCGTGCTGACGTCATCACAGACGTCATAAATATTTTTATATATAAAAATATTTCGACCAAAATTCTTTTCTGTGCTGACGTCATCAAGATGCGATGCTGACGTCATAAATGCGATTTTTCAGTATAGAAATAATTCGGAAAAATCGGATTTTCTAATTTCTGTATTTTCAGATTTTATTCAAACTTCAAATGACTATAACTTTTGCATTTTAACTTGGATTTCGGTGATTCAAATTTCTAAAAATTCATTAAATTGTGATCTCTTTAATGGTGAATTTTAATTGAATTTTTGAAGTCATTTAGTCTTTTGTATTAGCTATTTATTGCATATTTTGTTTGTACGCGTAGACGCAAATTTGCCGAAAGATTTCGAGGAAGAGTTCGTCGCTCAAGATCAAACTTCGGAACACGACCAGAAACTCTTTGAAGGCAAGTGTTGCTTTGATCATTTTGATCCCAGATTTTAAAATGTAATTTATGCTTTGAAATTATGCATGCTTATTTATTAAAAATGAATTTAAATTAATTTGGGATAATATAGTTAATCAACCCATTTTGTTATGCCACCTTGAAATTATTAATTGTATGCCCTAAATCATTGTCACCCTAAGTTTGATTGTATTAATTGGATGTTAATATTGTGCCAACACGGGAGGCTAGACCGTGAGTAGATGCTTAGCCTTGCAACGAATCATGAGTGGTCTTTCGGGAAAATGCTACAATACTGATTAAAGAAATATTGAATGTATTTTGAAAGTGGTGTGATGATGCCACGTGATGAGATTGAGGTACAGAGACCTGTGTGGTTCCGTACTGATGTTGAGTTACTGCTAGCATGTGTTGCACAATAATCAACTGAGTGGGAAATGATTTAGACTAGGGCAAGTGGCAAGAGGCTGTGTGCCAGGTGGGCCTGTGTGGCGGTGGGTTATGAGTGTTGTGAGTCTGTGTGCCACTGTTCAGTGCTGGAAGTCTTGCCTTGGTCAGTTAAGGACTTCACCTTGCAAGCCTTTGATCTGAGTCACCCTTACAACCGCATGTCTGGTATGGGACAGACCTAGTTGATTAGGGTTCTGATATCTTTCCTCTGATACCTCGGGGTGGCGGTGCGGGTGTATCTCATGCGGGAGCGCACTGCTACGGACTGGTGCCCATCCAACGGTGATTGACCTGTCCTATACTTCGGCTCTGTGTGAGGGAAGTGATAGTGAGGGTAATACCGGAGAGGTTCTTTGGTTAAGGTAGAGGTTCCTGAAAAGCTTTGTTGCGGACAATCACCTGTGTGGTGAGCGGCTGTATCTTGTGGGTAAAGTGTACAACCTCTGCAGAGTGTCAAAACTATTCGAATAGCCGTGCTCGCGGTAATGAGCATTGCTCGGGGATTACAGTCAAGGGTTAGATCTTCAAAAACAAAATGTGGAAAGGGTGGCTGTGTGCCAGTGTTAAAATGAACTGTTAAGGCTGTGTGCCGAGAATTTTCGAAGAAAAACCATTTGAAGAAATTAGTACTATTTATAACTGTTCACTGCTTTAATCTAAATAAAATACTGGTTTAAAAATGTTGTTTGATGCAAAAGAACCAATTAAGCCAATCCTTTGGAATAAGCTTTGCATATAGTAATAGCACTGCATTTTGTGCATTACTTGTTGAGTGCCTTGTGTACTCACCCCTCCTTGCTTATTAACCCCAACATCAGTGGAGGAGTCGACACCAGCGTGGGAGGAGGAGTACGTTGAGGATCCGGGCAATTAGGGGACAAGCCCAGTCGGTTGCCTGTGGCAAGTTGAAGGCTTCCACGACATTTATTTTTATTCCGCTGCTATTTCATTTACTCTGAATAATGTAAGCCCTGCGTGGCTGATTTTATGTAAGGAGACCATAAGGTCGTACAACTCAGTTTATTTAAGTGTTTGCACTATTTATTGTTATAACGCTGTGAATGTCTGTGATGTGCAACCCTGTAAGACTGTGTGTGCTGGCGTGATCCTGGTCGCATGTAATACAGAGGGTCCAGATTTGCAGATTCGAGGCCCGACAAAGGTGGTATCAGAGCAGGCTGACTGTAGGTCTTGACCCTAAACTAGATTAGTTGTACCTAGGTGGATAAAACTTTTTTCTAAGACTTAATCAACTTGAGCAAGAATATCAATGAAATCTCGACTTATCTTTTCTTCCTTGCTTCATACCTATTTGAATTCTTATTATTATTTTCTGCTTAATTTAAATGAGGTCTGTTTTGGCGGATGAGGATGATCCACACCTATGGAGGCGCCTTTGGAGGATACGCATTTGAGTTATGGCGTATGATGCACCGCTCGGAGGATTTGATGACCGCTTTATCGGGGACCACGGTGGTGCAGGCAGGACTTGATATCGCACGGGATGTCAAGATTACAAAGATATGCCGGGGAGAGGACAAGGGCGAGCCGTCCTATTTACATCACGATCGGAGGTCTTCTTTTGAGGCCGGATCCAGAGACGGCGTGCGGCGTGCGTCGGCGATTGCCCGCACCTAGTCCGCAGAGTTGGAGGGCACTGTCTTTCGTCACCATCCGCGCTGAGACAATTGTTTTGGCAGGATGGAGCTTTTGGAGGAAGACGCCACGATCACTCACCTGGCGAGGTATGTCATTGCCCAGGAGGACGCCTTGGACGAGACAGTCCAAGAGCTGCAGAGGACCCGCGACGAGGTCACGGAGGCGAGATCCAGCTGCGGGGGGTTAGCACACTCCATGCGAAGATCCAGGAGTTGGAGATGGCTCAGATGGACCCGAGCCTGAGCGATCCTAGAGCCGCACGATCAGATCCGGAGGAACAGAGCAGAGGCACGGTCACGAGAGCCGCAAGACAGAGCGAGCCCCGGGACCAGCAGAGTCGATGGGGTCATTTGCACCAGCTGTAGTAGGTCATTAGGACCAGTTCGCCCCGATGCCAAAGCACCCACCGGTGTATGCTCAGGGGGAGCCGCAGCCGGGTTGGCTCGATGAGTGATCGAGTCTAGTCGAGGGTAGTGTCGAGACTCGAGTGTTTGAGTCGCGTCTTTGCTTCGTGAGTCACCATTAGGTGTGAGTCGTTGTGGAGTCCTACGTTGCTTACTTGTTTTTTGTTGTGAGTGTCTCGTATGTGTTGCATTGCCCTTAGGCACTTGTGAGCAACCATACTACCTTATATTATATCAATAAAGTTGCTAAATAATTTAAATTACACATGTTTCCCCCACATAAGTTCTTTTATTTGTCTATGCTTTCTTCTTTTCTTAACCTTGGAAGTTTGCAGCGGATGGTGAGGACTCATGAAACATTGGAGCCAGTGAAGTGGAGTGAATCGGTGACAACTGAATGAGGAGCCAATCCTCAACCGCCGCAAGTTGATATGAGAACCGACGACCTTTACGCTGCCCAAACTCAACTTATGAACACGATGGTACGGACCATGCGGCAAATATCCAATCGGTGCTGCGCGAATGTTCAACCTGGGGGTAACCATGGACCACACCCCTACTCAAGGTTATCGAGTTTATACGAACTCGTCCACCCACCTTCTCCGGCAACGCCAATCCGATGGAAGCGGACGATTAGCTAAGGACAATTGAAAGGAAGCTGTATATTACCCAGTGTGTGGGACATGAGAGGGTGCTCTATGCCTCTCATCAACTCGAAGGAACTGCCGCAGAGTGGTGGGAAAACTTCTGCGCAGCTCATGAAGACCCACAGAGTATTACGTGGGAGGAGTTCACCTCGGCTTTCCGCCAATACCATGTACCCGAGGGTATCATGGATCTTAAGAAAGAGGAATTTTGGAGCCTCAAGCAGGGTGGCCAATCAGTGGCCGATTACCTGAATAAGTTTACCCAGTTGGCACGCTACGCACCAGAAGACGTAGCTATAGATAAGGCCAGACAATCCCGCTTTATGAAGGGATTAAACACGGATTGCAGTGGGTGATCACCACACATTCCCTGACTTTCAAGAGCTAGTTAACAAGGCTCTTATTTTGGAGGACAAGCGCCAAGAGTTGGATGACAACTGAAAGCGCAAAATGGCGCAATAAGGAGGTCGTCGAGGCGGCAAAAAGGCGCAGGACGGCACCCCAAGCAGATTCATCCGTCACCGGCCAGGCAAGGTGGTGGCACCACCGCCGCAAATCGTCTAGTGGGTCGTAATGCCGGACTCTAGCCGTAACTGTGGTACGATGGAGGAACCTCGCAGGCAGCAGGAAGACGTTGTTATCACTGCAACGAGTTGGGGCACTTCGCCAACAACTGCCCGAAAAAAGGAGGTGCCACCCCAGTCCGTTTTAACCTGGGGAACACACCCGCAAGGACTCCCGCGCCAATTGTGAACCGCGGGGCATCAATATCAGCAACTCCATCTCAAGCTACCGCACGAGGCCGAGCTAATCACATCACTGCGGATGAGGTGCATAATGCAACGGACGTTGTACTGGGTAAGTTCCTAGTAAACTCAGTACCAGCTACTGTTTTATTCGATTCGAGAGCTTCACATTCGTTTATTTCCTGAGATTTTGCTGTTCAAAATGATATGGATATAGTAAATCTTAAATGTGTGCTTATAGTCCAATCCCCTGGATCAGAACTCCAATCTAAAGTAGGATGTTCTGGGGTAAGACTAATAATTAATGGAGTTGAGTTCCTAGCGAACTTAATCGTCCTTAATACCCAAACCCGGATGTTATCACTCGAATGGATTGGTTAACCAAACACAAGGCCGTCTTTGGATCATGCGGAAAAGAGTTATATCAATTGAGAGCCCGAAGGGAGAAGGGTTGAGTTTGAAGCAAAAGTAGTACGAGATGGACAATTAATGGTCAACAAAGATGAAGATCGCGACTTGGAGGAAGTTTCCATAGTTAATGAATATCCGGATGTTTTCCTAAGATTTACCCGAATGCCGCCAGATAGAGATATCGAGTTCGTGATAGAGCTTGTTCGAGGACAGCCCAATAGCTAAGAGACCTTACAAGATGTCCACAGAGGAATTGGTGGAAATGAAGAAGCAAATTGAAGAGTCTGCTGGAAAAAGTATTCATAAGACCTAGTTCATCGCCATGGGGAGCACCTGTCTTGTTCGTCAAGAAGAAGGATGGGAGTTTTAGGATGTGTATAGACTATCGTGCACTTAATTATGTGATGATAAAGAATAAGTATCCGCTACCCAGGATCGACGATCTTTTTGATCAGTTGAGAGGAGCAGGAGTCTTCTCCAAAATTGATCTCCGATCAGGATGCCATCAATTGAAGATCCGATCAGGAGATATTCCGAAGACTGCATTTTCGTCAAGATATGGACATTACGAGTTTACAGTGATGTCTTTTGGTTTGACAAATGCACCAGCATATTTCATGAACATATTGAATAAGGTCTTCATGGAATACTTGGATAAGTTCGTCGTCGTGTTTATTGATGATATTCTTGTCTATTCCAAGACAAGAGAAGAGCACGCCGAACATTTAAGGTTGGTTCTTGAAAAGTTGAGAGAACAACAGTTGTTTGCAAAATTTAGTAAATGTGACTTCTGGAAGAATAAGGTTGAATTTCTTGGACACATAATGACAGCAGAAGGAGTTGCGGTGGATCCAAAGAAAGTGGAGATGGTTTTGCATTGGGAGCAGCCAAAGACGGTAACCCAAATCCGTAGTTTCCTTGGAATGGCGGGATATTACCGTCGTTTCATCGAAGGATTCTCCACGATTGTGAGACCTCTTACACAATTGTTGAAAAAGGAAAAGAAATTCTTATGGACACCTGAGTGTGACAAGAGTTTTCAGGAGTTGAAGAAAAGATTAACATCGGCACCTGTATTAGTTTTACCTGACGTTCATCAAGGCTTCGACATCTATTGTGATGCATCGCGTCAGGGATTGGGATGCGTGTTGATGCAAAACAGGAAGGTAATTGCCTATGCATCGAGGCAATTGAGGCCACATGAGGAGAACTATCCGACTCATGATTTGGAATTGGCTGCTGTAGTGCATGCCCTAAAAATATGCCGTCACCATCTCATCGGAAATAGATGTGAAGTGTATACCGATCATAAAAGTCTTAAGTATATCTTCACGCAAGCTGACCTAAATATGAGGCAAAGAAGATGGCTTGAGTTAATCAAAGATTATAATGTTGGAATTCACTACCATCCTGGTAAAGCCAACGTAGTGGCGCACGCCTTGAGCGTAAAGAACCACGGTGTAAGCATCTTTGTTGGAAACAAGTCGAGCAGAATTGTGTAAGGATTTTAAATTAGAACCGAAATGGTACCGAATGATTTTTAGCAACCTTGAAGTAAAACCTACCTGGAAGATCGATCGGGGAAGGGCGAAAGATGACGACAAAATCAAGAGAGTTAAGGACAAGATGGATGCAGGCAAGGCAAAGGATTTCAAACTGGATGAGAAGGGTACTATGTGGTTTAAAAGGCGCATTTGTGTGCCGAATAAAAAGGAATTGAAGCAGATAATTTTGGAGGAGGCCCATGACTCCAAGTACTCAATTCATCCAGGAAGTGCGAAAATGTATCAAGACTTAAAGGAAAGATTTTGGTGGCCAAGCATGAAACGGGAAGTCGCCGAAGATGTTGCATTATGTGACATATGCCAAAGAGTCAAAGCTATGCACCAGAGACTAGCAGGGCTATTACAACCCCTAAAGATACCTGAATGGAAATGGGAAGAGATTGGTATGGATTTCATAACCGGGTTGCCCAGACTCAAGGGGATATGATTCCATATGGGTCATAGTAGATCGTTTAACTAAAGTGACACATTTCATACAGTAAAGACCACTTGTTCCGAGACCGGTTAGCGGAACTTTATATGGCACAATTATCTGCTTGCACGAGTACAGAAAAGATAGTGTCGGATGAGGTACCCAATTTACCTCCAGATTTTGGGGTAAGCTACATGAGGCAATGGGGACTCGTTTGAACTTCAGTACAGCCTACTATCCGCAGACAGATGGTCAAACTGAGAGGGTTAACCAAATATTGGAAGATATGCTGAGAGCTTGTGCCTTAGCATATTCCACTTCCTGGGATAAGTGCTTGCCCTATGCTAACTTCAGTTACAATAACAGTTACCAAGCGAGTTTACAGATGTCTCCATTTGAAGCTCTGTATGGCCGATCCTGTCGAACACCATTGAAGTGGAATGAGACAGGTGAACGGCATGTTTTTGGACCGAACATTCTTCAAAAAGCAGAAGAGCAGATCGCCATGATCAGAGAAAGACTGAAGATTGCCCAATCAAGGTAGAAAAGCTATGCCAACAATCGTCGCAGGGAATTGAGCATTGAACCTGAAGATTATGTATATCTCAGAGCTACGCCACTCAAAGGAGTCAGAAGGTTTCACGCAAAAGGAAAGCTCGCACCCAGATATGTCGGGCCGTTCAAAATCCTGAGCCGTAGTGGAGAAGTTGCATATCAATTGGAGTTACCACAGTCCTTGGCAGGAGTGCATGACGTATTCCATGTGTCTCAATTGAAAAAGTGTCTTCGAGTACCGGAGGAGCAAACACCTTTGGAGGCAATTGAGCTGCAAGAAGATCTGACTTACAAAGAGCATCCGGTGAAAATTCTGGACATAATGGATAGAGAGACAAGGAACAAGTCAACACGGTTCTGCAGAGTTCAGTGGAGCAACCATTCGGAAAGTGAAGTAACGTGGGAACGCGAAGAAGACCTAAAGAAGGAGTTTCCTGACCTGTTTCTTTAGCCAGCCCTGAATCTCGGGGACGAGATTCTGTTAAAGGGGGAGGTTTGTAATACCCTAAAATTGCTCTAATTTAAAATTTGGAGTATTTTTGGTTTTTTGAGAATTTCTGAGAAATTAATAGAATTTAATTATGATTTACTCATTTCTGACCTTTCTTGAATTCAATTAAATTCATGCAAATTTTTATGCAAAGTTTTATTGAAAATATTTTATTTGAGTTCCAAATGTCTCAAAGTATTTTCCAGAATTTTTCTGATATTTTTACTATTTTCTTTGGCCAAAACTATTTTCTCGAATTATTTTTATTCAAAAAGGATTTAAAATCCACAGAACAGTGCTTGGGCCGAAACCTTCAGTCCGGTCCAGCCCGTGTCTTCGGCCCGCGCAGCCCGCCCCGCCAAAACCCTAGCCGCAGCTGCTTTTCGCCCGTTGGATCAGCATCGTGCGGTCAAGAAACCACCACGTCACTTCGCCGCCTCGCCCGTTGGATCACTGCACGCGGACGCTCGGGATTTCGCCACGTCGCTACTTCCTCGCGAGATCGTGAGAGCAACGGCCGCTTGCATGTCCACCCGTTTCGCCGAGGAATGCGCGCACGTGGAGGTGCTATTTGGTGTGCCGCTGCCACCCCCGTGTTGCGCATACCTAGACGCGTTTGTAGACCTAGAGTACGCCTCCCGAGACGCCTCCGTTCACCCGCAAAAGCTCGCGTAGTTGTTCCCTTTGCGCTGCCGCTGTTCTTCGCCATTTCCTTCGCCGTCGGTTCATCTCCGCCGTCGCCAAGGCCACCGGACTAACGCCGCCCTGAGACGCGTCGAACACGCCAGATCTTCACGCCGGAGAAGCCCCGTAGCGCCGCGTCGCACGTCGTCTTCTTCCTCTCCGGTGAGATCTACGCCGCCGCAACATCACCGCCAGCCGAGCTTCGTCCACCGTCCGATCGCCGCCGAACGCACCAGATTCGTCCATTCGCCACCCAACAGTAATCTTCATCTTCACTCTTTAGCCGTTGGATTTAATCAACGGTTTAGATTGCTTCGCTTAGATTCACGTCAGTTTTATTTCAGCCGTCAGATCTAGATCGTAGGGTGTTTACCTTGCCGCGTCACGTAAGTGTCGTAGCCGTCGGATCTTGCGCCGATGCCGCCTTGGATCGCGCCGCGTGTCGCGCCGCAGTAAGCCAGAGCCGATAGCCTTGGCTCATCTCGGTCGTTCGTTTTGAATCGTGCAGCTGAGATTACGCCGAACCCTCGCCGAATCAGGATCGGGCACATGCGCACGTTGATTGGGAACCGGACCAAATCCTGACCGCCGATTTTGAACGAGCCGTCGCGATGTCGACTCGTGTCGTTGCGTAAAACCGAGGCGTCACAGTGGCGGCGCGGTGCTGGCCATTGGATCCGAGGGCACCGTTCGATGCGTGACGCGTGGCCGTGCGGGAATCGAGGCGTCACCGAGCCGCGCAGGCATAAGATCTGACCGTTGGTTTTTGCGAACGGTCTGGATTTTACCGCGTGTCGCGTCAGGATTGGCTGCACATCGTCGTTGACGCCACGGCTTGCGTCAGCTGGTGCACGGGCACAATGTCGCCAGTCCACGATGTACCAAAGCCGGTTGTGGACCCAGTCCATAGACCTAAGCGACGTGGCAGCCTCTGGGCATGCCACGTGTCGTGCTAACGTCATCACAGACGTTATAAATATTTATATATATAAAAATATTTCGGCCGAAATTACTTTCTGTGTTGACGTCATCATGATGCGATGCTGACATCATAAATGCGATTTTTCAGTATAGAAATAATTTGGAAAAATCGGATTTTCTATTTTCTGTATTTTCAGATTTTTTTCAAACTTCAAATGACTATAACTTTTGCATTTTAACTCGGATTTGGGTGATTCAAATTTCTAAAAATTCATTAAATTGTGATCTCTTTAATGGAAAATTTTAATTGAATTTTTGAGGTCATTTAGTCTTCTTTATTAGCTATCTGTTGCATATTTTGTTTGTACGCGTAGACGCAAATTTGCCGAAAGGTTTCGAGGAAGAGTTCGTCGCTCAAGATCAAACTTCGGAAAACGACCAGCAACTCTTTGAAGGCAAGTGTTGCTTTGATCATTTTGATCCCAGATTTTAAAATGTAATTTATGCTTTGAAATTATGCATACTTATTTATTAAAAATGAATTTAAATTAATTTGGGATAATGTAGTTAACAACCCATTTTGTTATGCCACCTTGAAATTATTAATTGTATGCCCTAAATCATTGTCACCCTAAGTTTGATTTTATTAATTGGATGTTAATATTGTGCCAATACGGGAGGCTAGACCGTGAGTAGATGCTTAGCCTTGCAACGAATCATGAGTGGTCTTTCGGGAAAATGCTACAATACTGATTAAAGAAATATTGAATGTATTTTGAAAGTGGTGTGATGATGCCACATGATGAGATTGAGGTACAGAGACCTGTGTGGTTCCGTACTGATGTTGAGTTATTGCTAGCATGTGTTGCAAAATAATCAACTGAGTGGAAAATGATTTAGACTGGGGCAAGTGGCAAGAGGCTGTGTGCCAGGTGGGCCTGTGTGGCGGTGGGTTATGAGTGTTGTGAGTCTGTGTGCCACAATGGACTGTGTGCCACTGTTCAGTGCTGGAAGTCTTGCCTTGGTCAGTTAAAGACTTCACCTTGCAAGCCTTTGATCTGAGTCACCCTTACAACCGCATGTCTGGTATGGGACAGACCTAGTTGATTAGGGTTTTGATATCTTTCCTCTGATACCTCGGGGTGGCGGTGCGGGTGTATCTCATGACGGGAGCGCACGTGTTACTACCGGTGCCCATCCAACGGTGATTGACCTGTCCTATACTTCGGCTCTGTGTGAGGGAAGTGATAGTGAGGGTAATATCAGAGAGGTTCTTTGGTTAAGGTAGAGGTTCCTGAAAAGCTTTGTTGCGGACAATCACCTGTGTGGTGAGCGGCTGTATCTTGTGGGTAAAGTGTACAACCTCTGCAGAGTGTCAAAACTATTCGAATAGCCGTGCTCGCGGTAATGAGCATTGCTCGGGGATTACAGTCAAGGGTTAGATCTTCAAAAACAAAATGTGGAAAGGGTGGCTGTGTGCCAGTGTTAAAATGAACTGTTAAGGCTATGTGCCGAGAATTTTCGAAGAAAAACCATTTGAAGAAATTAGTACTATTTATAACTGTTCACTGCTTTAATCTAAATAAAATACTGGTTTAAAAATGCTGTTTGATGCGAAAGAACCAATTAAGCCAATCCTTTGGAATAAGCTTTGCATATAGTAATAGCACTGCATTTTGTGCATTACTTGTTGAGTGCCTTGTGTACTCACCCCTCCTTGCTTATTAACCCCAACATCAGTGGAGGAGTCGACACCAGCGTGGGAGGAGGAGTACGTTGAGGATCCGGGCAATTAGGGGACAAGCCCAGTCGGTTGCCTGTGGCAAGTTGAAGGCTTCCACGACATTTATTTTTATTCCGCTGCTATTTCATTTACTCTGAATAATGTAAGCCCTGCGTGGCTGATTTTATGTAAGGAGACCATATGGTCGTACAACTCAATTTATTTAAGTGTTTGCACTATTTATTGTTATAACTCTGTGAATGTCTGTGATGTGCAACCCTGTAAGACTGTGTGTGCTGGTGTGATCCTGGACTGGCACAGAATACACAGAGGGTCCAGATTTGCAGATTCAGGGCCCGACAGGCATCCTCCTCCCCGGCATCCGTGAGGGCGACGATGACCATCCCGGTCGTGAGCATCCTCCTCCCCATCGGCTACTCCTCCTTCTCTTCCCTGTCGGTGAGTTGCTTGCATGGATGATCACTACCCTATATTTTGGTGCTGTCAGTTGTTAATATTGATATATGTTGCAAGGATTGATACCATGCACTTGAAAAAAGAGCTATAGAACCAGTGAGTATATTTTTCGTTGTGTTTGATGATTGATCAAGAAAGACGAGCTTGCTAAGGCATAGCTTTGTGTAAAATTGGTAGATTCGAAATTGAAACTAATTAACAAGTGTCAAATAATTGTTCATAACATTAAGCTAATGAGCTGTCTTACATATATAGTTGATTGAATTTAAAGCAAGTTCCTAACTAGCTTATATGTCCATCAGTACAAGCAATCAAATATGTATGGCAATTGGTGTACGTGTAGTGGGGAATAAGTGTAGGTGTATTGAGAGGGAGGAAACATAAGCTTCTTGCATTAGTGCAGAGTAGACATCAGGCATGAGAATTACATATTATATGGAATTTTGGATGGGTTACATATGCATGAAGAATATGTGACCATGTGTTGTTGGATGTGAATATGTGATCATGTGAAGTACATGTTGTGTGAAGTAATCACAGAGGCAACCACATGTTAAGTGTTGCATTAAAACATTTGACATATGGGTTGTGAGAAAGATTATTACACCAGCCAATTGTCCCTGCTCTAAAAATACTAATGACCTGAAATCAAACTAGTTCAAGAATATAATTATTGTCGATCACCAAATTAAGTTGACTTGCTAATTAAACAGATTGCTTATACAAGATTCATTGCAATCTTTTCTCTTAGCCTCTCTTCTCCTCTTTACATGGCTAATCTTGCACTTGCTCTCCTCTACTTCACCTCAAAAAAACCCTAATGCCCATGGCCGTGGCAAAAGTATCGTCTGTGATCCTCTTTTTTACCTAATCCAAAACTATCTTTCTTACCTAATCCAATTCTCCAGCACGCTATCGTTTGTGATCCTCTTTTTTTTCCCTACACCCCCAGCAAAACTTCCATCATTATTATTTGTTGTTCGAAAGCTTAGGTATTTCTGCAACGACATTTATAAGGCACAACTAGTTATAGATTTAGTAATTGATGCATCGAGGCAACAGCTTGTTTGATTAGGATCGTCTTAAAATATGAAGTTTTGTAGCACTTTCATCTCCTTTCTTATTATAATATTGATGAATTCTAAGGTAAAATCCATTTCATTCCACAGTTCGTCCTGAAAGGTGTCATGCGCTGATTTATCGTTATCACTTTATCCTCATCCCCGAATGATAATACCATAGGCAGCCATCCTTCTTGAATTATAGAGTTGATTAAGTCATCGTATGGAGTTGATTAAATTATCGTTATAAGATAATTTAATCAACACCATACGATTAACTCTATAATTCAAGAAGTATGGCTGCCTATGGTATTCTCATTCGGGGATGAGGATGAAATGGAAGCGATAAATCAGAGCATGCCAGCGTTCATGACGAACTGTGGAATAAAATGGGATTTTACCTTAGCATCCATCAATATTATAATAAGAAAGAGATGAAAGTGCTACAAAATTTCATATTTTAAGTTGATCCTGATCAGAAAAGTTGTTACCTCGATGCATCTAGGAAGTTTAGATATTCAATTGCTAAATCTATAACTGGTTATGCCTTATAAATGTCATTGCAGAAGTACCTAAGCAGAAGAAAATTTCGAACAACAGGTACTAATGATGGAAGTTCTGCTAGGGGTGTAGGGAAAAAAATAGGATCACAGACGGTTCTATTTAGAAACCATCTGTGATGTTTAAGTATCACAGGCGATTCTAGTATAAAACCATTTGTGATATTGTAGTATCATAACCGGTTTCTAATTGGAACCGTATGTGATGTTGATATCACAAACAGTTCAAAAACTGTCTGTGATATGCTGTTATATATTGACACAAGGTCACAAATGGTTCAAAAAATCGTCCGTGATGATAGTAATCGAACCATCTATGATGGTATAATCTGTAGTAGTGGATGAATAATTGATGGATGAATCCTCTGTAGATCATATCCCAATTATCTTGTTCTTGGTTGTTTGAGGGGTGTTTCATGGGTGTTCTTGCTTGCTTTGACATATGGGAGATCATCGAAGATCATCTCAACATCAAATTCCCACAAGCAAGCTAAAGGTGAAGTTTTTGGTTTTGACTCGGTTTTGGTGTAAATTTCTATGATATGGAAAAAGGTCAGAACTTTTACGTCAATCCTTATGATTGAATGTTGGAATAGGTTCCTGACATCCATAGGAAGGTGCATGCAATGTTTCACGAGTTTTGGACCATCCAATCAAAAGTTACATCAATTCTTGGATTTGAACTAGTGTTGATTGTACTGTTCATGAGGTAGTACCGCCCCCTATATGGTGGCAGTATCACCCCTGTATGGCGATAGTGCCGCCCTAGGCAAATTTTCTCAGAAAATTTGTTCTTTTGCTCAATTTTTGATCAAGTGAGGTATTGGTTGGTTCTTTTGGTAGAAAAATTGTTGTTGATCATTCGCCCCTCTAATCGCCATTTTCAATCCTTCAATTGGTATTAGAGCATGGTTTTGCTCTTTTTTTATCTTGACCGGTCTCAAGAGCCATGGCGATAGACAAGTATTCCACCAAGCCTTTAATATTCTCTAGGGTGGACTATCCTTTTTGGAAATCCAGGATGAAGTCATACATAACTACCTAGGGTTTATCGGTCTAGTAGAAGGTGAAGCTCCCGTATGAGGTTCCTACCGATGAGAAAGTCAATGTCACAAATATGGCTGATATTGAGGCAAATGCTAAGGCAAGGAACATCCTCATATATGGCCTTAACCGCAGTGAATATGATAGGATCTCTCATCGGTGATATGCTCACCAGATCTAGGTGACACTCGATGCCAACCATGAGGGAACCACCCAGATCAAGACGGTGAGTCAAGATCAGTTCAAGCGTGACTACAACAAGTTTGAGCAGCATGCTGGAGAGTCCTTGGATGAGTGTTTTGAGCGTTTCACCAAGATCCTGAGTGATCTCCGAGCTGTTGGTACCATATATTCTAACATGGAGAATGCTTGTCATTTTATCTTGGCACTCGACCTCTGTGTTTGCGAGATGAAGGTAACCTCCATCAAGGATACCACAGATCTATTGATAAACTGACTCTTGATGGGTTTTATTCCTGACTCAAGACTCATGAGATTGACGTTGTCTCTCGCAAGATGAAGTCACAATCAATGGCTTTGGTCACCAATCCCACTACTTCTGAGATTTCCTTTGGTATTTCCCTCTCGGCTCTCTATGAGATGAGCAATAAGTATCTGGAGAGGTTCCTCGGAAATGAGCTTACCCTCCTAGCCAAAAAATTGTCCTATGCATATAAGAGGGTGAGAGAGATAGGAGGAGAGGTGGATCTATCACCTGCTTTGAGTTGGTGGCCTTAACCACATTCGGGCAAACTGCCTCAAGCTAGAGAAGGGTAAGAACAAGTTTGGCGATGCGAACAAGAATGACTACACTGACAATAACAGCAACAAGATGGCTCCAGCTCGTAACCCCACATTTGAGAAGAAGTACCACAAGTTTTCGAAGAATAAAAAGCTTTTCCACAGCGTCCTCACCGCACTCGACGACATCTCCCTTTCCCACACCGAGACATGAAGCAATGATGATGAAAAGGAGGATCCTCAAGAGAAGACCAAGGGTGGTTACGACTTCACCGGCATGTGCTTCATGGACGAGAATGGCATCAGTGGTAACGAGCTCTATAGCGAGTCAGATGAGGTACCTTCCTATGATGAGCTTAATGACGCATTATGCAAGCTAGGAAAATTTCATGCTAGAGCTAGATGTTCGGAGCTTGAGAAAGAAGTAGATAGCTTGTACAGGAGCTTGCTTCACTTAGATCTAGTTCCTCCCGTGGCACTGATGACTGTTCCCTTTGTGATTCTTTGCTTGTGGAGTTAGAGAACCTAATGACCTTGCATGATAGTGTGTTGTTTGATCTTGAGGTTTTTAGAGTGAAGGATGCTAGTCTTTCTCATGCTCCTACTTGTGCATCATGTCAAAATTACCCTAGGTTGCTTGCTGAGATTGATGATATAAACTATCACCTTAGGAAGCTTTCTGCTAGAAATTATGAACTTGAACAATTTGCTTTTAAGGATCCAGTCAGCTCTTGTGAGGGTTGTAGGCAACTAAAACTTGACAATGATATTTTAAATGTCAAGTGTTCAAATCTAACCAAAGACCTACTAGCTAACTCACAAGATGTTTGTGTGCGATGTGCTGAGATTGAGGGGAACATGGATAGGATCCACAAGGAGCTTAAGACTAAACTTGAGACCCAGAGTTCTAGGATTAAGAATGCCAAGTGCGTTTCTTGTGAGGCCCTCAAGATTGAGGCAGTCGTGCAAAGGGAGAGATATGCACATGCTGTTTGTTCTTCCCCTTCTGGCTCTTTACCATCTTCTTCCCCTGTTCTTCGTATGCCTCTCTCTATCAAGAGTGTGATTACCTCATGAGCACTCTTGAAAAGTTTGTTGGAGGCCAGAAGAAGTACAATTTCATCTTGGACCAATCTAAAATCTGTAGATTCAATTAGGGTCTAGGATTTGATTTCTTGAAGTACGCTCGTACATATCCTCCCACTATTCTTCATGGAACCAAGACTAGTGAGATTGTGGTTGCACCTAGGTCGAGCACTAGTCTGTTTCAATCAGCAAGTGTCATCCATGGGATTTCTGATGACAAGGTTGTCCCTCCTACAGCTTCACACAGGGCTCAACTATAATAGATAAAAACTGCAGCAGAATAGAAAACATAAATAACAACCCATTAATTTGCCACAAGCAACTAACAAGGTTCTCACCCTAGATATTCACCTCCTCTTGGTACTCCTCCTCCAAAGCTAGTGTGTAAGGACCAAGTTGGCCTAGAGGGGGGGTGAATAGGCAACTTTAAAACTTTTAATTATTATTATGAAAAACTTTTCTCAATAAAAAGCAGAAACGGAAGCAATTAGTATTAAAGTCCAGTACAACACTTGTTCAAGCAAACTTTGTAAGAAAGGGAATTTCGAATGAGAAACTATAAAAGAATAATGAGCGATAAAAACAAACACAGGAGAACCCAATGATTTTCCACCGAGGTTTAGAGATCACTCCTACGTCCCCGTTAGAGCACTTCCTCACAAGTATTGCTCCACCAAACAACCAATCTCAATAGCTCTTGGTTTTCCACTATCTTGACTCTTTCACTACTCTAGTGAGGTGAGTCTCAACCTTTCACAGCAATGGTGGCCTTCCACAATCACTGTTGGATAGGTCACACCAGTAACTTCTCCAACCGTCTAGGAACAGCTAGTTCCAAGAGTAATAGACTATCCACAAGCCCTGTCTCTTGGTTCAGTAGCTAAATGCAAACTAGACTTAGCTTGGAGCAAGCACTCTAAATATTCAGAATGAGTGTTTGTGATTTCTGAGTTGAAGCTCAAACTCTTGATGAAAATGAAGCTCAAGAATTATGAAGATCAAGAGTTTTATAGGATTTGAATGATGTCAAAGATGTTCAGGATATCAAAGATGTGAATGTGCAGAGCTCTATATAATGTTTGTGAACCTAGGCATTTTATATATAGATCCTGAACAGAAATAACCGTTACACCCGCCATTTGCCCGTTCGGGGTTGGTAGGTTAGATGGGGTAGGTCAACTGCTACCCTTTTGCAAGAATTCTATGGTGTATGAACCATAAGTCAAACTACACACACGCCGTATTGGAAATTTAGTCCGGGGTACATAGTATTGAGAAGCATTGTTGAACTCAGAGAGACCCATTTACGCCGGACCAAAAATATCGGTTCGTAGTACATATGCATTGCTTAATTTTGATATCAGCAAGAGAATGCTTGCGTCGGACCGAAAAAGTTGGTCCAGCGTACACATGTTTCTGTTTCTTTTGAGTACCAGCAAATAACGTTTGCGTCGGACCGAAAAAGTTGGTTTGGCGTACATGTGAAAACAGCTAGTTTAAACAGAGAAAAACAGGTTTGTGCCGGACTGAAAAAGTTGGTCCGGCGTACACAAGGAATTCTGGTCTACATCAGACTTTATATTTCTGGTTAAAATAAATTTTAACACATACTAGAATTTTATTTAGAGTGAAAATATAACTTATGCCGGACTAATTTTAAGAAAGGGTTTAGATTGGTCCAACGAACATAGTTATACTTGGTTGAAAAAGAATCAAAGGAGAATTTATAACGCCGAACAATCAAATATCGGTCCGGCGTACATGAAGTACGCTCGGTGAAGGAAGTTCTCAGTGCCGGACCGAAAATATCAGTCCGGCGTACATGGTGTACGCTCGGTGAAGGAAGTTCTCAGCGCCGGACCGAAAATATCAGTCTGGCGTACATGGTGTACCCTCGGTTAGAATTAGAACTTAGGACCTTTGAGCACCTGAATAAAATGATGTTTGGTCCAGAGAGAATTGTTTTGGCTAACAAGATAAAGCTCTGGATTTTTGAGAGAAACATGAAAAGTACTATGCTCCAAGTAATCTTAGTGATTTTGCATATGAACCAAGATCATTTCTTATGTATAATCCCTCTTAATAGTACAGTGATTTTAACTATATGGCTTGATTCAGCTCCCAAGCCAAAACTAGAAAAACACCTTAGCCTTGATCATCAAAACTGACTATTTTTAGTTTACACTGAGTATCCTTTTTAGTCATCAACACGAAAACCTATATGATAAGCATAACTTATAAAAATAGGGAGCCTAGATGCTCTCATGGTGTAGATTCCTCCTCAATTGATGATTTTGTTGTGTCAGGCGTGAGTACATAAAGCACTCAACAAGTTGTGCATAGAATGCAAGTCTAGTATAGCTATATGCAAGGCTTATTCCATTAGATGGCTGATATGGTTGATTTTTAGTAAAGCAACATTTACAAATGAATACAATAAATAGATTAAAATGATAGTAAAACAAATAACAATAATGAATAACTTTCAAGTATTTCTCAAAGTAAACTGACACACAACCCTAAACTAATTTCAATGTTTCCAATAGCACATAGCTTCCCTTCCCAAGTTTTATTTCATAATATCTAACCCTTAATAGAAATTCTCGAGCATTGTCCAATACCAAGGACACGACTATCCGAATAGATTTACACTTTGCAAAGGTTATACACTTTACCCACATGGTATGATCAAACTATACTGCCATGCAATATTACGTACTCATCAACATGCGGCTAGAAGATCATAACAAAACCTTTCAGAGACTCCATCATAAGATTGACCCTCCTGATAAGTTTGAACTCATTATTCCTTCCCTCACTCAGAGCAGAAGAATAGAAGGAACATATCGTTGGACAAATGTGAGGCTGCGCTGCACACACAAATTCCCCATAACCGTACACTCAGTTTGGTTATCCTCCCGAGGCATCAAATGTTATGACTCGGTAACTTACATAGGTCTGTTCTATTCCAGACATGTGGTTGCATGATTAGCCTAGTTCAATATCTTGCAAGGTTAAGTCCTTAATTGACCGAGGCAAGACTTCCAATAATTCACTCATAGAACCACCTCATATTCACTTACAAAACAATATGTCAATATATCAACCCAATGCCACATAGGCCCACCATAGCTCACAGCTCTTACCACATGCCCTGTCTAAATCGTTTACCACCCCAGTTGATTATTGTGCAACACATACCATCAACAACTCAATATCATTGTGTGACAACACATGACACACCTTTTCATAAACACGTTCCATATTCCATTAGTCATGATTGGTTTGAACTTTCAAAATGACATCAATAACCTGTTGCATGGCTAAGCAGACTAAGCATAATCTAACCAACCCATGTTGACATCTATTAGCAACCAACTAATAATGAACCATCCTAGGGTGGCAAATAATCATGGCATACAAATAACAAGGTAGGTACAATCAAATTGGGTAGTATAGCTAATTACCAAACTATTTGAAAACACTAAGCATAAAATATCATGTAATAATTTAAAATAATATAGCATTTGTAAAACTAGGTTCAACATGATCAAAGCACATCTTGCCTTAGAAAAGCTTATGTTCCTACTCTGGACCTTGCTATTGAACCAACTCTTTACCTTCAAATGCTCTAGGCACTTCGACTTCTACGCTAATCGAGATAAAACAACAAATAAATACAAAACAGAGAGTAAACAAACTCAAAAAAATAAAATAAAATTCACCATTAAATAGATCTCAATTTTACAAATTTAAGAAACTGTAATCGCTTCAACCAGAGCTCATATGAAGAAGAATGTGATGTCGAAAGTTTCAAATAAAAGAAAAAACCAGAAAAAGATAAATCTATATATTCTCGAATTATTTTTCTTCTAAAAAATCAATAAATGGCATCATGTTGACATTAGCAATGAATCTTTCACAAATAAAAATAACCTACAAAACTCATAGAGGTTGACATGAGGACCCTCTGGTCCATGGACCTGGTCCACAGAACTAGCTTGGTCCACGGCGAACCCGGTTCATGGCTACAGTGCACCAACATGTGGGCCCGTGCATTGATGATGTGGCAAGCTGACTGAGCGTGCCAATTTGGCTCCCACGCAGCACTGAGGCAATGTGGCATGCACACGTGGTGGTGACGCAGCAAACCCGTGGCGTTGACGTTAGATCTGGCTAGGGTTTTCGGTGGCAAAGTCCATCGATGGCTTCGACGGTGGAGCACTACTGGAGACGGGGAATACGACCACAACAATGATGATTTGGCGAATTTCCAGTGACGGTTCTTGGTGGATCTAGAGTGGCTTGACACGGGGAACCCGAATCTGACCTCATCTTTGGTAGAGATGACTCGACGACGACGAAATTAACAAACAATAGCAGCGGTGTCGGGACCCGAATATGCAAATCCGGACCCTCTGTGTATTCTGGACTAGTCTAGGATCACACTAGTGCACACACGCTCAACATTGATGAATATCACAATCATACTTAACGGTATCATAATAAAGACTTCATCAATATTAAATATAACTGCTCAACAACCTTAGGTCAACCTTACATGAATACGCCTAGCAGGGCTAAGACTGAAAGTAAATAAATAGCAGCGGAAAATAAACACAAGCGTAGAAACCCTTCAATCTACTATAGGCAACTGACAAGGTTCGCACCCTAGTTATTCGCCTCTTCCTGATACTCTTCCTCAAAAGCAGGCGTTGTTTCTTCTCCAACTGGTGATGTTTTGTTGCAAGGGGGTGATTACATAAAGCACTTAACAAGTTGCGCACAAAATGCAAGTCTAATATACTATATGCGTGGCTTATTACAAAGGATAGGCTGACATGGTTAATTTGCATAAGCAGCATTGATAAAAGAATAGCATAAATAGATTGAAAGACAGTAAAACAAATAATAACAATAATACATTTTCCATTTGTTTTCCAATAACCAACTCTTAACCTTATTCCATATCTCATATCCACACCCACATTTGTTTTTAATGAAATCTAACCCTTGACTGTAATCATCGAGCAATGCTCAATACCGCGAGCACGGCTATTCGAATAGGTTTTACACTCTGCAGAGTTTACACACTTTACCTACAAGATACAACCATACACCACAAAAGCGAGTGATTATAACAAAGCCTTTCCAACGCTTATCTAAACCCAGTACTATCCGTTAAGGTTTCAACACTAGTGGGACTGGTTACCACATCCAGGGCCCCCCTCTTGCGCCATGTGAGCATACCCATGCGAGGACTAGTTACCACTACCTAGGCCTCACACCACCACAAATAGTACAAAAGCTTAGACTTAACAAATTAATCAGCTAGGTCTGTCCCATAACAGACATGTGGTTGTATGAATGACTCAGTTCAAATTCTTGCAAGGTTAGGTCCTTAATTGACCAAGGCAAGACTAACTGAAAATCATCATAACCATGAACCAACCATTGTCATAAAAAGCAAAGCGACCACCCAAGTGCCGCATTGGCCCACCACAAATACATGCCACTTGCCTCAGTCTAAATCATTTTACCACTCCGGTTGATTACCATGCACCACGTGCCATCAACAACAACAACATTGTGTGACATCACCGACACACAATTTAATAAACATGATCCATAATCATTAAGCAAGATTAACCATCTTTACCTAAAGTGATGACTCGTTGCACGGTTAGGCATTCTACTTGCGTTCTAAACAATCATATTGGCAATTATAGCTACCAAATAGTATTAAATCGTCTTAGGGTGACAAATGAAATACAACATACAACATGGCAAGGTAAATGTAACTCAAAGTGGACAACAGCTAATCCCAACATATTTGAATCAACGATACTTGAATTAATATGCAATACTTTGAAACAATATAATATTTAAAGCATAGGTTCAACATGATCAAAGCACAACTTACCTTCAAATAACTCTGACTTCTGCTCTATACCTTGCTCAAGTGCTGGATCCTCGATGACAAACTCACCGGCAACTCGACGTCTACACGAAACGAATGAGAAAGCAATAAATACCAAAAATAGAGATCAATATCAACTCCAAAAATTAAATAAAATTCACCATTAAATAGAGCATGATTTTACAAATTTTTTGAAACTAGAATCACCTCAATCGGAGCTCATATGCAAAAGATATAGTTATTCAAAGTTTGAAATAAAAGATAAATCAGAAAATTGGACAAACCAAATTAACCGAATTATTTTTATACTGGAAAATAGCATTTATGATGTCATGCTGATGTCAGCAACGAAATGATTTTTTGCTGAGTTATTTTACTACGGAAAAAGCGATATATGATGTCACGCTGACGTCAGCGGACACGTGGCCGAATCAGGTGTTGACACGCGGCGCAACCACAGCACGAACGTGTCACCGGCGCATGGACTCGGTCCACGGCTGGCGCTAGTCCACGGTGGACCGGCGGCACTGTGCCCGTGCACCGGCTGATGCAAGCACACACGTGGCACCCTTGGATGAATGACATGTGGCACAGATTCAACGGACGCGATTAAACACACAGCAGCGATGATCTCGACAGTTCATTTTAGATCGGACGGCTAAGACCAAAGGCGATGACATCAGTGAAACCGGTGGCAGCGATGCCTCCGTTTTTGCGTGACACGCGGCAGCACGGGCCTGGCCCGGTGCGCGGTGCGATCACAACCGTTCAGTTTGAATCCGACGGCTCAGATCTGACGACACAGAGGCACACACAGCACGATCTACACATTGGCGCGGATCCAACGGTTACGGTGGGCGGAGCAACAGACGATGACGTGGTGAGATCTAAACCGCATGATTAAAATCTAACGGCTAAGGTTGATGGAGTTGTTTACTGTAGCTAAAGCGACTTGACTCGATCCTTACCACTGGTTGGAGATCCAACGGTCGACGAAGCTTGCGATGTTGATGGTGGCACGGTGACGAAGTCTTCACCGAACTTGGGGATGATGACCACAGCGACGGTGTTCTGGGGTGACTCCGGCGACGCTTCCTCCTTAGTTCGACGCGGATGGGTGAGGGCGACACTCCGGTGACCATGGCGGTGGCGGATGGAGACCGACGGCGGCGGGACGAGGCAAAAACCGCGGCAGCACAAAGCGCAACTACGGCGAGCTTTCGTGGGCGAACGGTGGCGACTCGAGATGCGCGTGCTAGGGCTACGGATGCGTCTCGACGTGCGCGACACAAGGGTGGTGGCGGCGCATTAAATAGGACCCTCGGCTTTCGTGAAACGAGATGAAAACAAACTCCGAGAAGCACGGGATCCGGCGGTGCGGCGAATTCGGACGAGCCGATGTGGCACGATCCAGAGCATCCACACAGTTCCGATCGGACGACTGGCAGTAAGCGGCGGCGCGGCAAGGTCACAGCCGTTAGATCAAAATCCAACGATCGCGCAGCTAGGTTCGGCGGGGCGGCTATGCGGGCTGGGCTTCGCGAAGAAATGGGCCCAACACTACTCAACCGAATTTTAAAACATTTTCTAATTAAAATAATTCAGATAAATAGATAAAGCCATAATACATAGAAAAAATATTAGGAAAAATCTCAAAAAATTTCAAAAAATATTTTGGAACATTTGGAACTCACATAAAATATTTCAGCAATAGATCATCAATACTTTTCTCTGAATAATCCAAATATAGCAAAAGGCTTTATTCAAAATTCTAAAATGAATTAAATAAAATCTCAGAAATTCAATAACAAAGATAAATCATATTAAATCCAATAAAAGCAAAATTTGGGATGTTACAAGCGGTGCCCAAATCTTTTTCGGTGAGCGGGATCTCCTTGATGACAACACCTCTAGCAATGAAACACAGGGCAAAAGACATAGCCTAAAACGGGCTTCCTCGGGCAACGATCCAGCACTTAAATAGCCTTGGCTTCTGTGCATAATCTAGAAACCTAGATGCACACGGCGGCGAAATCCTGTAGATACAATCTGTACCGCACACATGTCACAAATACGATGGACTCCAGCACACCAGAACTGGCAAGATCTAAACTGTCCACGCGGCACAATCCAACGGCTTTAACGGTTTAAGGTTTTCGAGATCTTCACAAGCATTCGATCAAGATCCGACGGCAACATATCAAGGGCATCACAGTGCTTGGGCTTCGGCGGGTTGGACCAGGCCGGTGCGAAGAAATGGACTGGGCTTATTAGGTTTTTGGCCAAACACTATTGAAACATTTTTCAAAAAATTTTATTTAAAATAATTCCAAAAATCAAAAAAATCAAATAAAATGGCAAAAATATCAAAACAATTCTAGAAAAATTCTAAAAAAATATTTTGAGACATTTGGGATTCAGATAAAATATTTTTGATAAAAAAATTTAAAACTCTCCAAACATTTAAATAATTTCCTTATTAAATCTAATTCAAAAATATTTAATAAATTCCAAAAAATCTCAAAATTCATAAAATACACAAATAACAACATTAAATTACTTTGAACCAAAAATTAGGATGTTACAGGCAACCACAACTTCTAGACACATTAGAGAGTCTCTTGTTGGACATCATCTAAGACTTGGTTTTTAGGCTGTTCATTCTGGTTTTGGTGCTGGAGTTGTTCATGATCAGATTTTCCACCGTCTTCGTAATATTCCTCTTTTTCCATCAAGGTGGATATTAGCGACGTGATGTTGTTTCTACCAGTATGAGGTTTGGACAGCATTAGTGGGATGGTCCGGCCTATGCACATCGGCGGACAAACCTAGCTCCAGCTCCCAAACCCTCTGTAGGCACTGCTTCTGGATTTGTGAGAGTTAAGCCTCAGAGAGACATTAGAGTTCAGTCTTCTGTTTCTGTGGCTGGTACTTCTGCTCGTCATGTGAATCAATATTGGGTTCCTAGATCTGCACTTATCTACCCTAGTACTAAGCCATCGAGACAATGACCTCTCGCTTTCCCTGAATCAAGTTCATAGGGCGGAGAAGAGAGATATGTGGCTTGTAGACTCTGGTTGTTCTCACCACATGACTAGAGATTCCCGTTGGTTCTCTTCTCTAGTCCATGCCCCTGGTGATGAGTTAATTACCTTTGGGGATGCTAATTCTAGTCGAGTCATCGCTAAAGGTACTATGCTCATTAACGATAATTTCTTTCTTAAATATGTTTCCTTAGTGAGTAAGCTATAGTATAATTTGCTTTCTATGTCTCAGTTTACCAATGACAATTTCGAGGTGAGCTTCAAGTGTAATGCTTGAAGAGTTCTTGATTCTTCTGGATGGTTGGTTTGCGGGATTTTTAGGTTTGGGAGAGTCTTTCATGCTAATTTTGCTAATTCTTCTGGTGATTCTCTTCATTGCCTAGTTGCTTCTAAATCACGTGATCTCTCCTTCTGGTATAGGAGACTTGGTCATGTTGGTTTTGATCATTTGACTTGAGTTAGCAGCCTGATCTCATTCATGGTTTGCCTAAACTCAAGATGGTCAAAGACTTGGTTTATTCTCCTTGCTAGCATGGCAAGATGTTTGTTGCTTCTCATTCCCTAGTCATTGTTGGGATGACTGATGCACCAGGACAACATTTACATATAGACAACGTTGGTCCAACTAGAGTGAAGTCAACAGGTGGGAAGTGGTACGTTCTTGTCATTGTTGACAATTTTTCAAGGTGTTCTTGGATGTTCTTCGTAGCCTTAAAGGATGAGTCTTTTTCCCACTTTAGTGGTTTGGTCCGTAGGTTATCTATTTAGCTTCTAGGTTCCTTACGAGCTATATGCAGTGACAATGGTACGGAGTTCAAGAACTCCTACTTTGAGAGCTTCTGTGAGGAGTTAGGTATTGAGCATCAGTCCTCTTCTCCATACGTTCCTCAGCAAAATGGCATATGGGGAGGAAGAATAGGACCTTGGTCGAGATGGCCAAGACGATGCTAGATGAATACAGTACTCCTAAGAAGTTTTGAGTTGAGGCTATAGCTACTACTTGCCATGTATCCAATCGAGTTTTTCTTGAGAGCACACTAGCACCGTATTTCATATGAATTGAGGTATGGGTGAAAGCCCAGGGTTGTACATTTTCTACATTTTAAATAGCTCCAGGTTTGTTGCTTTGAGGAGTGAGCTTGGAGTCGTGAGCCCATACGGCTTATCTTGAGGGGGAGCTGGTTTGTATATTATGTACTATATATTTTCTTCCAGCTTTTCTTTTCTGTGTGTTTCTTCTGGGTGTCTTTGGGCTTGTTTTCTTAAGTTGAGTTCACTCACTTAGACTTCTGGCATGCCTTGCATGGTCCTCTTATCTAGTGCTTTAGGTTGCTATCATGCGTGATTAGCTTTTCTCTCTTCTCTCTAGGTTGAGTTCCCTCACAGTCTTATAAGTCTAGCAGGTTTTGGGGCCTCCTGGGTAGACAAGGTCTGTGTGCACTCCTTAGTTGGGATCTAGAGTCAGCTTTCCTATGTCAGTCTCTGGGGAAGATAAGAGCGAGCCTGAGCCGTAGTGAGTCTCTTCTATCTTATCTATGCTCAATAGCCATCCGGTTTTGCGTTCTCGACTTCTTCTCCTCATTCTGTTTTTTTTCTTGTTGTTATTGAGTTCATTCGGTTTTTCTTTATGCCTAACCTTGATAATGACTCAACTTTAACCAGATTTGAGCTTAAAATTGATTCAATTGTTGAGGGGGAGTTTGGGAATCTATTCATGCATTGCATTTAGACTGCATTTTCCGTTCTATGAGCTTTGTCTATTATGCATTTGACTCAATCTTCGTGAAATACATCATGCTATATCTTTCGAAGAAAATCACTAGCTTAGATATGTCCAAGTTCTTTTATCAAGCTAATGTTCATTGAAATCTGAAAAACTTAAAAGCTTTAAATGAAAACTTGATGAAACATGTTGCTTTTACTTACTAAGTTTCTTCTCTAAGAGCTTTTACCATGAATTGTGAAATTTTGAAATTCTCTAGAGTCCCTATAGCAACTTGGGTGAAATTTGCTTGATCCATATTTGAGTCCTTCAGAATTGCTTATATGTGCTAAATTGAAAATTTAAAAAATTGACACTTTTCGCAAAATTGATTTCAACACTTTATATTCTCGAGGCGCATCCCATTGCATTTGGGATGAACTTGGAATATATTGTGTATGACCAAGATCATTCTCTTAAGAGTTACTCTTGAGATGATCGAAAATGGCTTGAGTCAATCAAAAAAATTGCAAATATCAAACACATAAGTGGGTAAAGAATGCAAATTATGTCAAACATTTGCACCCGCTATGTTTTTCAAAGTCTTAAAGAAAATTTGCATAAATTGAAAAATGGGCTCAAGGACCTAATATGCACTTCAAAATTCCCAAAGTGTTGAGTAGGTTGAACTCTAGGTTTTCCATTTGATCCCTGAGTGGTTTTGCTTCTAGTTTTGAAACTTTGCTAAGTTTTGCACTTGTCAAATCTTGCTAAAAAATGATACATTTTCAAAACTTCGCTTATGAGCAAAATTTGTTATTTGCACTTGGACATGTCTTAGTTTGGTCATAATCTGAGATTAATAAGCTTGGTGTCATATCTTGTCATTATGATCATTTGGATAATCTTCAAAGCTCCCTTAGGTTGCATTTCATGCATACATAAAAGAGGGAGAAAATTCTATTTTGATGCCTATATTGCCAAAAGGGGGAGAAAATGTAGAAAAGGCATCATTTAAAATGTAGAAAAGGAGGAGATAGAAATATGAAAGCTTGTTGGTTCTTATGATTTTTGTAAATCTTTGCTATCTCTTATGGATCATAATCACATTTGACACTTATGATTGGTTTTAGAGCTTTTGTTGAAAACTTGCTCTTTTCATGGTCTTGCTCTAAATTCTTTACGCCAACTTGGTCATAATTTTATATCTCTCTCTGGACCAAGTTTGGCTTTGCAATCAAATTGCTTTCTTCTTCTCTCATTCAAACTCAAATTTATGCCTTTTGTGTGGTTTGTCAATATACTCATCAAGGGGGAGATTGAAGGACCATGTGGAGGTCCATCCATGTTTGTGATGAGTATTTGACTTTATTTGAGCAAGGTGTGCTCAAGTTTGAGTTTGATTTGGATTGTTTTTCGAGCTAGAGCAATTTGAGTTCTTGGTTGGAGACGGTCGTCCGACCCGAGTGGTCGGGTCGTCCGACCCGAGTGGTCGGGCTTTGGTGGTTGGAGACCAGTCGTCCGACCCCGAGATGTCGGGTCGTCCGACTTGAGTGGTCGGGGCTTTGGCTGGTTGGAGACCAGTCGTCCGACCCCGAGTGGTCGGGTCGTCCGACCTGAGTGGTCGGGGCTTTGGCTGGTTGGAGACCAGTCGTCCGACCCCGAGTGGTCGGGTCGTCCGACCCCGAGTGGTCGAGGCTTTGGCTGGTCGGAGACCAGTCGTCCGACCCCGAGTGGTTGGGTCGTCCGACTCCGAGTGGTTGAGACTCCGAGTGATTGAGTCGGAGACCAGTGACCAGACCTCGAGTGGTCGGGATGGAGACCAGTGGTCAGACCACGTGTGGTCGGGGTTTTGCTGGTCAGCGTAGTGTATATCTGTCTGTTGAGATGGATATGTGTTGTTGGACATTGCTATGTGATGTGGTTTACTTGTCTATGATGGTTGCAGGACTTTGGAGCTAGGTCATGGTGAGGCGAAGGGGATCAGGACTAGGCTGGGAGAGCTGAGGTGCAGATGATCAAGGTGTCGCCAAAGATGACTGAGGCCAGGGAGTAGCTGCAATCCGAGAAGACAAAGGAATGGATAAGATGCTAACTTGGAGCCGCTCTGATCAAGGAGGACCGTTGGATCGCGGTCAGGAAGATAGAGTAGCGGGTCAAGTTAGTGTGAGTTGAAAAGCATGCAAAACCCGTTGGGTTGTTGGGTTTCAGGTGAGCCCATGCATAGTTGTGTGAGTGGGTAAAATCTCAGCCCTTGATGGAGTGCTCTAGGGTTTAGAGGCTCATCCAAGGGTGGTAGGTGGTCCAAGCCTGCTAAATAGACAGGGAGACACTACTACACAAATATACATCACAATCGGTTCTTTTTCGTCATCACAGTCGGTTCTGGTGGTGACACAAAGTCATGAGACAGAGATGAGGCGGGCATTATTACAGTCGGTTCTTGCCCGATAGAGATGATATGGTCATCTCTATCGGTTCTTTAAAAGAAGCGATAGAGATGACTTCATAATCTCTATCGCTTCTTAAAAAGAACCGATAGAGATAATATACTCATCTCTATCACTTCTTTGAAAGAACCGATAGAGATGAAATAGAGATGACTATATCATCTCTATCGCTTCTTTCAAAGAACCGATAGAGATAATACCATCATCTCTATCGCTTCTTTTAAAGAACCGATAGAGATGACGATAGAGATGACTTCATAATCTCTATCGCTTCTTAAAAAGAAGCGATAGAGATAATATACTCATCTCTATCACTTCTTTGAAAGAACCGATAGAGATGAATATCCTCATCTCTATCACTTCTTGTAAAGAACCGATAGAGATGAGTTCATTATCCCTATCGCTTCTTTCAAAGAACCGATAGAGATGACCGTCACATCTCTATCATTTTCTTGTGAGAACCGACAGAGATGAAGGGGTGGTGTGCTATCACATTCTAATCAGCACATATTGCACACAATATGCACATATCACATTCACACAGAAATTACAGACAACATATCACATTCAACGAACATGAACACCTTGTTTCAACAAACACATATCACATTCGTTAACAAAATAGAACGTAAACATGCTTAACCATAAGTACACATGCAATCGCATTCAGATATGTAATATTTGTTCACATCTGGTCTAGTAGGAGCTTTTGGGATCTCTAAACCGTCCGTCCTCCGACAAGCATTCTATCCAGTACCACTCGCATAAGTGGTCTCGTATCTTGTTGAGTGCAGGTGCTGTCTACACTCTTCTGGGGGATAACGGTATACGCAAGATAGAAACGAGTGCTCTAATTTGAGTTTTCAAATTTCCATGTGAAAGACTAATTGTATATGCATGTACTACCTCGGGAAGCGGTGCGAGCCGACAATCAAGATCACCATGTGTTGCATGACATACAAACCACAGTGATCGTCGCTGCCCTGTTGATGACTTTGTGAAGAAAGAAAAATAAATTAAGAGACAAAGAAAATATGTCAAAAATCTAGATCTTATATATGATAGCAACTTGTACCTTGAAGCGGACATACTCGACTTGGAGCCCTTTTGTCGTCGTGTGTCCCTCCCGCTTGACGTATTCCTTGAAACCCCTATATACATTGGAAAGATGTCGTTGAGTAAAAAATAATGAATGTAGTTAAATACGAGAAAATGTTAGATAAGAGTGGTGCACTTCTTCGCTCCAAAGGAGGCTTGATCGCGTAGGCCATCGGTCTCTTATCAACCGAATTAAAAGTGTACACTTTGTTGTCTCTCGGAAGGAGCACGAGTAGAACCCAATGGTTGCTTATTAAATGGTATGCGTGAAGAAAATAAGTTCACATACGGTTTGGTGTGTAGAAGTAATTGAGCAGTGAAGTAGTACTTACTCCTCGTGGTGCGGGAATAGAATGAAGTCCTTCTTCGACTCGACTTGCAATGCCCTCTTGATGTAGCGGCAACTCATTCGGTTGAAGCCTAGCCATCGTCGCGGACACAAGCTCAGGGTCGACGAACCCAACTAGTTGTCGATTCGTCACGACCCACTGCCTCATCGCCCTGCAACTCGCATTGAATGTTAAAAAGCGTAATGCAAAATCCTATGGAAGTCATAAGGTCGCAGCGTGGTGCGATACTCACGGCGTCGAGGATCGTCTGATAGAAATATCGATGGTTACCGGTTAGTGCAGCACGGACAGATCCTCAAAACTAGCAGGAATGTCCCATCCTCCTCATTGTGGAAATGTCCCTTCTCGTATCTAACATTGAAGTCGACACGCTCGCTATCTTTCGCTTTGTCAAAGTACCATCCATGGAGTATCGAGTCCATATGCCTAGAGCGTTCAATTTCTTTGGGAGGCGAAGGGGCTTTCCATGCACGTAGGCCTTAAAATCATAAGGCTTCACGTAGTGCATGCGGCTCTCCTTTACGGGCGAAGGAGTCTCCGAGGCAGGCGATGGGCTTTTCATGTACCGAGGGGCGCTGTGGCCTTTGTGAGCCTAGCCTTTTAGCGAGGCCTCGGTGGTTACGTGGTTGTCGTGCTAGTCCTTTTACACACCACTCAGTACTTTGTGTAGGGCTCGTCACGGTCGTGGGAGCGGTAGCGCAGTGCGGTAGGAACCTACAAAGCACGCGCATAATTAAGTAACTTGTTGCAATACTCTGGAATGGTACGAAGGCGTGAGGATGTTTACCTTGACGATCGACGCTGTCGTGGGCCACTTGATGAGCGACATCCGCGCTGGCGAGAGTGGTGATGTCTTCGTTAGGGGAACTCGAGCACATGTGATAAGAAGGCCGTGGGCGTAGTCCACGGACCCTCATGTAGCCCTTCCCAAAGGTTGACCATGCACCGTGTCGGTCTCCTTGCATGGAAATGCAACACCGCGTGCGACCTCAACGAAATCCGTCTTCCGTCGAGGTGGTGGCACTTGGTAGGCGCTGCAAAAGTGCGCAACTTGAGAGAAAACATATGAAGAGTTACCCTCGCACCATTAAGTAAGGCAAAATTAATTATTACCTTGGTGGGACCGGACTTATCATTTTGGAACCGCATGACTACTTGGTGGGAACACGAGGTTTCTCTCTGATGGCGGGGCATCGGCTCGACTGCAGGAGATCATCGCCATCATCTCGGCCCTTAGGCGCTTCTCACGTGCCATCATCTCCACCTCATCTCCTCCTCACGTGCCATCATCGCACCCTCATCTCCTCCCTCATCTCCTCCGAGATCTCCTCCTCATTGCTCCTAAGCGTGTCCTTGAGCGCTCGCACGTGCCTCCCATGTTCTTGATCCGGTACTCGGCGGCATCTTGGAAGTAGGACTTCTTCATATGCCCGACCTGCGGCAAGCACCGGCCCTTATGGTCGAGCGTCCGATTGCGATGGATAGGATGTCATTTGACCCTTGGCTAAGAAAGGTTCCTGCTCTTTCCTCCGCTTACCTCTTCTGCAATAGCGAGTGCGAATTAGATCTAAAATACGGTAGGAATGGTCTCTTGCAATGTAGTAAGTTTGATATCTTACGATGGCGGAGGCGACTTGCTTGTGATAGTGGGGTTTGGTACTACCGGCTGCCCGTCGCGGTTTTCTTTGTCCTCGCTAATACCCGATCACGTGCCCGCTCCTCACATATGTGCGAGTAAGGCATCGCGTGTCCGGAGTTGGCGCACTCCTCGGCTAGTCGTGCCCATTACGCTTTCTTCCTTCGTAGCCACAGGCCGAGGTGGTGCGCGTGCGTGTTCGACCTTTGGGTAGCAGCGTTCCTCTGTCTCGGCTAAATGCGCCTCGGGCGTACTCTTGATCCTCGTGAACTCCTCCCAAACATCGTTAGTCACGAGCGGATACCTCTCGAATGGTGCACGGCCTTTCAAAGACGTACTCACTTGTGCATGTAGACCACGAAGTGCCTCGAGCCACACCCATCCTCTTCAAGGCGTACCGCTGGCATTGTTTTCATCCTCCTCTTCTATAATCCATTTTCCCTTAACCTCGTCCCACACCGGTTCTTACGCTCGTGACCTCCTTTCTCCAATCCTTAACCGTTATGGGAACTCTCTCCCTCACCGATTGCGAGGAATGGCGGTATCGCCCCTTATACTTGGGAGGACCGTGCAAGCGCCGTCGCATTGAAGTGGAGAATTTGCGGCGTTCTCGCTGTGGCCCTTTGCTCGGTCCTCGGGCCTTCCTCACCTTACTCGGCCCCTCGACATTTGGAACTGGCTCGCTCGACACTTGGAAGTTGGCTTGGCCCTCGGGAGCACCTTCTACTCTTTACGCGATGAGCCGATGCTCTCTAATTGCGACATTTTGAGTTTTCTTATCTAACATGGACATATATTTCACATGAGAGAAAGCAATTCGTAGCTATTATGTGAACTTCACAATAAATCATCTAAAATAACAGATCAATGGATAATTCATAGCATGTCATTGTTCTAGCATATTGCACTAGAGTATGAGATGAATGAATGATCTTCAAGACAAGTCTGTATGTAGACCAACTAAATACGTACGGACGATAACTCCTAATCTCTAAATAGGTTTGGTCCTAATCCCATTCGAGGATATGTGGTTCGGGCAAGTTCCTAAGCCGTTGTACAACTCGGAGAAAATTTGGCGACATCTCGCATGTTCTCCAGATACACGTCTCGACAACAGGTCAAGAGGGGTGTGTATCCAGAGAACACCAGGGAGACGCTACCGAAATCTACTCTGTGAGTTGTATAACACTTCGAGAACTTGCCCAAACCCATATCCTCAGCTAATCAAAATCGTGGACAATTGAGGCGCTTGCTTATAAATATGTCATTCAGACATATTTATAAATAAGCACTCTCGAGCAGGAGACGTGGTTACATAACCTAAACTCTTAACAAATCTTGAGTACAAAAGCACATATGAGAAAGTAATGAAAAAGCATCGTAACATACATGGAAGCAGGATGAAGGAACATGTATATCATGAATAATTGAATATAGAGGCAACCCTTCAATTGAATATATAATGGAAAGCAGGATGAGGAGATTTCTATGTGATAAATAGATAAATCTATATATAAATCTTGTCTTGCCAAGTTGTTGTGTTTACATGGGAAGCATCAACATAGATAACCCTAATGTGAACAGGAAGCGACAATGGTTCATTTACTTGTTCAGTATTTAAAACTATGCACAAAAGGGTAGCATTCGGAATAAAGGAGAAAATCCTGTACCTAAAAGCTGTAGATGGGTCTTTCCCTTGCAGTTCCAATAAAAGAAGCACACCAAAGGGCCTTCAGGGCTTCCTAATTGATGAAAAATAAAAGAAGCAACGATTTAGAGAACGTATAAAAGAATTCTGTTGATCCATCCTTTTTTTGTAATAGGTAACATTTACTACAATAGTTGTGTATGATGACCATCTGAATTATTTATTTTCTTTTTCAGGACCTGCTGTAGCACAATATTGTGCGGCACACTTTCATCTTGAAGTTCTCAATGATCCAGAGTTTCGTAGTAATCTGCCTAATGCAGTGGGAAGAGCATTTTTCAGGTTATTTTCTCGCTAATTAATTGATGCACTCTATATTTTTTGTCCATAGTTACACATTGCACATCCAAATATGAAATATATAATTGATGTTCCCACTTAATTGTTGCAGAATGGATGAGTTCTTTGAGAGAGCAATGAGCACGAGAGGAATTAGCGAGTGTAGTGGTAAGGACTATAACGAACAACCCGACAAGGCTTCTATCCTCGATTGTTTTTGTGTGAAGGTAATATCTCAATTATTTGTATGTAGAAAAATGTAAGATTCGAAAATCTATTATTTACTTAAGCTTGGATTTTGTTTCGAGACCATCATATCATGGGCCAATAGATGAAGGATGTACCGCATGTGTGGCTCTCATTAGAGCAACGGATCATTGTTGGAAATGCTGGTGATTCTCGTTGTGTACTCTCAAGGAATGGTCAGGTGCGGTGGCTTTCTTGTCAAGTGTCTGCCTGGTACATAAACAGCATGCTATCTTGTCATAATAGATGCATTCTAATGGTGCCTTAATTTATTTAAATTGTATTCAAAGGCAATTGATTTATCCACCGATTTAGACAACCAACGACAATTTTCAAAATTCGTGATCAGACTCCAAATGCTAGCACAACATTACCATCACAGAAGCAAAACCTGGGGATCAAATCAACAAAAGAAAGCTATCTTCACACGAGCAGCGTCAAATCGAAAGAAAGCGGCGTCGCCGGCGAAACAAATCTGGCGCTGGTGGGCGCGTCGAAGAAGCGGTGGCGTCGGGGTGGAGGTGGCGTCGGGGCGAGGGGTGGCGGGGGGCGGGGTGGGCGAGGGGGAGGGCGGGCGGGGGGGGCGGGGGCGGGCGTTAGGCGTGGGGTGGGCGGGGGGGAGGAGCGCGCGGCGTGGCGGGCGTCGGGCGTGGGGCGGGGGTGGGGGGAGGAGGCGGGGCAAGGCGCGGGGCGCGGGGGCGGGGTGGGGAGGAGGCGGCGGGGCGAGGCGTCGGGCGTGGCGGCGGGGGGGGGGAGGCGGCGGGGCAAGGCGTCGGGCGTGGGGGCGAGGTGGGGGGAGCGGCGGGCGGAGGGCATCGGGGTGTGGCGGCGGGTGGGGGGGGAGGCGGCGGGGCAAGGGCGTCGGCGGCGTGGGGCGGGGAAAGGCGGCGCAAGAACAAGGCTGAGGCGCGCCGGACTTATAATTTTTGCCAAATGTTGAAGTGCAGCCCTAATGAATCACGTGGTCCTCATTTTCTATCGATTTTCTTGTAAAACCGACACAAATAAAAAGTAATATCTCTATCGGTTTTTATAAAACCGACACAAAAACAAAAGATTATTACGGAATAATCATCACTATCGGTTTTGTTTGAAAACCGATACAAATAAAGAGATTCACATCAGTATCGGTTTTTGTAAAAACCGACACAAATATAAAAGGTACATCTATACGGTTTTTTGAAAACCGACACTAATAGAAAAGGCCCATCTCAATCGGTTTTATTGAAAACCGACACAAATAGTTTCTCTATCGGTTTTTGAAAACCGACACAACAAACAAAAGATCACTCTGGTTTTCTCGAATAATCATCACTATCGGTTTTGTTTGTAAAACCGACACAAATAAAAAATGCACATCTCTATCGGTTTTTGTAAAACAAACACAAAACACTGGAACATCTCTATCGGGTTTTTCACAAACCGACACAAAAAAGAAAAGATCACGAATAATCATCACTATCGGTTTTGTTTGAAAATCGACACAAATAAAACATGCACATCTGTATCGGTTTTTGAAAAACACAAATATAAAAGGACATCTCTATCGCTTTTTTGAAAACCGACACAAAAACAAAAGATCACTACGGTTTCTCGAATAATCATCACTATCGATTTTGTTTGAAAACCGACACAAATAAAAAAAGGTACATCTGCATGGTTTTTTTAAAACCGACACTAATAGAAAAGGCCCATCTCAATCGGTTTTATTGTAAAACCGACACAAATAGTATCTCTATCGGTTTTTCTCAGAAAACCGACACAACAAACAAAAGATCACTCTAGTTTTCTCAGAATAATCATCACTATCGGTTTTGTTTCAGAAAACCGACACAAAGAAAAAATGCATATCTGTATCGGTTTTTTTCAGAAAACCGACACAAAAAAACCTGCTATATCTCTATCGGTTTTTTCGGAAAACCGACACAAAAAACCTGGTACATATCTATCGGTTTTTAGAATAAAACCGACACAAATAATTCTATATCTCTATCGGTTTTTAGAATAAAACCGACATAAAAAAGAAACATGCATATCTCTATCGGTTTTGTTCACAAAAATGATACAAATAAACGTTTATATCTCTATCGGTATTCTAATAAAACCGACACAAATGTTGTTCAATGCACTATTTGTTTTCCAGAGAAACCATGAATTCTGAACTTGCAGAAATATCTGATCAAAGAGTGAAAAGGCCATGACTTTTGCAAACATAGTTGGAATTTTTTGAAATTTTGCAGGAACAGACTTTGTGATACTACAAATCTTTTCAAAAAGTATTACGGCAAAAGAGTCGACATTGAAAAAGAAGGCCAAAGTCACTTTGTAGGCATGATTTTTGTTCAAAGAGTCTCAAAGTCAAATCTTTCTGAAATGAAGTCCAAGTATTTTGAAAATTGCGAGAAAGGATTTGATGTAGAGCTTCTTTTTCTTGCTTCAAGTAGATGATACATACCACAATCCATTGAAAATTTTTTGCAAAAGTTTCATACGTACACGTAACCTTTGCAAACACGAAACTACGATTATGTACAATACAAACATTTCAAACACATATGGCCCGATACAATGATGTACTCCTTTTATTTGCAATACAACCCTTCACGATGATCTACGCATGTAATTTCTTCCATGTGTGTCATCGTCGCCACTAAGACAGCCCCATCCTCAAAGCGGAGGTATTTCATCAAATTGGTCGTATTCTTCTTCATCTATGACATTTTCGACTCCAACGATCCGCGCTTGCCATGAAGGACGACGTGCAACCTCGGATTGGCGGATCACGCACATAGAAGACTGATTTGCTTGCTTCATGAAATACGAATGGGTCATCTTTATAGGCAAGTCTGTTTAGATCCACAAGAGTAAAACCTCTCTTGTCGACCTTCACTCCATGTAGAGTCCCACCCACTTACATCGAACAATGGAATTTGGTATATTCCGTAATCGAGCTCCCAAATTTCTTGATCACCCCAAGTAAGAGTTCATTGCCATTGAGAATCCTCCTTTCGAGTGATGTTCATCGGAAAAAGCATCTATGCTTACACCTTTATTTTGAGCAGTACTCTTAGCATCGACTTTCGATGTAAAGGTGTACCCATTAATATCATTACCCTGCCATGTCGTACATTAAATCTAGGTCCGTCACCAACCATTTGATAGTCTCACTAATGAGACCTCCGCCCTTTGTTTGAACCATGTGAGAAATCTATCGTTGTGTTCGCATGATGGAAAGCTCATCCATTTGTGGATTCTCTTCCGTAATATCGACTTGTTTGCTCGATGTACCCGCAACTTCGCTCTCTTTGCAAGGCTATCGGATCGCTTTGCAATACATATCAAACCGTGGCCTCGTTAGTTTCGATCCAACGGTTCCTTTGCCGACAAATGCGCCCTCATGGCGAGATAGAGGAACACCGATTGCTTGTCTTTTCCGAGATAGTCCACGAGAACTCAATAACCTCTTGATTACCATAACCTTCCACAATACTACCCTCGAGGCTTCAACCGATTCCTCACGTAGGATTTTAATATACCCATGTACCTCTCGAGCGGGTACATATAGCGTAGGAATGCCGGTCCACATATCTTAATCTCTCTAACGAGGTGAACAACAAGGTGGACCATGACATCGAAGAACAGCGGTGGGAAATGCATCTCAAGTCGACATAGAGTCTGCACCACCTCACTCTGCAAGTTGTCTAGCACGTCGGGGTCAATAACTGCAGAGATCGCATTGAAGAAGTAACACAACCGTGATTGCAAACTGACATCCTCTGGCGAGAATATTTCTTATTGCAAGCTGGGAGCATTTGGGTCATCAAGACATGGCAATCGTGGGACTTCATGCCCAACAACTTCAAATCATCCAAGGACACAAGCTTCTTAATGTTGCGGAGTAGCGGATGGAACTTTAATACCATGGAGACATTTGCAAAGGTCCTCTTTCTCCTTCTTGGACAGGTGTAGCATGCAGCGGGGATATCTGGACCTTTTCCATCCTCCTCTATCACTTTGCAAGCTGGGCCTGATTCCCATGTAGGCCATGTCGCGACGAGCATTCACACCATCCTTTGTCTTTCGGTATGTTCAAGCGGGATACCAACCAAATTGTCGCAGACATTCTTCTCAACGTGCATGACATCAATACAATGCCGAACATCTAACTCCTTCGATGCGGTAAGTCCCAAAATATTGACCTCTTCTTCCAAATGGTCCTAGAACGAGCAGATTTTCGACTCTTTCCGTCTTGAACATCGATATCCTCTACACGTGAATATACTTGCCTTCCACTCATAGGCTGCGGTCTTTGAGCGGACTTCCTCTTCCCATCAAATTTGTCATCCATCTTACGGTATCGATGACTTGAGGTAGAAACCTCGGTGACCCATATACAGTTTTCTTGGAATTGGCGACCATAGGCTCTCGGTCTCCTCTTCACAAATAGGACACGCTTTTGCTCCTTTAAATCAGTAGCCGCCAAATTACCAAGAGCGGAAAATCATTTATGGTGCAAAATACCATAGCCGTAGGGTGAAATGCTCTCTTCAGACGCATCCCACACAATGACCCCATCATTCCACAATTTTACCAAATCCTCGATCAATGGGCGAGGTACACATCAATATCATTTCCATTGTTTGGGTCCCGAGATTATAGCGACATCATGATATACTTCCGCTTGATGCACAACCAAGGAGGAGGTTGTAGATACACAATGAAGCGGCCACGTCTTTGTGACGATTGCTCATGTTACCAAGCGGATTCATTCCATCGGTACTCAATCCAAATCTTATGTTCCTCATTTGGCACCAAACTCCTCATGTTTCCAATCGATGTTTCTCCATTGAGCCGAATCGGTGAGGTGTCTCGACTTGCCATCTTCCTTTCGAGACTCATAATGCCAGCGCAACAATTTTGCTTCTCTAGGATTTGCAAACAACCTTTCTAGACGCGGAATGATGGGCAAGTACCACAATACCTTGGCGGTGCACCTTTAGTGACCTCTTCACCCTCGTTGCCCGGCTCTTACGCTTCTTGTCGTTCGCTTCTCCTTTTGTTTGTACCGAGGCACACGCAAGCTGGACAAATGTGCAGCTCCTGATGTGCGTTACGGTACAAGATGCAATCATTTGGACATGCATGTATCCTTTCTATTTCCATTCCCATGGGACATAGTAGCTTCTTCGCTTCATAAATGCTTGTTGGCAACTCGTTTCCCTCGGAAGCAGTTCCGATAGAAGAACTAGAAGTGCATTAAAACTTGTATCTGTCCAACGGTGTTTTGCCTTCAGTTCGAACAATGCAAGGACCGAACCTAACTTAGTGTATTCTGCTTTGCAACCTGTGAACAGTGGTTTCGCATCGTCTTCCATCAGGCTTTTAAACTTTCCAAACTCTCTTTCTGTGTAATTACCCTCCACATCCCGCAACATTTGCTCCAAATTCTCCGCCTCAAACATATCAAATTGCAACTCATCATCCGGTTCCACCATGTCTTCATTGCATACCGGCAGGGTACTACCTGTCTCCCCGTGATGGATCCAACACGTGTAATTCCTCACGAAGCCACGTCGAATCAGGTGGTCCTCAATTTGGTGAGTTCTTGAATCTTCTCGATTGGTGCAATCAATGCAAGGACAATATATGAAGTTTACACCCCTCCTCACCATGTCCTCTTTGGCAATTTTTTTGAACTCCTTAACACCCCTCTGAAATTCAGCACTCACACGACTTTTTGCATACATCCATTCCTTACGGTTCATCTGCAATTAAACTTCGCCCAATAAATTATGCACAAACTGGAGCGACAGCAAGCTAGTTATTTGAAATATTGAGACATCATTTGATTAATATTACCTTTGCAAAATAGATGACAATTTCACGCAACATATATGAAATATGTACTTCGATCGATACCTAGATTCTTCCCTGGTTTAGAGCTTCCAATTTCCTAGATAAGAGACATACATTTTTAACATGAACAATGATATCAAACAATCTAATTATATAGTGCGATAGCCTCAGATCTTTTGACTACAACGAAACAATACAAGGGTACCAACGATGACTCCTAATCTCTAAATAGGTTTGGTCCTAATCCCATTCGAGAATATGTGGTTCCGACAAGTTCCTAAGCCGTTGTACAACTCGGAGAAAATTTGGTGACATCTCGCTATTCTCCATATACACGTCTCGACAACAGGTCAAGAGGGTGTGTATCCGGAGAATACCAGGAGACGCTACGAAATCTCTACTCGCAGCTTGTACAACACACTCGAGAACTTGCGGCGGCTTTATATCCTCAGAATCCAAAAACGTGGACAATTCGAGGATCGCCGCTTATAAATATACCATTTCGTTCGGTATATTTATAAACAAGCATCCTCGAGCGGAGGCGTAGGTTTCGCACCCTAAACTCTAGCATTCATCAAGTGACAAAGACAATAATAATTCCATATTAACATCAAAGCACTACAAATTAAGATAATTAAATACATGTGTACATGCTTGTGAAATAAAGGGTGTGAAATCTGATAGGATATACACAATACCAGTGCAATCTAAACTTTCTTCACGACATATCAAAATTACATAGTACAAAATTAAAGGGGTTTGAAGGAATGCTCACATTTTGAAGAAAACCACAAATTATGCAAAATGAGGGGAAATCTCCTCAAGTTAGGGCTTCAAATTTACCCTCTTAACACCCACCCTTGAGGATTTCAAATTTTCTCACCCAAGTATTGCTTCCAAACATAGAATATGAGCTATTTTTTCTGGTGGCGGCGGAGAAACCTCCTCTGGAACAATAATAGAGAAGAGTTCAGCTCGAGTGGTATAAATAACCTAACGAGGTACATCACTATCGGTTCTCATATAAAAAGCGATAGTAATGTGATCATGAACATCACAGTCGGTTCTTACAAGACAAGCGACAGTGATTATAATAGTCATCACTATCGATTTTCATATAAGAAGCGATAGTGATGAGCACGTACACATCACTATCGGTTCTTATTTAAGAAGCGATAGTGATGTCCATTATCATCACTATCGCTTCTTAAATAAGAACCGATAGTGATGTCATCACTATGAGAAGCGATAGTGATGTCATTATCATCACTATAAGCGATAGTGATGTTGCTCATCATATCGAAAACCGATAGTGATGATAATGCATATCACTATCACTTCTCGCGTAAGAACCGATTGTAATGTTCCCAGTGCTACATCACTATCACTTCTAACCTAAGAACCGATAGTGATTATGATTAATGCCTCTCCTAAGTCATCTATCACAATCGTTTCTTCATAAAAACTTAAGAACCGACACAGATGAAGCGATAGTGATGTACCATTCTGTAGTAGTGAGAGGGGTGTCTCCTTGTGAGCGTGAGCAGGTGAGGAAAGTGTACGTGAGTAGTTGAGAGTTGTTGAGAGTGACAGTGTAAGGATCAAATCCTGGCTCTTGGATGTTGGCTTAGGATTGAAGCAGGACATCCAAAGGTGGGAATTGATCTGTGTCACTATAAATAGAGGGTAGGGCAGCCTCCCTCTCTGAAGGTTCCGAGGTTTTTCTTTGCTCATTTGAGTTTTGCCCACTTTGTTGTGAGGCTTTGTAAACCTCCCTTCCAGAAATGAAATGTTCTTCATTTATATTCTTGTTTCATTTCCCTTACGTGTATACATTATGCACTTAAATTCTGTTATCTAAATTCCGCATTTACTTACTTGCAATTTACTTTACGTAATTTGGATTTGCCTCATCTCCTTCTACATGCTATTGAGTCTTTGTTGAAATCCATGATTGATGAACTCTTCTCTGGACTTGGTGCTTTCAATCATCTAGGCAATCCTTGCATTCTTGTTGCAAGTTAGTAAATCTGTGTGTTCTTAAAGTGCGTAAGCGTGTGACTTGCGTTCTTTAGTCTTGATTGGCTTACGGTTCTTGTTGCCAAGGATGAAAGATTCTGGATGAATCTTCTATAGATCATATCCCAATCATCTAGGCAATCTACAACCTCTTCTATTGCTTTGCAAGAAACCAATTTACGTGCCTAGTTTTGAGATAGTGTTTCTATTTGTTTGAAGGGTTATTTCTTCGTGTACTTACTTGCTATGATTTGTGGAGAGTCATCCAAGGATTTCTGACCATCAACTCCCATCAGCAAGTTAGGGGTGAAGTTTGTGTTCGTGACTCTGTTTTTGGTGTTGCATTTGTTAAAGCTGAAAAGGACGGAACCTTGGTATTAATTCCTTAGATTGTTGATTGAAATAGGTTCCTAACATCCTTTGGGAGGTGCACACCAATTTTCTTGTTTTTGGATCACCGATCAAAAGTTACATCGATTTCTTTTTGAGATCGTGCTGATTTTCTATTCACCGAACACTATTCACTCGATCATTGTTCATCCGACCTCCAGCAGGTCGAAGTCTTGATTCACCCGAACACTATTCACCGAGTATCGTTCATCCGACCACTTCGGTCGGAGTCTTTATTCATCAGACCGATCGGGTTTGGGGAAGTCTATTCACCGAACACTATTCATTCCAAGTATTTGTTCATCCGACCTCTGTGAGGTCGGGGTACTGTTAATCCGACTGAAATAGGACGGTGCGTTTTTTACGGTCTTTTGGTGGTTTGAATTTTAGGGAGAGTTTATTCGAAAATTTTATTTGGCTCCTATTCACCCCCTCTAGTCGCCTTTTCGATCTTTCAATTGGTATCGAGCGGTTCGCTCTTTCTAGATCTTGACCGGTCTCAAGAGCCATGGCGACGGACAAATATTCCACCAAGCCTCCAGTTCATGAACCGCGCTACGAGAAGAAGTACCGCAACTTCTCCAAGAACAAGAAGCTCTTCCACCGCGTCCTCGCCGCGGCAGCGACATCAACCTCTCCGACACGGAGACATGGAGCGACGAGGCGAGGATGATCCGCAAGAGAAGAAGGGCGGCGATGACTTCTCGGCATGTGCTTCATGGTCGACACCAACGACATCGACTCCGAGCTCTACAAATGACTCGGATGAGGTACCCTCCTATGACCACTCAGCGAAGCTTTACGCAAATTAGGAAAATTTCATGCTAGAGCTAGAGCTAGGTGTGCAGAGCTTGAGAAGGAAGTAGGTACCTTGACTCGGGAGTTAGCTTCACTTAGATCTTCTCCTCCCGAGTCACGATGATTGCTCTTTGTGTGATGCTATTCTTGTGGAGTTGGAGAACCTAAGGACCATACATGATAGTGTGCTTGCTTGAACTTGATGGTCTTAGGTTGAAGAATGCTAGCACTAGTTCAATTGATGCTATTCTGTTGAGGCTAGTTTTCTTCATGCTCACTCCACTCCATCATGTTCTAATTGCCCTAAATTGCTTGCGAAATTGATGCCATGGCGAACACCTTAGAAAGCTTTCTGCTAGAAATGATGAACTTGAATTGCATGCTTCTAAGGACCCGGTACTCATGTGAGGGTCATAAGCAACTAAAACTTGACAATGATGCTTTGAATGTCAAGTGTGATCAACTTGCTAAGGATTTACTAGTTAAGTCACAAACTGGTTGCTTGTCTTTGTGTGTTGGGGTTAAGGATGATGTGGATCAAATCCATGTCGAGCTTAAGAAGAAGTTAAAATACCAAACCCTTAGGATTAGAGATGCTCCTTGCGTTTCTTGTGAGGCCCTCAAGATTGAGGCAGCCGTGCTAAGGGAACAAAAAGCACGTCTTTGAGAGATCTTCTCTTTACGGTTCTTCTTCTTCCTCTCCTTCCCATGTTCTTCTTGTCCTTCTTTCTTCCGAGATTGCGGTATCTTATGAGCACTCTCGAGAAGTTTGTTGGAGAGCAAGAAGAAACTCAATCTTATTCTAGACCAATCCAAGATTAGTAGATTCAATCAAGGTCTAGGATTTGATCCCTTGGAGCACTCGGCGCATCCTCCCACCATTGTGCGGCTCCAAGAGTGGTGAGATTGTGGTAGCTCCGCAGTGAGCACCACCAAGTTTAAGTCTGTTGGGGTTGTCCATAGGACTTGACCGAGATGGGTGTTACTCTGTTTACGTCTCTAGCAAGGCGAAGTACACATGCACCTTCGTAAGAAGGATGGTCACCTAGTAGATTTACCTTGCGCGCTAAGATTACTCGGCGTGGCGTGTTGTTGCTCTTAGGGGTATTGTGGTCATCCCGGACTTTGAGTGCTCCTAAGGCACACACCGCTTCTAGACGAGTTAGAGAGTCGCTTTGTTTTTGGGCAGCGCCCAGGACTCGATTTTCATCTTTGGTTCTTGAGTTTTAGTCTTGGAGCTGTTCGTGAGTCGGTCTTTCGCCGTCCTTTTGATATTCCTCGTTTTCCCATCGAGGTAGATATCAACAGCGTGAGGAGTTTTCTGGTAGGAGATTTAGGAAGCCTCACTGGGTGGCTCGGCTTTTGCACCACGGCATGCCAACCCGGCCACTCCTAGATCATCTACTAGAGTTGCTCTGGATCTTGTTAGGGTTAAGCGTTAGAGAGACACTCGAGTCGATCTTCTTCGTGATTGGTACTGAGGCGTCGTGTGGTTGATATTAGGTTCCCAAGTCTTCACTCTTTCCCGATCTTGAGTCATCTCTCTCTCTTGTGTCTTGATCGGAGTTAAATCGGATGGGGAAGGAGATGTTTGGTTTGTCGACTCGGTTGTTCTCGTCATATGACCGGAGATTCTCGATGGTTCTCTTCCTAGTCCGAGCCCCGTGATGAGTTGATCACTTTGGGATGCTTCTTGAGTAGAGTCATAGCTAAAGGTACCATCTGCATTAACCAAAATTTCTTTCTTAAAGATGTTGCCTTAGTAAGTAAGTCGCAATACAATCGCTCTCTGTTTCTCGACTTATTGATGACTCTTTCGAGGTAAGCTTCAAGAGTAATGCTGTAGAATCCTTGATTCATCGGGAGGATTAGTTTTGGGATTTCTAGATTTGGGAGAGTCTTTCGTGCTGATTTTTACGCTTCTTACGGAGACTCTCTTCGATGTTTGATTGCTTCGAGTCCGTGATCTCTCCTTCGGCATAGGAGACTTGGTCAAATTGGTTTTGATCATTTGACTCGAGTTAGCGACCACGATCTCATTCGGGGTTTGCCCAAACTCAAGATGGTCAAAGACTTAGTTTGCTCTCCTTGCCGACATGGCAAGATGGTTCTTGCTTCTCATCCTCCGGTGACCGTAGTGATGGTGATGCACTAGGACAGCTTTTACATATGGACCTTTGTTGGTCGGCTAGAGTGCGATCGGCGGGAGGAAGTGGTATGTTCTTGTCATCGTTGATGATTTTCTAGATTCTCTTGGGTATTCTTCATGGCCTCGAAGGATGAGACTTTTCTCACTTCAGGGTTTGGTCGATGGGTTGTCTTTTGAGCTCCCGGTGCATTACGAGCTATCTGCAGTGATAATGGCACGGAGTTCAAGAATTCCTACTTTGAGAGTTTTGTGTGGAGTCCGGTTTAGAGCATCGGTTCTCTTCTCCTCGCCCCTCATCGAATGGCGTAGTGGAAAGGAAGAACAGGACCCTAGTTGAGATGGCGGGGCGATGCTAAGCGAGTACAATACTCCTAGGAAGTTTTGGGTGAGGCTATAGCTACGCTTGCCATGTTTCTAATCGCGTGTTTTTGAGAGCACATTTGCATCGCACTTCTTATGAGTTGAGGTATGGGCGAAAGCCCGGTGTGTCTCATTTTCGCATTTTCGGTTGCAAGTGTTTTATCTTGAAGTCCAGTAACCTAGATAAGTTTGAGTCTCGCTCTTCCGATGGTATCTTTCTAGGTTACTCGACTTCTTCTCGTAGCTATAAGTGCAGGCGTTGATGCGCATAGGATCATAGAGACTGTGATGTGACCTTTGATGAGGCTAGCCCAGAGCTAGACACGATGTTTGAGCTCTTCTTATCCCTCCGAGACCATCTTTGAAGAAGATAAGGATGATGGAGATGATGGTGTTCCACCGGATCCAGTCCCTTCACACGAGGTGCCTCCTGTTTCCATTTACGCACCTCGGGAGACCAGCCCTTGCTTTCCGACTCTCCTTGGTGAGTAGCTCTGTTCCTACCTCTTCATTCAAGAGGTAGAGGCCACTACATTCTGGTCCTCCCGTCATATTGAGAGGCGTCATACTCTGATCAGATGATTGGCGATTTGTTCGAGCGTGTCACACGCTCAAGAACGGGTCTGTCCTCCTTCTGTCTTCACTCTACTTTCGTTGCCTCCTTTGAGCCGAAGGATGTTTCTCATGCATTATCCGATGAGTCATGGATTAATGCTATGCATGAGGAACTTGAGAACTTTGAGAGGAACAAGGTATGGCAGCTTGTCAAGCCCCTATCTGGTCATAATGTCATTGGGACCAAGTGGGTGTTCAAAAACAAGCAGAGTGAGGATGGAGTTGTAATTAGAAACAAGGCTAGACTAGTTGCACAGGGCTTTTCTCAGGTTGAGGGTCTTGACTTTGAGGAGACCTTTGCTCCTGTAGCTTGGCTAGAGGCTATCAGAATCTCGCTTGCATTTTACGCATCCAAAGGCTTCAAGCTTTATCAAATGGATGTCAAGAGTGCATTCCTCAATGGCTATATTGAGGAAGAGGTTTATGTCAGGCAACCTCCGAGTTCGAGAACCCCAAGTTTCGAGTCATGTATACAAGCTTTCCAAAGCTCAGTATGGACTCAAGCAGCCCCTGAGCATGGTATGAGAGGCTCAAGTCTTATCTTCTCACCATGACTTTAAAATGGGCATAGTAGATAAAACTCTGTTCATCGACACCATGAGTCTCATTTTCTTCTTGTCCGTTATGTGGGCGATATCATTTTGGTGGCTCGTCTCATTCTCTTGTCTCTCGGTTTTACGATGTGATGAGTACTGAGTTTGAGATGAGTATGATGGGCGAGTTGAGCTACTTTCTTGGCTTCCAAATCAAGCGGACTCGGGAGGTACTTTCTTGCATCAAGGCAAATATACCCGTGACCTCTGAGGCGCTTCGACATGTCGATGGGAAGCGGTGATGACTCCTATGGCCACCACCGCTGTCCTCGAGCCCGATGAGGATGGTGAGCTCGCCGATCAAAAGGAGTTTGAGCATGATCGGCTCCTCTTGTACCTCAACGCTCGAGGCCGAACATACATTTATTTGTGTGTGCGTGCGCTCGATTTCAAGCTTCTCTCGCGCCTCTCACCGCCAAAGCGGTCAAGTGCATCTTGGTACCTTCGTGCTACCACCGATTATGGTATTTGGTACTCTTCTTCTTCTTGTCTATCTCTTAGAGCCTTTTCCGATGCCGACTTTCTTGGTGTAGGTTAGATAGGAAGAGCACTTCGGCACTTGCCAATTCATTGGCACTTCTCTTGTTTCTTGGTCATCTAGGAAGCGATGCAGGGTTGCAGATCCACAGCGAGACCGAGTATGTTCTTTGCGACCGATTCTTTGAGCAGTGCTCTGGATGAGATCGACCTTACGGGACTATGGGTTAGAAATAGAGAGTGTGCCACTTTTCTGTGACAACACTTCAGCTATTTGCATAGCTAAAACCCAGTGCAACATTCCGGACCAAGCACATTGATATTAGATATCACTTCCTTAGAGACCATGTGGAGAAGGAGATATCGCGCAGATTTGTAGAGAGTGACCTCCAGTTAGCTGATATCTTCACCAAGCCTTTGGATAGCTCCAGGTTTGTTGCTTTGAGGAGTGAGTTTGGAGTCGTGAGCCCATACGGCTTATCTTGAGGGGGAGCTGGTTTGTATATTATGTACTATATATTTTCTTCCAGCTTTTCTTTTCTGTGTGTTTCTTCTGGGTGTCTTTGGGCTTGTTTTCTTAAGTTGAGTTCACTCACTTAGACTTCTGGCATGCCTTGCATGGTCCTCTTATCTAGTGCTTTAGGTTGCTATCATGCGTGATTAGCTGTTCTCACTTCTCTCTAGGTTGAGTTCCCTCACAGTCTTATAAGTCTAGCAGGTTTTGGGGCCTCCAGGTAAGCAGTGTCTATGTGCACTCCTTAGTTGGGATCTAGAGTCAGCTTTCCTATGTCAGTCTCTGGGGAAGATAAGAGCGAGTCTGAGCCGTAGTGAGTCTCTTCTATCTTATCTATGCTCAATAGCCATCCAGTTTTGCAGTTTCTCGACTTCTTCTCCTCATTCTGTTTTTTTTCTGGTTGTTATTGAGTTCATTCGGTTTTTCTTTATGCCTAACCTTGATAATGACTCAACTTTAACCAGATTTGAGCTTAAAATTGATTCAATTGTTGAGGGGGAGTTTGGGAATCTGTTCATGCATTGCATTTAGACTGCATTTTCCGTTCTATGAGCTTTGTCTATTATGCATTTGACTCAATCTTCGTGAAATACATCATGCTATATCTTTCGAAGAAAATCACTAGCTTAGATATGTCCAAGTTCTTTTATCAAGCTAATGTTCATTGAAATCTGGAAAACTTAAAAGCTTTAAATGAAAACTTGATGAAACATGTTGCTTTTACTTACTAAGTTTCTTCTCTAAGAGCTTTTACCATGAATTGTGAAATTTTGGAATTCTCTAGAGTCCCTATAGCAACTTGGGTGAAATTTGCTTGATCCATATTTGAGTCCTTGAATTGCTTATATGTGCTAAATTGAAAATTTAAAAAAATTGACACTTTTGTGCAAAATTGATTTCACACTTTATATTCTCGAGGCGCCTCCCATTGCATTTGGGATGAACTTGGAATATATTGTATGACCAAGATCATTCTCTTAAGAGTTACTCTTGAGATGATCGAAAATGGCTTGAGTCAATCAAAAAAAATGCAAATATCAAACACATAAGTGGGTAAAGAATGCAAATTATGTCAAACATTTGCACCCGCTATGTTTTTCAAGTCTTAAAGAAAATTTGCATCAATTGAAAAATGGGCTCGAAGGACCTAATATGCACTTCAAAATTCCCAAAGTGTTGAGTAGGTTGAACTCTAGGTTTTCCATTTGATCCACGAGTGGTTTTGCTTCTAGTTTTGAAACTTTGCTAAGTTTTGCACTTGTCAAATCTTGCTAAAAATGATACATTTTCAAAACTTCGCTTATGAGCAAAATTTGTTATTTGCACTTGGACATGTCTTAGTTTGGTCATAATCTGAGATTAATAAGCTTGGTGTCATATCTTGTCATTATGATCATTTGGATAATCTTCAAAGCTCTCTTAGGTTGCATTTCATGCATACATAAAAGAGGGAGAAAATTCTATTTTGATGCCTATATTGCCAAAAGGGGGAGAAAATGTAGAAAAAAGCATCATTTAAAATGTAGAAAAGGAGGAGATAGAAATGTGAAAGCTTGTTGGTTCTTATGATTTTTGTAAATCTTTGCTATCTCTTATGGATCATAATCACATTTGACACTTATGATTGGTTTTTAGAGCTTTTGTTGAAAACTTGCTCTTTTCATGGTCTTGCTCTAAATTCTTTCTGCCAACTTGGTCATAATTTTATATTTTTCTCTCTCGACCAAGATTGGCTTTGCAATCAAATTGCTTTCTTCTTCTCTCATTCAAACTCAAATTTATGCCTTTTGTGTGGTTTGTCAATATACTCATCAAGGGGGAGATTGAAGGACCATGTGGAGGTCCATCCATGTTTGTGATGAGTATTTGACTTTATTTGAGCAAGGTGTGCTCAAGTTTGAGTTTGATTTGGATTGTTTTTCGAGCTAGAGCAATTTGAGTTACTGGTTGGAGACCAGTCATCCGACCCCGAGTGGTCGGGTCGTCCGACCTGAGTGGTCGGGGCTTTGGCTGTCCGACCCCGAGTGGTCGGGTCGTCCGACCCCGAGATGTCGGGTCGTCCGACCTGAGTGGTCGGGGCTTTGGCTGGTTGGAGACCAGTCGTCCGACCCCGAGTGGTTGGGTCGTCCGACCCCGAGTGGTCGAGGCTTTGGTTGGTCGGAGACCAGTCGTCCGACCCCGAGTGGTTGGGTCGTCCGACTCCGAGTGGTTGAGACTCCGAGTGATTGAGTCGGAGACCAGTGACCAGACCTCGAGTGGTCGGGATGGAGACCAGTGGTCAGACCACGTGTGGTCGGGGTTTTGCTGGTCAGCGTAGTGTATATCTGTCTGTTGAGATGGATATGTGTTGTTGGACATTGCTATGTGATGTGGTTTCCTTGTCTATGATGGTTGCAGGACTTTGGAGCTAGGTCATGGTGAGGCGAAGGGGATCAGGACTAGGCTGGGAGAGCTGAGGTGCAGATGATCAAGGTGTCGCCAAAGATGGTGAGGCCAGGAGTAGCTGCAAGCCGAGAAGACAAAGGAATGGATGAGATGCTAACTTGGAGCTGCTCGATCAAGGAGGACCGTTGGATCGCGGTCGAGGAAGATAGAGAGCGGGTCAAGTTAGTGTGAGTTGAAAGCGTGCAAAACCCGTTGGGTTGTTGGGTTTGGGTGAGCCCATGCAAAGCTGTGTGAGTGGGTAAAATCCCCGCCCTTGATGGAGTGCTCTAGGGTTTAGAGGCCCAACCAAGGGTGGGAGGTGGTCCAAGCCCTGCTAAATAGACAGGAGAGGGTGTCTCCTTGTGGCGTGGCAGTGAGGAAAGTGTACGTGAGTAGTTGAGAGTTGTTGAGAGAGCGATGTAAGGATCAAATCCTGGCTCTTGGATGTTGGCTTAGGATTGAAGCGGGACATCCAAAGGTGGGAATTGATCAGTCACTATAAATAGAGGGGTAGGGCAGCCTCCCTCTCTGAAGGTTCTGAGGTTTTCTTTGCTCATTTGAGTTTTGCCCACTTTGTTGTGAGGCTTTGTAAACCTCCTTCCGAAATGAAATGTCTTCATTTATATTCTTGTTTCATTTCCTTACGTGTATACATTACGCACTTAAATTCATTATCTAAATTCGCATTTACTTACTTGCAATTTACTTTACGTTATTTGGATTTGCCTCATCTCCTTCTACATGCTATTGAGTCTTTGTTGAAATTCATGATTGATGAACTCTTCTCGGACTTGGTGCTTTCAATCATCTAGGCAATCCTTGCATTCTTGTTGCAAGTTAGTAAATCTGTGTGTTCTTAAAGTGCGTAAGCGTGTGACTTGCAGTTCTTTAGTCTTGATTGGCTTCGGTTCTTGTTGCCAAGGATGAAAGATTCTTTGGATGAATCTTCTATAGATCATATCCCAATCATCTAGGCAATCTACAACCTCTTCTATTCGGTTTTGCAAGAAACCAATTTACGTGCCTAGTTTTGAGATAGTGTTTCTATTTGTTTGAAGGGTTGTTTCTTCGTACTTACTTGCTATGATTTGTGGAGAGTCATCCAAGGATTTCGACCATCAACTCCCACCCGCAAGTTAGGGGTGAAGTTTGTGTTCGTGACTCTGTTTTTGGTGTTGCATTTGTTAAAGCGAAAAGGACGGAACCTTGGTATTAATTCCTTCGATTGTTGATTGAAATAGGTTCCTGACATCCTTTGGGAGGTGCACACCAATTGTTCACTGTTTTTGGATCAGCCGATCAAAAGTTACATCGATTTCTGTTTTTGAGATCGTGCTGATTTTTCTATTCACCAACACTATTCACCCGAAGTCTTGTTCATCCGACCTCCATGGTCGGGGTACTGTCACCGAACACTATTCACCCGAGTCTCGTTCATCCGACCACTTGGTCGGAGTACTATTCATCCGACCGATCTTTGGTCGGAGTCTATTCACCCGAACACTATTCATTCGAGTACTGTTCATCCGACCTCTGTAGGTCGGGGGTACTGTTCATCCGACCAGAAATACCCGACCAGTGCAGTTTCTTTCTGGTCTTTTGGTGGTTTGAATTTTAGGGGGAGAGTTTATTCGAAAATTTTATTTGGCTCCTATTCACCCCCCTCTAGTCGCCTTTTTCGATCTTTCATATAGGATAAGGATGATGGAGATGACGGTATTCTATCTGATCCAGTCCCATCTACACTTGAGGTGCCTCCTGTTTCTACCTCTCCATCTCGAGGAGATCAGCCCTTTCCTTCAGACTCTCCTGCAGCTAGTGGCTCTACTCCTGCCTCTTTTGTTCATAAGGTAGAGGTCACTTCTGCTTTTGAACCTCCCCTCCCATTCAACAGTGTCATCCGCCTGATCAGATGATACGTGATCTGTTTGAGCATGTCACACACTCAAAGTCAGGCTTATATCTTTTCTATCTTCACTCTGCCTTTGTTGCCTCCTTTGAGCAAAAAGATGTTTCTCATACATTGTCAGATAAGTCTTGGATCAATGCCATGCATGAGGAACTTGAGAACTTTGAGAGTAATAAGGTATGACAGCTTGTTGACCCTCCTTCTGATCATAATGTCATTGAGACCATGTTTAAGAACAAACAAAGTGAGGATGTGGTGGTCATTATGAACAAGGCTAGGCTAGTCGGTCAAAGATTCACTCGGTTGAGGGCCTTGACTTTGAGGAGACCTCTACCCCTGTGCTAGACTAGAGGCCATTAGGATCTTGCTTGCATTTTCGGCATCCAAGGATTTCAAGCTATATCAGATGGATGTCAAGAGTGCATTCCTCAATGGGTATATTGAGGAAGAGGTTTATGAGAGACAACCTCCCGAATTCGAAAACCTCAAGTACTCAAATCATGTCTATAAGCTTTCCAAAGATTTTTATAGACTTAAGTAGGCCCCTAGAGCTTGGTATGAAAGTCTTAAGTCTTACCTTCTTAGTCATGATTTTGAGATGAGTAAGATAGACAAGACTCTGTTCATTAGATATCAGGATTCTAACTTTCTGCTTGTCCAGCTTTGTGTGGACGATATTATCTTTGGTGGCTCTTCGCACTCTCTTGTGTCTCAATTTTCAGATGTAATGACTATTGAGTTTGAGATGAGCATGATAGGCGAGTTGGTCTACTTTCTTGGCTTGTAGATCAAGCAAACTCAGGAAGGCATTTTCTTGCATCAAGACAAGTACACTCAAGACCTCTTGACACCCTTTGACATGTCTGATGGGAAACCCGTGATGACTCCTATGACTACCACGGCTATTCTTAAGCCTGACGAGGATGGTGAGCCTATTGATCAAAAGAAGTTCAAAAGCATAATCGGCTCTCTCTTGTACCTCATTGCTTCGAAACTGGACATACACTTTGCTGTGTGTCTGTGTGCTCAATTTTAAGCTTGTCCTTGCGCCTTTCGCCACTATACAGTGAAGCGCATCTTTAGGTACCTTCGAGCTACCATTAACTATGGTATTTGGTATTCTTCCTCTTCTTGTTTGTCGCTTTGAGCCCTTTTAGATGCAGAATTTGCTGCCTATAGGATAGATAGGAAAAATATTTCTAGCACTTGCCAGTTTATTGGTACTTCTCTTATCTCTTAGTCATGTAGGAAGCAGTCTAGAGTTGCATAGTCCACATAAAGGCCGAGTACGTTGTAGCCGCTAGTTGATGTAGTCAGATGCATTGGATGAGGTCAACCTTGTGGGATTTTGGGTTAGACATAGATAGTGTTCCACTCTTTTGTGACAACACGTCTGCCATTTACATTGCCAAGAATCCAGTACAGTATCCTAGGACCGCATTCTAGGACCAAGCATATAGATATCCAATACCACTTCCTTAGAGACTATGTGGAGAAGGGTGATATAGCGCTTCAGTTTGTGGAGACTGACCACCAGATTGCGGATATCTGCACCAAGCCTTTGGATAAATCTAGGTTTGTGGCCTTGAAGGAGAGCTTGGAGTCATATGCCCTTATGGAATTTCTTGAGAGGGAGCTGGGTTTTGTATATTATGTATTATATCTGTTTACTTTCAGTATTTTCATTCTTCTGCATCTTCTAGGTGTATTTGGGTTTAGTTTTAGAGTGCTGAGTTCACTACACTTAACTTCTTGCATGCTTTGTATGGACCTCTCGTCTTATGCTCTAGGTTGCTATCATGTTTAATTAGCTGTTCTCTCTTCATTGAGTTCCCTCACAGTCTATTAGGTCTAGCAGGTATTGGGCCTCTAGGTAGATAGGGTCTGTGTGTACTCTCTACCTTGGGTTTGTAGAGTCAGCTTTCTATGTTAGTCATATGGGAAAGATGAGAGCGAGTCTAAGCCATAGTGCTCTCTTTAGACTAACCAATCTTCAGTTTCTTGGCTTCCTCTTGTCATTCTGTGTTTTAGGTTTTAATGGAGTTCATTTGGAGGTTTTCTGCACTTAATTTTGCTTAAACTCAACTTAATCCAAAATCGTGCTTAAACGTGATTCATTTGTTGAGGAGGAGTTTCGAGAAGCTTTTATTCCTTCATGCATTGCATATAGACTTCATTTTCTATCTTAAATGAGCTTTGTCTATTATGTAAATGAATTCTCATTCATGTTATGCACCTTGCTACTTTTCTGAAGATCAATGTTAGCGTCATGTCTAATTTAATATTATTTCATCGTGCTAAGCTTATTGAAAATTAAAATTTGAGCTTTAAAGAAAACTTGACGAAACTTGTAGTTTTTACTTGCTACATTTCCTCGCTAGGTGCACATGCTATACTTTGTGAAATATTGGATTTCTACTAGAGTCCCTAGAGCAACTTGGGTGAAGCTAGATTGTTTCATACTAGAATCTTTCGTGTGCTCATGAATCTAAGTGCTAAAAATGATCAAGTATATACTTGTGTGTGCTAAAATTGATCTCAATACTATATATTCATGATATTGCTTCCCATTGCACTTGGGATAAACTTGGAATGTACTTTGTATGACCAAGACAATTCTTTTAAGTGCCATTCTTTAGATGGTTGACTGTGGCATAAGTTAATCAAAAATTGAAAAATGCAAATAAAAATAAAAACGAGGAAGGGAGTGAAGCCTAGGAGGCCCTTGTTGATGTCTCCTAGTCGAGGATGTGTTTTGCTAGGATAAGCTCTCCAAACCTCATTGTGTGCATGGAAGAGAGTGAAGCCTAGAAGACCTTTATCGATGGTTTCTAGTCGATCATATGCATTGCTAGGATAAGCTCTCTAAACTATGTTGTGTGTGTTAAAATCTAAAATTTGCATTTACAAAACATAATTGAGCAAGAAGGTTCTCTTATGCACTTGTAGCTCCCCAAAGTGTTGACTAGGTTGAACTCTAGATTATCTATTTGATCCATAGCATAACTTTGCTTCTAGTTTGGAGATTATGCTTAGTGTTTCTCTTGTTGAAATCATGCAAAAACAGCATAGTCTTATTTTTGCTTGCTAGCATGGATATTGAAATATGCAATTGGATATGACTTTGTTTAGCATAATCTGAACTTGAGTAGCTTGGTATCATACTTTGCTCTTTGTGGTCATTTGGATAATCTTCAAAGCTCTTCTAGGATGCACCTCATGTATACATGCTTTCTTTGATATCTGTACTAAATGGGTAGAAATGTGGAAAAGGCATCTAATGGGAAGAAATGCATTTTTATCTTGCTTCTTATGGTCATGGTGACAAATTATTCTCTTCTTTAGATCATAAGTAAAATTGAGCTTTTGTGAGATTTCTTGAGTTTTTGGAGCATTTGTGGACAACTTGTACTTTTCTTTTGTTTGCTCTAAATCTCATCTTGCCAACATGGTATCTTTGCTTTCTCTTGCATTTGGACCAAGTGTGGCTTTGCAATCAAATTTCTTTCTTCTTTCTATTTTTCAAACTCAAAATTATGCTTTTTTTGTGTTTGTCAATATACTCATCAAGGGAGAGATTGAGAGTCCATGTGGGGATCTAACCAAGTTTTGACGAGTAATTGCATGTGTGGTGCTCAAGTTTGAGTTCTCATTTTGAATTAGAACCAATTTGAGCTAGTGTAAACCGGAGCAGTAATACCAGCCCATGGGGGGTGGTAGTACCAGGGTGTGGTACTACTGGCCTCATGATGGTGATAGTTATTTTACAGAGAGGTGTTTCTCTGGGTTGAGCAAGAGAGATACAACTGCCTATGGGGGACGGTACTATCGGCCAGCGGTACTGCCGAATCCTAGTTGGCGGTAGTTATTTTCCAGAGCGAGCATTTTGGGTTCAGCTCAAGCGATACTACTTGCCCTAGGTTGGCAGTAGTACTGGTTTTTCCACCGAATTGTGATTTGCATTTTGATTATGTTATTGTTATTGCATATTTTGGTGAATAGTGCTATATACCGTTTTGCTTGTCTATGTGGTTGCAGGATTTCGGAGCTAGGTCATGGTGAGGTGGAGGAGACCGGGACAAAGCTAGGAAAGCTGAGGTTCAAACAGTCAAGGGACGCTGGAAGATGACTGAGACCGGGAAGTGGTTGCAAGCCGAGAAGACAAGGAGCAGAAGCGTGAGCTACTAGAGGTGGACATGACAGGCAACAACAAGGTGGACCGGGACTAGGCTTAGAGAGAGCTGAGGTCCAAAATGATCAAGGAAGCCAGAAGCGTCATGGTCAAGCAGAGAACATGTGGCATGCCATGTGACTTGGGTCCGTTTGCAAACAAGGATAGTTCAAAGGAGTTCGGACACGTGAGAGGTTTGATGACAAGTCATTAAGGCTACATGGAAGGTGACGAAGCATGGGCGATGCTTCGAGGCCCATTATGGGGGATTGAGGTAGTTCAGAAAACCGTGCACTGGCCTAAGCTGTTTAGGTCAAGCTAAGGAGGGTATGGACACGACTTCGGGCTTGTGGAGTTTTTTGGAGCGTCATGTGAAGGCCGCTTTGAAAAGCATGTGTGTGAGTGTGTAAAACCAGTTATGTGTTGGGTTAGCCCATATAAATGTGGAGGGTATCCACTTGTATAACCAGGTTATGGTTGCCTCCTCTATAGAAGGGCTTGAGGTGTAAAGGGAAGCAACAAGTGATCCATTAGGGTTTTGTAATGAGTGACCTCTTAGAGGAGAGAGGAGTCTTTGGGTGTGTGTGAGTGCTCCTTGGGAGCTTTACCCTCTTATAGAGAGGCTTTGCAATCATCCATCTTAGTCTAAAATGAAAAGCAAATTCATGCTCAAGATCTTGCTCAAGTTTTGACTCTTTACCTTTTCTTGAAGTTTTTTTTATCTCTATTTGGTTTGTTTCATTCTTGATCTTGTGTTTGACAAGGATGAATGATTGATGGATGAATCCTCTGTAGATCATGCCCAATCATCTAGGCAAGCCTTAGGTTGATCATCAAAGTTTTCTCAAGAAACTGATTTTTGGCTTGAGAAGGAAGAGTTAGTGATAGATCTTGTTCTTGGTCGTTTGAAGGGTGTTTTTTAGGTGTTCTTGCTTGCTGTGACATGTGGGAAATCATCTAAGATCATTTAAATCATGAAATCCCCACGAGCAAGCTAAGGTTAAGTTTTTTGTTTTGACTCGGTTTTGATGCAACCTTTTTTGATCTGGAAAAGTGTCGGAACTTTGACATCAATCCTTGTGATTGAAGGTTGGAGTAGGTTCATGACATTCATACGAACGTGTATGCAAAGTTTCACGAGTTTTGGAGCATCCAATCAAAAGTTATATCAATTCTTGGATTTGAACTCATGCTGATTTTATTATTCACCCTGAGTTTACTATTCATGCAGTAGTACCGCCCCCTGTATAGCGGTAGTGCCACCCCACATAGATTTTCTCAGAAAATTTTTCTTCCACTCAATCTGTGATCAAGTGAGATTTTAGTTGGTTCGCTATTTTCGATCCTTCATTTTTTTTCTTTATGTGTGCAGTATCCGTCAAATTATCCAAAACCGATTCAAATCTGATCCGCATCCACCTAGTGCCAGTATCCCAAAAATTCCGTGTTTGATTCCTAATCCGAGCTAAAATTATGGTTAGGATACGGAAAGACTAATATCCACCTATATCTGACCTATTTTCACGCCTGCATGCGCGGCAGACCATATGTCATCGGACTTGACACACGCGCACGAACCTAACAGACGGATCGAGCACCTGCGCTCACTGCCTCCTGTATGTGCGGCATGAATTAGGGTTTCTTGGGCCGCATCACCTCCCTTCGCTTGTCCCATCAGTGTCACCTGTGTCCTCTGTTGCACAAATGGCCCTCAACACTCTGGGTGCTGCTGCTCTCTGGGGCAACATTGTGACGGTATGGATGGTAGTGGTGAACTCAGTTGTGGCTTAGGTCAGTGCCGCTTGTAAACATGGAAGAGAAGTGTAGGTGGCGATGACCCTAGTGGGCGTGCTAGCGTCAGCGCTCGCAGTAGACATGATCGATGTCCACGCTATCTTTAGAGACGACGAGGAGGTTGCTGGCATGGAGGTGGGTAGAGATCAAGACTTGCCGGAGATGCAGGATGGCACGAGGAAGAAGGGGTAGGGGCAAAATGGACTTAACACATGTGATTTCGAGAAAAACTTGAAATACCAAAATACGTGTCCAATGGCAGATCAGAGCTGATTTAGGGTTTGAAGTGGCATTTCAATAAGAAATTATTTTGAGTGATAAATTGACAAACAACGTTATTTTGAGTGGCAAATCATCGATTTCTCTTAAATTTAAAGGGTGTATTCAGTATTCTCAAATCTCAAGCCACCTGCTAGAAAGTAGAGACTGCTTCCGGTAAAGCAGCAGCCGCCAAAAAGAGGCTACAGTCTTGCGTCCATGGAATGCGCGGGAAGCTCACGCTCCTCGCCGCCGCCACCGATGGCGTCCTGCCCCCTATCTCTCTCGCACGAAGCAGCTCCACGCGCCCCTCCTCGTCGTCTCCCCCGCTGTGCTCGACGACATCCGCCTTCTCCTCCTCTGCTCCTACGCCGCGCGCGGCGACCTTGCATCCGCCCACCGCCTGCTCGTCGAAACGCCCCGCCCCGCCCCGCCCGCCTCTCCTCTACAACGCCCTCATCCGCGCCCACGCCCGCCGCCTCGACCTTCCCGCCGCGCTCGCGCTCTTCGTCCGCATGCGCCACGCCGCCCGACGCCCACACCTTCGCCTGCGTCCTCCGCGCCTGCGCGGACTGTTCGCGCCCCGACGAAACCAAGATCGCACATGGCCTGCTGGTGTCTTCCAGCATGCGTTCCCATCCAATTGTTGGGAGCGCGCTCGTCAGTGCGTGCTCGAAGCTTGGGCTCGTTGACGATGCCCGCCATGTGTTCGATGTTGTGCGTGAGCTGGACGTGGTTCTCTGGAACTCCATGATGTCTGGGTATGGCTACCGGTGAATGTGGCACGATGGGCACGATGGGCTTCAGCTGTTTTCTGCGATGAAGAGAGCTGGGGAACAGCTGGATGGGTACTCAATGGTCGGCTTGGTCTCGTCTTTCTGGAATCCAGAAGCACATGCTTTTGGTCAAGCGGTTCATGGAATTTGTATCAAGGGAGGTTATGATTCCGGACACCACGTGAGAAGCGCACTTGTTAGCATGTACTTCAGGTGTGGGTGCATGGAATCATGCCACACCCTGTTTGGTAATTTGCTGGATGCAGATTTGGTTACATGGTTTTCACTAATTACAGGGCTATTGCACAGTAGAAAGTACAAGGAGTCATTTGATTTGTTCCGACAAATGTGCTTCTACAGGAACTATCAGCTGTAGCATGGAGATCCACTGTTATGCAGTCAGGCTTGGAGCTGATATGGACATCAGAGTTTCATTTTAACTAATGGATGCTTATGCAAAATGTGGTTTTTCTGAGCTCGCATATTGGGTGTTCCGTCAAATGCCTAATAAGAACTCAGTCATGTTCAATACAGTCATATCAAACCTTGGTTCTCACAATTTTGCAATGATGGCCATTGAAGTCCTTGATGAGAAGGTTCGTGACAAGCTTAGGCCTGACAGTGCTACCTTGTCAGCTTTACTTGCTGAGAGGTGCTTCCATTCTTTTCCTTTTGACAGGTGCACAAATATTAAAGTATAAATGAATGGTAGATGGTGATTAGTTACCCCTTTGCTTGTTTAAGATTTGTACAACTTGTATTGCGAGGGAAAGTATTGCTTGCTGCTTGTTGTCATGCAAGGCTCTTAGACGAGGATGGAAGTTGTTCAGGAGAATGAGAGATGAGTTCCACATAGTGGTTAAAATGGAGCATTATGTATAAATGGTGAGGCTTCTGGCAACATTTGGCCAGCTGAAAGAGGCATATGGTCTTATACAGACAAGGCCAGTAACACCTGATTGTGGCGTGTGGGGTGCATTGCTTTGGGGTTGTTGTGTCCATCGTGATTCCAGCCTTGGTAGGGTCGTTGCTGAAAAGCTCTTTGAGTTCTATCCAGACAAGGCTGCTTACAGGATCATGCTTTCGAACCTTTATGCATCACAGGAGATGTGGCGGTGATGCTGATGAGGTTAGGGCTGAGTTCTTGAAAGAATATATGCACAAGAACACAGGGATCGGTTGGGTTGGCTAAGGAAGGAAATGATGGTTAGGCATCCATCACTGAAAAACATAACAGATATTAAGTACATATGAACTCCGTATAGTTATGGACTGATAGAAATGAAATCTTTTGAAACTCCTTGAAACTTTATATTTGTTCAATTTACCTTTCAGCGTATATTCTTTTCTCGTTGTTTTGTTATTTGTGTAGCATTATTTCTACAGTTGCTGTGCATAAGCATGAAACTTTAGTATGTACCCATGAAATTTTATGTTGCTAATTGTTGTCTTACTAGTTAATGTTCTAGAGTAACCTAAAGTTGAGAACACAAACAGCTGAAGCACTTGTGATATGACTCCTGCATTTTTCTTGCCTGATTCGTACCACTGCATCTCCTTGTGCCACTAGATAGTTGTCATGTTCATGTAAACTATTTATTGCCCATTGTTGCTGCTATTGTAGAGTGTTATATGCAGATCACTACTTTGCCAATAAGTCTGTTACTGGTGTGCCTAACCTTATATCACCTTCATTTGCTTTCTTCTACAAAACTCCATCGATGACATAGCAGACCCTTGTTTGTCATTTCAAGCTCACACCTTAAATCAATCAAGCCATTTCTGCTTGTCGTAGTCTAGCAGTTTTACTAATTTTAATTAATGCTACCCTGTTTTATTATTCCTAAAGTAATGTTTTTTAGAGCGGACAAAATAATTACTGTAACATATAATTCTAATAATTAAGGTAGATTGCTGTTACATTTTTTTTCAAAAAAGAAGAAGATATTACATACCAAATGGTATCCTTAAAAGCGCAGCCTCCCCATCATTTAAGGTTCTACGGTCACATATCTGTTTTTAATGCTTGGTTGATGTAGTCGAAGAGTAGATATATTGGTTATTGTTAATGAAAATAGTGGGGTTATGAAGAAATAAAAAACAACCAAGTTGGTTGGATTTATTAATTATTGCTTATTTCAGCATTGATGATAGATTTTTACAGTTTACCTGTATCCCTTTTTTTAAGTTCGAAAATGTCGTAATTTTTTCTTTTTCTTCGGTGAGGAGAACAGGGCATACTCCTTGCTGACTTTGTATATTGTGTTCTGTTTTACTGCAGAATTTTACTACTTTTACTCTCTGCGGTGTCAATGACAAATACTGCCAGCACATTTTTTTTCCCTCTGTGTCCATCAGTCTTGAATTGAATATATCAATAGCCAAATTGCTGTTTCAATGTCTCTTAGCAAGTAGGATGTGTCATGCTGTCCTTTTCGGTGCTATATTTTTTAGGTTTGGAAATATAATCCAGCTCTAAACCTTGCAAAATTGGCCAAATGTTGGAAGACTCAGAAAAGCTTGACTCCATAGTCCATGAGGTTTGCAACTAGCTGGCCAATTTGTTTAGTATTGGACTGGAGTTGGTGGACATTGTGAGAAGCACCCTAACCTGAATCTTCAATAGTCTATGATGCCATTTTCCTATGTTCCAAACCGTGTAGAATTTCAGGTAAGCGGAGTAAACAAGGAACAACAGTACCAAGTCATATAACAGCTGGCCTTGCCAGGCAATTGCCATCTCAGGAGGTACCATACAAGCATTAGAAGCCAAAATTAAAGTATCAGATAAACTACCTTGGCAACCAAATTCCATTTGCCTATCCTGTTGCTCATCATGGCCAAACATGGTTTCTTGTTCTTCCTCACCTTCTTTCTGCAACACCTTGCCAGCGTCTCTTTGCTTGGTTCGCCACAAAGAAGCTTAGCATCAGCGGCAGAATGGCAACCCAGGCCATGCAATCTTATATCCCTCAACCCTTCATGCAGCTCGTACCTCTATGTCATTCCTGAAGGGCGTAGCCTGTCTGTAATAGCCTCTGACTTCAATGGGGATGCATCTCTTGTCCAGCGTATCAAGCGGGGCTCTGGTTTGGAGGACTTGATGATGAGCGTGCCGTGCGTGTGTAAGGCGATCAATGACACCATGACTGGTCTCTTCCATGACACTCACTATACGGTGAAGCCACGCGACACGGCTGACAATGTCAACAGCAAGATCTTCAGTGGGCTTGCGTTGAATGTTGGTGATGGTCATATACTGAACTCGAACGACACAATTACGGCTCACCTGCCATGCGGGTGTTCCTCAACAGCATCAGAGGGAGTGTTGTCTTATGCAGTGAAGGAAAGAGACACCCTGAGCAACATTGCAAGCTTGTTCAGATCAAGTTCGGAAGATATCCTGAACTTGAACCCCAGTGTCGAGAATCCTGATTTTATTAAGCCAGGGTGGATCTTGTTCATCCCGATGGGAGTTGCTGGTTCTTCTAACAAAAGTGAGCCATTGGTATTTGTCAGTTTACTATTTCCCATGTTTGGAGTTTTGTAAACTACTAAAAATTTATGCATAACGCTTTTGTTGCAAGAACAAGAATATTGGTACTACCGTAGCATCGGCATGCTAGAAGTCCAAGTTTTTGTTGTGAAATTTAAAATTGTTTTTGCAGCACAGGTGTTCAAATACTATGAAATTGATATAATGCTTGTTATGTTCTTTTCTGGCCCTTGCTAGCTGACAGTTTAACTTTTCCCTTCTCTTTTCTTGATTTGATCATTTTCAGAGGTTCGCAGTTTATCTATCATAATAGCAGCATCCATATCAGCTGCAATCTTGCTCCTTTGCGTGTTTACCGTGATTCTTCGCCTGAAAAGGAGGCCTCCTCGGTCCAATGTTGAAGCGCCCGAGAACAGAGTGGAGAGACTTCCTAGCAACACAAGCATTGCTGCCCTGGAGAGCCGTTTCTTTCCATCCAAGAGAATTGATGGTCTTGTTGTGCAACCTTCTTCCATTTGTTGTTTTTTAGCTAAACATATATCGTATTATTCTGAGTTAATTGGTTGCAGACATTGACCCATTCCAAACAGAGAGGCCTGTGATTTTCAGCTTGAAGGTGGTTGAAGATGCTACAGCTAATTTCGATGAGAAGAGGAAGATCGGCGAGGGCGGATACGGCAGTGTCTACCTCGGTTTCATAGAGACACATGTAAGAAATTTCTGAAGTATCTCACGCAGGTTAACTGTAATCATGAAGCAAAAATATATCCTTATGTGGGAATGATCTTGATCGCAGGAAATTGCAATTAAGAAGATGAAAGCAAGCAAATCAAAGGAGTTCTTTGCTGAGCTGAAGGTGCTGTGCAAAATACATCACATAAATGTGGTATGTACTTAGTTCATAGAATCTACTAGGATATGAATATCCTTTCGACAATCGACTACATGTAAAGCAGCAGCTTTTTAACTTGAGCAATTCCACATAGGTCGAGTTAATCGGTTATGCTGCTGGGCAGGATCACCTGTTCCTTGTTTACGAATATGTCCAGAATGGATCTCTTAGTGAGCATCTCCATGATCCTTTGCTCAAAGGTATTCGGCAAAAAGACAACCATGCATGTTATGTGAAGGTTTAGAATTATACCTACATGTTCCAAAATAAATGATATTTGTTGTTTTGGTAAAATTTCCGAAAGCATGAATGAAGTTTTAATTTCTGATATTACATGAGCTTGTACACGGCGTTAAGACTTACAAGACCTCATTTTCACGTGACATTTTTTTAGGCCATCAGCCTCTCTCATGGACTGCGAGAACACAGATAGCAATGGATGCAGCTCGTGGTATTGAGTACATCCATGACCATACGAAGGCCTGCTATGTGCACCGTGACATCAAAACCAGTAATATTCTTCTAGATAAGGGACTACGAGCTAAAGTGAGGCATTTAAAACCACCAAAATTCCAGTGTAGCTGCTCAGCTATTGCCATCTGATTGATTAATTCCTTTTTAACAGGTTGCAGATTTCGGGCTGGTGATGCTTGTCCAGCGCAGTGATGAAGAAGAATGTTTGGCAACTCGTTTGGTTGGAACGCCAGGCTACCTGCCACCAGAGTTAGTTTTGACTTGAATTTGATTTACATTTTTGTTCAGCTGATGGAGCTTCACATGTAGTAGTAATACTAAGTATTAATCCTGCAGGTCAGTTCTGGAGCTTCACATGACTACCAAATCTGATGTGTATGCATTCGGAGTAGTTCTTGCAGAGCTAATTACTGGTCTCCGTGCACTTGTGCGGGACAATAAGGAAGCTAATAAGACGAAGTCACTAGTCTCAATTGTAAGAGCCCTTGCGGGCAGTTCGCGAATGTCTGAAATGATTCGTTTTTTATGGTTTGTGCATTGATCTTCAGCCAATTTGCATCATTATTCAATGAAATTAAGAAACATTTGTCTTTCTGTGAGCAGATGAGGAAAGCTTTCAAACCAGAAGATCTGGAGAGCTCATTGCAGACAATCGTAGATCCTTACTTGAAGGACAACTACCCCATCGAAGAAGTGTGTAAGGTTAGTGAAAATGTGCATACCTAATGAATCACTGAAAGTCTGAAACATCTCAGTTAACTGAATATTACTTTTCTCTGTTTTTAGTTGGCAGACATTTCGATGTGGTGCCTAAGTGAGGATCCATTGGACCGACCTGAGATGAGGGAGATCATGCCAACGCTGTCTCAAATTCACATGACCTCCATAGAGTGGGAAGCGTCACTCGGAGGCGACGGCGAAGTCTTCAGTGGCGTTTTCAATGGTAGATGATCAAACGGCATGCTTTAATACAGAGAAGAAGAATGTGCTCCTCTTAATTTTATTTGAAGGAGAACAGTTCGTGAATTGCAGTTTGTGAAAAAAAAAATTCCGATTCCTTGCAAACCGTTAAAGTGTGAGAAATTTCCAGTGCAATATAGTAGTAGTATATAGTGGGTAATAGAAATCATATTTAACATTTGTTGAGAGTATTCCTAGTTACCGGATTCGCGCAAACTACCGTTGAACCCCGATCCTAATCAAGCGAACCAGATTAGGGTTCGAACGCGATCTGAGTCACGATGATTCGTGGTCTGGTTCATGGCAGGAAGGCGAACCCAAAAAAGAGATAATAAAATAGAAGTGAGAAGAGCATGGCAAAAGGAAAGGGTTCTGGCACCTGTGCCGCCATCGCCACTCTATTATGCTACAGTTGTCGCCGCTAGAGCGGTCATCGTCGCGGTTGTCGTTGAGGAGAAGTGAGGAGGCAGCCACACAGCACGAGAGGAGGGGCAGAGGGCAGCAGCCTGGCGCGAGTGGGCGAGCAGCGGGTTAGGAGAACCGGGCTGTGGCACGGCACGAGCGGGCAGGGGGAGTAGAGGGGTGGCGGCACGGGCGAGGAGCCGAGGAGTCGACTCGATTTGAGATGCCTGGACTGTGAGAAGCTGACTTAGGGTCAGGGTCAGGGCAATGACACTATTATGGGCTGGTTGGGCCAACCAAGCCCATAGACTTATTTTCCTTTTTTTGCTTTTTTGTTGTTGAGTTAGGATCTTCTATAGATATGGTTGTTTGCTCTGTGTTTGTAACACTGTGAATTTTACATTGTTTGAGGGGTATACCCCATTCACGAACCTCATCTCTGATTCACCAACCAGAGAGGCACACCCCTTAACAAACCATATTTTTACGAAGTGACGAACTGCGAATCCGAATCCCAAACCCGACGAACCGCAAACAAGATAACTATGATTTCTACTACGTTACTACCAGAGGAACTTTTCATACGCAACTTTCCCTTTGCAAGGTTGTTCGGAAGGTCATTCGTATGCGTAGTGCTTGCACAATTGTACGTAGATACATGCAACTCTTAAGGGGTTTAGCCGTACCAATTTCTTGAACAAAACCAAGACTGAAGGATGTGAAATGCTCCCATGTCCAGCTCTTGCATGTTAGTCTTTCCATCTATTTTATTTTTAGAAATCGGTCTTTCTTTGTATTTTGATATGCTTTACAGAATTCGACTGCTCAATAATCTTCACATTTTAGCTGTAGTAACATGAAGTTAAAGTTGGTGCAGAATGAGAACTCTGCTGAAATCCCCCTGAAACTTACTACCAAGTATGCATCTGAAGATGTAATGCCATCGAAACCTTGGTGATGGTATGTAGGTAGCACGGATAATCTACCAGGCTTTTTTTTTTAGAGTTGGGTCTGAATTTGCTGATCCTGCGACGCACGAGGTTGGTATGACCTGTTTCACATTTGATTAATAGTCACCTACCCTGACGAATGTGTTAAGCCTATCAATCTGTCAACGACTATTTCAAATGAATATAAGGCTAAGCACAGAATAAGTGGGATCCAGCCGGCATACTCTTTTCTGTCACTGTGGGAGTGCGTGGTCAACTTTTTCGAATATTCATTAAATTATGCTTAATAAATTATTAACATTGCATAATTCTTTTTTTACTTTTTAGCAGTAAATTAAATATGTGAAAATAAACACAATATTGTTGCATGATCGAGGTCACGTTACCGACTATCGAAGCTCTCATTCAAAAACATCAATTAAAGTAGACAAGAACACAAATATGTAAACCTAACCTTCTCTTTCTTATTGATCTTTTTGTTCGTAGGTTTGTGTATATAATGAGTGCCCCTACCCCCTTTATATAGGTACAGGAGCTCCACTTCATGATTCAATAAGCAATATAGGGCTAAACTAGCTAAAGGGCCTTGTGAGCCGGCAGCCCTCTAATAGGCCTTCGTTTAGGTAAAGTGTCCACATATAATCAAGCCTCGGATGACCAATATACAACACTCTCCTTTGTACACTTTGCTAATGTTATGCTCATGCCTCATTAAAAACTCCTCTTGAAAACTTAGTGAGAAAAATGGTAAGAAAAAAACAGTAAATAGGTCACATTCTTGCCATTACACATGCTACCTCATTTAAAACCTTTGATTAAGAAAACTCATTGGGACAAAACTAAAACAAGGAAATAGAATACAACATCTATTCATCCCAACGATGAATATATATGAAGATCATATATTTTCCCTGGAGACAGTAGCTCTTTGTGTCTTCTCATACCAACCACGGACATGTTTATCAAAACTTAGTCCTAGCAATGCCTTGGTAAACAAATCTACAAGATTCTCACTTATTTGGTTTTTCTGTATTTCTATATTCCCATTCTTTTGCTGAGTATATGCTTTATTATATGCTCTTGACATAGCTATTCTTCATTTGTGTAATACAAGCTGCATTATCCTCATAAAGGATTGTGGGAGTTTTATCCACCTCTACACAACAAGACTATTGGATATGATGAATTAGTCTTTTAAGCCATACACAGTCTAATCGTCTCATATAGTGCAACAATCTCAGCACGATTAGTTGACATGGCAACACGTGATTGTTTTATAGATCTTCGAGAGGTAGCGATAAAACCACTTGGAAAAACATATCCAACCTGTGACTTGGTATTATGGGGATAAGAAAGAAAGCCAGCATCTGAGTAACCCTTAGGACAATAGAATCCAAGATCATTCATACCCCTAAGGTACCTGAGGATTCCATTAATTATGTTCCATTGCCTCTTTGCAGGCTTGAAAATATATTTTACTAAACAATTTACTGTAAATGCAATATATGGCTTGGTATAATTTGCAAGGTATAACAATACTCCAATAGCACTTAAATAAGGGGATTTAGTGCCTAAAGTACACTCTTGTTCTCGTTTAGGTCCATATAGATCTGTCTCCACTTCTAGTGACCCAACGATCATAGGTGTACTCAGTGGATGAGATTTATCCAAATAAAATCTCTCCAACACTTTCTTAGTGTAGGTGGTATGATGCAAAAATATGCTTGTAAGCAAATTATCAATCAGTAAACCAAGACAATATTTGGTTTCTCCGAGATGTTTCATCTTGAATTCTGTCTTTTAAGTATAATCCTGCTTTGAGAATTTCTTCCATATTTCCAATTAGATTCAAGTCAACATACATACATAGGGATGATGCAAAATCCACTCATGGATTTCTTTATGAACACACATAGAAAAACCTCATTGTTTGTGTATCCCTTTTGCACAAGGAATTCACTCAATCGGGTTGTACCACATTTGACCTAACTGTTTCACTCTGTATAGTGACTTTTGCAACTTGGCACTATACATGATGCGGTGTTCATTCTCGCTCATATGTGGGACCTTTAATCTCTCTAGAATCTTCATATAGATTTCATAATCTAGTGACTCATATAAATATGTAGTCACGACATCCATAAGTTGCAATTTCAAATTCATTCATGCAGCCATAGCTATCAAGTAACAGAATGTTATGACATCCATAACATGAGAGTAAGTTTCATCAAAATCGATGTTGGGTCTCTATATAAACCCTTGTGCTACTAATCTTGCTTTGTATCTCATCACTTTGTTATGTTCATTCCTCGTTCTTATGAACACCCACTTGTGTCATACAGGACTAACATCTTTAGGAGTCTTGACCACATGTTTGAAGTCATTCTTCTTATTAAGCGAGTTTAGTTCATTCTAGATTGCTTCCTTCCATTTATCCCAATCTTGACAATTCTTGCAATATGCAATCATCTTCAATTCTAGATGTGATGTTTCAATATATAAGACAATCTTTGAGACGATGCACCTGCTATTTGCACACATTTGTCTATAAAAGATTTACCCTATTTCCACATAATTTGTGGCAAGTTCTTTTCCAATTCAATTGGAACGTTAAACAAACCTATCAACTCTATATTATTTCCCAAAATGGCAGAGTTTGAGTGTTTTGTTGCCCTAGTGTCAGCAGGTGCATTGTTTCTTACACTAGGCACCTCCCCTTGTACTCCAGCATGGGGTGCCTCCCCCTCTGCTCCTGTAGGGGGCACCACCCTTTGTGTCCTCACATAGGGTGCAATGTCCTTCTGAAGTTCCTCGTTCATATTCAGTTCATAGAGTTTCTCTCCCTATTCAGTACATCTATTTTGCAGATGTTTCCGCGGTTTGAGATCATTTGGCCTAGGTGTCTCCCCTTTCTTACCTTTAAGAGTGGGGGAGTCAGATGTAGAACTCATAATTCGAGATGGTTCTACTCTTTCAGGTATATGCAATTTGGTAACTCCTCTATGATCTATGAATGAATCTAGCAGCTGATTTGCAAGATTTTGCAAATCTATTATCCTCTGAACCTCTTGTTCAGAGTCCTTAGTGCGTGGATCACTATTATGAAGACAACTATCAATGCACGATAATTCTCGATATTCCAACTTAGGGTCCTTTCCTCCCCCCAAATGTTGGGAAAAGTTCTTCATTGAATACAAGTGTCAACATATCTTGCTTTTAGCAGATCTTTGTTCATGGACTCGAAATATTTGATTATAGATGGAGAATCAAATCCCAGGTAAATTCCCAATTTACGATGGTGGCCCATTGACGTACAATGAGATGGTGACATTTGTACATATGCGGCACAATTGAATGTATATAGATGGAAAATACTTAGCTCGTTCCTATGCACTATCGGGACCCGGATTACCAAATCCAAAACCCTCTGTGTATACTGCACTAGTCCAAAATCACACTAGTGTATACAATTGCAACATAAATGAAATACCATTGCATTCAACGAATTAACTAAGAAATTAGCAAATTATTATTAAATAATAGCAATAGACTTTATGATCAAGGTTTACACAATTATGTCTCACAGGGCTTAAGAAACAAATAAACTTTTACAGCGTAAATAAGATAACTTGGGCCATTCGACATGTCATGGGCAATCTCAGCTCGTCTAGGGAAACACACTCCTAATTTGAAAAGTCTTTGTAATACTCCTCGGAGAACTTTGTGTTCATTGGTCCTTCCTTTGCAACTGATCAACAAAAGCGTATAGCCATGAGTATATAAAGTACTTAGCAAATTATAGGGAAACCATGTAAATATATTCCTGCAAGGCTTGACAAAGGAATATCTATATGGTTCTTTTGCAGAAACCAATAACTTGAATTTAAATACAACAAATAGATTTAAAGCATATTTCAAAAAATATAATAAATAACTAGTAAACCAATGGTAGACAATATAAATAGATTGGTGAGGCTTCACCCATCACCATCTAAAATCGTCATTAAACCACTGAACTCAATAGTGCTAACTTTAGACTTCAAAATCACAAGTGAACTCCCCATTCATTTTCCAAGCATTCCACCATCCATCATTTTTATGAAAAACTCTATATCTCATGTGAAATTCTCAGACATGTCCATGACCCCTGACACAGCTATTCGAATAGTTTTACACTCTGCAGAGATTGTACTACTTTACCCACAAAACATGACCAACTTGTACTGCTCGCTCACACTCAACATGATAGAGTGCAACTAAGAAGATCTCAATAAAGCCTTTACACTACTGTAACTAGCACCACCCTGCCTAGTGAGTATATCCCCTCAACCTAGGGACATGACCAAGCCAGTTTACCCCCGTCAGGCATCTCACATCTATAATGAGAGGCTCACAATTGTGAAAGAGAAATGAGTAACCCTCTAATCAGCATCGTACACCTAGTGTCTCATCGAGTCAGAGTAACCCTTTGCTCACACACCCACTAGAGTAACTGTCAGGACCCAAATATACAAATCCAAGCCCTCTGTATATATCGTAGTAGTCCAGGATCACATTAGTGCACACAATGTCAACTCCTCCTCCAAAGCTGACGTAGACTCATCCGCAACTGAGGATTTTGTTGCGGCAAGGGTTAGTACATAAAGCACTCAACAAGTTCTGCACATAATGCAGTTCTAGTATAATTATATGCAAGGCTTATTCCAATGGATGGTTGATATGGTTATTTTGCAGTAAAGCAGCATTTACAAGCGAATACAATAAATAGATTGAAATGACAGTAAAATAAATAACAGTAAGAAATAATAACTTTCAAGTATTTCTCAAAAGTAAACTTGGCACACAGCCCTAAATAGTTTCTAAACTTTCTAATGGCACACAGCCCTAAACAGTTTCTAAACTTTCTAATGGCACACAGCCTCCCTTTTCAAGTTTTTATTTTATAAAATATAACACTTGACTGAAATTCTTGAGCATTGCCCAATACCGTGGACACGGATATCTGAATAGATTCACACTCTACAGAGGTTATACACTTTACCCACATGACATGATCATCTCTCAATGCCACGATGTTATCACAGTTCCTTTGGTGTGTGGCTGAGTGATCACGACAAAACCTTTCGTTGACTCCGCCAAAACACTGACCCTCCAATAAGTCTAAACTCGCTATTCCTTCCGTCACTCAGAGCAGAAGAATAGGAGGAACATATCGTTGGACAGATATGAGGCCACTACACACACAAATTCCCCATAAATCAGCACTCAGTTTGGTTATCCTCTCAAAGCATCAAATGTTAAGACTCGATAACTTACTAAGTTAGGTCCATCCCATTCCAGACATGTGGTTGCATGATTAGCCTGGTTCAATGGCTTGTAAGGTTAAGTCCTTAATTGACTGAGACAAGACTTCTAATAATTCACTCATAGAAACCACCTCACATCCACTCATAGAACAACATGTCAACACAATGCCACATAGGCCCATCATGACTCACAGCCCTTGCCACATGCCCTAGTCTAAATCATTTACCACCCCAATTGATTATCGTGCAACACATTCCATCAACAACTCAATATCATTGTGTGACATCACATGACACACATTTTTATAAACATGTTCCATATCCCATTAGTCAAGATTGATTTGAACTTTCAAAATGATATCAATAAATCGTTGCATGGCTAAGCACACCAAGCACTGCTAACCAACCCATGTTGGCATCTATTAGCAACCAAATAATAATGAACCATCCTAGGGTGACAAATAATCATGGTATACAAATGACAAGGTAGGTATAATCTAATTGGGTAGAATAACTAGATCCCAAACTATTTGAAAATAGTTCTAAGCATAAAATATCATGCAGCAATTTAAAACAATGTAGCATTTGTAAAACTGGGTTCAACATGATCAAAGCACTACTTGCTCATGAAAAAGCTCTTGTTCTTGATCTGGACCTTCCTCTTGAATCAACGCTTCACCTTCAAACGCTCCGAGCACTTCGACTTCTACGTGAATCGAGAGAAAACACCAAATAAATACCAAACTAGACGATAAACAAAGTACAGAGCAATGTGTCTAGCCTTAATTACAATACGGATTGCACCTAGGCTAAGGCTATGCTATGCTAAAGATAGACGAAACAGGCTTCGTCGGCTCTTAGGCTCTCTTTGCTAAAAGGCTTCTTGCTTGATAGCTAATTGCTTCAGAATCGCTCTTGCTCTGTCTCTGATCTGAAAAGCTCTCTCCCTGAGGACCCCTACCCCCATCCTTATATAGCCGGGGTAGCCTGACCTCAAGTCTAGTTGTAGTCGGTTTGGAATACCAGATCGTAGCCAATAAGGAGTCCATCGTCGTGTGATCTTCGCAGCGTATCCAAACTTCCTTGAATATCAGGCATACTCGAGTCAATTTCCTTGTAGCGGGAACATTATCGAGTCCTTCCTAATACGGAGTTATCCTTTCCGCGCATATCTTATCCCTCAGAATTGGGCCCGTGATATCCGGAAACTCTACATGTCGTTAGGACATATCCTTCACATATCCTCTGTGGATGTCGGGACCAAGATTTGCAAATTCGAAAACCTCTGTGTATATTGCACTAGTCCAAGATCACGTTAGTGCACACAGTGGAAACATAGATGAAATATCATTCTATACAACGAATTAACTAAGAAGAAGCAAATTATTATTAAATAAAGCAAATGAACTTATGGTCAATGTTTACACCTCTATGCCTTAAGGGCTTAAAAAACAAATAAACTGTTGCAGCGGAAAAGAAAACTTGGGCCATTCGACATGCCACAGGCAATCGTCTGGGGAACGCCTTCCTAATCCACGTAGTCTTCATAATATTCCTCCTCAGGATATTCATTATTCCCTGGGCCTTCCTCAGCAACTGATCAACAAAGGCGTATATCCGTGAGTACAAAAAGTACTCAGCAAGCCGTAGGGAAATGATGCAATATATTCATGCAAGGCTTGACAAAGGATAGACATATGGTTCTTTTGCAGAAAGCAATAACTTGAATTGAAGTACAGTAAATAGATCGAAAACACATTTATGAGAAGGTAATACATAACTGATAAATCAATGATAGATGACATGAACAGAATGGTGAGGCATCACCCTACACCATCCGAAACAATTATCAAACCACTAAGTTCAACAATATAACTTTAGACAACAAAACAACAGTGAACTCCTCTTTCACATCCCAACAATTCCACATTCTAACATTTCATGAAACACTTTATACCTCGTGTGAAATTCCCGGGCATGTCCATGACTGCAGACGCGACTATTTAAATAGTTTTACACTCTACAGAGGTTGTACAACTTTACCCATAAGACATGATCATCTCTTTGTGCAGCGCAATTAGCACACTTCCTTTGGTGTGACGCAGAGAGATCATGACAAAGCCTTTACAATGCACTGTCTAAACTCGGTACTGCCCACTAAGGTTTCGCCCCTCGGGGCCCCCTCTTGAGCCATATGAGTCTACCCGTTCACTCCAGAACCCACACCACCAATTGGCAGTACTCAAGGCTAGATATTGCAAATTAATCAGCTAGGTCTGTCCTATACCAGACATGTGGTAGTACGGTTAGGCCCAGTTCAATAGCGCACAAGATTAAGTCTTTAAGTTGTCTCAAGCAAGACATCCACATCCCAATGTGCTAGAAAGCACCCTCTTTACTGCACGATCACTTGCGCGAGGGAAAACAATTCGTTCAACCAAGACCAATGGCAAACCCCGCCATGGTACAACAAATTTTACAACAGCGGCTATTAGCCACAATTCAATATCTCATTAAGTCAAGATTAATATTATTCAACATGTGATATGAATCCCATCGTACAACTAAACAAGTCTAAGCATAGCTACGATAACCCAATGTTGGTAGTATGATTATATCCAACTAATAATGTCCCAACCTAGGTTTAACAAAGGATACACGGAATTCCAATAATCAAGGTGGCATAATGTCAACTAGGTATATAGCTATTCCCAGCAAATAATCATTGTACAGAAATAGCATGCAACTATAGAAAGCAAAGTACTTTTGCGAACATAGGTTCAATATGATCAAAGGTTACGACTTGCCTTGCTAATCTAGTGCTGAGTCTTAGTCTTCGAAGTCTCCGTTTGCTCCCTCGGAATTAGCGTCTACCGAAAAAGAAAGCAACGAAACCAAATAAATACAAAACAGAGACACAAACACACTCAAAACTGAAAAATAAATGGCTTCAGAAGGTAGAGCTTGGTTTTAGAATAATTTAGAAATTTGAATCGGCTGAATCAGAGTTCGTATGAAAGAGAACGGACCTCCGAAAGATTAAATTCAAAGAAAAAGAAATATTTCTGAAATTATTTTTCTAAAGGAAATTCGGTTTATTGCGCAATGCTGACATCAACAAGGATTTCTGGAAAATAAAACAAAGCAGGAAAATATTTTACAGGCTGACAGGTGGGACCCTTGCTCATAGACCGAGTCCACGGGATGGCTAAGGTCTACGGTGGACCTAGTCCACAGAACAGGGCTAGGGCTGACATCACGGATGACATCGGTGCTGACACAATGGTGACACAGGCGGCCACGTGTCACGCATCGGTGGCACGGTCGGATCGAACGGTGGAGGAACCAAGGTTGCGGACGGCGAGGACGTGGCAAGATCCAGAGCATGCGCCACGGATCGGACGGCCGAGGCTTCGCGACGAAGAACAACGACGAGCGCGACTGCCCTATTCCGCTGAACACAAGGAATACAACACGGAGATCGGTGGAACGGAGCAGTTCGGGTGCGAGTTGGCATGGATCAGGAAAAGGACGTCGTGGGCGACACAACGATGCAACCGGCGACGACGAAGATGCATCGGCGGTGGAGATCCACGTAGCGGAAAGCTTCGGCTGCGGAAAAGTACTTCGGCAAGGGTGCACGAAGCAACGGAGAGGTCCCGGGTGATGCAAAATAGGGCGGCGAGTGCAGCGCAACAAGGAGAACCTCGGAAGGGGTGCAACGCAGCATTTATAGCCCTCGGGAGGTGTGCCAAATTCGGAAACCGAGAGCAGCGACGGACACGGAGGCGGTTAGGGTTAGGGTTACAGCGGCGCGACGGCATGATCCGAGCCGCACACACATCGCCCATCCGACGGCGGTTGTGCGTGGACTGGTTGGACCAGGCGAACGCGCGAAGCGGGCTGAAGTGGGAAGCAAATGGTCCAACGGCAGTAGGCCGACAGAGGGATAGGGATGGGTCGCGGAAGATTCGGCCCGGTAGAAGATTTTCGAAATAAAATCATTTTTCGAATTAATATAATTCCAGAACTTCAAATAAAAACAAATAAATTCAAATAAATAGCAAATAAATTCAGAAAAATCTCCAAAAATACAGAGAAATTCCTTGAAGCACAATGAACCCAAAAATATAGAAATATTTTATTTGATGAATAGTTTATTCAAATTGAATTCTTTCATTAATAGAAAATTCAAATTATGCTTGATTAAATTGGGAAAAATACAAATGCTTCATTTTCAAATTCAAACATTCCGAAACTCAAATTTTTGGGATGTTACAAACCTCCCCCTTAAATGGAATCTCGACTCCGAGATTCAGGCTGGCTAGAGAATAGGTCGGGAAACTCAGACTTCAAATCCTCTTCTCGCTCCCAAGTTAATTCTTCTGAATGATGGCTCCACTAGACCTTGCAAAAACGGATGGTCTTTCTTCTCGTGATACGCTTTGCTACATCCAAAATTTTCACTGGTTGCTCCTTGTAGGTGAGATCCTCTTTCAAATTAATGGCTTCCAATGACATCTGTTTCTCTAACACTCGCAGGCACTTCTTCAATTGCGACACATGGAACACATCATGGATTCCGGCAAAAGACTGAGGCAACTCAAGCTTATAAGCAACCTCTCCTCTTCGTTCCAAGACTTTGAATGGTCTAACATATCTAGGGGCAAGCTTTCATTTTACTTGGAATCTCTTAACTCCTTTGAGAGGGGTGACTCTGAGATACACATAATCATTAGGCTCAAAGCTCAAATCTCGGAGACGATTATCTGCATAACTCTTTTGTCTGCTTTGAGCTTTCTTCAACCTGTCTCGAATTAGCTGAACTTGTTCTTCGGCTTCTTACAGTATGGCAGGGCCAAACAATTGTCTTTCTCCTGAATCCTTCCAGTTGAGAGGAGTTCTGCACTTTCTTCCACATAAGGCTTCGAAAGGTGACATTTGCAGACTGGCTTTATAACTATTGTTGTAGAAAAACTCTGCATAGGGCAAACACTTGTCCCACTTGGCACCATAAGTTAAGGCACAAGCTCTTAACATATCCTCAAGAATCTAATTCACATGCTCGATTTGTCCATCGGTTTAAGGGTGATAGGTAGTACTGAATCTGAGATGGGTTCCCATGGCTTCATGTAGACTCTGCCAAAAACGAGATGTAAACTAGGTTCCTCTATCAGACACTGTCTTTTTAGGCACTCCATAAAGACTGGCAATCCTTGACACATATAATTCTGCCAACTTATCTCCTGCATAGGTAGTCTTAACCGGAATGAAGTGAGCTACTTTAGTCAAGCGATCCACTATTACCCAAATCGAATCATAACCTGCTTGGGCCTTTGAGAGTCCGGTAATGAAATCCATACCAATTTCTTCCCACTTCCACTCTGGAATCTTCAATTGTTGCAGCAATCTTGCTGGCCTCTCATGCTCTGCCTTGACCTTTTGGCAGACATCACAAAGTGCAACATATTCTGCAATCTCACGCTTCATACTAGGCCACCAATACCTCTCTTTAAGGTCTTGATACATCTTGATACTTCGAGGGTGAATAGAGTATAAAGTTTAATTCGCTTCTTTGAGTATCAACTCTTTGAGCTCTTTTTGATTTGGTACGCAAATACGCTTCTCATACCAAACGGTACCTTGTTCATCCTCAATGAACCTGGGGCTTTGCCTTTCTTCATATTGCTCTTAATCTCCTTGATATCGGTATCATAGACCTGTGCTTCTCGAATCTGATCTTCCAATGTAGGGCGTACTTCCAAGGTAGCTAAATAACCTTCCTAACCAATTCCAGACTAAGCTTTTGAAATCCCTCATAAAGTGCTGGCTGACTTTCCTTAATCTTTAGAGTATTGCAGTAGCTCTTTCTACTCAAAGCATCGGCTACGACATTGGTTTTGCCTGGATGATAATGAATTCCAATGTCATACATAGTCCTTGATCAACTTCAACCATCTTCTTTGTCTCATATTGAGGTCAGCTTGGGTAAAAATGTACTTCAAACTCTTGTGATCAGTGTAAACCTCACAGCGATTACCGATGAGACAATGGCGCCAAATCTTTAGGGCATGCACTACAGCTGCCAATTCCGAATCATGGGTAGGATAGTTAACTTCATGTGGCCTTAGTTGTCGTGAAGCATATACCACAACCTTCTTATCTTGCATCAGCACACAACCGAGTCCTTGACGGGATGCATCATAGAATATCTTAAAATTCTTTCTGATATCTAGCAAAATAAGCACTGGGGCAGTTGTCAAACACTTTTTCAACTCTTGGAAATTCTTCTCACACTCTAGTGTCCAAACGAATTTCTTCTCCTTCTTTAAGAGCTGAGTGAGCGGTCTAGCTTTTCTGGAAAATCCTTCTATGAAACGGCGATAATATCCCGCCATTCCAAGAAAACTTCTGACTTAGGGTACCGTCTTTGGTGACTCCCAACTAAGCATATCTTGTACATTACCGGGATTAACGGCGACTCCTTCTGCCGATATGATATGTCCTAGAAAAACAACTTTTTTCATCCAGAACTCACATTTGCTGAACTTGCCATAGAGTTGATTCTCCCTTAGCTTCGTCAAAACTTGACGCAAATGATCCTCGTGTTCTTCCTCACTTTTGGAGTAGACCAGAATGTCATCAATGAAGACAACAATAAACTTATCCAAATATTCCATAAATACTTTATTCATTAGGGTCATGAAGTAGGTAGGGGCATCGGTCAATCCAAAGGACATCACAGTATATTCATACTATCCATACCGAGTTACAAAAGCTGTTTTGGGCAAATCCTCTTGACGAATCTTCAACTGATGATAACCTGATCTTAAGTTAATCTTCGAGAATACTCTAGCTCCTTGAAGTTGATCAAACAAATCATCGATCCTTGGCAAAGGGTACTTATTCTTGATGGTGACCTCATTGAGAGAACGATAATCTACGCACATTTGCTGAGTACCATCTTTCTTTTCAACTACAAGAACTGGGGCTCCTCATGGTGAAGAACTTGGTCAAACAAAACATTGATCTTGCAGCTCCTTAATCTGTCTCTTTACCTCAGTTAACTTATTAGCACGCATTCTGTAAGGTCTCTTGGAAATGGGTGGTGTTCCAGGAACTAGCTCGATTAGAAATTCTATATCTTAGTCTGGTGGCATCCCAGGCAACTCATCTGGAAACATATCAGGAAACTCTCTGGCGACTGGCACATATTCCAAACTTATTCCTTTGGCACTGCAAACTTTTATTCCTTTAGACTGATCTGTAGCAGCTTGAAACTTTAACTTAGCTCCACTTAAACTGGCATCAAAGCTTGCTTCCTTAGGCAACTGTTGGCATAATGACCAAGTTTACGACAGTTGAAACATGTGACTCCTGCAGCTGGATTATTGGTCCTCTGAGGCAGATTGCTGTTGGTGTTGAAGTTGCGATTGATCAAGCAACGGTGGGTGAGGTCTTCGTGCAGTGTTCGAATCTGATCTGACGAGTAAAACGGGCAGGCTGTTGTGCATTGGTTCTAGCTCTCTGTTGGTGATTCTGTTGGGCTCCATGCTGCATCATCTTTCTCTTACGAGATTTTTCCAACTCACGGCGAGATTCCTTAATAAGCATAGCTTTGTCCACAAGATGCTGAAAATCTGCATAGTCATTGCCAATGACTTGCATCTTTAAACCTGGATTAAAGCCCACGCTTCAACTTCTTCTGGCGAGCGTCATCTGTGGAGTTAAGTGAACTTGCTAAGGTATTCACTCACTGACATCCCTTCTTGTTTGAGCTCACGGAACTCATTTTTCTTCATCTCCACTTTGCCATCTGGGATATGGGATTGGCGGAAAGAAGTGGAAAACTCTGTCCAGGTGATAGTCTGGGGTCATCATGGGCAACAACGTAATTCTCCCACCATTCAGCGGCGGTGCCCTCCAACAGATGAGCGGTGTAGAGAACCTTCTCACGATTTGTGCACTGAGCAATTGCTAGCTTCTTTTCAATGGAGCAAATCCAATCATCTGTGTCCAATGGTTCTGAAGAGTTGGGGAAAGTAGGCGAACGAGTCCTCATGAATTCTGCCAGCTTGGACTACGGACGAGCTTGAAGAGGTGCAGCGACTGCTTGATTCTGTTGGTTCAACAGGTTAGCCAGGGTAACTACAGTTTGGTTTTGCTAGTTCATCATGTTGTTCATAATCTGCATCATTGTGTTCATAAGCTGAGTCTGAGCTACCAAAAGTGTCCCATGTTCTGATCTATCACTGCAGGTGGCGGCGGTGGTGCATTGGGATTGAGGTTGGCATTGGCACTGGCATCCACTGGTGAACTGCGACCGGCTCCAGAACAATGGCAAGATGGTTGATACTCGCTCTGGAGTAGATCCAAGGTTTTGATAGGTAATAGGGAAAAGCAGGAGACGAGTGGTAAGGACATCTAGGGGAGAAGGTAATACTCAAGGATAAAAGTCAACAAGGGACATAGCCGAAAAGGCTACAAATAAAGAGGCAAATAAATCTTTCAACTTGAGATATGGTTGCAACATCGTGCTTGGGGCAAGTGTACAACATACCAGGCACACAAGCAATGAAAATCCTAGTATACGCAGACTAAATGTAACTAAACTGAAAGGGGGAACATGCTCAAACACCGCTGAGCACCATAAACCAATCTTATATGATAGTCTTCTTGGCATACTCTGGACGGCTTGATAATCATCTTCCTTGATTGATTCTTTGCAGATACCTTGAGGCTTTGGGAAGTTTCATGAGATAAGATCAATTTAAACTTTCAAAATAATATTTCAGCAAAGAAGAGGAGTAAGAACCTAAGAATAAGATGAGAGGAGACAACCTATTAAATACCAATTTGTTGGTTTGATTTAGAAAATAATTTTGAAGACCATGCTAACTTGGATAGCGATCTACAGTCGATATGGCTCTGATACCATCTCTGTTGAGACCCGAATTTGCAAATCCGAAACTCTCTGTGTATACTGCACTAGTCCAGGATTACGCTAGTGTACATAGTAGAAACATAGATGAAATATCATTCCATACAACGAATTAACTAAGAAGAAGCAAATTATTATTAAATAAAGCAAATAACCTTATGATCAAAGTTTACACCACTATGCCTTAAGGGCTTAAGAAACAAATAAACTGTTGCAACGGAAAAGATAACATGGGCCATTCGACATGCCACAGGCAATCGTCTGGGAACGCCTTCCTAATCCACGTAGTCTTCATAATATTCCTCCTCGTGATATTCATTATTCCCTAGGCCTTCCTCGGCAACTGATCAACAAAGGCGTATAGCCGTGAGTACAAAAAGTACTCAGTAAGCTGTAGGGAAATGATGCAATATATTCATGCAAGGCTTGACAAAGGATAGACATATGGTTCTTTTGCAGAAAGCAATAACTAGAATTGAAGTACAGTAAATAGATTGAAAGCACATTTATGAAAAGGTAATACATAACTGGTAAATCAATGATAGATGACATGAACAGAATGGCGAGGCATCACCCTACACCATCCGAAACAATTATCAAACCACTAAGTTCAAGAGTATAACTTTACACAACAAAACAACATTGAACTCCCCGTTCACATCCCAACAATTCCACATTCCAACATTTCATGAAACACTCTATACCTCGTGTGAAATTCTCGGGCATGTCCATGACCGCAGACGTGGCTATTCGAATAGTTTTACACTCTGCAGAGGTTGTACAACTTTACTCATAAGACATAATCATCTCTTTGTGCAGCGCAATTAGCACACTTCCTTTGGTGTGCCGCAGAGAGATCATGACAAAACTTTTACAATGCACTGTCTAAACTCGGTACTGCCCACTAAGGTTTCGCCCCTCGGGGCCCTCTCTTGAGCCATGTGAGTCTACCCGTTCACTCCGGAACCCACACCACTAATTGGCAGTACTCAAGGCTAGACATTGCAAATTAATCAACTAGGTTTTTCCCATACCAGACATGTGGTAGTACAGTTAGGCCCAGTTCAATGGCGCACAAGATTAAGTCTTTAATTTGTCTCAAGCAAGACATCCACATCCCAATGTGCTAGAAAGCACCCCTTTACTGCACGATCACTTGCCCGAGGAAAAACAATTCGTTCAACCAAGACCAATGGCAAACCCTGCCATGATACAACAAATTTTACAACAGCCACCCCGCTCCTATGCATGGCAAAGCACAGAGAGCAGCGTCTCTCTATCTGGTTCGTGCGCATGAACAGTGAATTGAGGCTGCTGTAGGATCAAGGATAACCGACTAGAGGGGGGTGAATAGGAGGTTTCTAAATGTTTTGATACTATTTAGAAATTACGAAAGACAATAAGATATAGAGATGCAATTATGAATGACACACTCAAATCTCTTGCAATTACTTAAGATACTATGTCGATTCAAGTGTAGCAAATATACTAGTGAGAACAAAGACTATCAAGAGTATGATATTAATGAAATAGATTCTCAACAATGAAGAATACCAATCACAAATAAATAGGAGACAAGAAATTTAACCCGTGGTCTCTGAGACTTGCCGGTCTCCCCTACTCCACGTTGAGGTGACTTGATCCACGTCAAGCTGGCTCCACTCGCTTGAGCCTTCCTCGATCACTAAGGTAGTTCTTCCCCGCTCCGGGTAGGCGAACTTCGGCCTTCACAACTTGCTGGGGCTTCTCACAATCTCCGTTGAGAAGCTCACCGTGCACGATCGCCACCAAGCAGTCTAGAAGGCAGCAACTTCCAAGAGTAATAAACCTTGACGCTTGCTTGTGGTCAAATATCGGTGTCTAAAGGCTCAAATATGAAATGCAATACTCAATCTTGCTTCTCACACTCACAAATGAAAATTGAATGCACAAAAGAGTGGAGAACACTTGCTAGAGCTCAAATATCATCAATGAGGACCAAGAGTTGTTCTAGAATGCAGGTGGGGAGGTATTTATAGCCTCCACCAAACTTTCTAGCCGTTGGAGCTCGAAATGGGCAGAAATCTGTTTTTTCGGTGCTACCGCCCATGTAGGACCGGTAGCACCGGGCTCCACTTCAACAGCTAGAACAGTGCATTTAATACACTTGCCAGAGACTGTTACAAAAGATCCAGTGCTACCACCCAACTAGGCAGCTGAACAGCTCGAAATGGGCAGAAATCTGTTTTTCCGATCCTAGTTGGGCGGTAGCACCGGGTTCCATTTCATTTTCTTTCTTCAAAAAGAGATCTCTCTGGAATTTAATCACCGGGATAAGGACCGGTGCTACCGCTGGTCCGGTAGCACCGGGCTACCAAAAGCGCCCAAAACACACCCCTCTGCGATTTTCACACCGGGTTATATGTCCGGTGCTACCGCTGGTCCGATAGCACCGGGCTACTTAAAACACCCAAAAAGCCCTTCTCTTGAATTTCCACACCAGGTTAACATCCGGTGCTACCGATAGTCCGGTAGCACCAGGTTACCATAGGCGGTAGCACCGGGCTACCAAAAACTAGAAAGGAGCTTCTCTGGAATTTTTACACCGCCCTACTGGGCCGGTGCTACCGCGCACCCGGTAGCACCGTGCTGGCATGGGTGGTAGCACCGGATTTCCAGAGATTTGATTCGTTTAAAAAGATTTTCTATATAGGAACTTATATATCATCAAGCATTCATTTGAATATGTAATTTGAGCCTTTAAACCCTAAATGACATCAAGATAAGCGTCAAGATCCCTCTTTATAGTACGGCCCTAATTCTAGCAAACCGATCTTTCTTCCAAACTCCAAGATCGACAAAAGACTAGAAAAAGAACCTTATAATTATACCTTGTCACGATCTTGACATATTGATCATGCATTTGTACTTTCCTTGATATTTCCATGGTCATCAATCTTGGAATTAACCTACTTTCAATATTCTCAAGGAAAGTATTAGTTCATATAACAGAGTTGTCATTAATTATCAAAACCAAAACAACATGGGTGCCTAGATGCTTTCAGCTACAATGCATGATGAACAATATAGCACGCACAATAAAAAATAATAAAAATCATTTTCTATTTTTTAATGTGTTTTAGAATCTTCCAAACGCCCGCTCTCATCCATTTGAACTCCGAATTCAGTGATTCAAATTTGTAAATTGATCTAAAATCAAATTATACCTTCTAGTACCAATTTTGTAATTTTTGGATTTTATTTATATTTTTTTATTTATTTGCGTTCACTTTTCGCATGTAGACGACGTCGTCAAAGAAATCCTGTGAAACCAACAAGAGGTAGAACCATCCGCGTTCGGTGAAGGCAAGTCTTTCTTGACCATGTTGATCCCAAATTTCTAAAATGCCTATGTTGTTTTTAAATTATTGCATGTTTACTTTCATGAAAGGTATTTTAAATTCAGGCATAGCGTATAGTTAAATTCCATAATTGTTATGCCTCATTGGCATTGATCATGATATACCTTTGTCACCTTAGCTGGTATTAGCTATATTATTTGATGATGGTTAGTAGAATAGCATAAAACGATAGAATTGCTTAGTCCAACTTAAACGTTTTAGTATTATGCTATTATGGGAATCATTTCAAACATTGTTTAAACTCATTTGTGAAGTGCGAAAAGTGGTATTGCTGTTGTTATTTAAATGAAATAAAGTGGAAAAATGTTTAGACCGGGGCGAATGGAATGTTTGGCGGGTGCAGGAAGCACGAGACCTTGTAAAGTGAATGTTTCACCCTAGTCAATTAAGGACCAAAGTGTGTGTTACCATGGACTGAGTACTACCGTACAACCACAAGTCTATATAGGTACGACTTGGCTAATTAATTTGTGTGTTTCGTTATTAGCTTTGCCAGTTGGTGGGTGCCAAATGGAGGCAGACGCAAGAGGGGGCTTCTGACTGGGCAAACAGAACCCTACGGCGGTGAAACCTTAGTGGGCGAAGTTAATAGCAGGGTTGTACACAATAATAGCCTTGTCATGGTCTCTTTGCGGCACACCAAAGGAACTGTGCTAATATCGATTGCACAAAGAGTGGGCATGTCTTATGGGTAAAGTTGTACACACTCTGCAGAGTTAAAACTACTTAAGTAGTTGTGACCACGATCAAGGGCGGGCGAGGTACGCTTTCACATTGTAGATTTTCTGATTTTTCTTTTAAATAAAAATGGTGGTTTGGGAATCTGTTAGTAGATAGAACTCTCGAGTTATGGTATGGTAGATGGAGACAGTCAAGTAAATGGAATATGTTTTAGTTGTCTTATTATATTCAATTATTACAACTATATTTGGTCAAATGATGCTTTGTGAAATTACTAGTGGTATTTAAAGTTAAACATTGCTTTATGCTAAATAAGCCCATATTAAGCCTTCAATTGTTTAGCCTTGCATATAGTTCTCATGCATTATGTTTCCAAGATTTTGGAGTACATTTTGTACTCACCCTTGCCACATTCAAACTTTCCACAGAAGAGTGCACAGAAGCAAAAGGTGACTACGAGTTCTTTGCTTATGGTTACGATGAAGGCGATCCGGATTACTAGGACACATACCCTAATCGATTGCCTATTGGGCAAATGGGTGAGCTTATCCTGCTACTATTTATTTCGTTTTCGCTGCTGCTTTATTGAACTCAAGCCATGTAGCTATTTATTTGTAATGGTTGGCCATAAGGCTGATACCTTTTGCTTAATTAATATTATTTGATTCGTGATATTGATCTGTTGTCATCACTGTTTCCACTGTGTGCACTAGCTTGATCCGGGACTAGTACGGTTATACACAAAGAGTTTAGATTTGAAAAACCAGTCCCGACACTGCAAGACAAAGACAAAGGGATAAACACTCATTTCTTACAGTGAAATAGTATTCACCCATGTTGCTAGATATGGGTAGCCCTTGCTTTGGGACGAGCAGAGTCCCATCCCTTCAAATTGTGGGATATCCATGGTGTTAGGCTTCTTTAGGCATGACGGAAACTGACTGAGGTCGAGACCGAGCAAGCATGTGACTCGAATTGCTTGGAAAGGATATCACGAGGTTAACTTGTATATCACCCTTGATGTTACTAGGCGGGTACTCGCAGGTCTGACCAAGTCAAGGAGCACTTCGGATGGGTGCTTCTAAGACTAAGAGGCTGTTTGGGAGGACTGTGCTTCAGCTTTGAGCTAAAAGCTATTGCTGTAAAGTAGTTAGGAAGCTAAGCCATAACAGAAGCAGCCCCAAAAGCAGCAGCCGCCGGGGAGGAGCTTTTCAGCTGTGGCTTCGCTTGACCGCCTCTCATCTCGCTCACTCCGCCTTCCCAACCTCCGCTGCCCTACCTCGCCGCCTCCACGTCACCTCCCCACTCGTCCGCCGCTGTGGTTCGCTAGGTTACTACCTCCCCGCTCGGTTGCCCTCAAAAAGCTACAGCTGCAGCAGCCAGTTTGCCAAACGGCATAACAAGAAAAGCCACAGCCACCAGCTACAGCTGCTTTACAGCCTAGCAAACCAAAAACAGCTTTTTAGCCCAGCCGTAGCTCCCCAAACAGGCCCTAAGTCCTACAACACCATTAGACTATAGTGAGTCTTTGTTCTGTAAGTCAAGGCTAAGTCGATGGGGTATGACTAGTTTGAGGTTAACCTCAAATTACCAAATTTAAAAACATCTTTCTAGAATGTCATGTGTCATCCACCTCCCTCTACTCTTTTCCCAACTCACTTCTCCCACCTCCCTTCTTCCCTTTCTACCACAAAATTTTAAAATTGGAATATTTAAACTTTGAAATTTTAAATTGGAAGTTTCAACTCAAAAATTTTTAACTCGGAGAGTTTCAAATCCAAAAGGTTTCAACTCGAAAAAATCAAACATGAAAAGTTTTAAATTGAAAAGTTTCAAATCCAGAGTACCATTTGATTCATTGTTAATATTTCAAAGTGGCTCTGAAAAGATTCGTACCGTCCAAAAAGCCCACAATGTAGTGGATAAAGTCGTTAAGAAAATTCCTAATATCCAAGTACCTAGAATGAGCAATAACCCCAGTATGGGAGGTACTTTTCTGATGAAAAAGGTGGTGACGGTTGAAAGATTTTAATTCAGGTCCTTGGTAAAATGCAAGTACACTAACGCCAGCAATACAAAACACTACGCTGGAAGCTTTTGCAATCCCGTGGAACCCCTTCAAGCTCATAGACTCCTTCCTATCAGATATAAAGGGAGGAATATCAAAATTTATTATAACAAATCTCCTCAAGTTTTTGTAAGAATTGCACAAGGCTCCATAACTAATCTCACTGAGCTCATTTTATAAAATCACTCACAGCTTCACAAAATTTTGGCTTTAGATATGACAATTTTGAGGCTCTTCCAAGTTAACTCTTTTGATCTATGTTTGCTTAATGATAATTATTTGTATATTACAATATTCTATGAAAATATATAAATATAGTTAAGCATACATTGAGAACTATGCTCTTTGTGACTATGCTGGGTAGTAATGACAAAATTCATTTTTTATGCTATGACTGTATATAAACTTTCCGATGCATACGTGTCACAGCCTCAAAACCAAAGATGCATCCATTCTCAAGTTTCTATGTTCTTGGTCCCACCTGTCATCCCCCACTTCCTCTCTGTCCCAGCTCATGCGAAGCAGGCGCCGCGCTACTGCCCAACCGCTACCGTGGTTGCTACCACACGGCCACAGACGCCAGACATCGCGAGCTCCGTCTCATCACCACTGTACTGAGCCGCATGCCCATGCTTCTGCCTCTCCTGCTCCACTGTGCTGCCATAAAGCCACCCGAGCCTTCCTCCTCTCCTTTCGCTCGCTGCGCCATTGCTCCTCCTGCTGCAAGCTTGCTGGAGCCGAAGCCAGGCAGCAAGCCATCCATCTGCAGGAAGAGACCTTGGGTGAGCTCGCCTTCTCATATCGTCCAATCTCAACTGCCATTCAAATGCCTGAAGTGCTTAAGGCATTTGCATGCAGTTTCGCCGAACAACCTCGCTGTGGTTCTCATTTCCCAGTAGTCGTGCACGGCGGAAGCTTGCTTAGCCGGCCGTCGTCGCTGCACCGGTGGTCACCGCCGTCGTCAAGGACTACCCCCAGCTGTGCCTCACTTGCCGCAGCATCCTTTCCACGCGAGCCAAGCCAAAATAGCCAGCCTCGCCATCGCCATTGCCAACCGGGTCAAGGTCTAGGGTTTGTGAAGGTAAGCCTCAAGTATTTGTGCATGCAAATTAGTCACAAGAAACACCTTGGCCCAGTGGTTGTAGTACTCGGTTCTAACTGACAGATCTTGGGTTCGAACCCAAGTCTAGCATTTTTAGATTTCTCATTTTTGCCTCTTGCATTCAAACTATCATATCTTTTGGAATGAAATTTGTTTCTAAATTTGAGTTATGGAATGAGGAGTTAGATTCTGCAAAAAAAATCATATGCTGCTTGCACAAAAATATTTTAATTAGAGGTTGAAGTAAAGTCTCTTTGTAGTTAATGTGAAGTAACTATATAATTCCTAGTTTCATAAATCATGAAATAAATCACATAGGTTCCTGCAAGCCTATATGCTCTATTTATGTAAAAACATTTAGATTTTAATGTATTTTGAGTCAAAAATTGATTGTTTAAAACCTTACTAACATGCAAGATTCAAATGGTTAAAACATGGGTCAAATGAGCTCAAAATTTAGTGAAAATAGTTTAGCTGCACTCCTGGGATTGCAAGGATCATAGATATACAAAAATATTTATATTATACCTGGGTTTGCGCTAATTGCTCGTTGTCCGAACATGCAATCGGCAGCATGTTCAAATGGTCGTAACTTTCGCAAACGAACCTCAAACTCAACGAAACCAAATCTCATGACCTTAGAACGATATACCCTTGCTTGCTGTGCAAAAATGATATCATTTCGAACAATTTTGAGTTAGGCCATATTGTTTCCCATTTATTAAGGGTTCGTTCTTTTGATTGTGGTTTGAGTTGCATGCTTCTTAAAGTGTAATTTTTAGCAAATTAATAATTGTGTATAACTCAATTAAATGATGTCCTTCCAAATAAATGAACTCTGATAAACTCCTTTATTGCTGAGCTTTGTATGTAACTTCTTGGAGTTCATCTCGTTCATTTCTCATGCTCATACATGCGCATCTACATCAATGGCATCATTCTAATTTTGCATCATTGCATTCGTTTAGAGCCCGACGTACCGGAGAGCAACGAGGTCGACCCGGTGACCGTGAGTGAAGAGAACTTTTAGGAGGAACCAGCTGCTACACAAGGCAAGCATCGAGCATATTTCTCCTATATTTTTGGATCAATGTGACTTATATTATGATATTATGCATGTGGGTTTTTATGTTATATATCTATGTCGCGAATAGCTCCTAATTGTTGCATTTCTCCTTCCTTGATATTCTTTACCATACACCTTGATAACTCTTAGCATGAGTAGTTTGTCTTATGCTAATAGTCACGTTAGATGCTTAGCCATGCTCTAGATCTTGGTATGGAATCCGAGAATTGTGATGGTCTTTTCTTTGTAGCAATTGGTAGTTATCGCGGGATGGTAGGGGTTTGAAACATGGTAATTGAAAGAATGTTGTTTCATTCATGATAATTTGAAGGACTTGTTTAAAAGGGTGAAAGTGCGAGACTTGGGCGGGTAGTTGGGGTTGTTCAAGAATGGAGTCTCGGATGCCATAGGCCCGCTTGAGTCGATTAAGGACCGATCATTGGTGCTATTGTCTTAAGCACTTTCCGTACTAACCACATATCCATATATGGGATGGATGAGCTAAGTACCATAAATTACCCGGATCATTTGACTTGTGGGTTTGGTGTGTGGGTGAGGTGCTTAGGGGTGTCCCCGGTGGACCTAGTCATCTCCGCACATTAGACACGAGTACAAATATTTGGAGTGAGTATGCGAAAGGTTGTCATGTGAATCATCGCTTGCTATCGACGGGTGGTATGGTCGGTGGTCTCGTGTCGTGTGGGTGAAGATGTACCCCCCTGCAGGGTGTAAGAACTATTCGAATAGCTGCGCTCTCGGTTATGGCAAAGCTTAATGTTCATTAGACATCATCGTAGTGTCACGTGTTGTTTTATGATGAGCTTGGAAGGTGAAACATGATGGTCTCATGCGGGATGTTTGGGTATGTGCTAGCTGTCCATAGAAGTTAAATAGGACTAAGGTTGCTTACACATTACTCTCTAGTTGTTAAGTTATGCTTTTGCAAATACTACTTAACTTGTGGCCTTTTCATGTCCTCGCTACAACCATATGCATTATCCTTGTACTCTATGGTCCGTTTAAGACTTGCGAGTACCTTCGTACTCATGTGTTTGTTGTTGGAGTTTTGCAGGTGAGAATGAGGCCGTGTATGGCTATTTTTACCCCGCCGATGTCGGCGAAGGGGATGAGTAGTCGGTGGTTGGCCAAGATAGCGGTAGAGGTGCCTTATGGGCAATGGCACCACTATTTTTTTGCTTTTATGGTGATTATATCCGCTGCGTACTCTATGTCTAATTCACTAGTTAAACCATGGATAGTTTCTAGCTAGTGACCCTTGGTTGAGAGCATATAGACTTGTCTTTGTATGCTTCTCAAGTTTAATTTCAGATTTGGTACACTCGATGTATGAGACTTGCAATATGTTGAAGACTTGTAATTCACATTAAAACTTGCACTCTCTATGTATTGTGTAATGATTGAGATGTTGTGCAACGGTATGTGTATTGATCTTGAGCATCGTCTTGAGACACGTACCGGGGACTACCGGAGTTGCTTTTGTTTTAATTGAGATTGTGGCTGCGTGGTTTGTCATATAGATGTGAATTAACATGTGCCTAGCTCTTGTGCGAGCGTATGTTAGCTCTCATCTAAATAGGCAGCCGGTCGCTCGATTAAACCAAGTGCAATTTGGGCGGTTCTCACAATACGCTCAGATGATCAGATCTACATTGGACTCCCATACAGATTGCGGTCTCATTTGGAACACGGGAATTTCCCAATTTTTGTAGGAAATGAACTATTCCTATGAAATTCCAATACCAAACAGAGCTATATTATGTTCAATTATAGTACATTGCTGAAGAATGGGAAAATCCTATAGGTACTAGTGTTATAGGGGGATCAAGTTGGACTCCTTCAAAATCGTACGATGTGGCTAATGAACCTTGAAGCTTGTAGCTTTATGATTCATGTTGTCACATGCCAAGATTTGGAAGGGGTCAAACTCGATCTCCTGTAGGATGTTATGCAAAAGGAAAGCAACTGACAATTAGCATAGTTGATTGTACTTTTACATGGATCGGCTTACGTTTATCTGATTTAGTACAAATTTTAGCGTCCTAGAAAAGCAAGAAGATTATGAGTCTATTTGTTAAGGGTATTTGTGGTATTTCCTAGTGTTCTAGGGTTTAGTCTTGTGAGTGTCCATGTACTCTATATATTGGCCCCTTACTATTGTAATACACCTAACCTTTCACATTTGCTCTCCTCCTCTCCATCTAACATGGTATCAGAGCTAAGGCTCAAACCCTAGCAACAAAATCGCTTACGCTGCCACTACTCCTGGGAGGAGCAATCTCCCGAGTTCATCCAGCCGTGCGAGTCCACAATTTCCTTGTCAGTATCCGATTACTTTTCTAGCTCTCCTTCCTTTCGTGTGGCCGCAGCCGTCGCTCTTCTCTTTGACCCGCTACAAATCATAAAAGTCGTTATAATGTTGCCGCTTCTCTCTGAGCCACTGCCCCAATCTTTTAAGGCCGTCGTGCTTCTTACACACTGTACCTTCGCCGTGCTTCTAGTGCATTGCGCCGCCGCCGTCTTAGGCTTCGATCTGCGCCACCATGCTTTTATCTATCCTTATTCAACTTGATTTGATAGCTCTCTTTTTGTGTCGACTTCATCATCTTGTTTGTTGTGTAGTCATAGTCAACTTTGCTCCCGCTTGCCTCTACTTTCTCAGTCCCTACACTTTGTGCTTTATGGACTACCGCACGACCCTAGATGGGAGATCATTTTGATACTCAACACATTTTTCAGGAGCTGCACGCTGTGACAACTTCAAGACTAGGACTTTGGATTTTCCCTATTTTAGTGTCTACCCTTCCAAATGCAATGCTATTGCATACGCTTTGAATTTGTGAGGGGTGTTAAGGGTATTTGTGATATTTCCTAGTGTTCTAGGGTTTAGTCTTGTGTGTCTCTATGTACTCTATATATTAGCCCTTTGGGCTACCGCCATACATCTAACCTTTCACATTTTCTCTCCTCTTCTCCATCTAACACTAGTAACCTATCTTTCTAGGAAAGAATTCAATTATAAAAGGACAAAGTCCATATAACACCCCAAACTTTGCTAAGTCCGTAAGGCACCCCGAACTATGAAACAAGACAGTTGACCCTCGAACTTTACAATCCGGTTCAAAAAACACCTTGACCCAGTTTTACATAGTAGTATTACCCGCGTGACATGATGTGTGGGCGGTTTTGCCACATAGGATGACACGCTAGGCAAGTTTAGGTGAATTACAGGTAAGGCTCATAGGGGCTTCTCTTCCAAATCGAAATAGAGAGGGATGGAGTTACAGGGGCTGACAGCCATGGAAGCATGATTGGTGCTCGGTGGGGGAGAAACCCATATGGGTCCCACCTGTCATTGACCTAACTTAGCTAGTGTGCCATCGTACATGGCAAAGCCGCCTGACTTGCTACACCATGCGGCAATACCACTTGTGAAACAGGGTCGGGGTGGAGTTCGGCGCGGCGAGCCCATGACTCGGTGATCGTTGTTGTCATTCCGTCCCCGGCGTGATGGTCTCTATGGTCGCTGTAGTCGTCGTACCGTTGATCACTTCGTCGATCGTGGCCTGTACCGAAACGTTCATGGTCGTCGAAGCACCAGCGTCGTTCTTCCTCGTCCCGCTCTTGCCGTATGGTGGTGATGTCTCGGCGAAGGTCGCGGTTGAGATTCCGCGGCGCCTCCGATCGGTTGTATGGGGCGCCGATCGCCGCAGATTCGACCGTAGTAGTCGATCGCTAGCGACACGAGTGGCCGCGTGGGAGCGTGAGTGCGCTTCTCCTACCGGCTTTTCCTGATTCTGCTGGATGGCTGCCGCCGTCACCATGGCCTTGATCTGGGCCACGATCGGGGCTGTCGGGCTATCAGATGCAATCATCGGGTCCAGCGTGTCGAGAAGCGTCGAAGGCGACAACGTTCTGCAGCGGTGTATGGAAGACAGCTTGGTCTCCCAATCTTGATTGTAGGATGTCCTCGTGGACATTGCGGCCGCGCGATCGAAGCGATCGAGCCTATACCTCCTTAGCCTTACGAAGAAGGCGATCTTCCTCCGCAGCTTCTTGAACCTCTTGTTGGCGTTGGAGATCGGTCTTTTGCTCTTCTATTGCGAAGATGCCACGAAGATTGTAGCAATTCCTCGCGGCGCCGACTGGTTTGCTGGCCAAGTCAGAGTGGCATGCCTCAGATGGGTCGGCCTGATCTTTACCAGATTGGATCTGGTTTAGGTCTAGGCAGACAAGTCTCCGAGCGCATCTGCGACGAAGTCCAGGCTTCCAAAGCGAAAAGCCTGGCCAGAGATGAAGGTGGCGATGATTCCGTTGATTGCTGCCATCGATTTTGTAGGAAAAGATTATAGCGCTTCCCCTACCTAGCGCGCTAATTGTCAACTTTTGTGGTCGACAATGAATTTATGGGGCAGACGCTAGATCTCAAACTCGAAGGTCACACAAGACAAAGGTTTAGACAGGTTCAGGCCCTCAACAGAGGAGGTAATACCCTAGTCATGTGTGCTGGGATTATTTGGATCTCTTGGATCTAAGATTGCTCATATCTCTGTTGTTGCCCGCCTTCTCCCTTATATAATGGGGATGGGGCGGTTTACAAAGTCCCGATCAGTTAAGGGATTCCGATCGGTTATTGGATTCTAATCGGTTATAGGATAGAGTTTACATCTTTTTCTTATCCTGCTTACAATCATATCTCTTATACCTAAATATTTGTTCAACTGTCTCTAGGATGTATCCCCTTGCGCACGGCAGCAAGGCTTGGCGCGGAGCTTAGGCCTTCCACTCGGCCCTATCTCCCCTTCTCGCACTTCTGGGCCGGTTATGAAGACACCTGGGTTCTTATATTCCACAGTGAACCTACGGCCTTCTGCTTAGGAAACAGAAGTGCTCAATGGTGGTCAGGTGGGGTTGCGCCACAGTCTCGCCTTGTCGGTAAGGCGGTCAAGTGGAGTTGAGGTGCTCAATGGTGGTAGGGACGTGAACTGACTCACCGATCGTCGTTGACCTTGTCATTGGCTGTCACTTCTCGCCAGATCTAGATCAAGAATCGTTGGCCATCGACTCGCCGGGGCTAGATCCGGGCTCACTGGCACTAGATCTGGGTAGAGGTGCACCAGATGAGATGCATTGGCGCTGCCATGCCAGCTCATGTGCAGTGTTCAAAAAAGCGAAAAAAAATCGACGCCTAGGCGCTTGGCGGCTGCCCTCCGCCTCACCTTGGGACGAAATCGTGCTCTAGGCGGAGGAGCCACCTAGGCGGAGCTTAGCGGCCGCGCAGGCAGGAGTATGCGGAGCTCAGCGGAGAAAAAGCCTAGGTAGTGTCGGGTTGGATAAGAGGGGAAAACCGGGGGGAGAGAGGGAAGGCTAGGTTACCAGGCTGAGGGTGCGAGCGTTGATCCTCCCCGCCGCCAGATCTCCTCGACCGCAGGAGATTGTGTTCCCCGCCACCGGCGCCCGAGCTCCTCCCCGTCTCCCGCTCCCAAGATCCTCCCCGCCTCCTCGCCTCCAGCGCCGGGATCTCGTCTTCCCCGCCTCTCGCGCCGCCAGCACCCGAGATCCTGCTGCGCCTCCAGCGCCTAAGGTCGTCCTTCCGCGTCGACGCCGCCAGCGCCGAGCTCTTCCTTCTGCACCAGCACCGAGCTTGTCTTCCCCGCCGCCAGCGCCGAGCTCTTCCTTCCGCGCCAGCGCCCGAGCCTCCTGCACCCGCCAGCTCCCGAGCTCTGAGGTGAGGTCTGCTGCTTTTTACGCCATGTTCCAGAGGAAAAATATCGGCATCGGGGATGAAATAAAGGAAGTTTTCATGTATAATAGTATAACAGTATAAATATGAAGCAGTGATCACTCTTGGGTCTTGGGAAAACCAGAATTAAATGCTTTGAGCTACTAAAGATGCTGTTAAGTTGCTTGATGAGTTTGTATAAACCAAATAATATGGTATGAATTGAGCTTGTACACTGCAAATTTGTACGTTGTGAATAAGATGGTACATTATGAATTGAGATTGTCTTTCCTACACGTTCCTGCATGATATGTGAGTTAAACATTGCCCTTTTTATGTGGGATGAAACTTTGAGCACAACATTATCTAAGAATAATTGCAAAATTATCCATTTACAGAATGTCGTCAACGGGATCGGCGGAAACAACTAATTAGAGCACGGCGACTCTTAAGAGGAAGTCGGATGGCGTAGGATGGGCTTATGGGGTTCTAGTCGATCCGTCCAACTTGGATAGAGTGAAGTGCATTTTTTGTGGCCATGTGAGCTCGGGAGGGATTTATCGTCTTAAGCAACACGTTGACAAAGTTGACAATAGTGTTGCTAGAATGTTGGCCAAGAAAGAAAGGATCATGGCAAAAACACTGATGTTCTCCTATGTTGTGATGCTTCTGAAGCTCAAGGACTTCTATATGAGGGAGGGGATAATCATGCATTAGTTGTTTTTAGGGACGAGGAGGATGAGGAAGAGGTAGTGCCCGGTATACTATGGAGAGCACTTGATGAAGCTATGGGTACTAATGAACAACTTGAACTTAGTAGGAGTGCAAGAGTGAGAGCTTCATGATGATGATTTCTAATCCGAAGAAGAGGAGAGCAATAAGGAGGAAGAGGTGGCTGTTGAGTTCGAGGGTGACGAAGACGAAGTGTTGCCACGAAAGCTCTATCCTTTAGAGGATTGATCGTTTCATGATCATTGGCTCGTTGCATTTAATGCTATGACATCTTATCATTTATTATATTCCATCTTTCATATGTGTCTTTCACTCTTTTGTGAAACTTAGTTATGTGTGGGACTATGTTTTGTGACTATATTATGTGTGGAACTTAGTTTTATGACTATGTTATGTGTGAAACTTAGTTTTGTGAATATATTATGTGTGAGACTATGTTTTGTGACTATATTCCATCTTTCATGTGTGTCTTTCGCTCTTTTGTTTCGCTGTAGCCTGCCATTTTGCGATTTCCGCCTAGGCGGGCTAGGCGCTAGGCAGTGGGCCTCTGCCTGCCTACTGCCTAGCGCTTTTTTGAACATTGCTCATGTGCTCACAGGAGAGGTTGGGGAGATAGATCTGGAGTTGGCTGCTACATCTCGCCGGTCGCCAGATTTTGAGCTGGCCACTGCCGCCTCATCACCAACCGCTAGACAAGGCCGCCATATTTCGAGCCGAACGCCTCATCACCGTTCACCACTACCTCGAGTTTCTCGTGTCTTCTCGTCGATGCTCTACCCTTAGGAGTAGGGAGAAAGAGAGAGTGATTGAGATGAAAGAGAGTGAGAAGAGAAACTAAGACGGGAAAGTGAGAAAGCAAGAAGAGAGGAGAGAGCCGGGGATGGATAAGGGAGAGCCAGCCGGTGTGGGTCTATATGTACTCTACAGTACTGTTCATCTAACATTTTAGCTACATGGGCTCAAGAACCGACAATATGAAGGTATGCATGACTTACAAAATTGCTGACTTATTTGCTACTATATTAGGTTAGGATGTATGTATGACGTCGCCTCGCCTCACACCTTAAGCACCTTGTCAGTAAAAAGGTGGTGCCGCCTTGCCTCGCCTTATCCTTTAGTAACCTTAGTGGCATATTATAACGAAACAAGCAGACATTTTGGTTCGTAGGCAGGCCAATAAATATTCATCACTTTTAACCAGGTCTCACATCCCCAGGATGAACCTGAATTTGGACCTTGTTATTATGTATTTGATTTAACACTTAATCTAATTAATGTCCATCTCGAGTCTCGGTTCATCTCTACCAGGAATCACAACCCCATCATTTAAATTAGACAAAATACTCCATTCATTCAAATTAGAAAGCACCGATCAAGGCAAGAAGATCAAGAAATGCTGATTAAGACGGCCATACCTCGCCGTAGCCGTGGTGGTGGTAGTGGTGGTCTCCGTGGGAGAAGCGGCGGCGACTGCCGTCATTCGACAGCTCCGGCCGGCGCCCGCCATGGACAACATCCTCTTCTATCCAACCACGGTCACCATACTCGCCACCAGCGTCGGCGCTGCAGGGGCCGTCGGCCCGTCGAGGTGTTGGCCACGGCAGAGTGCTCCATGTCCGGCTCGCGGTGCAATTGAAAGCCAGTTGCTGTCGACGGGGCATTTTTGGCATTATGAACTTGATTTTCTGTCGTACGAATCGGGGTGCAAGTGGGGTGGAGTGTGGACTGTGGACAGCCCACTTCCGCTCACACTGTCCGCTTTCTAAAATGCGGCTGTCAACTACCCACAATTTTGGCCGCCCAGTCAGGTTGGTTGGCTTAACGGCAACCCGCTAACTAGCAAGCAACGTATGAACTGCATAACATATAAGGGTACGTACAATGGTATATATCAGCTGTCTGTAAAATTATGTTACATATGATTTCAAGTGATGTGCAGGAGAGAGAAAGTTGTTGTCTACTATTTAACAAACGGTCTTATAGACGATTTTATATTTTATGTACTATTGTATAGACAGTCTGTTAATTAGATAAGAGACCATTACAGACAACTATACAGATGATCTATCGTATGAGTTGTTTTTAATGATGTCTGTAAATAATATGAAGATGTACTGTTGTCTATATCACTTTACATACCCTAATAATACTAGTAGCTAATAGTTGTGTAATACTTTTGGAAATTTTCCAAAAAAAAATATCAAAAAGTTCCGAAAAAAATCAACACAATAGAAGTTGAACTCACTGCTGCACTTGACATTACTAAGTCTTCCTTCAAAAAAAAAAACTACATAAACGCTTGGAAGTGTTTCAGATCCACTTCTTCGGATTACAATGCTTCAGATACAATCTTCCCTCCACAAACTTCTTAGGAATTTCTGCAAAGCAAAAGGAACAAGAAATCACATATGCAACACATTTCCAAAATACACACTACATTTATCTTTACACTCAGAATCATTATGTGATTAAGAAGGCCAGAATCGAAAGGTGGGGGGAGGATACGTAGATTTTAGCCTTGACGATGGGGTATACAGCGGAGGCAGCCTCGCTGTCGGCCGGGGTGGCGCCTGGTGGGCGGCGCGTCCAGGCTAGGGACAAGAAGGCGGCTAGGGTTCGGGTCTTCAGGGAAGCCACGAGGAGCGAGGGGCGACCAAGCGAGAGCGTAAAAGCGGTGCGGTGTGACCCAGCGGGCAATACGGGCCGGACCACTTCAAAAGCTAGCGCTTGGTAGGCTTAAGAAAACAGCTTAGCGGACTGTCTTTGTGGGTCGTGCCAGCGGCTTAACAGCAGGCCTGCCCCACTTGCACCCCTACATACGATACAAACGCGACCGCACGATCTTCAACTTGATTTTCCATCATGCTGGAAATACTTGATAAAACGTCGCGATAATTGAATGCAGAGTTCGTTAAACATGTCGTGCGGATTCCTGCCCAGATCATAACATGCATAGTTCGTTAAGCATGTTGTCGGTGCCTTGCTTGTCAGCCACACAATTCATGCCCAGATCATAATAACATGTAAGCATAACAATGCTCAACCAAAATCAACCACACAAGCTATTAAAACTCAAAACAAGCGCACACATGTCCAAGCAGTTAAACCGCTATAGCTGACTGGCTAATGGTCTACCAATCTAGAACAGTTCCTGGGGAGGAGATCTGGAGCAAATCTTTTACACCTAATAACAAAGCTTGTTGCACACAATTTCAGTTCTTTCTTTCTTTTTCAGGGAATAGTTTGTTGCGCACAGCTTCAGTTTGTAGCATCGATCTTCTCTTCCACATTCGGTACTGGCTTGATCTAATCTTGTGTTGCCTGAACTGGAGCTGCCGTTTCCTGTTCCTCCAAATCGGAGCACACCGCCTTTTCTCCAGTACCTCCTTGCTTGCTGATAGCTAGTTGTTCTATTCTCTTTCCCCAGAGAACGTTATACAGGCCGCCAACCATTAGCACTCCACTTATTAGGCTGTGCATCAGAGAAAAAAGTGTCAAGAAAAAAGAATTGGTGTTGTTCTTCTATCTAAAAAGCTAAAAGATTATTTAGGCAGTGAATTGTTAAGAAGAAATACACCTTCCTAGGGTGACTGCTTCTCCTACGAACAGTGATAAAAAGATTGTGATAACCAGAGTTAGGGGTACTGTCATAGACAGGAATACCGGGCCCCTCTTGTCAATTACCCAAATTTGCAGGTAATACGAAATTGCAGAAACAACTACGCCCTGCAACATTCAGTAATTTCGCAGAGGTCAGCTTTTTTTTTCTTATTTTGCATTAATAACATTCTAATGACTAAAATACTTTCTAATATTGAAACAGATCCATTTTAGTAATACCAATAAATTGGTAGCTTCTGTTGTATTCTCCATAGATCTCTAAAAAATATGCAGTTTGGCATAACTAACAGTTCTGTTTCATTTCAGCCATTGGTGCCATTTATCATTAACATACTAACAGAGAGTCAGAGATAAGCAGGTGGCGATTTTTCTCAGGATATCATCAATTACTACACATTTCGTGGGCTGTATTTCCAACATTAATGGGAGAAATAGTGAACTCAATAGCACACAATTGTACTGGCACATCGTAAGGACTAAGAAGACACATATTTTCACTTTCTGTAATGGTTAAGTGCTTAAAAAAAGTCCCAAGAATTATTCCTGCTTCAGGGTAACCAAATATTGGTCAACTTACACAATAGACGATCACGACAAGACCTACATTCAAACCCAACTTCCATCTTGAAAAATCTCTCTCAATCACTAGAGCCATCAAAAAAGATTGAACTGTTGCAAAGACTGTCTGGAGAGTTATGTTGAGCAGCTTAGACGGATACTCCTCCAGCAAAGGGCCCTGGGAAGCAGTAACTACCATGTTAGCTAAATTTTAGTATGAATAGATTAGCACATGCACACTCGCGTGAATGCATAAGCGTGTGCACAAAGAGCAAGATGTATACCTGAAGAACTGCCCAAAGAGCCCACATTACAGTCGCAAAAGACTGCAAGAAAATTCCCAATATCCAGCTCCTTAAGGAATGAGTACCAGCTCTACTTGTGGGATGAAACACACGGTGATGGATGAAAGATTTCAGCTCAGGTCCTTGGTATAACGCTAGTACAGTAACACCAACAACACATAGCACTATGCCAGAAGCCTTCACAATCCCATGGAACCTCTTTAATTTCAAAGACTCCATCCTACCATATGTAGAACAACAAATCACTCATACCTCCATGGAAGATGAGTCATATAAGGTCCAAGGCAAACCTAATTTTTATCTAGTTTATCACAGAAAAGTTAATTAGAGAAAGAGTTGCCACACAAAAGTATAATTGCCATCATTTATCTAAAGTTGAATAGAAGCCAAGCTCGACCGTTGCGCACATCATTAAATGAATGACAGTCATTTGATTTACCAAGTGATGCTGACCAGGAGTTTAACTAATACAACCTCTTGAAAATTTCCTAGGATCCCCTTGGGATTGGGCTTGGCTATAAAAATGTAATATATACAACTTGAATTCTTTCTTATATTTTTTCTTTGAACAATTGTAGTCTTAAGGTCATTTCATTCCCCTGGCAAAAAGAGGGATTTCTTTCTTGTTGTGTAAAAAATGAATATTTATTCCCCTCACAAAAAAAACATCTCTTTCAATTGTAAACTTCTTGTAAATTCGGTTCTATCTTCCTTGCTGGTTAATCATTTAACAGTGTTCCCGATTAAAAAAATGGGCAGTAAAGAAGATGGATAAAATTCATAGAAGCTTCCTTTGGAAGGGATTGGTGGGGATTTTAGTTTAATTTCCCTGCCCATCCGAAGGGACTGGATCTAATCCCCACCTATCCAAACAAGACCTAAGGAGGATGTAGTCAATACGAGGAGAGCAACAGCTTAAAGTTTAGTAAGGCTAGTTTATGCCACATTTAATTAAGTACAACTGTCACAAGAGAAAGGAAAAAAAGAATTTGTTCTAGGAAACCATGCAATTATCATAAAAAAAACACATACCCCAGGAGAAGAGCCAAAAAGAAAGTTAACATCGGCAAAAGATTTACTACTGCAGCAGAAGATGTTGCTGAAGCATAATTGAGGCCAATAAACGATATGTTCATAGAAGCAGACATCCTAGGCAAGTACAACAAAAGATTATTAGTGCAAAATTGCACAAACTTATAAAATTATTAGCTTCGCGTAACATTTATTAAGAAAATGAATCGGTTAAGCTAAATACAAATAATATCTTTCCATGGCAATTTCTACATACATCTAGCATAGACTATATATCTTCACAATTGAAGGTCATTCAGCATTGACTCTGTAACTTTTAAGAAAGAAAGGAATGAAAAGAGGAGTATTCTGCACAAGTGCCCGTGTATGCACACAGCCACACACACACACTACAAAAAAAAAAAGCAAGCATGGAATGCTTGTCAAGCATACTCTAAAGAAATGCAAAATATGTCTGCAGAGCTAGAAAAATCCTAAGCAAAAATAGGAAGACAGATTATTAAGGGTCGGTTGTAAGCATAAATAAATATATCACCGATTGTACACAATAACTACTTTACATAATTATTAGTTTTGTGTAACATTTTCAAAGAAAACAAATCAGCTAAGCTAATCAAATAACTTATCTTTCCTACACAGATGAACCATTATCGCTGTTAGTTATATTATTGGAAATATATAGATTAAATCTGACATAGATTGAATCTGTTCTGTGGAAAAAGCTGGGTCACCACAGATGAAAGTGAAGAGGTGTACACTTCACTGAAAACCAAAAAAAATTGAGCGAAAAATTAATGAAAATAAAATAAATTTTGCATGCACATAAAAGAACTTCAAATAAATATAGAATGTTTGGATAAGAACTAACAGAATGCTACAGTACAACATTAACAATTCTAAGAGCATCTCTCACATTAAGAATCCCACTCCAATAAAATATGGATGTTCTGAAAATTTTATCCTATATCATTGCAAAAAAAAAAAATGCTTCGTTTAGAAAGACATTTGATAGAGAAGAAGATTAAGGAATATAGAACAACGAATGTACTTTGACCTACCCATATAATGCATGCACAAATAGCTTCAGAAAGACTTTGTATGACAGTGGTGGGGCAGTTTTCCTGCATAAATAAACCTCAATGCATGTTTCCATGATGACATCTAGGCAAAATGGAAAATAAGCAACCAAATTTGCATACCTTTCAACTGCAAAAGCAATGGGCAGCAAGATAATGGTAGCTATTACATGCCTGTAGAAAACAAGAACAGATGTACTTGTGCCTTGGCTTAAAGCAACTTTGGTCAGTATGTGCATTACTCCATAGGTGAACCTTATCAGAAATGAAGCAACATAAACTGGTGTGTTGCCCATTACTCTTATTTGTTAAAACTTCAAAGATGGTTGCTTAAATACTTTACATGTGCATCAGGATACTTTACCATCAAACCTTCATAGGGTTAGTTCAGATATTACCTTGTAGGAATCCATTAAAGCAAATTATATTTTACTATGTAGAGACCACACAAGTTGCTCGCTTTAATAATGGTTAAAAAGAAGATAGCCAAATTTTTTAGGTCTCACAAGTTGGTTATGTTTATGCTTTGCAGTTGCACCAATAGAATTTACACAGCTTGAGACACCTATGTTAGCAACAAACTGGATATCCCAGCCCAAGATGCATGAATATTTAATAAAAAGCATGAGGCATCTACTTTTCCACAGCATGTCTATCTAGATTTGGAGCAACCATTCGCCACCACTTGAATATTTCCCCAGCACAAATGGAAAGTCATGTGCACTAGCAGTATTATTCATTTCAGGGGTGTTCATGTCTAACAGAAAAGAACTTAGGAACTTCAAAGTGCTAGAATGTAGTGCAATTAAATTCATTAAATAGAGTCCTTGACTTCCAGGTGAAGGTATGAAGAATTGCATTATATTTCCTCATACATATTTGACAAATAAAATGGTCAAACTTCAACCTTCATTTGCCTTTTATCTAAAAAATATATGGTACCATAGATTTAAGTAAACTTATTCCGCACTGTTAGAAACAAATTTCAGGTAACTGCTGATCCTATAACTACTGTCAAATGAAAACCAGCTGTTTAGTTCAAAACTAAAGCATATTTTTCCAACTTTCAACCGTAAGGTGAGTAATGCACAATGAGTCATTTCAGATTATATATTTCTAAAAAGGCTGGTTTCCCTCTTTGAAAGATCTTTTAGTAGCAACAGTAAAAAAATACAGCTTTGTGGAGAGAAAGGTTATTAAAGCCATAAGGCAAGGCAAGGTGACTCGCCACCTTTTTACTGCCAAGGTGCTTAAGCCGCGCGGCAAGGCGACGCCATACACACATCCTAACCTAGTATAACAGCAAATAAATCAGCAAGTTTGTAAGTCATGCATACCTTCATATTGCCAGTTCTTGAGCCCATAGAGCTGAAATGTCATATGAACAGTACTTTCGAGTACATATGGGCCCACGTCAGCCGGCTCTACCTTATCCACCCCCAGTTCTCTCCTCTCTTCTTGCTCTCTCACTCTCCCGTCTTAGTCTCTCTTCTCACTCTCTCCCATCTCAATCTCTCCCCCCCCCCCTCTTCCATACTCCTAAGGGCAAAGCGCCGGCAACAAGACGAGGCGGCAACTTAAGGCAGTGGCAGTCGGTGACGAGGCGGCTGGCTCGAAATCTAGCGGCCGCATCTAGCAGTCGGTGACGAGGCAGCAGCGGCCGGCGAGATGTGGCAGCTGACTCTAGATCTCTCTCCCGAACCTCTCCGGTGAGCACATGAGCCGGCACGGCGGCGCCAACGCATCTCATCCGGTGCATCTCTACCCAAATCCGGTGCCAGTGAGCCCGGATATGGCGCAGGCAAGTCGATGGCCAGCGATTCCAGATCCAGATCTGGCATCGAGGTGCAGCCAGTGACAAGGCCAATGACAACCAGTGAGTCGGTTAACCTCCCTACCACCGTCGAGCACCAGCAAGGCGAGGCCGTGGCACATCCCCACCTGACCGCCTTACCGCTAAAGCGACACTTCAAGGACGCCTTAATAACCATGGTGGAGAGGGTGGAGGGGTACGTGGCAAAGTGACATTCAATAGACTAGATTTGCAAAAGGAAAGGGGTAGCACTTATGGACAAAGAGTAAAGTGATTATAGGAGAAGTGGTGTTGTGTACCTTTTGTCTATTGCCATCTAAACAGCACTAAATCCATAGAGACTTCGTTTTATCTAAAACTTAAACTGCACAAATCCTAAAGCAATTTGGTTAGTGGTACAGTAGTGCATAAACCTATTTTTTTTATAAAAAAAAAAGATGGCAAATCAAGTCTTTTAAAAGCTACGTAGTTTAAATGGAGAACTTCTACTGATTCAATCATAGTCACAGGATACGGGGTCGAGGTCGCATCCCGTGACCCGGGATCGCCGTCCCAAATCGCGGGTCAGGGTCACCCTGGGTCGTCGTCCCGATCGAAAGGGGATCACGTCCCGTGTACCTGCCGTGCGCCGCTGACCTTGGAAGAGGCCACACCGGCGCCGCTTGAAGATGCAACACTGCCCGTGCCGTATGAAGGTGCAAAGCAGAGAAGATGTCGCCGCTTGGCATGGCCATCCCTACCCCTTGTGCCTCTGGTTGTGTTGTCATCGACCCATTGGACTCGGATTCACGTACCAAATCCACGATTCACGTCCATAGAGGTATACCCCCCCCCCCCCTCATACCATGTTTTTTTCAAGTGTCGACCCTCGACCCGTGACCCCGTTCCTCGACCCCGTCGACCTTGTGACTATGGATTCAATATGCAGCCACATACACAAGTTAAATAGTATTGTAACCCAAAATCATCCTAGCATAATCTCTCTCGGGCCTAATAGGCTGAAACTATAAAGGCCATCCCATAATCAATTGTAGCTCCACACCTAAATCCAAAGCCAATGTAAAGTGCTTAACAGGATCTTCCTACTTCCAGTTGTGCTAGTTTCGATTGATCAATAAAAAATGGTGGTGGAAACATCTAATTCATCACCACTCAATTTACAACAGATAAGATGCAGAAACTAGTTTCTCGAAATACCCATGCAATTAACTAAACAAAAGGAGGATTTGCTAAGATCTAATTAGCACACCAATGGACCTGTTTTTCTCTTACGAACTAGTATTAGCACTAATATTTATATGTATGCCCAGGAATAAAATTATTATTAGGAATATCAAAACTTATTTAGCAAACAAATGAGAGTTTTCGAATGAATTTTAGCTACCTAAAGAGGCAAGAAAATTTCTTTTTTTTCCTTTGCACAATAAGAAACTATACACAGCACAAAAAAACAGTAACTCCTCAGTTCAAGGTATTCCTTGTGCTATAGTGGGAAAAAAATCAAGTGTGTGGACAAATTACTAGATGTGGAACCCAATGTCGAGGATCAGATATATTAGTTTGCAGATCAGCGAGAATTACCCATCACCTCAGGATCTGGCCAGAGGGTGGATGCGAGGGGATTTAAAGATTTGCTGTTCCTTCTGCTCGTCAGAGCAGCTGCCTCTGTCAACTCATGGTTAGCAATCTAGCTAGAATTCAGAGTCACCCTAGTTACTATTAGTTCTTTCAAGTTTGTTCATCATGCATAGAAATTGACAGCCATCAAAATGCGGCTCAAATAGCAACTAGCTTGAATTAGCAACAAGATGAGAAAACAAGTGTCTCTTAGCAGCAAGTATGTATTCAGGGGGAATGTTGTTCATCATGCATGAAAATTGCTTAAAGTCAAAATTTAGCTCAAATAAAAAACTAGCAACTAACTTGCTTGGGATTAGCAAAAACATGACAAAGTAATTGGCTCTAAGCAGCAAGTATGTATTCATGGGAGAATTGTAAACGGTGGTGAATTGCATGTAAACAAAAGGACATACAGATCTCCAAAATAGTGGATGCCAAACAACATGCTAGCCATTTTTGATTTAACCACAGAAGCACATTAACTATTGAAAATCGTCATCGGCGATGCCAAACAAAACGATGAGGATGTGCACATACTACATAGATCAAAAAGGCCGGCCTGATTTCTTTTTCCCAAAGATCACCTCCCAAACCACCGGTGAGAATGGCCCTTTCTTGTCCAAGTGCTCCTGATGGACTTCTCATCAATGGCAAAGTTCCTGTCCTGGAAGCTCCTCACAAGCTTCTCACCCTCCTCCACCCCCTTTGTATTGCATACCGCATCAACCAAGCCCACGAACGTCGAGGCATTTGGTGAATGTCCAGCCTCAAACATCTCCACACAGAACGCAACCGCATCATCTAGCCTGCCCCCCTTGCATAGCCCCTGTATCAGCAACCAGTAGCTGAAGGCGTTTGGAATGACCCCATTGCCCTGCATCTTCCTGAATATCCTCACGGCGTCGTCAAGCTTAGCTGCTTTGCAGAAGGCCTCAACGACGGCGGAGTAGATGACGACCTCCGGTATGGAGCCCTTCTCGCGCATCAGGCCGAACAGCTTCATGGCCTCCTGCACCAGCCCGTTCTTGCAGAGCCCGTCGAGCATGGCAACGGCGTTCGGTATCAGCCCCGTCTCCTTCATCTTCCGGAAGATCTCGTCCACGTCCTCCGGCTGCGGCGGCTCGTGCTCAGGCCGCTGCCGCTCGCCGCTGTTTCCCGTAGCGGCGGCGGCGGCATCACCCAGCTTAAGCTTCTCCAGCAGCGACTCCCCGATGGCTTTCTGAGCGCTCCCTTCAGGGCGGTGCTGCTGCTGCTGCTGCCTCCCGGCGGCGCGTCGGAGGATGTCGGTGGGGAAAGCGGCGGAGGAGGATGAGTCGGGGGCTCCTCCAGCGCGTCTCCGTGGCGGGGGCGGGGGGTTGTTCTGAGGGTCGGCACCGAAGTTGAGGGTGCGGAGGAAAGACTCGTCGTCCTCCTCCTCCCGCGCCTCGCGGATCATCCGGAGGCGGCGGTCGCCTGTGGAGTAGGGCCGCGGGAGCCCCGCCCCGCCTCCCAGGACGACGAAGCGGCGGAGGCCGCCCGATCTCGCTGGAATCTGCAGACTCATCTCTCCCTCCTCTTTCTTTCTCTCTCGTGGCGGCGGAGCACGGGAGGAGGCAACCGCAGAAGAATGGGGTCTACGCACGGAGGCTGACGAACGGGGCCCTTGTCATGTTGAGAACCACGAGGGTTTCGCTCTGAATCGGCTCATGCGAGGACACGAGCCCTGAAGTCCCGAACACGGAAGAAAATTATTTGGAGGGCCTTGAAAGGTAAAGTTTAGGATCTGTATGTTTCATCGCTAATCTCGAAGAAACACTAAACCACAGCTCCTACCCCTAGCTTTATCTAATGAATAAATATCAAACGCTCAGCTTTCTTAAACGAGTAGATTCTGCTTTTAAGTAAAAAAGTAGTCTCGAAAATAAACTAGCTAGCTGTGAGGACGAGAAGCAACCTTTTCGTGAATTCTCGTAGAAAGCTGGACAACTATAAACAAAGTACCCTTAAAAATCATGGTTATTACTGGGGTGGAAATCGAGCCAAATTCTTATTTTTTTCGAGCTCATTCCGAAATTGACATAGTTTGACTTAATATTATTTTATTTATAGTTTAGAAGTATTTTTAGAATCGAGCCAACGAGCCGAGTCAGAGCAAAATCCAATTTCATTCAAAATCGACTTATTTTAATGTTTAATTAATGAACGAGTGTAATTGAAGCAATTTTAAACCAAACCAACGAGCCTCACCACCGAGCTTTTTTCTAACCCTAGTTATTACCCGCAATTGCCACTCGTATAGCCCTTCACTCTCCTACCCTCTCTTGCTAGTCAAGAGCTCGTGTGTGTGTGTGGAGTCGAGCAGAGGAGAAGGCGAACAAGATGGCTTGAAGCGGACGACCTAGGCGGCTTGTACAGGATCCACCAGAGACCAGGGTTAATAAAACCGTATCGAGCATGAATTTCGACCCCCGGTGGTAGCGAAAACCACGAAAAACCACACGAAACCATTGAAAACCGAACGATATGGAAATTCAAACTATTTTGAAATCTGGTCAAACCGGCTAACGAATTTCACGGTAAATGAACGAAAACCACTCGAAAATGACCGAAAACCAAGCGGTTTTTTGTGAAAACCGCCAAAAACCAAAGACAGTTGAAAAAATGTAAAACAAATTGGGAAAAATTACAAAAACAAATGTTGTAAAATTTGTAAAAATCCATTAAATACCAAAAAATAGGGAAAATGTAAGAAATATATTTAAAAAAGTACGTAAAAACACGAAAAAATTCCGGTATGATCTCTCCTAAATATGAAAAAAAATCGACATGACATTTGCTATATTTTAGAGAATTGCAAGTTGTAAATTAGGCATTTAGCAATAATATGTCAACCAATAATCTTTCATTTCAATACCAATCATATATCAATCCAATAAGTGCAAAAATAGGCATCCACATAATTACATACCAATACTATTCACAATTTCACTACCATTCACATATCAACACCATTTACATTTTAATACCTTTCATTTTAAGTTGTGAAGTAGGCATAGCTTCATCGTCTTTTATTTTCACACAATGCCATGTTCGACCTACATGAACGGAATGTTAGTAAAAAATTGAGTTGCAATGAAATGAAACAAAATTTTGTCATGACCTTTGCTATATTTTAAACAATCTGAAGTTATAAAATAGGCATTTAGCAATAATTGTGAACAAATAACCTTTCATTTCAATACCATTCACATATCAATCCAATAAGTGCAAAAAAATTATTCACGTATTAATACCATTCACATTTAGATACCTTCCATTTGAAGTTGTAAAGTAAGCATATTTTCATCGTCCTCCCCACACAAATACCATGGTCTCTGCCCTGTGTTGCATCCCGGAGATTTGGCAAGAAGCTGCTATTCGTGCCGTAAGCGTAGGCAGTCGGAGGGTTTAAGGCAGCAGCTGTATGAAGTGAAACGAAGCATGTCAGTACAAATATGTAATATATGTGCAACTGTAAGATACTGTGTTCCAGAGAGGCATTCATATAAGTGTGGCACGTTAAGTCGTCAATTCTTTGGTCCACCACGTCCATGTACATCGCCTTTGTTGCCGAAGAGTCATAAAACAAACTATCATACTCATGTTGCAATATGGTGTACCGTAGGATCGTCTTGCTCAATATAGGCACCATGTCCTGATCGGAGAATCGCAGGAAGGCATATAATGGTTCCACCGACTTGACAACAGATCGAAGATTATCCCACCAGTCCAAGCTCGAAAGGCAGCCATACACGTACCTCTCCTCGGTGGTATCAACAAAGCTAGAGCTTACAAATTCTTCGACAACCATCCATTGCATGAACTTATCCTTACGCCAAAATAAATTGTCCAAGAACATGTAGTTAGTACCAAAATGAGTTGCATTTCACTTGATCAACTCGCCTCCAATATACTTCTTCATCATAGTATGAAGTTTGGAATGGTTGTATATCCATCGAGAAGTTTTCCTTGCACTCTCAATGACCGAGGCGTGATCAGGAAACTCTCCAATCTCCTTTAGCATCAAATTAATTATGTAGGCTACACAAGGCTGCCACACGATATTGAGTTGTTGTCGTGCGATGAGCTTGCATGCCTTCTTGTAGTTGGCACCATTATTCGTGACAATCTGCATCACATTTGTCGAACTCACCTCATTGACCACTGAATATATTTTCTGCGTGAGCAAACAAAACTAAGTACCTCCATTACGTGATGCATATGTTAATTAAATTGTAGAATACCAACGAAACCAAATACCTTGCGTGTCGGCCCTGTTCAAGAATCGCACATGATTGTTACTCCATACGTAGGCCATTCCTGCTTGAAATTTGCGAGGTTCTCCTTTATGTCTGCTTCATTGGCGTCTAAATATTTTTCATCTATATCTCGCCCACTCGGGGATAGGACACCCTCGCCTGTAAATGGAACATAGTACAACAGCGTTAGCTATGAATTGTCGTACAGCTGAACGAACATTTTAAATCTTACTTACCGTATTTTTGTGTTTCCTTCACGGCACTAATAAAGTATGGACTATCTGCTTTTTTGTCTCGTGATACCAGCAGTGTGAAAAAATTTGGCCCACACCGAGCCAATGGCCTGCTTCACACTCTTCCCCTTCTGTGTCCATTGATGGGTGTCAATCTTTGGTGTCAAGGGGTCATAGGCCGTACCAACGTTTTAATCTCCTACCGCCTACGGTCTTTCTCGTTGCAAGGAACTCCGAGACATCTTCGATAATAGACTATCGCGATCTCCTTCAGCCTCCCTAGAGGAGCCACTGCCACCACCATGCTCATACCTACAACCTGCCCGCCTTCTAAATTCTGCCTCCGCCCTGGAGGCAGCCATGGCATGCTAGAGTTGGTCCTCCTCATTAGCATCACATGTGTACTCTGAATATACACTTCGCCTCGGCGGAGAATCTCCGGCTGCTCCTTCTTTCCTTAGCCTCTCCTCTCTCTTGTCCTTCTTCTTATCCCTCATCCTGTTTAGGTCACGCTGAAAGTACTCGCAAACTTCCACATGAACTTTACTACAATGTACGATACTCGTACCGTGCCTTGCCAAGTGCTACTTCAGTCGGGTTACACCGCCTACTTTCTTCTCTTTGAGACAATGCTTGCATCGAAATCCAGCACCCAACATCTCGCCGTGCTCCCACACCACATCGACATGGTCTACCATCTGCTAATATAACACGATAAAAGTAAGCATACATACAAATATCGCTACTTGAACAAATAATACCATTTGCGGGTGTCATCCATTGCTATTAAATATACTTCAACAAATATTGCTACTAAATATAATTAAACAAATATTGCTACTACACATACTTCAACAAATATTACTACTAAATATAATTGAACAAATATTGCTACTACATATACTTCGATAAATATTGGTACTACATATAATTGAACAAATATTGCTACTACATATACTTTAACAAATATTGCTACTATATATAATTGAACAAATATTTCTACTACATATACTTCAACAAATATTGCTACGAAATATTACTACTTGACATAATTGAACAAATAGTGCTACTTGACATACTTGAAGTTGAGCAAATATTGCTACTAAATATAATTGAACAAATTTTGTTACTAAAATATGTTAAAGTAAATATTGCTACTAAATATTGTTACTTGACATACCCGAACAAATATTGGTACTAAAAATTCGTGAACAAATATACAGTGAGCATTTCATCATGAAGTAAATATTGGTACTAGAAATGCACATACAACTATCGAGTACATGCATCAACAAGACAACAACACATAGCTACAACTACCGAGCGGTTTTCATACAAAACCAAGCAAAAATCGTAGAAAACCAAGCTGAATTCGCGAATTTCGTTGAAGGTCTTGGAATTCGCTAACCCTTTTGGTTTTTGCTCAAATCAAGCGGTTTTTAGGCCTTACCGCTCGAAAATCGTGGTGGCAATGGTGGAACGGCGGCGCACTTCGACCAGATCTGGGCGGAGGCAGCTTTGTCGGCAAGAACGCGTGAAGGGGAGCTCGGCCGCGCAATTATTGTGTTCGTTCGACGGTCGACAGAGCTCGTGGGTCAAGGGATTTGAGTTGGTCGGGGTGGGCCGGGCGGCCCACAAGCGGCTTGCCCTGTGGGCTGAAAGCCTGCAGGGCGGCCTTTTTTTGGATTTTCTAATTTTTACATTTTGAATGGCTCACAAAAGTCTCCAAACTTCTATTTTTTAAAAAAATATTCACATCAGGGGTCATAAAGCTATTAATACTAATTTTAGGGAATTTTTGGATAATTTGTTTTTCAAATTTTCTGAATTTTTTGAATTTGAATTTGAACTTCACCGGTAAACCAACCAGTTTTATTTCTCAAGCCAGCACACTATGGGCGAAAAACACGGTTTTCGAGCGGTAAACCGTGGTTTTTTGAACCCTGCCGAAGACCTCCCCTTCGTGTGCTGCTCCCGTCGAGGTTAGCTCTCGCGCGCTGAACCTATTCTTCACCCTCGCCCACCAAACCTATTCTTCGCCCTTGCCCCTAACCCTAGCAGCCATCTCCATTTGTCGTACCTCCAATCACCGTTGCCTGCTTTTGCCTCCTCATCCACCGGCCTCCTCGAGCCGCCCACTATGCCCCCTAAGTAACCCTTGCCCCAGTAGATCTAAGCCGCCACCCTCAGCCCAAACTGCCGCCGTCATCCCCAACCCTAGATTTTACCGCCCTCAACTGTCCCTATCGCCTGCCCCTCAACCTTCGCCACCACTAAAGATAATATAACTTGTGTGTGACTATGAAGTGTAATTGGTGGGAATTTTGTGTTGGAGTGATGTATTTGTAGTTCCTTACGTGTCTTTCATTTGCACAAATTTTGTAAGTTCCTTTCAGAATTCCTATACATTTTAAGGTTGCAGTAGTTGTATATGTCATTGTCACTGTTGTATGTTTGTATAGAGATTGCATAAAAAACTGTTGTAAATATAGTCAAGGATATTCATTGGACCGAGTTGTTTAGACATTATGACCATACCGCAATATAACAGAAAACTAGTATAGCATTCATAGAAAATTTGTTGTACTTGTCAATTTCAAATATATAGACGGGTCAAGTAATGGTTATTGAAAAAAATGGGTCGAGTAACATTTCCTTGAATTATTTTATATTCTTTCTGGAAATGTTAAAGTAGTATGAACAACTGTTCCTATATCCAAGAAATTCTGTTGTGCTACCTTATTCCTGACATATAAAGGCTACTTTCTTAAGAAAATGAGAAAATAAATGTAACGAAGGACAGCCAATGTCATTCTTTAGCATGATTTAAAATGCCCTTGCATTTTTGTTGATGTCATCGAACATGCTTGCAAACCAAAAATAGAACGTTTCATGTTAGTCACTCTCATCAGAATGTGAAGGAACTTTTATTTTTTTGAGATGCAAGGGCGTTTCCCTTGTTATCTTGTTATGACAACAACTTAAATTATTTTCGGGCCTTGGATATGCCTGCCTTTTAGAATCTTCCAGAGTTGCGATACTCCGCTTGTTGTTCTTGGCACGGTAAGCAAAGACCAAAATTTTACCGCATAAATTTAGTGTTAATAAGTTCTAATCCTGCATCTTTGATATACTAAAATGTTTTCCTACGACAATTTCTAACCGATCTGGCATAGCTTATCGAGAAGAAGAGCAGGAGAATTGAGATATCCCTGTATTGCCTTGCCAAAGCTATTGAAAGCTTTTTCATATCCATAATCGATGCAGGACTTTGCCGTCTCCCTAAGCCTACCCTCTCTCTTTATCTCTCTATTGCTGCTCCATGAGCACCGCGGCCTAAATTTTGCTCAATGCCCAGTCTACCCATGGGACAGACCCATGCATACATAGCACACCGCTTACACTTTCATTCTTGCTTCATGTAAAAGAATTAACCCAGAAGTACTATGTTTGGACCCAATATGTATTATCTAATATATTATAAATTCAAGTTGGTGGTGGTCATCCGTTCTCCTTCTCCCCACGCGCTTCCGCTAAAAATAGAACCGCCCCACATTCTCTCCCTCTCGTCCTCTCTCTCAAACTCATCCTCTCTCCCTGTTAAATCTCCCACTCATCCTCTTTCTCAGATGCATCACTAGATAGTGCAGCCCCTCCCTTCCTCCTCCACTACCGTCGCAGCTCCATCCCTCTCCTCCTCCACCGATGACACTGCAACTCCCCCATCATCGTCCTCTACCACCACTACATCGGAGCTAGCGACTCAAATCTGGGCAGGGTCTTCCCCTTCGGCACTGGCACTGTCAATCGCATGCCGATGCCGCGGGAGACGTCGCCCCATGGATTTGGCCGCACCAGCTAGTGGAGGATGCGTCGCCACACCTAATGACCTACAAATCCAATCCGCAACAATGTGCACTAGCGCTGTTGAGGTCATCTAGCACTGCATTCGGCCTTCCCCGCTATCATCGGTGGTTTATCCAACCCTCCCACTGTCATATCCGATCATCCCCTACCCCGCCGCTACCATCCTCCTGCTCCTAGTGTCGGTGCATATACCACCATGTACCTCCTCCTATCGGTGCTCAACCTGTTGGTATGCCAGATCTAGTGTAAACTATCGTTAGTTTTGTGCGTACGGGTCTGGATTTCCGTCGCCATAGTAAGGGTTCGACATCATGGGCTGGTGCAAAGTTTGGTCTAGATGATGTAACGGTTCTTGTCATGGTCTCTCTACCACACACCAAAGGAAGCGTGAAAATAGTAGGCAACAAGGAGTTGGTCATATCTTTTGAGTAAAATTGTACACCTCTACAGAGTGTAAATCTTTTCGAAAAGACGTACCCGCGGTCAAGGGCAACTTGATAAAGTCATCACTTAGTTAGTTGTGAATCTTTTACAAAAACTTTTGTTGGAAAAATATGGGTAGCCATTGTTTCAGATGATATGCCAGGATGGTAGGAAACAGATTGTTGATCACAATCAAGGATGATTGTGAGTTATGTTATATAATTGTTATTTACATACATGCTAAATGCTCTTTACAAATTCAGTTTACAATCTACTACTTGTTATTGTTCACTAAATCTCGTTTTATGCAATAAAAAAACTAGTAGGAAAGCCATTCCTTGACATAGCCTTGTTTTATGCTTGTATGCATAGAACATTTCCTTTGATAAGCCATGTATATATTTATATTTATGATACACTACAAGTCTTGTTGAGTACACATGTAGTCACCCTTTCTTGTTGACACTTATTAGATCTTGAGGAAGCTGTAGTCCCCGACGATTCTTACTTTACCGCAGGTTACGGGGCTAAAGCGACGAGCTTTTATAGGGCTTAATCCTTGTCGGTTGCATGTGGATATCTTGGGTCGAGGCATACTACTAAGCTTGACTTTTATTCCACTACTTTTCGCTGCATTTTACTTGGCCAAGTGCCCTTTTTATGTAAGAACAATTATGCCTTATATAAACGGTGGAGCGGTCTTGGTGACGCAGGTGTCAAAGACGATGGTGACATTTGATGGATGGTTGAAAGCATCTAGGCCCCCAATTCGATTTGGTTTTGGTAATTAATGACAATCACGATCAAAGAACTAACATTTTCTTTTGAGATCATTGAAAATAGGTTAGTCCTAAGTTCGGCGATTGTTGAAGCATGAAAATGACAAAAAAGAAGATCACGCATCAAGCTAAATGACGAAAGTATAAAGCTAAAGGAACTTTATAGTTTTTACCGATCTCAGAGCTTGGGAGAAAAGATCAGATTGCTAGAAATAGTGCTGTACTATTAAGAGGGGTCCTGACGATTACCTTGACGTCGTTTAGGGTTTAAAGGCTCAATTTTATGCTCACTTGAAGTCATATTCAAATTCATCTTGAAAACCTTATGCATATTGGAAATGACTCTGAGTGGTTGGTGTTATCGGCCATGGTATCCCGGTGCTACCAATCGAGCGGTAGCATCGGTCCCAGAGTGGTGTGTAAAAAAACAGAGAGGCTGTTTTTGGGCGGATTGATAGTTCGATGCTACCGCCCATGGTAGTTCGGTGCTACCGGCCTAGCGGTAGCACCGACCTCATGCTCGATGCAGAAACTATAGAGAGATTATTTTTTGGGCGGATTGGAAGTCCGGTGCTACCGTCCATGGTATCCCGGTGCTATTGACCGATTAGTAGCACCGGCCTCATGCCCGGTGTAAAAATTTCAGAGATGATGTTCTCTAGCAGAGCAAAAATAAAAGGAGCCTGGTGCTACTAGTCCCAGTTGCGTGGTAGCACTGGACCCTCTGAGCTACGGATTCTGACAGTGCATTTATTGCACTGTTCCTACCGTTGGGTTAGAGCCCGGTGCTACCGGCCCTACATGGGTAATAGCATCGAAAATGCTGACATCTTCTATGATTCTTGCTCTAACGGCTAGTTTTGGTTAGTGGAGGTTATAAATACCCCCCAACTACATCCTAGAGTAATTCTTAGACCTTATTGATGATATTTGAGCTCTAGATAGTCTCCAACACTCTCAAGTGCATTCAATTCTCATTTTGAGTGAGTTAGGAGAAAAATCAAGTGTTACATTTAGAGTTGAGCCTTTAGACACTTGATTCGCGACCTCAAGCAAACGTCTAGACTTGTTACTCTTGGAGATTGCCGTCTCCTAGATTGCTTGGAGGTGATCGTGCACCGTTAGCTTCTCAACGAAGGTTGTGAGAAGCCTCGACAAGCTTGTGAAGGCCGGAGTTCGCCTACCCAGAGCGGGGAAGAACTATCAAATAATCGAGGGAGGCTCGTGTGATTGGAGCCGGTTTGAAGTTGGTCAAGCTTTCTCAACGTGGATTAGTGGAGACCGGCAAGTCTCCGAGATCATAAGATAAATTCTTGTGTCACCTTCCTTTTGTGGTTTGATTTTCTTATCATTGTATGAAATTTACTTTCCTAGCTATTTTAGTGTATTCATCTTGTGCTTAGGATTGCACTATTGCTTAAAATAGTTTGTCGATACACTTAGTGATACATAGAACATTTAGGCTTTAATTGTTCAAAATTGTATTTCTTGAGTAGAATTTTATTTATTGCATTTAGAGTTAAAATTTTTTAAAAACCTTCTATTCACCCTTTTAGTCGATTATCCTTGATCCTACAACAGTAGATAGATGGAAGCAGCAACGACGATGAGCTTTACGGTGATGGCGGCTTCCGATGCACTCCAGTGGAGTTAAGGCACGCACCTTGCAGAACGCGGAACAACGAACCCGATGGTATAGATGTTGAAGATGAAGACCTTCGACGGTGACAGAATCAGACGAAGAAGCTCGGCGGCAGCGCTGCAAAGATCCTCAAATTCTGGGGCGGCATCAACTCAATCTGGCGCTAGAGTTAGGATTTCGGCAATAGAGCTCCTGGCGATGGGCAGATAAAAGGCACGGACATGGCTTTAATACCCAGGATAGGTGGCACGAGAGGTGGCATTCATGGCGAACATAGCACAACGCATGAGTCTAGCTTGGACACGCAAAGACGATGACTAATAGGTGAGTCCCAACTATCAGCAACACAGCATGGGCGCGTGGACTCGCTTGGCTGTAGCGCGGAGATGGGTTGAGGCCACGCGGTGCAAGCCCTTCAAAATCTCGGTTTTACTCCAAATTTTATTGTCGGAGAACAAAATTTTAGCGAGATTTAAAAATTTTGGATAAATTTAGAACGAAATATAAAAACAAAAATTCAAATCTGGTTTTTTCTATCGAAAAACCAAAATTTCGGCCGGATCTCGGCAAAATTGCACCGAGCGAAAAATGAATCAAATAATGTCAAAAAAATTTAATTTTTTTAAGGTTCCTGACACATCAGTGATGTTCCCATAAAAATTTCATATGATTATCAGATCTGAGAAAATTTTAAAAATTCAAAAATTGCTACTGTCCTGATAAAACACTGACCGGCAAATTTGAACCGAATAAAAAAAGAAATAAACCAAGTTATAAAATTTTAAAATTTTTGTGCATGGTTGTGATGTACCACTAATGTTCTCATAAAATTTTCAGATGATGATAAAACATTATGAACTTCTAAAAATTCGGACGGTGCTACTGTGCTGATAAAAGCTTTACCGGCAAACTTCAACCAAATGAAAATTGGTACAAACCACATTAGAAAAGTTTGAAAATTTTTGTAGATGATTCTGATTTATCATCAATGTTTTTATAAAATTTTCATCTGATGATTAGGCTTCAAGGAGTTCCAAAAATTATGAGAGTGCTACGTCCTCGTAACAACCTAATGATCAATACATAGATTTGCTTTAGAAACCAAAAGATGTTTAAATTTTTTTAAAATTTTGCATAAGTGTTATAAGAAAATTATTAAAATCTCATAAAAATTTTGAATCATGATCACGCTCCGGTGAATTTATAAAATTCTTACAAGCACAGTATACCATTTATGTTCTTTCTGTTTTTTATTTTTGAAATATAACAAATGAAGTTCAATACATACAGATTTGATTAAAAAAACAAAAAAAGTTTGAATTTTTATAAAATTTTATATAATGGTACTGAGTCAATTATTAAGCTCTCATAAAAATTTTGGATCATGATCATACATTTATAAAATTCTGACAATGTTACTGTTCCAATTATGTTCATTCTATTTTTGATTTTTTAAAGATAACAAATGAAGTTAAATTATTTTGAAAAATTTTCTGTATGATGCTACACTTCTTATAATGGTACCATAAATTTTTAAGATCAAGAAAAATCACGTACAATTTTATAAAAATCTGAAAGTGTTTCTGAAGTTTTTAAAAAATATCTCAAAAATTCGGTTTTTCAACAAATTTTCATAGAAGATGACTTTCTTAAGGGTTATTGGTCAATTTCCGATCAAATCCGTTGATCAAACATCAAATTCCGATCAAAAATGGCGAGATACCGGCTGGTAAGGGCGAGATCTCGCTGAGAAAAATGAGATTACTGTAGCAAATCAATTTTTTTTGAATTTTCAAATTCGACCGACACTCTTACAAACCGTCTTGGTCCGGAGACCAAGATCTCGACATAAACTTGTGAAATTAGCTAACACGTGGGTAGTCAGGCGAACTGAACAAGGGAAGGAAGTAATGGGCTGCCTTTTCTAGTATTTAATTTAGTTTTTTATAAAATACAAAAAATGTATAAAAGCAAAAATAAAATAGCAAATACACTTGAAAAGTTCCCAAAAAATTCTATAAAATACTTCCAAGCACAAGGAACTCAAATAACATAATTTTAGAAAATATTCAATTGTGATTTAATCATATTAAATCACTTTTGATTTATGAATGTCCCATATTAAGCTTTTAATTAGCAAATAAAATGATGAAATTTTTTGAAGGGATAAACTACACAAAAGATTTTTAAGAAGTCAAAAATTGGGATGTTAAAACAACCAAAACCACCATGGTTTAGGTCAAAGGAGGTAAAGCGAATAGTTTCTTCGATTTGAGGTCCTGATTTAAATAGTTTTAGAGTTAAGGGATGAAAATTGAACCAAGACAAGAGTTCAGAGCTGTGAATGGGACTTTTTCGCGGAGAAAACAACCAACTATTCCCACCCACCTAGGTTTGACATCTAGGATGACAAATAGCATGCGCTATTTATTCCGAGTAAATGTGAATTGACAATTTGACCGAAAGCGCGTGAACATGCTCCTTGGGGCCGTGGAGCGCCCTCAAAATTTCTAGCGTGTCTGCTTGACGCACACCCGTGTATGGGCGTGAGTGTGGAATGGAATAGAGCAAGGCGCAGGCGCACACACAGTTGGGGGACAAGCATCCTCTGCAACAGCAAAAGAGCACATTAACTAGCACGTTGCCACGGGCGTCATAAAGCAATCCTAGACATGCAAATCTAAAAAAAAGCTTATCATGTTCATAATGTCACTTACGGTACTTCAACAACTGATGATGCATTGTTTCTGTTCTCTTGAGCAAAAGCAATTGAAGAAGAAAACTGAATAACAACTAACAGTATTTCACCCTAACAACACTTTTTATTGAAAGAAAAAAAAGCTTTAGTTACATCTACATCTACAGAGATAAAAACACACACCTTACTGAAAAGGTCAAAAAAGTTGTTCTCAATCAACAGAATCCTGCAAAGAAAAGCATACACGCTCATCAAACGATAGCCATGAAATGGGGAAATGGAAGCCATGTATCAGATACTCATAGTGATAGCTTTCCGTGTGGACTGTCACATAAATGTGGCAAGGAAACTCCTTTTAGCTTGATGTAACAATCGGTAAATAGTTATGTGTACCAGATTTCAGTGTATAAAGATGACATTTACATATAGAAATAGGTATTCATCATTGTGCAGAATTTTATAGTTACTTCGATGTGAACCGAAGGGAGATGGTGAAAGGTGGAGGGCAAGCTAAAGAAATCTTAACATCAGATTTCTGAGGGGATATGTATCACAATTCACAATGGTGGACGTCCTGGCGACAAACCATCAATTCCATGAAGACGTAAAGATAATAAGGTCATCATAACATTAGTAAGAAATATTATGTTTTTCAATCTAGTCTAGTAAACTGATATTTGGACTACATTATCTCTTCTTTTGAAGTAGTGTTTGGATTTTGGGCAACATTTCATCTGCATATATTACTATAAAGACCAAAGCATTTAGTATTCTTGGAACAATCTAGATGCCATAAAAAATAGCTAACTTCGTACCAATATAACAAGCATATATGTAAGTAGTTTCATCAAGCTCAATGGCGCCAATTAAATTTAATATCAATTATTTCTTCCAGCACATAAGTCTTAGCGTATAGCTATCCTGCAATTTTTTGTTGGCATCTCAATTAGCACTCACAATAGGGAGCTTGACAAAGCGTAATTTGAAATGACTGTGAAATGTGACACACCGATACTCTCTCATTTATGGAACTGAAGAAATGGAAACATGAAGTAATTTCGAATTGTAGAAATAAGAATATTCCTTACCTGCCATAGGTCACGCAAATCATTTTGTCCTTTTCAGCGTACTGTCCAGCATGCAGGGCTGGCTCCAAGGCCCCAAAGGTATAGTCCACTGTAATGATCTTTCAAATCTGCAGTTAGCTATCCTATTTCTAGCTGAACAAAAGATATCTCATTGAAATAAGATATGAGCTGTTATATGCAACCCCAGCAAACAAATAAGCACATTTATAAGAGCTAAGCCCACCCCTTGCTTGACAATAGCAGCAAGACCTGGAAAAAATGTAGCAGATTTGACAGTGCATAGGAAGAAAAAAAATGGCAATCAATCAAACTATTGATGCAATCAATCAAGAACTTAGCCGAGTTCTGGTACTTAAGGAACAAAACACTAATCGGTTAGAATTACATGGGCTAGGCCCAAATAATTCAGAAATAATTCATGGAAAATCCCAAAGGCCCATTAGGTGGAAGAGAGATGAAAATGCAATAGTCCCATATTGCTAGTGGAGGTGGATGAAGACCACCTTATAAGGAAAGCTTCTTTCACCATGCTTGAGAATGAGAGGGAGAGAAGAGAGAACACACGCGCGCGCTCGCCTCGCCAGGCGGCGCGTACGCGACATGCGCGTGAATGGTGCAGCGAAATCGGGTCCTATGGCTTGCACAGGCGCAGTTCTCTTTTGCAGTTTTTGCAGTGTGGGACTAAGTGGTTAACACGTTTACGTTGTGCGGAATTGACTGCACGCAGAATCCGTAACCGATTCAAATCGTGGAACGAATTTGACGCAGAATCCGTAACCGATTCAAATCGTGGAACGGATTTGACGCGGTATCCGTAACCGACTCGTAACGTGTTCCACAATCCTCTCTATTATATATACGCAGAACAGAGATCAGATCACATACCTCTCGAATCTTTTGCCTTCCCGAAGTACTGAGCTGCTTCCGTCTTCCCCATTCCTCCACCGGCGTGCACCGACTGTTGGGAGAGCAGGTCTCCGGAACGTCCGCCCTTGAGATCCTGCACCGGGAGAGGGCGAATCACGTTTTTGGGAAGCGTCTTCACGCGACTGCTCGCTGGTTTCTTCACCGACGGTCAGCTTCACCTGCATCGCCTTCTGATCTTCATCGGCATCTGCTACCGGGTTCCTCCACGTCTTCGTGTCATCTCGGTAACGCAGAAGAACCTCATCTATATTCTGTTTATCTAATAATATGGATGAGATAGACATTGCAATTGGCATGTTGCTTCTGTCTAGTTTGTTTGTTTCATCTGTTCTAGTTTCAATTATTGTTATATCTTATTTTCGGAATAGATTCATCATTAATATGCCTAATTTTCCAACATAATCTAGCTAAATATGCGTCACACGGGGAAAAAAGTAATTACAGATGGATTAAATCAGTGAGAGAGTAAAAGCAGGGAAAAGGAGTGATCAGACCAAGTCAGCGTCGCCATCAGACCCCTGCGCCAACTGTTGCTTCCCCCTTTCTGCGGCCGCGCGTAGAACACGACTATGTGATATACAGGACGACGCGTCGACGAACCACTTCCTGCCGAACACATCCTCTTCACTTCTTCCTCCCGACGTTGCTCAAACATGGATGCATGTGGCAAAGAACGTACAGGATACAAGGATGTTTAGACTTACAGGGAACACAGGGCAGCCGCCTCACGGCCTTACGCCCTCACCCGAACTCTAGCGAAGCTGCTGGCGGTGGAATCGGACCAGCGTGAAAACAGGGACGACTGGAAGGTGCCAAAGGCGGGAGGAGAGCTTAGCCGCTGGCAGTGGAATCGGGCCAGACTGAAAACAGGGACGACTGGAAGGTGGCAAAGGTGGTGTAGATCAGGAGAGGATGGCGTCGGCAGTTCATGAGGCGCGGGAGGAGGCGGCGACGCGAGAGGAGGGAGGAAGGAGAGGAGGCGGTGGCGATTTCTGGATCGGGAGGTTTTCGAGGTGTGGCTACCGGGGATTTTTTTTTTGAAAAACATAATATTAAAGAATACGTGTATGTTTGTCACCATTTCAAATCATAACCGGATATTTATCGAATTACTGTCAAACGAGAGAACCATAGATTGTCACGTCAACTTGCTATAGTGAATTAGCAATAGAGTGAATCAAACATCATTTCAAATTACGAAAGAGCCTCTGTCACGTCTATCATCAAACGAGCAGACGACGGACTGCCACATCAGGTAGCGACAACGAATTAGCGATAGAGTGAACAAATCGCCATTTGAAAATAGCGATGGACAGCATGGTGCCTCTGACACTATTTCCAATGACGATAGAAGCCAAGGCTTCAAGGTGCTTAGTGGCTGCCCTAGGAGGCATTCAACCAAAACAGAAATAAAACAAAAGGAGAGGAGAGGATGAAGAAGAGGAGAGGAGAAGAGAGAGAGGAAAGGGGAATTGGAGGAGAAGAGAGGGACAAGAGTGAATTTCTCTATTTTCGAGGTGAGTTTTGTGCTTCTTTGTAGATTTCAATTTGAAACCATGGTACATTAGTAAACAAAACGATTAGATTTGTAGTTATATTGGGTAGTAAGCAGATGGGTAGATAGTTCTATTTTAAATATGTAGTTATTTAGAGTAGTTTGTCATAAAATGCATTGTTGTAGATCTATTACTTTCTAGTAGTTGTTAGTTGTACTACACCGATTAATTTTTAAAAACTAGATCCGCTAGTTAGTTGTATTCTTGTAACTTTTTCTTCAACCATTTATTTTATGTAAACTTAATTAAAAGTTATATTATTTTAGAAAATTCGCAGCAATAGTTTGTGTAGGGTCCATTAACATGAAGCGTGCATGGTAATTTTGATGCTTTTTGTCTTTCTCTAGGGTGTTGCACATTAGAAAAAACACGTCATGTAAGTATAAATCTGAGTAGCACATTAGTTATTAGGACTATTTTGCGTTATTTAATCGAATAAGAAGCTTGCATTAACATCAAATTATTTGTCGAAATCATCGACAAGTATAGATGAGCTACTAGCTTTTAAAATACACTGTAAAGAAGGGGTCTCACAAATAGGTGCAGAAAGTGTTGATTTGTGTGATAGTTCATATATGATGGCAGTCTGTAATGTGCAGAGCAGCGTCCATGGGGCACCATCATGAGATGGTTGCACCATTTGTTCTCGTTGGACCATGCGTTGCACAATCTAAAGTTGCACGGTGTTGCTACTCATGTACAGCAAGACACGTACTAGAAGTTAATGTAATTGAAGGGACCAAACTTATGGAGCTCATACGTGAGATTGGCAAAGAGCAAGGATGACCGCTAGTCTTGTCCCAAGCATTCGACAATGTGCCTCTGACTCATGTGATGTATGAAGATGCCAGTGGTGATAATGCCGACAAAGTTGGGTAGTCGAGCCAAACTGAGTCATACTTTATGAGCCAAGAAGGGGAGGCAGTAATGACTCGGCTCAAACTGAGACTGTAGACCTTCCCATGGCAGACACGCAGGAAAAAATGGGAATTGCAGATTAAGGTGAATAGATCGAAGCCTTGTGGAATAAATCGAGGTTGAAAACCGTGACTACGACGCGTTATCGGATGATGAAGGTTCTGATGACGAGCAAGGTGGACATGATCAGGCCGTTTTGTCGGAGTGGAATGCATTTCAGTTTGACAAACTACTAGTTGGTGAAGGTCATGGGGTGGCATGGGAGTACAAGAAGAATGAGTTCAGACAAGGAGCGTTGTACAAAAGTAAGGAGCAGCTATAGTAAGTAGTCACGTTTTGGTCAGAGCCACTGAGGAAGATATTCAAGATAGCAAAGTCAGGCCCACGTGTGTACGATCTCAAGTGGAGATAAGAGGGATGCCCATGGCGAGTTCATGCATATCAACCTAAGTAGGACACTCATTGGAAGTGCTCCATAGTCGTTCCGCACACATGCGTAGTGACAAAATCCATGCAATCTCATAGAAATCTGTCTTCAGGCTTTGTTGCAAATGTCATGTACGGAAAGATTGTGGGCAACCTGGATTTTAAGCCGTATTCCATTATTCTTGTAATAGAGGAGAGGTTCTAGTATTGCTTTTATTCCTTAAAGACTGTTCCGAACTTCGGTAGAGGCCGAGTCAACCATGTGACCATCGAGGAGGCACAAGATGCACCCGATGTGATGTTGGGTATGTTTCTGATCAACTCAGCCCTTGCAATGGTTTTATTTGATTCTAGAGTATCTCATTCATTTATATCCAAGTTTTTGTTGCTTGTTGACCTATAAAAATAGATTTGCTAGATAACCCTATGATAGTGCAGTTGCCGGGTTTGGATTGGAGAACCAAGATGGTATGTCTAGAGGTTGAAATATAAATAAGTGGGACACCGTTTCGGGCAAATCTGATGTGCTAGAATCACAAGGGCTAGATGTCACAATAGGGATGGACTGGTTGTCTAAATACAAAGGGCAAATATATTGTGCTAAATGGTCGATCAACCTTGTTAGTGAGGAAGGGAACCACATCACGTTTGTTTCTAACCCAGGCAAGTCATTCTTCTCTTCTCTCAATTGTCTCTCAAACTCATATGTGAGTAAAGTGTTAGTGGTGCGTGAGTACCTCGATGTGTTTCCTGAAGAATTCCCTAGCATGCCATCGGATAGACAAGGAATTCGTGATTGATTTGCTGCCCATATCAGAAGCCATCTAATGAGTTGGTCGAACTAAAAAAGCAACTTTGAGAGCTGCAAGCCAAGGGATTCATTTGATCGAGTTCATCCTCGTGGGGATCACTAGTGCTGTTCATGAAGAAGAAAGATCACGGTCTACAGATGTCTGTTGACTACCGGTCACTGAATGAAGTGATCATCAAGAACAAATATCTGCTGCCAACGATTGACAATTTGTTCAACCAAATGAATGGAACCCATGTCTTCTCCAAGATTGACCTGAGATTAGGCTACCACCAATTAAAAATCAAATGAGTATTCCAAAAAAACAACCTTCTCTACTCGGTATGGATTATACGAGTATAACATTATGTCATTTGGATTAACCAATGCCCCCACCTAATTCCTGAACCTGATGAATAGATTATTCATGGAGTTTTTGGACATATTTGTAGTGGTATTTATAGATGATATTCTCATATATTCGAGGAGTGAAGAAGAGCACGGATATCATTTGATATTGGTGTTGAAGAAGCTCCGAGAGCACAAGTTGAATGCAACGTTTAGCAGGTGCGAGTTTTGGCTAACAGAGGTTGCCTTTTTGAGTCATGTGTGAAGCATCTAGGCCCCCAAATTTGCCTTGAGTTTTGGAAATTAATGACAATCATGTTGTAAAGGACTAAAAAAATTCTTGAGGACATGAAAGCAGGTTGGTCCTACATATTGCATACAAAGAGATAAAATCATGAAGCACAATGGAAATTAAAGTGTCAAGCTCAATGCCAAGGTATAAAGATTTAAGGATCTTTTCATAGTTTTTGCCAATCATGTTGTTTGAAGAAAAGATTGGGTTGATAGAATAGGTGCCGTACTATTAAGAGGGACTTTGGTTAGTAGCTTGATGATGATAAAAAATCATGGCTCAAATTCATGCTCATACTTTGGTCATGTACATTTTTCGAAAATACTCTGAAAGTCTACATGGCTGGCACTACCCAAGAGGCTAGTAGTTATATTACAGAGCATGTGTTTTTGGGTGTTGCTAAGCTGGCACTACCGCATGTGCAGTAGTACTGGCCCCAGAGGCTGGCAGTTATATTCCAGAATGACTTTTTTTTAGGTGCTTTTCCCCTGCCGACACTACTGCCCATCTGTGAGCGGTGCTACCGCAAGTGCGGTAGTATCGACCCACAATGACAGTAGTTATTTTCGAGAGAAGACTCAAAATGCACATTTATGGTCCTTGAGGCCGACACTACCGATCCTACATGGGCGATAGTGCCGGGGGGTACTGTAGCAACGGCTATTAACTGCTGCATTAAATGCTACGGTCGACCGTTAGACCTAAGGTCGACACTACCGGCTCTACATGGGTAGTACTGCCCGATTTTGCTAAAAATGTTAGGGTTTTGGCGCCAATGGCTAGATTTGTGGTTAGGGGCTATAAATACACCCCCACTTGTAGCAATGGCACTCTCTTGGTCATTCATTACATACTTATAAGCCTTAGCAAGCTTCTCATAATCTATAGTGCATTAATTCATCATTTTTGAGTTGGTGAGAGCATTCAAGTGTGAGCATCCATTCTTGAGCCATTAAACACTTGATCAACCTCAAGCAAGTGCCGAATGTCTATTCTCTTGGAGGTTGCCGTCTCCTAGACGGTTTGGAGGTGTGGAATCGGTGATCTCTTCAAAGATTCGGAGCGGGAGAAGAGCTACCACTAGTGATCGAGGGAGGCTCATTTGCGCAAGGAGCCAGCTTAATATGTTCAAGCATTTTCAAAGTGGATTAGGGGAGACCGACAAGTCTCCGAGACCATGGAAAAAAAATCATTGTATTCATATTCTTGTGGTTTGCTCTCTTGTGACTTTATTTGTGATATTTACATTCCTAGTGGATTTAGAACTTGATCATTGCTTTAGGATTGTTGTCTTTATCTAGACTTAGGCTCTTGACACATTTAGCAAAAACTAGCTCAATTTGGCTTTTATTATTGTAGAGTTTAATTTTGTGCCATAGTTGCTTAATTATCGAGTTAGAGCCAAAAGAATTTAAAAACCTCCTATTCACCTCCTCTAGTCCGTTATCCTTGATCCTACAAGTGGTATTAGAGTTTAGTCTCTCATTTATAAACTTCACCATCTAAAGAGAAAAGGATGGCTAGCGAGGGCATGTCGATATGCAAGGCACACTTCTTTGATGGCACAAATTATGCATATTGGAAAATACGTATGACCGTTTATCTCAAGGCCATGAGCCTAAGCATATGGAGAATTATGGATGAGGGGTTCGCTATGGGATTAAATCCCACACTTACCGTTGAACAAGAAGAGCGAAACTCTCATTTCAATGCTCAAGCGATGAACGCTCTATTTGGAGCCTTAAACGCGGATGAGTTCAATTGATTGAGTAATCTTGATACTGCTCACAAAATTTGGACCACCCTCTCGAAAATTCATGAGGGAACATCCGCAATCAAGGAAGCCAAATTGCATATGCTTAGGATCAAATATGAGAGTTTCATTATGTTACCTCATGAGAACATCAACGAGATGTACTCTAGGCTCAATAACATAGTGAATGAGCTCAAAGGCCTTGGGGCATCGCTAACCGGTCTTGATGTTATTTGTAAGATGCTCAGGACTCTAATGGATAAATACGAGACATTGGTGACCTTGTTCCTCAACTCTCCTGAGTTAGCAAGGATGACTCCAACCGGACTTTTGGGCAACCTCATTACCAACGAGTTCTACAAGAAGGACAAGTAGGAGCTCTTGGAGCAAAGTTTTTCGAAGAAGAAGAACATTGCCTTCAAGACCAAGGCGAAGTCAAGCCATGAGGTGTTTGACGACTCCGAAGAGGAGATGGCCCTCCTTGTAAGGAGAATGAGAATATTCATGAAGAGACGCTCAAGTTCAAGCGCCTCTCACAAGCTTAAAAAAGGGGGAACACTCAAGCAAGAAGTTCTACGCCAACATACGGTGCTATGATTGTTAGCATATGACATTGGGTGTTGGATAGCGGTTGCACTTAACACATGACCGGAGACCAGAAGATGTTCACCACATTTGAAGTAGGGAGTGAAAGCCATGACAAGATCACCTTTGGTAACAATAGAAAGGGGAAGGTAATTGGCTTGGGTAAAATCGCTATATCAAATGACTTTCCATTTCCAATGTTTCATTAGTTGAAACTCTCAACTTTAACTTGCTATCGGTTGCTCAAATTTGTGATCTTGGTCTCACTTGCACATTTTCTCAAAATGGTGTAGTGATTTCAAAAGAAAATGATAATTCTTTAGTTTTCAAAGGCTTTCGATTTGGAAATATTTATTTAGTTGACTTCTCATCAAATGACTTATGCTTTCAAATATGTTTAATTGCAAAAACCTCTTTAGGTTGGCTATTGCATAGAAGGTTGACTCATATTGGGATGGTTCAACTTAAAAAGCTTTTTAAGCATGACTTAGTAGTGGGCTTGAAGGATGTGAAGTTTAAGAAAAATAAACTATGTAGTGCTTGCCAAGCTGGTAAGCAAGTTGCTAGTTCTCATCCATCCAAGAGTATCATATCCACTTCTAGGCCATTAGAGCTCTTATATATGGATTTGTTTGGCCCAACAGCCTATAAGAGCATCGGGGGCAATTCTTATTGTTTAGCCATTGTAGATGATTATTCGAGATACACTTGGGTCTTCTTTCTACATGGAAAATCTGAAGCCTCCGATATTTTCAAAAATTTTCCTAAAAGAGTCCGAAACGAATTTGATTTCAAAATCAAGAAAATTCGTAGTGATAATGGTTCTGAGTTCAAAAATACAAGAATTGAAGACTTTTGTGATGAACTTGGAATTAAGCACGAACTTTCCGCTACCTACACTCCGGAGCAAAATGGAGTTGTAAAACGGAAAAATCGAACACTAATTGAAATGGCTTGGACAATGCTTGATGAGTATGGTACTTCCGATAATTTTTGGGCGGAAGCTATTAATACCGCTTGTCATGCCACAAACCGTCTTTATTTGCATCGTCTTTTGAAAAAGACCTCTTATGAGCTCTTGTTGAAAGATGGCCAAACATTTCTTATTTTCTTATCCTTGGATGCAAATATTTTATTTTGAAAAAGGGTGTTTGACTTTCAAAATTTTAAAGTCGTTGTGATGTTGGATTTCTTCTTGGTTACTCTTCAAATAGTAAAGCTTATCATGTCTTCAACCAAACCACTGGTTTAGTTGAAGAGATTTGTGATGTTGAATTTGATGAGACTAACGGCTCTCAAGAAGAGCAAAAAAATTTGGATGATGTAGGTGATGAGGGCTTAAGATAAGCTATGAAGAACATGACTCTTAGAGACATCAAGCTTAAGGAGGACCAAGATGATCAACCATCTTCCACTCGAATTGAACCATCTACTTTCGCTACACTACGTTAAGTTCAAGTCATTGAGGTGGAAGAAAAGGAGGATGATCAACAACCCCAAGCCTTACCTGCAAGAATTCACCATGCAATCTCAAAGGATCACCTAATAGATCAAATATTGGGTGACATTAGTAAGGGTATTCAAACTCATCTCGTGTTGCTTCATTTTATGAACATTACTCTTTGGTGTATTCTTTTGAACTCTCTCATGTAGATGAAGCTTTAAATGATCCTGATTGGGTAAATGCCATGCATGAAGAACTAAACAACTTTGCCCGAAATGATGTATGGATATTGGTTGAAAGGCCAAGAAGTACAATGTCATCGACACAAAATGGGTCTTTAGGAACAAACAAGATGACAATGAAATTGTGGTAAGAAACAAGGCAAGGTTAGTAGCATAATATTTCACTCAAATCGAAGGATTGAATTTTAGTGAAACCTTTGTACCTGTAGCTAGATTAGAGGCCATTTGTATCTTGCTTGCATTTGCGTCTTGCTTTGACATCAAACTTTTTCAAATGGATGTGAAGAGTGCATTTTTAAATGGATAAATTTCCGAACTTGTCTTTGTTGAACAACCTCCCGGTTTTAAGAATCCTAAAAATCCTAAACATATCTACAAACTCTCCAAGGCATTCTATGGACTCAAAAAAGCTCCTAGAGCATGGTATGAGTGACTTAAAGACTTTCTACTTTCAAAAGGATTCAAAATTGGGAAGGTTGATACAACACTCTTCACTGAAATTATTGATAATGAATTCTTTGTTCGTCAAATTTATGTTGATGACATTATATTTGGTTCTACTAACCAAAACTTTTGTAAAGAATTTGGTGATATGATGTATAGGGAATTTGAAATGTCCATCATCCGAGAATTGAGCTATTTTCTTGGACTTCAAATCAAACAACTCAAAGATGAGACCTTCGTGAGTCAAATCAAGTACGTGAAGGACTTACTTAAAAAGTTTGGCATGGAGAATGCAAAGCCCATCAAGACTCCTATGGCTTCTAATGGGTATCTTGATCTAAATGAGGGAGGTAAACTGGTAAATTTAAAGCTTTATTGTTCAATGATTGGTAGTTTGCTTTATTTTACCGCATCTAAGCCTGATATCATGTTTAGTGTTTGCATGTGTACACGTTTTCAAGCATCTCCAAAAGAGTGCCATTTAGTGGCCGTTAAGAGAATTCTAAGATATTTGAAGCATTCCTCTAATATAGGATTGTGGTATCCCAAAGATGCTAAATTTGATTTAGTTGGATATTCGGACTCCGATTATGGAGGTTGCAAAGTGGATAGAAAAAACACCTCGGGAAGTTGTGAACTTCTTGGTAGATCCTTAGTTTCATAGTTCTCCAAGAAACAAAACTCCGTAGCTTTATCTACCGTCGAAGCTGAATACATATCCGCCGGTAGTTGTTGTGCTCAATTACTTTGGATGAGGCAAACCTTGATGGATTATGGAATTACTTTTGATAAGGTCCCTTTTCTATGTGATAATGAAAGTGCTTTAAAAATAGCCAACAACCCTGTCCAACATTCTAGAACCAAGCACATAGATATCCACCATCATTTCCTAAGAAATCATGTGAGCAAAAGTGACATAGTCATTGGCCACATGAGAACCTATGATCAATTAGCGGATATATTCACCAAGCCTTTAGATGAAAACCTTTTTTTTTTAATTTAAGGAATGAGTTGAATGTTATAGATATCTCTAATGTTGCTTGAACAATTTGCATCATGTTTGAATCTTTAATTGGTGTTATTTACTCTTTGTTGATTCTTTTATATTTCTTTGGATAACACATTAAGGGGAGTGTTATACGATCTTCGTGTACACTGCATCCCTAAAAACGCGAAAATATCAAAAAGTGCTAATATTGTTCAAAAGAAAGACTCTAGACTATTCTAGGTCAAAAATATTTAAAAAAAATCATATTTTGGAAGATTCTACTAAATCTTACTTGAAAAACTTCATTTTCACAATATATATTTATATAATCCTTAATCACATATAAAAGGTATACTTCATCCAAAATAATATCCCTTATCTTATTATAAAAGGCAAAAACAAGCTTTAAAAATCCACTTGAATTTCCTTCAAAATCCAAAGTTATGGTCTATATTGACCTATTTACATGCACTTATTGAGTTTAGCTTGTGAAACTAGAATTACACATGTTTCTAGTGTTCTACAAGTAGTTCAAACTCAAACAACTTATTTGGGCTCATTTTCTCTTCAAATAAGTGTTTCATTTTCAAATGGAGAAAATTGATCATATCAAAAACTATTCTTATACAAACTATGTTAATTATATGGTTTTTGAGCTTGTGATGAGTTGGAAATGCTCTCATATGATTTCAAAGGATGTGAAATACATTAGAGCAATTTCCAACTCTTTCTTGCTAAGTTTCTGATGCCTTCAGTCCTAGGCTGGCACTACCAGTGCTATTCACCCAATAGTACTGGGTCGTCGACACTACCGCCCATGTGGGCCAGTAGTACCGGATCTGTCAGGTAGGACCAGTTGAAGTGCGGTTTTGGGTTGGGCTATGTCTCTCTCTTTTTCTTTGCCCTAACCGGTTGCACCACACTCACATCTTCATTTGCAACCTCCTTTCTCAATTATAGGGTTTGCAACTCCCCTCTCTCAAAAAAATCCCCAAACCTTCAATCCCTTCCTTTCTCAAGGGTTTCTTCTCATCAAATTTGACTCATCTTCTCAAGGTAATCATCCCCTCACTCCTTTTTTTCTATCCTTTCTCATGCCCTAGGTCTCAATTTTTGATTTTAAGGTTTGATGCAAAATGTAGCAAATACATGTTATTTATAAGTGAAATCCCTAGTTTAAATAAGTATATTGGTGACCTATGAAGTCATTTTATGCAATTCCATTGCCCAATCTAGTCAAAATAGAGATCTCACTATTTGGTAGTTGCAGTTCCACGATGAACCCCACTTATCGACTAGCTTTCTCTAGAAGCTCTCCAATCTGCTTCTTCATTTCTGCTAGCTTACCGACTAGCATCCGATACTGTCTCTTGGTTATTAGGGCAGTACCAGGTACCAAGTCAATGATGAATTCAATATCCTGATCTAGTGGCATTCCGGGTAGATCTTCAAGAAAAACATATGGGTATTCCCTGACTGCATGTACATCCTCTTAAGGGCATGTACAATAAGACCATATCAGCTGGCTCTTAACCTGTACATATCAGCTTTGATCTATGTGGAGGAGTGAGAAAAGAGGAAAGAGAAGAGAGCTGGCTCTTATTTAGTAGCCAGCTTTGCACGGGAGCATAGGTAGATCATTTATGTACAAGAGAGAAAAGATAGTTATTGCACAACATTTAGAGACAGTTATTGTACAAGCTGGCTTTTAGCTTACTATTAGCCAGTAGTTGGCTTTGCTATTGTACTTGCCCTAAATGATAGCATTCACACTATGAGTAACGTACCAATAGGGGGGGGGGGAGAGCCATTCTTCACATTTTTTGTAACGCAGTTAAACCATTATTGAACTGACATATCGTATGACTGAATCTGTGTGCATCGTTATTGGGGATTGCATAACTTGTAGCAATTTATGGAGCTTAAATTATGTAAATCTGTTCCCTGCGACATGAAAAATGCTGCAATGGATGACCAACCAGAACAACCTTTTGCTCCCATTTTCTAATTTGTTGGCATTATGTTAGAAGCATTAATCAATTAATTGCTGCAGGTCAACATGAATGACCTTTCAAATGGCGATGCACTCATTCACATCTTACTATTCTTACACCTTCCCCTTTAACATTCTATTAAAGGCTTTCCTAGTTAACATTGGTGTACCACCCGCTTCTGAACTTCTTAGTTTTTTAGCCATTGTCCATTTACTACAGGGCGATACTGTATCTACAAACCATAATAGGTTCAATGCCTACAACCTCCATTTGGTGGTGAGTACATGTGTATGTTATCAACTTAATTTCAAGAACTTCAACATTATATTCTTGCTAATATTATGCTCATTCACAGTGGAACGTGCTTCATGAAGACTACAAAAGTTGCAAAAGAATATATTGAAGACATTTGGGATATATGTGATGATTTTGAGGGGCTTTGTCAACGCAACTTGGCAGCAAATACTGGTAATGTTCTAGTATGTTGATTAATCACATGTACAACAAGCAAATGACCGGTTTACCCCCACTGTAACATCCTGTTGATTCTCTTTTCAGGCATAAACTTCTATGATTTCTTCATCTTCATAACACGATTTGCTTTAGCCAATGTAATTGAGCTTTAACATATTAAAAAGCCAGAGGATGCTATCTTCAATTCAGCAGAAACCTCTCACCATTTTGTCTATAACCTTATGTCTATTCGTAATGTTGCATCTAAAATGATAGTTACAAAGGCTTTCAGTGATGAGAATCTTTGTAGTATCTCAGAAGAAAACCGGATTGCTTTCTCGGATGTCATAAAAATATTAGGGTAGGAGAGTTTCAGATGGTTATCTATGGCATTGTCAAAGGCATACGAACACATAGACAGAGGGCGAAGAAATTGTCACTAAATGAGGGCTTCAAATCAGAAGGGCTGTTTGTCGGTAACGTGCTTGAAATCTGACTGTAATGTTGTTGACCACATTACTTCTTTGGAGTGTGAAGTTCATGGACCTGAGGATTTGGTGAGGGTAATTGATACTGCCCTATCTGATGGATAGAAGTGCATCTGGCATTGTAAACTTGTGCTTGCATGAATCCAAATTCCTGAGGTATCCTGGACACTTGACAATTGTTGAATTTTCACGGCCTGACCATTTTTGGAAGGACAACTATGCATGACATTCCCATTGGTCGTCTTTGCAGTTCTTACATTTGGTGGTGCAACCGTCCAACCTTGAAGTTTGCTTATTTTACATTGTGCATAACAAGGGAAGGCTAAAAGATTGTACCATTTTATAGCGACCAGATTGTGGAAATCTTCCATGAAGAACAAGCTGCTACTCAAGGAGCTAACTAATGGTCAATTACTCATTTTCCTTGTATATGCATTTCAAGGTGGATGGACAAAGTTGACATTGCTAATTCATTCAGATGATAACTAACATTGGAAGCTTTGATTGGTACACAACTGCTCTTAACTCTACTTTCTCAAGATGTATGGGCTAATCTGATGAGAAGTTTTGTAAGTGAACTTTTGTTTTTTGACATGCAGCTTATAGCCAATAATTCCATTATTCTTTTGATTTGGTCATAACTTATTCTAAAATTGTTTATCCTAAGAGAAGATCAGGGACAACAAATCTTGTGGATAGAACTGCTGATTTTGCTACCCACAAAAGGATTCCATCTGTACTTGTGGTTATTTTGTAGTATTTGTTCTAAAATCTAAAGTGCTTTACCAGTTACTATAGTTTTGTCCATTCAAACTATTACTACCTCGGATTCCAAATGTAAGTCATTTTAGAATATGTGCCAGTCAAACATTTTTAGGTTTGACCAGCAATATATAAAAAATTACCAGGATTGACAACATGAAATTGGTTATATTAGATCCATCATGAAATATACTTTCATGATGTATAGTTTTTTTATTTGAAACAACATATTTTCATGGAAATTTTGTCACTTTGGAGACCATGTTAATGACCAAAATGCCTTATATTTGGAATCAGACCGTAAACATCAAATCTCAAGAAAATTAGAGTGGTTATGGTCCAAGTCAGAATTATGTTAGAACTCTGTTAGAAGAACTATAGTACGAATGATGAACAGATGAATAGTGCCGATGCATTTTTCTTTGTTGTTAACAAACCAGAAGGGCATGTTAAAATTCTAAGCCAAAACTCAAGGGGTGTCTGTCATAATGTCTAACCGATAACTATAGGTTGCTCTATTTTTTACAAAGATATTCTGCTATTGATTGTATTAGTAAGATCACGCTGCTCCAGTGAAAACAATTATGAACAAAACTACAATAAAACAACTTACCAAATTAGCATGGTCATTCTCTTCCACGTAATTGTAAGATGCAGCTTTATGGTCGATACCAATCCATCGTGTTACCAACTCACCAAAAGCCTTTGTTGTCTCCTGATGTTATGTTAGGTTGAGACAAGGTAGATTGATGCTGATAACCTTAATAGTGGCCTTATTTGGGTAAGGACTAATACCTTAGATGATGCTAATGAATCTGCCTTGTGCAAACTCCAAATTGAGCACCTCACGAGAGACAAAGTCATTTAAGGTCAGTGATGTGAGGTGGGTTAGACAAGGCAACTTGAGGGTGTTGAGTGTTGACGAAATGCTTCAGAATTTTCATGAGGCAAATTAACTTTTCTTTAATCATCAACCAGATAGACAGGAAGAATACTGAGGCCACAATGGTCGAATGAAGAATACTGCTTTGGTAGGTAACCAACACCTCATTCTGCCATTAGACAGGAAGCTCAAGTGAGGGAAGGGAGCAGATCTAGATGTTTATCTGCCTCCACAGCCGGCGTCATTTTTCACGAACCAGTCATGCTGAGTTGAAGCTTCTAATTGCTTACAAGTCTATTGCTCTGGTGTAACAGAGTTTTCACCTTAAGAAGAGGTGCTCAGGAGTCTTGTTAACCATGTTGTTTTTGTGTAAAGATAATTTTTCTTTCTGTGTGCCTTTTCTCTTGGGGGTGGAAGCCGTTTCCCCTTTTATGCGGACGAGTTATTTGCAAGTTTTAAAATCCATGGTTTTGCTTTGAAGAGTTACTTGCAAGTTTCTAAATCCATGGCTTTGCTTCGAAGAGTTATTTGCAAGTTTCTAAATTCTTGGCTTTGCTTGGAAGAGTTACTTGCAAGTTTGCAACCCATCGTTTTATTGGAACGAGTTATATAAATTGCATGCATGTTCTGTATTCTGTTCATATCAGAGCCTAAGAAACAGAGCAAATGAGAGAGACCAGCTAAATGTTTTGTAATTTATCTGTGTTTATCTGCACCTAGACTGGTCTTGAGGATGTGGATCCCTGAAAACAGCAGCTTGCTGTCATTTAATAAAATATCTTAAAAACGGGGTCCCATTCCCGCTAGATCCATTCTTTGTTATACACACATGCATTAGTACGTCCGGTAAGTTGTTTCATATTGGATTGGAATGTTGCTCTTGGCTTGGTCTGGCCTGTATCTGAAAGAAACCTTGTCCGGTGTTGTAGCACGGGAGGCCCGGACCGCTGATTGCAGAAAATTATTGTTTGTCAGATCCATCTGGGGACTAAGTAGCAGCAGGGACATGCAAGCAAACAAACGACCACAGTGGCAGCGACCAGCGAGTCTACTTGCTTTTGTTTCCACTGTAACCGTTGTTTCTGTCTCCTCTTTGCACAGCCATCTTGTTCAGCTTTCCAGTGCTACATTATGCCTTTGTCTACTAGATTGTGAGCCGTTGCAGGAGCCTAGCTATCATGTAAACTGTTCTCTTTTTGCAAACATGCTGAAGCAAACGAACAGGAAGCACTGAGGTTTCTCAACGTCTCACAGTGTTCTCTTCATGCCTTTCAGTGGTCTTGAACTGAGGGCTTCTCAGTTTCGCCAACATGTTAGTTTAATCTGCGTACTAATGTTTATGACATATTCTCGTAATAGTATTGTTGTTGAGCGTAACCTAAGATCGTGGGTTCTGACTAATTTGCGTTGTCTTCTCTAGCTCCATCAGTTTACGTCATAATAATATTGTTGTTGCATGTAACACGATGGCGCGGGCTCTAATACTCCAATTAACTTGTGTTGTCTTCTCTATCTCCATCAGTTCAGGTCATAGCAACATTCTTGCTGCATGTAACCTAAGGGCACAGGCTTTAATACCCTAATCAAGTTTGTGTTTTCTGCTGCTCTCTAGCTTTAGACTGAGCTTTCTCCTTTGACAGACAGGCAGGAGTTGTTCAAATGTTATTGCCTGCAATTACAAGCGTGCTGAATGTCACTCTCATATGCTCCCACTTGAAAGGGACAAATGGTTGTGCTGCAACAGACTGGGATTGTGTCCACAAGCAGAAGAAGTTATGAAGATTCAAGTAGTACTGATTAAATGGCTCTCACTTCTTGGTGGCCTCGGGCTTGCAACAAACACACTAGCTTGGCCTTGCAGATGCAACTGCATGTCTGCGTCCTCCTCTTTTCTGCTTTCGGTGGCCATGTTTCTTCCTCCTAGAGTGAGCCTGTAGGCTCTATAGTAGTATAAACTGGAGCAGTGGTCCAAGCGAAGGCTGGAAGAATGGATGGATTTAGAATCAGATGCTTCTGCTTTACTGCAATGCAACATGGATGAGTCTTGGACGTGAAGGAAGGGACAAATACCTTGGGGGCAAGAAGAACGAAGAAAACATGTATATGCTCCCTACAGTTGATAGCCAGCATAGTGTTCCTACTGATCCCGTCGTTTGATGCATTCTTAGCTAATTTCCCCTCACTTTCTGTGAGGCGCAATCGATTGTTTCCCAAGCATTTGATTGCTTCTTGCTTCAAATGCTGGTGCAAATTTTCTTACAGATCGTTGCGCGAGGCGCCATTGCTTAGCGTTGAAGCGCAAATGCATGCGCGATACTTGTTTTTTTTTTCCTCCTTTCTTTTCCGCTGTTTCCCAGAATGATGTAGCCCTTTTTTCTCGGACTGAACCGATTGAGTCAGACCCAAGGAAGAACATGACTACACGTGAAGCAGAGTAAGCCCTTAGATGGAGCTGCTAATAAACAATTAATGCATGTATACACTACTGGTTGGCTACATTGTTCAGGGGACTTTTACAACTCACTAGCTGATGAACTTGACTAGTTGACATTGATATTGGCACTGAACTCTTGGACATCTTAGAGGCAAAAAAAAAAGAGGAAAAAAAACATGATTCTCCTTTGAGAAATTACCTTTGGAAAAAGACCAACAAATATTTTAACTTACGATAAACGAGAAACTAAAACCAAAAAAATAAGAGGAAAGTATGATCATCCTCCTCGATCTCCATTAATTTGTCTAGCTGCTAGGTGCACTTGACGTTCCTGCCTGGCCCTCCGTAGTAGAAGTAGTTGCCCCAGACGGTGTTGACCCCGCCCTGGATGTCGTAGCAGTTTGGGTGGTCGGCGGTGACGTGGAAGCTGGGCGGCGGGATGAGGCTGTTGTCCAAGTCGACCACCTCCAGGTTGCGGAAGTAGGAGGCCCTGCCGAACCCTTCCCCGGGGAAGTGCCCGCTGCCCATCTGCGTCGCCGTGTGCGACCCGTCGGCGAGCGTGTTCACCACCTCGCCGCCGAACTGCACCATGCTCGCGTGCGACGCCAGGTGGCTGAACAGGAACGACGGCCAGTAGCCCACCAGCTCCCCCGAACCGAACTCCAGCCACCAGTTGCCGTGGTTAGGGTCCTGCCATACATGACACGAAAAAAGAACCTAAGTTTGGAAACAAACGCTAGTACGCCACCGCTGAGCTGTGTGTACCAATCAGTTAACAAAATTCAATGTAATGCTTAGCTGTTGAGTTTTGTGCGCTAACCAAGTTATCTGAAAAGCTTAGGCTGAGTCAAGACGGATAATCTACTCATCTTTTCGATGGTGACCTTTGCCGATAACTTGATCTGAATTGTCGCTGTGCGTGTGTGCCACAGGTTTCTAGGATGGATTGTACACTTGCCTGACGAAATCATGCGTTCCAGTTTCTACTCATTCACATTTAGCTGTTGTGAAATGCAAGAGCATGGGATCGAGTGATAAGGACAGTGAGGAGGGCCATGACCACGACCTGCTGGAACGTTTGAGGTGTTTGGTTGGTGATGCCACACTGGTCCTGGGGTATCTCACATTTTCAGTCCCAGTTAACAGTTTCTTCATGTTTGCTGGCTGGCCATCACTCGTGTACTAAACATGTCTATTTGGGTGGCTCAAGATTTGCTTCCTAGTTCCTAGTCATGTATAGCTAGCATCCGGGTTCCTTGTTCTAAGGCACACAATACAAAATATCACTGTTACTGCTGAAATGAGATGAGACAAAGCGATGCATGCGCCTTAAAAGTGTACAAGGACAGGACAGTGCAATGATGGGCACTGTCTGCTGCTGCTGTACTGTGCACGGCAGCAGATGCGATGGCCTGGTCAAGCAAACTGCAAGCCCACCCTGTGTGCGGAGTTATTCAGGTAGGTGGATGAAAGGAACGCAGCTAGCTCAGGGACTCAAGATTTCTGACATGGAAATGCAGAGCAAATTTGGCTGTGTTAACTACTAACTGTGCATTGCTTACCTTCCAGACTAGCAGGCTGATGTCGAACTGCCCCCCGTTGTAGCCGGACGTCGGCGAGATGGCCGCCCCCATGGCGATCCTGCTGTTCGTCTGCACGAACCCCGAGCAGAGGAGGTTGTAGCACCCCGTCGTCTGGTACGCGTCCATCTGCGCGCAAAAAAAATTCAACGTGGTACCAGAGCTTTTGTTGGAACTGGATGGCTTGATTCGAGTTGAATCCATGAGACTCAGGTGGAGCATGCGTGCTTACTGTCCAGTAGGTGAAGAACCTGGGAGAGTTGTCGCCGTACAGCTGCGGGCTCACCTGTGGATGGATGACAACGACTGTGAGCTGCTATACTACTTTCTTCTTGTCCTGAAATAAGAACTGAGAACAGAGGAATGGATCCGGACCTGCCAGCCGGCCTCGATGGTGTTGAGGTCGTTGCCGAAGGAGCCCGCGATGACCCAGATCTGCGACAGGCTGAACTCCGACGGCGTGCTCACCTTGGGCGCCCACACGTTGATGCTCGCCTTCGCGCCGTAGTACTCGTCGCCGGCCACGTACCCCACCGCGTGCTGCACCATGCCATCATGCCCCATGAGCAACTTCTTCTCTGCCACTACTACTGCAGCTCTATGATTGCTGCAAACACTAAGGCTGCCTATCCCATTAATCTGGACCTAACTAGTACAGCTAGCTAGCTAACATGCTGGAGAGACATTCCGATCAATGCTCTCTGCAGCTTCTAGCTCGAGAAGTAAAATCGATGGAGGCAAACCAATCAATCAAATCGAGTCAAATCCTTGCAATGGAATCCACTTATTGATTGGATGTTTTTAGTTAAGTGACATGACACTTTTCGGAAGCCTCCTTGTCAGGTGCTCCGTGCTCTGCTACAAAGCAGCTACTGGTACCAACCGAAACTACTTCAAAAACCAAGGTACAAGCGAAGCGAGCAAATCTTTGTTCGTTGAGCCGAACAAACTGTTCGAAATTCCTTCAAGGATCACGAACAGCTAGTACTTGTATGTTTGTGCTTACAAGTTGCAATGCCGTGGCAAGATGAGACGAGAATCGAAATTCTTTAAGGGAGGTGTTGACTGACCTCGTGGCCGCCGGCGACGGAGTCGCGCCGTATCCTCGCCGTGGGCGCTCTGCCGAACCTCCTCACGGAGCTGGCGCGGAGGACGTCCGCCTCCGTGGTCCTCCTGATCGGCACCGACCCCTCCGGGCACGACATGCCGGACACAGTCCACAGCTGCACGCCGGCGTCCGCCGTGTCATTGGGGCGGCGGTGGTGCCCCCTGGGCCTCCCCGGCGGGTCCTGCAAGAATCGAAGCAGAGCCTCGTTGTTATCTACCGGCTTTCGCTGGGCCGCCAAATGCACGCGCAAAGCCGGAAGAGCAGGGAGGCTAATGACTGCACATTACCAATGGCTTCCGCCCGCGCAGCCTCGGGTGGTCGAACGCCGGCTGAAGGTGCGCCGGCACGCAGTCGATTAGGTCGCCGTCGGGGCTCTGCCATGAACGATCAACCGCACACTGTCACACACTACACCTCGCAACAAGCAAGCGCTATCATCGAGCTGCACACTGTAACAAGACTTGCACATGCCTGAATTGTCCGGAACGACGGCTTGTTGAGCCTCCTGAGGAGCGCCTGGACCCTCCGGTACCTCCGGAGCTCCTCCCCTGGCCGGAACGACGTCTCGTTCGCCCCCGCCGCAGCGGCACAGTTGCCAAGAAGCAGCAGCAGGAGCACAAAGACAGTGGAATAAGGAGCGGAGGAGGAAGACGACGCCATCAGTGTGGGATTCTGGGCTTGTGGAACTCCCTGCACAGTGGCTGCTTCTTCTCGCTGCTCCTCTGCGAAGAATACATTGGCCGGCCTGTTGGTGCCTGCCGCTTGCTTGCTTGGGAGTTGGGACTCGCCGCAAATCTGGCTTGCACTGGCAGCTCAGATATCTCTTGTTCCTTTGCCCAAAGAAGAAGCACTAATCCTCCCTCTAAGCAAAGATCTCTCCTTCCAAGGCTCTGCAAGGCGAGTGCACCGGTGTATATATATATATCACTGCTTCTCTACTAAGTGGTGACGTGTATGTAAATTTTGCTACTCATATGGACGGTAAAAAGTCTAGTATGTTTGAGGCGAGAGAGAGATTAAGTATGGGGCCGGGCCGACAAAGCATGAGGGAATTGTAATTTACTGGGGGGTGCTTTTGGGAAAGCGGCGCCCTGCCCAAGTGGCCATGCCATGCAATGGAGTGTTGCTGGGCTATGTTGAGATGAGTAGCAGTGTGTGTTGTGCTTGCAAGGAAAGACATGCCATGGACTCAACTCGCTCACTCATTTGTTCCCTCCACTTTCCTCTGTAAAGCAGTGTACAACATACAGGATGAGTATGAATGCCAAAGAGTTTGAGTATTTTTTTTTTCGTCTGTGTACTCCTTTGACTAGTGATAGATTGCATGGATATGATGTAGAGTTTGGAGAAGTCTCTTACAGGGTGTTTTGGGTGGGCGACATCTTCTGTAATGCTGCAAGCTTGCGAATTCACAATCTGAGCCGTCTGATTAGCGTATGGTTCGTGAGTTCTTGAATTTGCATTCTGAAAAGAAAGGAACGATGAAATTGCCAAGATTAAGCTGGCTTAGCAAGGATCAATGCTCAGATAAAGGGGGAACAAAGAGCACACCCATTTCTTCTCCCATATTCTTGCTTGCCATTTGAAACCTGGTCAATATTCAGCCATGGGAGTTTTCAGTGGAGGAGAGGAGTGGTGGGGCCAAACCAGAGCTCTCAAGGGGCAATGAGGGCAGGGTCCAGCTGCTAGCTTTGGGTTGGGCCCTCCTTTTTCTTCCTCTCTTCTTTTGATCCCCTTCCCTTTATTTCTTTCTTTCTCACCTTCCCTTCCTTCATTTGGTTTTGCAGGAGCATGCATGCTTGCTCCTCTCCTATAGTCCTATGGCAGTGTGTAGCTACTACTACTCTGCCGTTGTTCTTGCTACTACAAGTAGTCCAGTACTCCGCTATTGCTTGGTCCTCTACAATTGGGGGTATGGTATGGCATTGGACTGATGGATTTGTGGTCTCTGTGGTCCTCCATGTCCTTCCTTTCACTGCTACCAAGGACATCTACAACGCATTCTACAAGTCACTTGTTTTTTTACATGGGAAAAAGGCTTCCATGGGGTTTGTAACGTTTGTTTGCCGGCAGAAAATAATTTCTCCCCATTGCCAACAAATCACTTTTTGTGCCTTCATGCGGCAAATGTTTTTCTGGAATGAACATGAACAGTAAGTAAAGACCTTCGCGAATAAAATGCAAAGCAACCACCGGTGCTCACACCGCATTTTGAGAGTACAGGTGGTGGCAAATTGCCACGCTGAATTTTCTCGTCGAACATCCAGGGCCCAAATTTTCGGACAAGTTCTGAAAACTTTTCCATGTGCAGCCGATGTTGAAGAACAGTTCCTAAACGATCTGTCGACTGTGCTGGTGACCATGTAGACTGATAGCTGGGATCTAGTAGATGTTGTACAGAGCTCTCTCAGACTCTGACTGAGCCTTGATACAGAAGAACAGTTGCCGTACATACACCTCGATGTACACACGCAAGAACAGAAGCTAGCGCGTGGATAGAAATCTCGATGTACCTACACCCAAGGTTTCAAATTTCGGTTTCGGAATGAATTTCGTCCCGGGACGGATAACAAAATTTTAGCGAAATTTCAAAATTTCGGAATTATTTCGAACGAAATTTGAATTTGAAAATTCAAATCCGGTCCAATCCGGGAAAAAAACCGAAATTCGAAAAAACCGAAATTCCAAAATTTCGGGTTTTTCACCGAAAAAAGTGGTCTAAATGTTATCGACAAATTTTAAATTTTTTTTGGAGGTTCCTGACACAATGCTGATGTTCTCACAAAAATTTCAGCTGATTATCACATCTCAGGAATTTTTAAAAATTCGGAGAGTGATACTGTCCTGATAAAACACTGACCGACAAGTTTGATCGGAATGGAAAATTGTACAAATCAAGTTATAAACTGTTGAAATTTTTTGTGAATGGTTATGATCCATAAATAATGTTCTCATAAAAATTTCAGCTTATTATCACATGTGAGTAATTTTTAAAAATTCTGAGAGTGGCGCTGTCCTGATAGAACACTGACCGACAAGTTTGATCCGAATGGAAAATAGTACAAATGAAGTTATAAACTGTTGAAATTTTTTTTCCATGGTTATGATGTATCTATAATTTTCTCATAAAATTTTCAGATGATTATCAAACTGTATGAATTTTTAAAAATTCGAACAGTACTACTGCCATGTTAAAAGGCTTACCGGCAAACTTGAACAAAATGAAAAATTATGTAAACCATAAAAAATTTTGAAAATTTTTAATAATGGTGATAAGGAAGTTCTTAATATCCTATAAAAATTGTGATTCATTATCACACTCCAGTGAATTTATAAAATTATTACAAGGCACAGTACCATTTGTGTTCTTTTGTTTTTGATGTTTGAAATATAATATAACAAACGAAGTTCAATACATACATAGATTTTATTGACCAAACAAAAAAAATTTAATTTTTTTCAAAAAATTTATATAATGGTACTGAGTCAATTATTAATCTCTCAAAAAACATTTAGATCATAATCACACTCAAGAAAATTTATAAAATTATGACAATATAACTGTCCCAATTATGTTCATTCGGTTTTTGATTTTTTAAAGATAACAAATGAAATTAAATTATTTTGAAATTTTTATGTATGATCCTAAACTAGTGAGTATATTACCATAAACTTTTCATAATATTATCAAGCTTGTACAATTTTATAAAAATCTGACAGTGTTTCTGCCAAAATTTTGAAATGTTTAAAAAATTAGGTTTTTCAACAAATTTTCATAGGAGATGACTTTCCTAAGGGTTATTTGTAACATCCCAAAATTTGTATAAAAATTATTTTATTATCATTTGTGCATTTTATGATTTTTCTGGATTTATTGGAATTAATTGCAAATAAAGTATTTTGGCCTTTTGTGAAAACCATTTAAATTTATGCAAAGTTAAAATAAAGTTTTGCGAAAAATATTTTATTTGAGTCAGAATGTCTCAAAGTATTTTTGATAATTGTCTTGGAATTTTCCTGATTATTTTATTGCCTAAAACAAATAAAATGAATTTCCGTAATTATTTTAAATGAGAAAACTTTTAAAAAAAATCCAGTGAATAGTGTCGGGCCAGCCCGCGAACTGTGCGGCCCAAGTCAGCCCGCCAGCCCGTTTTGCCGCTGAAAACCTAACCCTAATCCGACGGCCGTTGGATTTGGATCCAACAATGATGCTTCGCGCGCCGCTAAGCGCCAGGCCGTCGGATGGATGACGCGTGGACGCTCAGGATGAAGCCGCGTCGCCTCTCTGAATCGCCGCCGGAATCCGCCGCCGCCACACAACGAACTCCGAAGTCCACACCTCGCACGCCTCCCCGTGCGCCTATTTAAGGCGTCGCCTCGGGCGCTGAAACCCACACCCCGCGCCGCACCTGTTGGCCGTTTCTCGCACGCCGAGACGCTTTCACCCGCCCGTGCGAGCTCGCCGGAGTTGCCGAAGCTCACGCCGTCCGAAATCCGAAATTTTGAACCTTGCCTACACCTCGTTGAAATATCGGATTTCGGAACTCCACGAGATTCAAAATCCCATCGAGATTATAAAAATTAAAAAAAATTAAATTGCTATAATATCTTCAAAATTTCGTCAAATCTCACCAAAATCTCAGGATTCTTGACCGGTTTTTAAACTTTTATGGCCAGATTTGACCGGATTTGGTCCAATAACCCTTAAGAAAATCATCTTCTATGAAAATTTGTAGAAAAACCGAATTTTGAGACATTTTAAAATTTTCGCAGAAACACTATCACATTTTTATAAAATTGTACAAGCTTGATAATGATCTGAAAAATTAATGGTACTATATTTAGTAGTATAGGATCATACAAATTTTTTTCAAAATAATTGTACTTCATTTGTAATCTTTAACAAATCAAAAACAAAATGAACATAATTGGAACACTAACCTTGTCAGAATTTTATAAATTTTCTTGTGTGTGATCATGATCCAAAATTTTTATGACAACTTAATAATTGCCTAAGTACCATTCTATAAAATTTTCAAAACATTTAAATTTTTTTTGTTTGCTCAATCAAATCTATGTAAGAATTGAACTTCATTTGTTATATTTCAAAAATCAAAAAGAGAAAGAAAATGAATGGTACAGTGCCTTGTAAGAATTTTATAAATTTACTGGAGTATAATCTTGATTCAAAATTTTTATGATATCTTAATCATTTCCTTAGCACCATTTTGTAAAATTCTAAACCGTTTTTATCACTAAAGAAAATCTATGTACTAATCATCAAGCTTTTATCAGGACGTAGCATTGTCAGAATTTTTGAAAAATCTTAAAGCTTAATCATCATCTAAAATTTTTATAGAAACATTAATGATATATCAAGACCATCCAAACTTTTTTTAAAAATTTCTAATGTGGTTTGAACCATTTTTTATTTTGTTCAAATTTGCTGGTAAGGCTTTTAAAAGGGCAGTAGCACTATCCAAATTTTCAAAAATTCATGATGTTTGATTATAACCTGAAAATTTTATGGAAATATTAGTGATATGTCAGAACTACGCACAAAAAATTTAAAAATTCTCTATAACCTCGTTTGTTCCATTTTTCATTCGGTTCAAATTTCTTGGTCGACGTTTTATCAGGACAGTAGCAATGTTTGAATTTTTAAAAATTCCTTAGATTCGATAATCATCTGAAATTTTTTGGAGAATATAAATGATATGTCAGAAACCTCCAAAAAAATTCAAAAGTTTTTGACATCGTTTGAGCTATTTTTCGCTCGGTGCAATTTCACCGAAATTTCGCCCGAATTTTCGTTTTTCGCGATAGAAATAAAACCAGATTTGAATTTTTGTTTTCGAATTTCATCTGAGATTTACCCAAAATTCTAAGATCTCGACAAAATTTTGGATTTCAGTCACCAGCAAGATTTCATCCAAAAACGAAATTTGAATCCTTGGGCTAGTGCCCTCTCGATTTGATTCAGTTGATCTGTTAGATCCGAACCGTAGTATCGCTTAACCGAGCACCGCTTCTTTCTTGTATGTATCTCAGAAATTTCGGCGAGATTTCGTCAGATCTCACCAAAATCTCAGGATTTTTGACCGGTTTTTAAACTTTTATGGCCGGAGTTGACCGGACTTGGTCCAATAACCTTTAAGAAAGTCATCTTCCATGAAAATTTGTAGAAAAACCGAATTTCTGAAACATTTTAAAATTTCGGTAGAAACATTATCAGATTTTTATAAAATTGTACAAGCTTGATAATGATCTAAAAAAAATTAATAGTACTATATTTAGTAGTATAGGATCATATAGAAAAAGTTTCAAAATAATTGAACTTTATTTGTTATCTTTAACAAATCAAAAACAGAATGAACATAATTGGGATAGTAACCTTGTCAGAATTTTATAAAATGTCTTGTGTGTGATCATGATCCAAAATTTTTATGAGAGCTTAATAATTGCTTAAGTACCATTATATAAAATTTAAAAAAAATCAAATTTTTTTGTTTACTCAATCAAATCTATGTAAACATTGAACTTCATTTGTTATATTTCAAAAATGAAAAAGAGAAAGAACATAAATGGTATAGTGACTTTTAAGAATTTTATAAATTAACTGGGGTGTGATATTGATTGAAAATTTTTATGAGGTATTAATCATTTCCTTAGAACCCTTCTGTAAAATTGTAAATAAATCTAAACCTTTTTTGATTACTAAAGAAAATCTATGTATTGATCATCAGGCTTTTATCATGACGTAGCATTGTCAGATTTTTTGAAAATTCTTAAAACTTAATCATCATGTAAAAATTTTATAGAAACATTAATGATATATAAGGACCGTTAAAATTATTTTAAAAAGTTGTTTAACGTGGTTTGAACCATTGTTCATTTTGTTCAAATTTGCCGGTAAGGCTTTTAAAAGGACAGTATCACTGTACGAATTTTCAAAAATTCATGATGGTTGATCATCACCTTAAAATTTTATGGGAATATTAGTGATATGTCAGAACTATGCACAAAAAAATTAAAGATTTTCTAACCTCGTTTGTTCTATTTTTCATTCGGTTCAAATTTGTTGGTCAGCGTTTTATCAGGACAGTAACAATGTTTGAATTTTTAAAAATTCCTCAGATTTGATAATCATCTAAAATTTGTTTTAGAATATAAATGATATGTCAGAAACCTTAAAAAAAAATTCAAAAGTTTTTGACATAGTTTGAGCTATTTTTCGTTCGGTTTGCCGAGATTTCGGAAATTTCGCTCGAGATTTCAGAAGTTTCGCACGAAATTTCATTTTTCCCAATAGAAATAAAACCGGATTTGTATTTTTGTTTTTGAATTTCATCTGAAATTTACCCAAAATTCCGAGATCTCAACGAGATTTCTGATTTCAATCATCAACGAGATTTCATCCGAAAACAAAATTTGAATCCTTGGGCTAACGCCCCTCTCCGATTTCATTCCAGATTCAGTCTGTTAGATCTGAACCGTATCGAGCGAACCGAGCACCTGCTTCTTTCTTGTATGTAAGTGTGTCATGAGCTTTACTACTAGGATCCATCTAAATATTTTTTAGTTTCATCTGTTGATAATGCCCTCTTAGCTGTGGCCTGTGGCTGTGTGCACTAGCCAGTAGTAATCATACTCTTGTTGCCCTGCAAAACCCTTTTTAAAGCTCTTTGAGCGGCTAATGTGGGCCCAGCCGTATCTCACTGTCCAGGATTTTGAGAGCATTTGGGCTCTTTATTTTCTTTTTTACTATACTCCAGCGTTGTTGAACTTTGTGTGGAACTGTGGATTCAGAGCAAAGGAACATGGCATTATTAAGCTTAGTATAATTATGTGCATGGCTTCCGCTTTCAACCATGTAATCTAATGTGTCCATCAGTCCATCCATCTCATGTTAACTACAGTATGCAGCATGCAGGCATGTGGTGGTAATGATGCGCTCACAGCCTCACACCCTAGAAACAAGGGGAACCAGCCATCATGTACCTGCAAGGCAAGTTAATAATAATAAGAGATTACAGCTAAATGCCTATTACATTTCTTTTTTCTTTTTATCACTCGTGTAGCATTTGTAGAATAGTGTCCATTTCAGTTGTTATTGCCATAAGCGGAACTATTTTTTTAATAAGGTTGCACACTTCACACGCATAACTTTGTAATCTTGTATAATAGTTTCACAACATCATAAATGTAACACATATATTTGAAATTTGCTAAAAGTACAATACAAATAGTTATAAAGTCTTACAAATCCCAATCCACCAAAATTGAAATCAATTCAATCAACAAATTTGATCACTGAAGAGGTGATGTCCTAATGTTCTTCAAACTTTCCGGGGGTGTTGGTGAATACCCGGCACCCACCTAGATCCGCCCGGGTTATTGCAAATGTGGCGAAAAGACTACATATGTGCTCAATAATCTAGCCAAATAGGGGCGGAGGATAGTTAGGGCCAAGCTAGGCCATGGCCTCAGCAGGTAAGAGTTTCTTGAGAGCCAAGCTACCAGAACGTGTGCTAGTGACTGTATGTTTTTTTGAGGGTGATTTTCGAAGTGTGACTTTGTCGTGGCTAGAAACCAAACAGTATAAAAAGGAGGGCCCTCGGGTCTACCCCTTGTGAGGAGAGCATGCTCTAGGTCTCTAGATGCGAGGGAGCTGGATTAGGTAGAAACATAAATGACCAAAGTGCCTTTTTCTTTTTCTTCTATTTATTCAAAATTCTCTTCTTTCTTGTCCTATATCCATTAGTATATGAGTATGGAGCTATTTATAGAGTCCCTTATGGCAAAGAGACGATATTACAATAATATCCCTACAAGTGTCTTAGGCCCAGGGTCTTGTGATGCTTTCCTTTTTCACTAGCTAGCTTTTTGGCATAGTGCCCCTGGCATGTCTCGGTTTCCGTATATGATTTTTCCGAGGATGTTGATCCTTCGATAGTACCCTCAGGGTCTTTCAAGGAAGGTGACTGAGGATCAGTCGCCCTCTTCAGCTTACTACCGAATTTCTTCTCACGTTCCTGGAGCTTTCGACATGTCTGCTGAAGCCTTATATATGCTTACCGAAGCCTTCATATCATGCAAACTAGAGGTGGGCACTCGGGCCGGGCTTTTGGGCCAGCCTGAGGCACGGCGGGCACGGCCCGGTCCAAAATCCCAGCCCGGCACAAAGTGGGCGTGCTATCTGCAGACGACGACATCAGTAAGTGCAGCGCGTCTGCGGCCCGATGACCTAGGGCGTGAGGAAGAAATCTAGCATGAAGATCACCGACTCGCAGAGCATGAGGCCATGGATGCACCCAACAGTATGGACGCCACCCCGCCGCCGACACCTGAGAGAGACGAGCAAGAGGGGAGAGAGATTGAGAGACGGTGCAAGAAGCTGCTCTCTCTCTCTCGCCCGTCTCTCTCAATCTCTCCCTCTTTCGTCCGTCTCTCTCAATCTCTCTCGCTGGTCTCCCTCACTCTCTTTCTCACCTATCGCCCCTCTCGTCCGTGTTCAGCACATCCCCCCTCTCTCTCTGTAACTATTCAAGAATAAATAAATTTTAGTTCTTTTTTCCATAATATTTGTATCCACCGCCTCAACTCCATACGTCTCCGGCTCCTTTCCTCTTGCCGCAATAGTGCAAATGGGTCAGACCTGGACTGGCACGACACGAAGCAAGAACGAAACGCAAATGGGCCATGCCTAAGCCCACCAAAAACGAGCCGGACCGACACGGTACAACACAGCGGGCCGTCGCTGCCCGGCACGATTCAGCAACGAAACACGATAAACCTATGCCGTATTGACCTGGTACGGCACGACACCCACCTCTAACGCAAACTAAAGCCTTCTTGTGCCTGTTGAAGCCTTCCTGTTGCCTACACCTGCCCTTTGTCATTGGCCAGGGGTCCTGTTTCCTCGACGAACTTTCGCGGTGGCCGACCCTGCAACAGACTTTTTCTTAATTTTTAGCTCATGGGACTTTTATATTTAACTCAAGGGTCTGATACCAATGACACCATGCATGCATCAGTATATATACATGTACTTGCACGTGCAATGGCTACACGACTACGCTCATTATTTTACATAGGACAGGTGTCGACAAGTTCGGCAAAAATTTGTGTGACAAGAAGGCTTGCCATTGCGATTGTGGGTATGTATTCTTCTGCCTCCTGCCCTCCTCAACCTGTATTCTTTACTTGAGCAGCTAATTAACGCCCAAACAATGCGTGGCTCTCGTCGTCCAAACATCAAATTTACATCCCCTAGTTCGGTAACGTCAAGCAAAGCATGCATGCATGCCTGACTCCAGTTTTTGGTTGGTTTATGTTGCCACTACTATAAAAAGGTTTATATTAGATGTCTCAACACAGACGGTTGGGAAAAACTGTCTATGATATAGAACATCACTGACGGTTCTATAGTAAAACCGTCAGTAAAACAATAACAGACGGTTCTCTTCATGAACCGTCAGTGATATCACAGACGGTTTTAATTAAAAATCATCTGTGATCATATCACAGTCAATTTTAAATACAAACCGTCTGTGATAATTTCATATCACAGACGGTTCTAACTAGAAACCGTCTGCGATATGAGCTCAGACCCCTATATAACCATACCGATAGATTGTTCGTAGCGCAGACCCATGCGTTTCGTCTCCCGCAAACCCTAGCGCCCCGGCAATCCTCCTCCCCGGCGACCTCCTCCTCGATCGGCTACCTCCGCGAGCACCTTCTCCTCCCCATCGGCTACCTCCTCCTCCGTGAGCACCTTCCACATCAGCTACTTCCTCCTTGTCCCCGTCGGTGAGTTGTGTATGAACCCCTATATACTTGAATAGAGGGAGTAATACCTTGCGTGCATGATACTTACAGTACTACAGAACAGCCAATCCTTGCCGGCATATCACTGCCGGTTAGGACCGAGCCGGCAGTGATAACGTATCTCTGCCGGTTTGAAAGTTAAGTTGGGGGGAGAACTTATCACTGCCGGTTCATGCAACCAACCGGCAGTAAAAAGCAAGATATCACTGCCGGTTTGAGACAACAACCGGCAGAGATATATCTCTGCCGGGTCGTTCTTAAACCGCGGTGATACTTGCATTTTCACCGCCGGGTTAAAGCGAGAACGGCGGTGATATTATCTTCCGCGCAATATGTTTTTCGCGCGCATTCAAAGCTTATCACTTGCGGTTCTGCGCAGAACCGCAATGATAAGTCTTTATATAATTGAGACCCACGCCTCCCGGCCGTCGAGCAAAGACAGAGAGGCGCTCTGTCTTTGCTCGATTTGTAGATTGCAACGATCTGCTGTAGAAAAATTTGTTAAAATTTGTATTGTACTTCTTTTCGAGGTTAGTAATTTGATCTCTATTTTTGTAAATAATAAAAATTGCCACGTGGATTTTTACATAATGAAAAAGGTGTATTTTCAAATGTTGAAATAATAAAAACTTGTTAGATGGATATTTACCTAATAAAAAATGTTGATAGATTTTAATGTACTCAAAGTATATCCTAAGTACTTACAATTTTTCCAAATTTGTAAATAATAAGGAATTGCAAGATGGATATTGCGCAATGAAAAAAGATTGATATATTTTGATATAGTCTAAATATATCCTAACTATTTACAATTATTTTCATTTTTACAATACTAAAAATTGCTATATGGATATTTACATAACGGAAAAAGGTTGATGTATTTTAATATAGTCAAAATTGCTACATATGTTTTTAAATCTAATCGTTTACAATTATTTGTTATTTGCAATTATATGCGTATGTAATGTTTGATTTAATTAATTGTAGATGGACCGAAGGTGGATGTATGACACGGACCGTTGTGGGGCAGAGTTTTTTAATGGTGTGAGTTATTTTCTAAATGTGGCTGCGGCGCTAAGTCGAAGAATCGACGGACTACATGTCTTGCCATCGTTATTGCAAAAATCAAGTGTTTTCTACCATAGAGTCGATACATGCACACTTGCTTCGAAGAGGTTTCAAGGCTGGCTATACCTGTTGGACCAAGCACGGCGAAGATGAGATTGTACATGAAGGGCAACACATTATTGAAGATGACGGAGACAACGGTATGACGGCGATTGAAGATACGTTTGTCGGCGACCACGACGACGATCTGGATCAAATGTTGCGTGATGGGAGGAGACTTCACGAGTGAAAGAGAGTTTCAAAAGTTCCAACATATGGTACAGGACTCCACGACACCATTGTACCCGGTGCAGGAGGAGCACAAAAATTGCGCACCGTGCTTACACTCTGCAGTTGAAGGCAAGCAATGGTTGGTCCGATAAGAGCTTCACCGAGCTCTTATGTCTCTTGGGGATTTGCTTCGAGGGTAACGTGTTGCCTACAAGTGCGTCGCCAAGCGGGTTATGCGCGTTGGGATTGGAAGTACAAAGGATACACGCATGTCCAAGCGATTGCATGTTGTATCGCAATGAGTTTGCGGACTTGGATGGTGTCTTTGTTTGCAAAGCAAAGCGGTATAAGAACAACGATGATGACATCGATAATGAAGATGTCGGGGTGAAGCGTAAGAAGATGAGATCTCCCGTAAGGTGGTGTGGTATTTTCCTATAATTCCCCGTCTGAATCGATTGTTTGCGAACAAAAGGCATGCCCAATTGCTACGATGGCACGCGAAGAGCGTAAGAACGATGGAATGCTCAGACACCCTGCTGACTCTGTGCAATGGAGGAACATCGACAGAAAATATAAGAAGCACTTTGCATATGATGTAAGGAATATAAGGTTGGGTTGAGTACGGATGGGATGAATCCTTTCGGTAACATGGCGATCGTCATAGCACTTGGCGGTAACTCTATGTATCTACAACCTTCCTCCTTGGCTTTGTATGAAGCGGAAGTACATTATGATGCCACTCTCGATCCAAGGGCCGAGCAACCCGGCAACGATATCGATGTGTACCTCAAACCATTGGTTGAAGATCTTCTAATCTTGTGGAGCGATGGAGTATAGGTATGGGATGAGTATAAAAGAGAACTTTATCCTACGCGCATTATTGTTCGTAACCATCAATGATTACCCTGCCCTTGGTAAACTGTCGGGCGAGACGACAAAAGGCTTCAATGGATCGTCAATGCTTAGATGGTACAGCTAGTCGGTGGTGAAGAAGCGTCGAAAAATGTCTTACATGCGGCATCGTAGGTTCCTCGCAAGGATCACCCATACCGCAATAATAAGAAAGCTTTTGATGGGACAAAGGAGACCGCTTTAGCTCAGAAGAATCACTTGGGAGAGAGATATTTGCGGTGTAAGGGATCTTAAAATTATCCACGGAAAGGGAGCAGCGGTACATCTATCCCGAGTTCCGTGATAAGGCTCATTTGTGGAAAAAGAGATCGATATTGTGGGTCCTACCTTACTGGCAGCACTTAGAAGTGCGACACGCAATCGACGTCATGCACATAGAGAAGAACGTGTGTGACAGTTTGCTTGGTATCTTACTGGATATACCTGGCAAAACAAAAGATACTCTCCAAGCACGGATGGACCTTGAAGATATGAAACTCAGGAAGGAGCTGCATCACAGAGACATGGATACGGGGAAAAAGTACCTTCCCGCAGCCTGCTACACTCTAAGCAAGAAAGAAAAAATTAGCCTGTGCGAATGCTTGCACGGAGTGAAAGTTCCGTCCCAATGAAAGACTTAAAATTAATTGGTATGAAGTCTCACGATTGCCACGTGATGATGACGTAGATGCTTCCAATTGCGATTAGGGTGTTACGCAAGAGAAAGTCCGAGACCCAATTGTGAAGTTGTGTTCATTCTTCAACGCGATTTCACGAAGGCCATCGATCCATTGAAACTAGATAAGCTACGAGGAAGGCGTGGTCCACACTCTCTGCGGGCTCGAGATGTGTTTCCCTCCATCTTTTTGATATTATGGTCCATCTCATTGTTCACATCGTGAAAGAGATACTGATTCTCGGTCCGTGTTTCTACATCGGATGTATCCTTTTGAGAGGTTCATGGGGTCATAAAGAAATATGTTAAGTAACGACATCGTAGGAAGGTTGCATTGCGAGATGGTTGGGGAACCGAGGAGGTCATTGAGTTCTGCGTTGATTACATGGATCTCAAACCGATTGGTGTGCCTACATCACGACATGAGGGTAGGCTACGAGGAAAAGGGACATCTGGCAGAAATCACTCCGTACAAACAATCTAGCTTCATTCACACAAGCACATTTCGCGAGCCTGGGACAATCGGTTGTGGTGGCCCGTATGTTAACATGCACAAGAGCATGCTATCTAGAACAAACCCAACGAAGTCGAGGGTTGGATCGCGAGAGCATAGACATAACCGGCGATTGGTTGCGTAGGCACATGATGCATACGGAGACAGAGTGCGCTCGATTGAAAGTGTTGGCTCGGGGACCGTCCACTACAATTCGGACATTCCAAGGATACGATATAAATGGTTTTACTTTTTATACAAGAGCACAAGATAAAAGAGCACCAACCAAAGCAGCGGTATCCGTCTGGATGCCTCACGACGACAACGGAGATAGGAAAACCTACTACGGATTCATAGAAGAGATTTGGGAGCTTGATTACGGACCTTTGAAGGTCCCCTCTTTCGGTGTCAATGGGTAAGACTTCCAAGGGCATGAACATCGACAAATCAGTATCACTACCGTGGACCTAAAACTGGTCGGATCTGAGAGAAGAACCATTCGTACTTGCTAATTGTGTTACACAAATCTTTTTTGTAACCGATCCAGCTAACAAGTAGCGCCACGTGGTTATTCAAGGAAAAAGAAGGATTGTCGGGGTTGAGAATGTTGTCGACGAGGAAGAGTACAACCAATTCGATGAGCTTCCTCCTTCGGAGAGGGCGTTGACCTCGGTCTCATGGAAGAGAGTGAGGACGAAGTTACATACATACGCCGCGATCATGACGAAGGTCGAATCGTAGCTTAGTTGTCCTAATTAAATACATTTTATTTTCTCATATGTAACAATTAATGTATTCTTTTGTCATATGTATCAATTTGTGTGAATTCAACTTCATCTGTGTTTTTTTGTATTTGTGTGAATTTTTGAAGCGATGGTTGGTCTCTGCATTTGTTTGAATTTAAATCAAATATTACATGTCTGAAGTATTCTTCCAAAATTTCCAAAAATTTGGATAAAAATTGATAGGATTTCAAAGCAGTGAGCAATTTGAATTTTTATTTTGAAATATTAAAACTATGAAAATAGTGAGCAATCTGGATTTTTATAATTTTACAACTTTGTCAAAACTTAGGGACATATTTAAATCAAATATTACATGTCTGAAGTATTCCTCCAAAAATTTGCGAGAAAATTTGGATAAAAATTGATAGGATTTAAAACTCCCAAAGCAATCATCCTTTGAAAACTTTGACATAATTGATGGAGCTTATCACTGCGGTTGTCTCGTTAAGCGGTGAAGTGCTTTATCTTCGCCGGTTTGTAGTATTAACCCGACGGTGATAATCAAGTATTCTTGCCGGTTTTGTTTTGAACCGGCAGTGATAATCTTTCACTACCGGGTGTAGATACAACCGGCAGTGATAATGTATTATTACTGTCGGGTTGAGATTGAACCGGCAGTGATAAAAACTTTCACTGCCGGGTTGAGCTTGAACCGGCAGTGATAAATACTTTCACTACCGGGTTGAGCTTGAACCGGCAGTGATAATTCAACTATCACTGCCGGTTCTCTTTATTATCCGGCAGTGATAGTGTATCACTGCCGGTTTTTGTGGTGACCCGGCAGTGATACTCTAACCCTATAAATTGAACGCCGCACCACTCGGCCCCTCATTTCCACTTCAACTTTGACGCGCCCGCCGTCTCCTCGCATCGCCCCGCCGTCGCCCCGCATCGCCCCGGCCGTCGTCTCGACCTCACCGCCCGGACCTCACCGCCCCGCCGTCGCTTCAAATCGGAGGTGACTTTCTTTTCATTTTTTTCGCTTCAAATCGGAGGTGACTAGATCCGAATGCCATGGCCGTCGGCGTCTGGCGTCCTCCGCCCGCCGTTGAGGTGCGTCGATGGCAAGGAATGGGCACAACGGCTTCATCGCGGTGAGACGTCGGCGAATCGCTTCATCGGGCATCCAATGCGAGTGTCATGGTGTTTGGACTCTGGAATCGAGGACGCGTGCGTGGCTTTAATTAGGTTAAGATTGGAGTTTGGTGTGCGGAATCACATGCGATTAGTTTTTCATTAGCCTTGATTTGGAGTTTGGCGACGGAGCTCATGTAAGTAGCCTAAGGTCACGAGGCTTAAAGTCAGTTTTAACTTATGAAAACCAGTAAACTCTTCTAAGCAGATAAGTTTTAAGCAACTTTTGATATAAATAGGAAAATTTGGTGAGGGTGGTTCTTTGGGTAGGTCGATGTGTGTATGTGCATGTGATTTAGGTAGATCAATCAACATGGGGTAACAAATTGTTTAATCCAATCCCACCAGATTCATATGTAGGACTTCCAATTACACCGAGAATTCCGCTCATCACGCTTTCGGCTTGTCAACTAACTGTCTTTGTCCACTTCTAAAAAGTAACTTTGCCTATGCTGCAGACTCGGTTAGGCTTCAAGTCATCCTTTTATTCTAGCATTAGCATTAATTTGGTTTATAGAAAAAATAGCATCACCATTAGTCTAGTATGGGGTGTAGTTCACAGCGTGATCAAAGTTCCCTCAAGCCTCAACCCCAAACTCGCGTTCAACGAAACTGTCTATCCTTTTATGCACAATTATTTGTCCATATATTTTTATGCACAATTATTTGTCCATATATTTCTATGCACAATTTAACCATTTTATGCACAATTATTTGAATTTGAATTAACAGAACCATAACACCAACGAAATGCACGTACTCGTGAGGCCATACATAATTATAAACATGTAGTGTATTCGAATGACATTCATGTGAAGACTTTATTCTTTAGACATTGTGGAGAAGTCACGGACTTTATTCTTTGTATTGCATTTTTAATAAATTTCATTGTATAATTTTTCCCTTTCATGTGAGAAGCTTGCTAAATGTATGTATATGTGTATGGTTACGGATGTATATGTGTATGGTTACTGGATGTGTATGTAACGTGCATATGTTTATTCTTTGTATGTTTGATTTGTCTTAGTGAGACATAATGTGCATATCGCTTATTCGAGAAAATATGTGCTAACACATCGACAAAGTATATATGTATGTGTACATCTCCTGCAGATGTGTATATATGTTGTGTACGTGTATGCTTATATTTGTGGTCATGGTCAAAATATTCTAGAGAATGCTGATTCAAAAAAGATGTATATGTGAATGTATCCTACATTATTAAAGAAAAATGAAAGAGGCAACACTTCAAGTGACCATTCTCAATTTCAAGTAGTTCTCTACAATATTAATGTAAAGATGTATATGTGTATGTATCACAGGATATGTAAACATCCTTTCACGGATTAACTTTAATGTCAATCCTCGTTTGTATGTGTCTTTCAAAAATGACCTTGTTAATTGGAAATTTTCAACAAACTTGCTAGGAATGGCCTCCGACGAAGGACAAGTGCCGGAGGGAGTTGGGCCCTCAAATATGGACGAAGGAGGAAGGGGTAGCCCGAATAATAGCCCAACGTCCTATCTGAACCTGCAGGATCCAGCCATGGACCAACCTGACGATACTCACGTAAGCGAGGTAAAGTTTTAGTACACTGTGGTTCCCAAAACATGGTAGGCCCAGACGACTAATAATGTAGAAGATCAATTTGTAGGCTCAGACGTCTGATCAACGAAGTCGGTAGCGCAAGTCGTGGTCGAACAAGATGCCTAAGGGAATTTTAACATAGTGGAGCTCTCGGCAGTCGGGGAACCTGCTATGCCAGAGTCATCATTGGGGCCGTACAGGACAGCCTGCGGGGTTATTGCTAGGGATGATGTGCCCATCAGCTATAGATCATGGATTGGCCGCGGAGGTGACCCATGGGTGGTACCCAATGACCTGAAGAACTCATTATGGGACAAGCTGAAACAAGTTTTCCAGTTCCCCCAAGGGACCGAGCTGGTTGCAAAGAAACGAGCACTCTGCATCATGTGCACTGCGTGGAAGAATTGGAAGACAACACTAAACAAGAATTATGTGAAAAGAATGAAACGCGAATTTTGACACGTACCCAAAGTTAAGGGAGTTACGGGATGAATTTGTGGCGTACAAGAGGTCGAAGAAGCTCACATAGTAAGTCAAAGGAACAAAGCAAGCGCGGATAAGAATATTCACCCTCACAAACTAGGAGCTGGAGAGTGCGTGAAGAAAATACCGCATGGGATCGGTCAGAAGAAGAAATAACCCGCAAGGGTATAATTCTACAACGGCGCCTTAAGCAAGCGATCGAAGCCTTTGGTTGCTTGGGAGGGTGCTTCTATCTCCGATGATGGCGGCTTAAGCTTCGAAGCGATAGAAGCGAGGAAGTCTTCGCGAGAATCACAGATGCTCACACGCAGTCTTCCCAAGGATCTTCGCGCCACGAAGGGAGAATGACGAGCTAACCATAGCCACAGGTAACAAGGAGCATCCAGTCGCACGAGAGGGTTGGTTTGGTCACGTGGAAAGAAGCCTTCCCGAGACGCATGGATGTACAAGCGTTCAAAGAGATTAAGAAGATCGATTGGAGCGTCGGATAAAGATCTTTGTCGCGAGAGCGCTAGAGGAACAAAGATCGGAACTAGATAAGGTGTGGAGCAAGCCGCATGAAAGCTCTCACTCACGACCGCCACCGGTGAAAGCCACGAGCTCATCGGTCCGGTGCTCGTAAGAAGCATTGCGCGTCCACGAGGATTCCCGAAGAGCATGGATCTGCGTTTTCTGTGGATGACATCAAAGAACCGACACCGTGCAAGCTACATTTGGCGCACATGGCATTACCATAAAGGTGGTGAGGCGGGGCTTGGCCATGCCATGAGTCACGGACTTTGCTTGTCGCCCGATACCGCGAGGATTCGCCAGGTCAAAGTGGGCGGTGTCATCCGCCAATACCGAAAAATGGAGGTAGAGATCCTGGCGAGGATGGGAACAAAAGCTAGGAGAAAGCGTGAATGGCTTCCTCGCGTGGCGCAAGAGCTTGATTAAGTTTGGCTCGGACGATGAGGCGGCAGCGATGATGATCGGCCGCACTCTCCACACGAGACCCCGCCCTTCTCGCCGCCAACCGGAAAAGTCCAACTCCTCCGTCGGCACCAACGGAAAAAGCCCGACTCCTCCGCCAAAAAGCGTAAAGAATCGAACAACGGGAACATCTCGGCGATCGGCACCGTCCTCGAAGAAATCTCAACCATCTGTGAACCCGGACAACCACAAAAGAAACTATCGGTGACATGGTGAGGAAGAGCGGAAAAAGCATGTAGCGCTGCGTAGCATCTCACTTTAAAAGGTGCCATCAAGTAAGAAGACTAAAGTTGATCTTGTGGCATAAAAGTTTTTCTTGAGTATGGCAAAAGTGCAAAAGGCGGGCGAGCTTGAACCTTGCAAAATATCGGACTACGAGCGCATATCCGAAAGCAATACTTGCGGCGGCTAGTGCCGACACGTTAAGCGGGATGCTCAAGCGGATGATGTTCAACTAGATGCTCTGGCGCAAGGTCTCGGTGGAAGTTCGTTATGGGAAAACATTGGTTGAACCGGCTCATTTCGACAACCTTACAACTCAAGCTGCGGCTCGTCCATTAGTGGTACATGCGGCGATCCAACGATGGTATGGGGCGTTCCCGATCGGATACGAGCAAGATTTTCACAATGGGGATAACATCTGCTGGGTTCTTTTCACGGAGTGTATATGTTGTACCAAACAAGATGCCCGGGCGTGAACATACTTAGACTATGGACTTTGTAAGTCCGTCAGTATATCGTTGAGCATTTACATCTTTGTTTAATTGCATCTCTAACTTCTTTCTTATGTAGAATGGAGGTACAGACATGTAGAAGAAATAACAATGACAATCTAGCATTCCTAGATCCGGGGCTCGTCAACGAGAAACTTGTGAGCGATAATCCACGATTCGTTGAAGACTATTTATTTAATACTTTTTGAAGCGCAATACAAAACCTCCGTACTTTTACCCTATAACTTCAAATACGTATCTCGACTTCTAATATCGTTTTACTATTTTTGCGTAACACGTCACGATGTGGGAGTAATTGACTACGTTGACATATATGTGCGAGTTTCACTGGGTCCTCCTCGTCATCGATTAGATGCTAGCGAGATTTTGTCTTGGACTCGGAGAAAACAAACTAATCTGTACCAAGACCTTTGGGACATCTTTGAGCAGTAAACTCGATCGTTGCGTTATTACTCTAGCAAAATTCCATTCTATTGCATTTAAGTTTAATTACTATTCAAAATCATTCACAGGGCTTTACTTGCGATCTTGCAAGAAAAGTGTTAATATCGTCCATACGGAAAAATTTTGAAATAATAAATGACTTTCCATGCATGAAGCGGGAACCGGAAACAATTTATGTGCATTCTATGTATGTACAAATATGCATTCAATTGTCACGGAGAGTGTCGGCTATAACGAAGCCATGATGCGTAATTACACTTTGATGCCCTTTTTATTTAACAAATATCATCATTAAGTAACTTCCTTTTTGTTCAAAAACAGCGCTCCAAGCGAGAACCAATAAGTTATTCTTGTGAAATTATAGCAATTCAAGAACAGATCACGGATTCATTCATGATGAGATCATCAATCCAAGCGGCGAGTTCCACGAGTAGCCTCATCGCCCTCATTCCTACGGCCTAGACGCGTGACATGTCTACTGCCGACTCTTTGTAAAATCAAAGCGAAGCGGATGACATGTAGTCGAGCTACATTTGTAAATAAATCATTGTAAAAACAAATTATGTGATGCGTAATTTAATATATTTGAATTATGATTTTAACGATGCTTAGTCGATACATGCATATATTTGAATTATGATTTGAGCGATGCTTTATATACTACATATGGACACTTTGTAAACAATTATATAAATATATATATATATTGTATATAAAAATATGCAAGCTTGTACAAAAAATATGCAAGCTTGGAAGGTTCTTGGTGATATGATGTCTATCTATCGTCGGATTATGGTACAACCGGTAGTGCTAGTACAATATCACTGCCGATTTTATATATAACGGCGGTGATAATATCATCCTTGCGGTTGTAGATAGAACCGGCGGTGATAATCCTATCCTTGCCGGATTTTGGTTTGATCCGCGGTGATAGTCGATATCACTGCGGTTGTAGGTAGAACCGGCGGTGATAAGATTATCACTTGCCGGTTCTGAGCCGGCGGTGATAATCCTCGAGTATCACTGCCGACCAATCACTGCCGGCGCCAATGACCGGCAGTGATGGGGTTTTGGAACCGGCAGTGATGTGCTGTTCTGTAGTAGTGTTAGTTAATTCTGTGGCAAAATATGGGCAAAAATAGCCAAAAGGAGGTCTCTCCTATCTTAATCATGCCATGTATCTACATGCAATGTTTGCAGCTCTTTGCTTCTTGATCTTGACTCCTAAGGCGGCAGTGATTATGAGGAAGATCACAATGATGCTGAATTAAGATTAAAGAACAATATATTGCACTACGTAGTGCAGACGTGCATTAGCATTGTCCACTAAGCTAGGCTTTTCTAAACAATGTGGCACCTACACAGTGCTGTTTAGAAGAATGATAGTTTGTATGAAGCATATTTGTAATTTATAAATGATTTATATGTTGTCATTCAGCCTAAAATTAGCATTAAGATTTTCGTAGCCCAAGCTAAAGAACATGAAAATCTGCTTCTCCGAACTGAAATCTGTCCAATTTGACATCAGTTAGAATATAATAGATGGCATAACTAATGACCGTACTTTTGAAGTATAAAGGAAGTTAGGGACAAATGAAGTTATAAACCGTTTGGAGTTTTCTATAAGTGAGAATGCATAACATTTTTAGTAGTACCTATGTAGTTGCACAACTTTATAAGATGAAATTTTTAGTACTACCTATGTGTACAAATCTGAACAGTAAAGCCATGTCCATACTCCTTTTCAGTTCAAAAGCAGAAAACCATTTGTATGCAACTTTGCATCGTCCTTATTTAAGAAAGAAAAAAAGGGAGATGTGCTTCTATGCATCTCTTTTTAAAAGTTGTATAAGTATTAAAGCATGATGGGTATATAGTGATTACCTACATCTACAGTTAAAAACGTCCTTGTTGATTGTTTGATTCGTTATCCTTCATTTTATTGCTATACATGTTATTTTAGATATGTGTCCACATTGTGGTCTGAACTTCCTTTTTAGAGTGTTGTATTCATAGTGATATTCTTCCATGTCTTTTGTTGGTGAGTAAAGTACATGTGAGCTCAAACTTTTGGTTATTACCGGTCTTGATAGTATATGTTGCATTGATTTCATTGAAGCTGAACACCTAATTCATTATAAGATATTGTTAAAAGGCTGCCTTTTCCATGTGGTAAAAGTAGATCGAGGATATGGAAAAGCTGTTATAAGCTAAACAAAAACTTGAGGTGCAGATCGAACAGCTGAAGTTGAAATCTGAGATAACAGAAAAGATTTATGAGATGAAATAAGAACTGAAAGACATAGATGATCGCTTGCAAGATATCGAATCCCTTAATACGGCACTCATCAGTAAGGATCACAGAGCGAATGTAGAGCTGAAAGAAGTTAAAACTAAGCTTATAGAGGTAATATAAAGGTTTCTAGTACTGAATTAAATGTGATTACTAATAATATACTAACACACCCTTTTCACAACAATATGATCGCTTTTAATTTGTAGGAATTAAGAGATATGACTAAAGATCAATTGGTTATTGGTGTCAAATAAATCGGCACTATACTGGAGTTGTGAAACTTCATAGAGAACCAAGAAGCCTCTATTGCGGAAACTATGGCACATATGATGGAAGATATGAAAAACCCTAAGGTTTTCTTGCCTTGAACTATGAAATAATGTGGTTTCTCAATGTACACTTGTTGATATTTGTGGTATATATCATATTTTGTTAATGTATTGTCATTTGAACTACGAAATATTTTATTATCATATTTGTGGTAAGGTCTTCTTGTCTTGACTATGAAATAATATTTTTTTTCTCTACCTCTCTTAGCAGAACTTCCATGATTAGTATATGTTGTTCGAAATTTTCTTCTCTTTAGATATTTCTGCAACGACATTTATAAGATACAACTAGTTATAGATTTTGCAATTGAATATCAAAATATCCTAGATGCATTGAGGCAACAGCTTGTTTGATGAGGAGGGTCTTAAAATATGAACATTTGTAGCACTTTTATCACCTTTCTTATTCTAATGTTGATGGATTCCAACGCAAAATCCAATTCCATGAACAGTTCATCCTGAAAGTTCGTTCTCTGATTTATTTTTTATTTCATCCTCATCAGACAAGCTGTTGCCTCTATGCATATAGGATGTTTTGATATTCAATTGCAAAATCTATAACTGGTTGTGTCTTATAAATATCATTGTATAAATATCTAAGGAGAATAAAATTTGAACAACAGATACTAATCATGAAAGTTCTGCCAAAAGAGTTAGGGAAAAAACATATCACAGACGGTTCTATTTAAAAACTGTCTATGATAATCTCATATCACAGACGGTTCTAATTAAAAACAATTTGTGATTACTTGTTATTAGAGACGGTTCTATCATATAACCATCTAAGATATTCCTTCATCACAGACAATTCGTAGATAGAACCGTCTTTGATATTAGTTTTTACTGATAGTTCGAAAACCGTATGTGATGTGCCTTCTTATTACTGACACAGGTTTACAGACGGTTCATAAAACCGTCAGTGATGAGTTTTCCGAACCGTCTATGATGAGTTTTTATGTAGTAGCATGCTTTCTTTGGTCTCTTACTATTGGATTTTGTGCACAAGCTGTCTCATGCAAGTCGTTGCTCCCATGGATCTATGTGTTCTTTATTTCCTCCTCCACGTCTGCACTAATTCTAGTTGGCATACTAATTAATGCCAAGGGTATTAGTACTAATTAGGACCCACTGGGAGTGCCTATCGGGACCCGGATTTGCAAATCCGAAACCCTCTGTGTATACTGCACTAGTCCAGGATCTCGCTAGTACACACAGTGGAAACATAGATGAAATACCATTCCATACAACGAATTAACTAAGAAGAAGCAAATTATTATTATATAAAGCAAACGACCTTATGGTCAATGTTTACACCATTATGCCTTAAGGGCTTAAGAAACAAATAATTATTGCAGTGGAAAAGATAACTTGAGCCATTCGACATGCCACAGGCAATCGTCTGGGGAACGCCTTCCTAATCCACGTAGTCTTCATAGAATTCCTCCTCATGATACTCATTATCTCCTTCAGCAACTGATCAACAAGGGCATAAAGCCGTGAGTACAAAGGTATTGACAAGTTGTAGGAATTGATGCAATATATTCATGCACGGCTTGACAAGAATGGCTATATGGTTCATTTGCAGAAAGCAATAACTTGTATTGAAATACAATAAATAGATTGAAAGCATATTTATGAAAAGATAAATAAATAATTGATAGATCAATGATAGACAACAAAACAACAGTGAACTCCCCGTTCACATCCCAACAATTCCACATTCCACATTTTATGAAACACTCTATACCCGTGTGAAATTCCCGGGCTTGTCCATGACCGCGGACGCGGCTATTCGAATAGTTTTACACTCTGCAGAGGTTGTACAACTTTACCCACAAGACATGAACATCTCTTTGTGCAAACGTTACTAACACACTTCCTTTGGTGTGTCGCAGAGATATCATGACAAAGCCTTTACAATGCCTTTATCTAAACTCGATCTTGCCCGCTAAGGTTTCGCCCATTAGGGCCCCTCTTGCGCCTTGCGAATCTACCCGTCCATCCGGAACCCACACCACCAACTGGCAGTACTCAAGGCTAGACATTGCAAATTAATCAGCTAAGTCTGTCCCATTCGGACATGTGGTAGTGCGGTTAGGCCCAGTTCAATGGCGCACAAGATTAAGTCCTTAAATTGTCTCAGGCAAGACATCCACATCCCAATGTGCTAGAAAGCACCCCCTTTACTGCACGATCACTTGCCCGAGGGAAAACAATTCGTTCAACCAAGACCAATAGCAAACCCCGCCATGGTACAACAAATTTTACAACAGTGGCTAACGGCCACGATTCAATACCTTATTAAGTCAAGATTAACATTATTCAATATGTGATATGAATCCCAACGTATATCTAAGCATGTCTAAGCATAGTTACGTTAACCCGATGTTGATATAATGATTATGTCCAACTAGTAATGTCCCAACCTAGGTTTATCAATGGATACATGGCATACAATTAATCAAGGTGGCATAATGTCAACTAGGTATACATCTACTCCCATTAAATAAGCATTGATACACAAAATAGCATGCAATTGTATAAAAGTAAATTACTTTTGCAAACATAGGTTCAACATGATCAAAGGATTACGACTTGCCTTGCTGATCTAGTGCTGAATCTTGGTCTTCAAAGTCTTCGTTCGCTCCCTCGGAATTAGCGTCTACCGGAAAAGAAAGCAACGAAACCAAATAAATTCAAAACAGAGACTCAAACAAGCTCAAAACTGAAAATAAATGGCTCTGGAAGATAGATCTTGATTTTAGAAAAATTTAGAAACTTGGATCTTCAATCGGAGTTCGTATGAGCGAGAACGGGCCTCCGAAAGATTAAATTCGGAGGAAATCTGAAAATCGAATTTACGGATTTATTTTTATCTGGAAAAGGATTTATTGCGCAATCGCGGCGTCATCGGGTTCACGGTGGATGGGTCCTGGCGCTTCCAGTTCACCGTGCACCGGTGCACGGTGACGTCGGCGCTTGTGTCGGCGAAAAAGGGTGAGTGGCGGTAGCGTGGCGGGTGACTCGTGGCGACGCGGATTGCCGCGTGTCGCTCATCTGGCGGGAGGGCTAGATCGGACGGCCGAGAAGCGCTGCTGCGGGCGGAGGCGACGCGGCGCGATCTGGGACGCAGGAGCGGAATAGGACGGTCGGGGTCCACGGTGAGGAACGACGGCGAGGCGGGCGGCGCGGGGCTTACCGGAGGCGAGGAAGGCAGACCGGCAAACGGCGAAAGATGGCCGGATCGGGCGCGGGGCAAGACGGACCGGGGAGAGGGTGACGTGGGCAAGGTGAAGGGACCAACGGCGGTAGCTAGAATGCACCGACAGCGAAGGAAGTGGCGGCGGAAGGTCTCGGCTCGACGGCGATCTTCGGCGAGGTCGCGCGAAGCAACGACGGTGTCTCCGGCGGCGATAGTGAGGGCAAACGAAGTGGCGCGTGAAGGGGATTCTCGGGCAACGCGCGACGGCTTAAATGGAGGCCTCGACGACCGTGTCCAACACGGACTCCAAGACGTGCAGCGCGAGGACTCGGCGGCAGCGGCGGCTAGGGTTCGCGGCGGCAGGAGGTTTGGCCAGTGGGCCGTCTTGGCGAGCGAGCGGCGGCGGGCGAGCAGCGAGAGGAGCGGAGCTGGGGAAATGGGCCGGAGCAGATTCGGCCCGAGGGGCTTTTTGAAATTAATTTTTTTTTCCGATTTAAGAAAAAATCAAGAAATTCGAATAAATGCAAATAAATTCAGAAAAAATCCCCAAAAATACAAAAAAATTCCTTGGAGCACAATGAACCCAGCTAAAACTGAAAATCTTGAGTTTGATGAATAGTTTAGTCAAATTAACTCCTTTCATTAATGGAAATTTCAAATTAAGCTAGAATTAATTCAAGAAAAATACAAATGGTTTATTTTTGAATTCAAACATTCCAAAACTCAAATTTTTGGGATGTTACAAACCTCCCCCCTTAAATGGAATCTCGACCCCGAGATTCAGGCTAGCTAGGGAATAGGTGGGGAAACTCGGACTTCAAATCTTCTTCTCGTTCCCAAGTTGCTTCCTCTTCTGAATGATTGCTCCACTGGACCTTGCAAAAATGGATGATCTTGCTTCTCGTGATACGCTCTGCTATATCCAAAATTTTCACTGGTTGCTCCTTGTAGGTAAGATCCTCCTGCAAATCCATGGCTTCCAATGGCATCTGTTCCTCTGGCACACGCAGGCATTTCTTCAAGCTGCGATACATGGAACACATCATGGATTAGGCAAAAAGATGAGGCAATTCTAACTTGTAGGCGACCTCGCCTCTTCGTTCCAAGATTTTGAACGGTCCCACATATCTAGGGGCAAGCTTTCCTTTTACTTGAAATCTCTTAACTCCTTTGAGAGGGTGACTCTGATATAAACATAATCATTGGGCTCGAAACTCAAATCTGCGGCGATTATCCGCATAACTCTTACATGCTGCTTTGAGCGGTCTTTAAACGGTCTCGAATTAGCTGAACTTGCTCTTCGGCTTCTTGCAGTATGGCAGGACCAAACAATTGTCTTTCTCCCGACTCCTTCCAGTTGAGAGGGGTTCTACACTTTCTTCCATATAAGGCTTCAAAAGGCGACATCTGCAAACTGGTTTGATAACTATTGTTGTACGAAAACTCGGCATAGGGCAAACACTTATCCCACTTAGCACCATAAGTTAAGGCACAAGCTCTTAACATATCCTCAAGAATCTGATTCACACGCTCAGTCTGTCCATCGGTTTGAGGGTGATAGGCAGTACTGAATCTGAGATGAGTTCCTATGGCTTCATGCAGACTCTGTCAAAAGCGAGGTAAAGCGGCTTCCTCTATCGGACACTATCTTCTTAGGCACTCCGTGAAGTAGCGATCCTTGACATATATAACTCGCTAATTTATCTCCTGCATAGGTAGTCTTAAGCTGGAATGAAGTGGGCTACTTTAGTCAATCGATCCACTATTACCCGGATCGAGTCATAACACCTTGGGTCTTAGGAAATCCGGTAATGAAATCCATACCAATTTCTTCCCACTTCTACTCGGGAATCTTCAATGGCTGTAGCAATCCTGCTGGCCTCTGATGCTCTGCCTTGACCTTCTGGTAGACATCACAAAGTGCAACATACTCTGCAATCTCACGCTTCATACTAGGCCACCAATACCTTTCCTTAAGGTCTTGATACATCTTGGTACTTCCAGGATGAATGGAGTATAAAGTCTCATGCGCTTCTTTGAGTATCAACTCCTTAAGCTCTTTCTGATCTGGTATGCAAATACACTTCTCATACCAAATAGTACCTTGTTCATCTTCGGTGAAACCTGGGGCTTTTCCTTTCTTCATATTGCTCTTAATCTCCTTGGCATCAGCATCATCTACCTGTGCTTCTCGAATCTGATCTTCCAACGTAGGGCGTACTTCCAAAGTGGCTAAATATCCTTCCTGAACCAATTCCAAACTAAGCTTCTGAAATTCCTTATAAAGGGCTGGCTGACTTTCCTTAATCATCAGAGTATTGCAGTAGCTTTTTCTATTCAAAGCATCGGCTACGACATTGGCCTTGCCTGGATGATAATGAATCCCAATGTCATAGTCCTTGATCAATTCCAATCATCTTCTTTGTCTCATGTTGAGGTCAGCTTGGGTAAAGATATACTTCAGACTCTTGTGATCAGTATAAACCTCACAACGATTACCAATGAGGTAATGACGCCAAATCTTCAAGGCATGCACTACGGCTGCCAATTCCAAATCATGGGTAGGATAGTTAACTTCATGTGGCCTTAGCTGTCGCGAAGCATACGCTACAACCTTCTTATCTTGCATTAGCATACAACCGAGTCCTTGTCGGGATGCATCGCAGAATATCTCAAAATCCTTCCTATTATCTGGCAGGATAAGCACTAGGGCAGTTGTCAAACACTTCTTTAACTCTTGAAAACTTTGCTCACACTCTGGCGTCCAAACAAATTTCTTCTCCTTCTTTAAGAGTTGAGTGAGCGGTCTAGCTTTTCTAGAAAACCCTTATATGAAACGGCGATAATATCCCGCCATTCCAAGGAAACTTCGGATTTGGGGTACCGTCTTGGGTGACTCCCAACTTAGCACATCTCGTACCTTACCAGGGTCAACAGCGACTCCTTCTGCTGATATGACATGTCCTAGGAAAGCAACTTCTTTCATCGGAACTCACATTTCTTGAACTTGCATAAAGTCGATTCTCTCTTAGCCGTTAAAACTTGGCGCAAGTGATCCTCATGTTCTTCCTCATTTTGGAGTAGATCAGAATGTCATCAATGAAAACAACAACAAACTTATCCAGATATTCCATGAATACCTTATTCATCATGGTCATGAAGTAGGCAAGGGCATTGGTCAATCCAAAGGACATCACGATATACTCATACTGTCCATACCGAGTAACAAAAGCTGTTTTGGGGATATCCTCTTGACGAATCTTCAACTGGTGGTAACCTGATCTTAAGTCAATCTTCGAGAACACTCCGGCTCCTTGAAGTTGGTCAAACAAATCATCGATCCTTGGCAGAGGGTACTTATTCTTGATGGTGACCTCATTGAGTGAGCGATAATCCACACACATTCTCTGAGTTCCATCTTTCTTTTCAACTAGAAGAACTGGCGCTCTCCATGGCGAAGAACTTGGTCGAACAAAACCTTGATCTTGTAGCTCTTTAATCATCTCTTTACTTGGCTAACTCATTGCATTGGCATCCTATAAGGTCTCTTGAAATGGGTGGTGTCCAGTGAACTAGTTCTATCAAGAACTCTATATCTCGGTCCGGTGGCATTCCAGGCAACTCATCTCGAAACACATCAGGAAAATCGCTGGCGACTGGCACATCATCCAAACTTATTCCTTTGGCACTACAAACTTTAATCCCTTGGTGATCGAGGCGGCTTGAACTTTTAACTTGGCTCCATACGGATGGTTAGGGTGATCTCTATTCCCACATTCCAAAACCGCTTGGTTCTTGGAGAGCCAATCCATTCCTAGGATCACATCTAGGGACTTGGTGTCTAGGACAATAAGGTTGGCTAGAAATTCTACCCTCAATTAATATCTTAACCTCGGGCAGCCTTGGTTCGTACTCAAATCGAACTGTGGAGATTGCACTAATAAAATAGTCTTAAGAGGCATTGTCTTTAATTGATGATTTGCAAGCAAAACTTCGAGAAACAAGCGAATCGTAGCTCGAGAATCAAACAAAACCATGGCGGATCTTTGAGTTGACTAGGAGCTTACCTAGTATGGCGTGCAGTGCGGTGGCGTCCTCGGTGGTGGCGTGATTCACGGCCTCTTCCAAACAGTGGCGAGTCTGGTGGCTTGGTTAGAGTGCGGGCGCCCACGTCCCGCTCTGGTGCGGGGTCTTGGTGGCGTAGATCCCAAATTGAAGCGGATGGCGTCACGGCTTGCTTTCAGGGCAATTGTTGGCATAGTGGTGAGTTCATGGCGGTTGAAACATGTGACTCTGCATTTGGATTCTGGTCCTTTGAGGTGGATTCTTTGTTGAGTGGGTTGCGATTACTGAAGGAGTTAGGCGAGTCTTTGAGTGCAGTGTTCAATGCATTCGGAGGAGTGAAACGAGCGGTACGTTGAGCATTGGTTACGACTCTCTGTGGTGACTCGATGGGCTCCATGTTTGTATCATCTTTCTCTTACGGATTCTTCCAATTCACGACGAGATTCTTCAATAAGCATAGCTTTATCTACAAGGTCTTTGAAAATGCATAGTCATTGCCAATAACTTGCACCTTTAGTCCAAGATTGAGTCCACGCTTGAACTTCTTTTGGCGAGCATCATCTGTAGCTACATCCTCTGAAGCGTAGTGAGCAAGTTGAGTGAACTTATTGAGGTATTCACTCACCGACATCCCTTCTTGCTTAAGCTCTCGAATTCATTCTTCTTCATTTCAACCTTGCCATCAGGAATATGAGAGTGGCGGAAAGCAGTGGAAAACTCTGCCCAAGTAATAGTCTGAGGGTCATCATGGGCAGCACTGTAGTTTTCCCACCATTCGTGGCGGTGCCCTCCGGTGATGGCGGCATAGAAAACATTCTCACGATTGGTGCCTGGGCAATTTCAAGCTTCTTCTCAATGGAGCGGATCAATCATCTGCGCCCAATGGTTTTGAAGAGTTGGAGAAAGTTGGCGGACGCGTCGCATAAATTTCGCTAGCTTGGATGGAGGCGAGCTTGAGGAGGTGCGGCGTGACTTGGTTCTCTTTGGTTCAACAAATTTGCTAGAACAGCTCGATGCAGTTCTGGCGATTCATCATGTTGTTCATGTTACGCATCATTGTATTCATTAGTGAGTCCGAGCTGCGAAAATGTCCCATGTTACGATCATCCTTCTTGGCGGTGGCGGTGGTGCATTGGGGTTGGGGTTGGCGCTAGCACTGGCATCCGCAGGAATCGCGACCGGCGCGAGCAGTGTCAACCATCGAGATGCAGCACAAGGGTTGATAGGTAAGAGGGAAGCGATGAGCAGTGGTAAGATCATCTAGGGGAGAAGGTAATACCTAGGGACCAAAAGGACACAGCCGAAAAGGCTACAATTTAAAGAGGCAAATAAAACTTTTTCAACTAAAGGTATGGTTGCAACACTGTGCTATGGCAAGTGTACAACATACCCGCACACAAGCAAAGAAAATCTTAGTATACACAGACTATACGTAACTGAATTGAAAAGGGGAAGACATGCTCAAACACTGTTGAGCACCAACAACCTATCTTATATGGTAGTCTTCTTGGATATGTCTTTGGTGGCTTGATCATCATCTTCCTTGATTTGATTCCTTGCAGAAGACTCGAGGCTTTGAGAATGTTCATGAGACAAGATTAATTTAAATTTCAAATCAATGTTTTAGCAAAGGAGAGGAATAAGAACCTAAGAATAAGACGAGAGGAGACGAAAACTATTAAGTACAAATTTTGTTGGTTTGATTTAGAAAATAATTTTGAAGACTATGCTAACTAGGATAGCGACCTACAGTAAATATGGCTCGATACCATCTCTGCCGGGACCGGATTTGCAAATCCGAAACCCTCTGTGTATACTGCACTAGTCCAGGATCTCGCTAGTGCACACAGTGGAAACATAGATGAAATACCATTCCATACAACGAATTAACTAAGATGAAGCAAATTATTATTATATAAAGCAAACGACCTTATGGTCAATGTTTACACCATTATGCCTTAAGGGCTTAAGAAACAAATAATTATTGCAGTGGAAAAGATAACTTGAGTCATTCGACATGCCACAGGCAATCGTCTGGGGAACGCCTTCCTAATCCACGTAGTCTTCATAGAATTCCTCCTCATGATACTCATTATCTCCTTCAGCAACTGATCAACAAGGGCATAAAGCCGTGAGTACAAAGGTACTCAGCAAGTTGTAGGGAATTGATGCAATATATTCATGCACGGCTTGACAAGAATGGCTATATGGTTCATTTACAGAAAGCAATAACTTGTATTGAAATACAATAAATAGATTGAAAGCATATTTATGAAAAGATAAATAAATAATTGATAGATCAATGATAGACAACAAAACAACAGTGAACTCCCCGTTCACATCCCAACAATTCCACATTCCACATTTTATGAAACACTCTATACCCGTGTGAAATTCCCGGGCTTGTCCATGACATGACGCGCTATTCGAATAGTTTTACACTCTGCGGAGGTTGTACAACTTTACCCACAAGACATGAACATCTCTTTGTGCAAACGTTACTAACACACTTCCTTTGGTGTGTGGCAGAGATATCATGACAAAGCCTTTACAATGCACTGTCTAAACTCGGTACCGCCCGCTAAGGTTTCGCCCATTAGGGCCCCTCTTGCGCCTTGCGAATCTACCCGTCCATCCGGAACCCACACCACCAAGTGGCGGTACTCAAGGCTAGACATTGCAAATTAATCAACTAAGTCTGTCCCATTCGGACATGTGGTAGTGCAGTTAGGCCAGTTCAATGGCGCACAAGATTAAGTCCTTAAATTGTCTCGTGCAAGACATCCACATCCCAATGTGCTAGAAAGCACCCCTTTCTTGCACGATCACTTGCGAGGGAAAACAATTCGTTCAACCAAGACCAATGGCAAACCCCGCCATGGTACAACAAATCTTACAATAGTGGCTAACGGCCACGATTCAATACCTTATTAAGTCAAGATTAACATTATTCAATATGTGATATGAATCCCAACGTATATCTAAGCATGTCTAAGCATAGGTACGTTAACCCGATGTTGATATAATGATTATGTCCAACTAGTAATGTCCCAACCTAGGTTTATCAATGGATACATGGCATACAATTAATCAAGGTGGCATAATGTCAACTAGGTATACATCTACTCCCATTAAATAAGCATTGATACACAAAATAGCATGCAATTGTATAAAGTAAATTACTTTTGCAAACATAGGTTCAACATGATCAAAGGATTACGACTTGCCTTGCGATCTAGTCTTTGAATCTTGGTCTTCAAAGTCTTCGTTCGCTCCCTCGGAATTAGCGTCTACCGGAAAAGAAAGCAACGAAACCAAATAAATTCAAAACAGAGACTCAAACAAGCTCAAAACTGAAAATAAATGGCTCTGGAAGATAGATCTTGATTTTAGAAAGATTTAGAAACTTGGATCTTCAATCGGAGTTCGTATGGCGAGAGCGGGCCTCGAAAGATTAAATTCGGAGGAAATACTGAAAATCAGAATTTCTGGATTTATTTTTATACGGAAAAAGGATTTATTGCGCAATCGCTGACGTCATCGGGTTCACGGTGGACTGGGTCCACGGCGCTTCCCGGTTCACCGTGCACCCGGTGCACGGCTGACATCGGCGCTTGTGTCGGCGAAAAAGGCTGAGGTGGCGGCTGACGCAGGCGGGTGACTCAGCGCTGACACGGAATGCCGCGTGACGCTCATCTGGCGGGAGGGCTAGATCGGACGGCCGAGAAGCGCTGCTGCGGGCGGAGGCGACGCAGCCGCGATCGGGACCTTGAGGCGCGAATCGGACGGTCGAGGTCCATGGCGAGGAACGACGGCGAGGCGGGCGGCGCGGGGCTTACCGGAGGCGAGAAAGGCGGACCGGCAAACGACGAAAGATGGCCGGATCGGGCGCGGGGCAAGACGGACCGGGGAGAGGGCGACGCGGGCAAGGTGAAGGGACCAACGGTGGCAGCTAGAACGCACCGACGGCGAAGGAAGTGGCGGCGGAAGGTCTCGGCTCGACGGCGATCTTGGCCGTCGAGGTCGGCTGCAGACGGTGTCTCGGGCGGCGAGAGAGAGGGCAAATGAAGCGGCACGTGAAGGGGATTCTCGGGCAGCGCGCGGCGGTTTAAATAGAGGCCTCGACGACCGTGTCCGACACGGATTCCAAGACGTGCGGCGCGAGGACTCGAGCGCGGCGGCCAGCGGCTAGGGTTTGGCGCGGCAATTTGGGCAGTAGGCCGTCTTGAGCTAGCGGCGGCTGGGTGGAAGCAGTGGAGGGAGCGGAGTGGGCAAGCAAATTTGAGCAGATTCGGCCGAGGGCTTTTGAAATTAAAAACATTTTCCGATTTAAGAAAAATCAAGAAATTCGAATAAATGCAAATAAATTCAAATAAATTCAGAAAAAATCACCAAAAATACAGAAAAATTACTTGGAGCACAATGAACCCAGCTAAAACTGAAAATCTTGAGTTTGATGAATAGTTTAGTCAAATTAACTCCTTTCATTAATGGAAAATTCAAATTAAGCTAGAATTAATTCAAGAAAAATACAAATGGTTTATTTTTGAATTCAAACATTCCAAAACTCAAATTTTTGGGATGTTACAGTGCCCTTACAGATAAGTTTAGGGGGAATTACCTTAGACTCCTCACCTTTCTACATCGAATCAACAACATCCACCACAAGAAATTAGAGTACTCCACCCGTTCAAAAATATAAGGCCTATAGTCTGAATGATCTTGTTAAAAAAAATATAAAGTTTGTATGTAGATTTAACGAGGCTTTTTCTATCATACTCCTATTTATTCTCTCAACTACATGCATTTATTCATTATCACCATACACAAAATATTATCTCTCATCTTATAAGACAATTAAGTGGGGGGTATCTAAGTCAATTTTACTTATACATTTCTCAATTTCACCCCGGCCTTAATTCTTGTGTAAAGTCAAAATACGCCTTATATTTCTGAATAGATAGAGTAGTTAACTCTTACATTTTCTCTCTCTCTTGGCAAATTATTGTTTTGTCTCTGCGTATGGTCGCTCCACCTGTTGGACAAAAGGGGTATTGAGATCTATAGTGAAATGTAAGGGTTCCCGCAGACTACGTGGACCAGTCTACGTGGCATTCATCAACTAGTGGCAGGCCCAAGATTTTTAGGATGTAATGTTCTGAGTTAATAAAATATTATTCAGGGAAAAGTAAAGAGCCACAGCAGCAAAAACCAAAGTACAATTTGTTTGTACCGGAGACAACATCTCAAAATAATTAAGAAAAATTACAATTCAACTCGACGATTCTTTGTGTCTTGGAAGCACCTATGTTATCTGTAATCTGACTTGCAAACAGCATGCGTCGGTGCAATCCCAACCTAGCTTGCCCTCACCGGGTTGAATTGGCTGCCGCTGCATGCTCCAAGGCGACTGGGCCCGCTCTCCTCCACCCGTTGAGGCTGATCCTTGCCGTCAAGGCCCCTTGTTACCCTTGGTTTCGTGCGCCAGCAGCCGCTTGACGCCCAATGTTGGTCTAGAGCAACGTAGCACGAGAAACTAATTAAAGAGAGGGGTGTTAGGGTTTAAGCTTTATAGGTGGGATCTTTGGATAGGGCAACGGGCCAGTTAAGACGAAAGGGTTGATGGACAGTTGGACCAGACTACTTGACGTGAATTGGTGAGCTACTTTTTAGACCATGTGACTTCGTAGGTTGCTGCTTGTTGAACACCTAAATATGCAATAGGTAACTTCGCTTGCTGCCTGTAAAATTGGACTTAAACTCTCGATGCACGTAGAGACCATATAGAGAGAGGAAGGTGACTCGCCACCTTTCCTTTGTGATGGTCATCCACCGAGTCAGGGGGCGTTTGATCAAATGTACGTCGTCGGGAGTTAGCAATTGTGAGGACATAACGAAAACGTCGAGTGAATGTCGTGGAGTTGGCGAGGGCGCAGGCATGTGGCAACGAACAACCCACTGCAACAACGACGAGCAGAATGTGAAGGTAGTGGAGTGTGAGTTGGCGAGTGTCTAACCGGCTGATTGGACTGACTATGACAACAGATAGACAATATGAGCCCCTCTTCTATATATGATTTTTTTTACCAATTGTAAATATGTTAGTGGGTTGAAAGAAACAATAGCCGATTTGTTTGATTGATTGGTGTTAACTTGTTTATAGATTTTCAAAAGTTGCACAAGTATTTCTTAAATAACGAACTACTAATAGTAACACTCGAACCGATAAGAATACAACATAAACTGTTTAACATATTTATCTCAATTTAACCTAACTTTTTTAGCCCACCTTCTATTTTTATCTTGGCTTCACCACTGCGCGCGCCTAATTAAGATTCTCAGTATTTTGCTTCAAAATCTACTTCCCCTTTTCCTTTTTGTTCTCTCCAAAAGAATGGAATGGTAGTCTTTGTGTGAGATATACAATCGATTGGCGCCATCAATGTGTTATGTGAGCATGCATGCCGAGCTGTCTGAACTCCGAAGAGACTATATGATGGGCATAGAAATGGTCTTGTGAACCCTGGCATGCACTGTTCTGAGAAGAAAAGAGCTTTGCTGTTTGTGAAACATCTCGTTGACAAGGGAATTACATCTCTTTACTCGAGAATGAGATCGACCTCGATCGGGTGAGTGAAAACTGAATGGGGTTCGAAGAGGATTCGTCAGTACTGGTGTGACATGTGTATGATGGAGTGAGAATGCATGGTCACAAACTTTAGTAGATTTATTCAGGGCCTCCTGTCTTTCTTGCGGCTCTCTTTTCACAAGTTTCAACGAGTCTTCCTGCATCTTTCTCAGTACTGTTCGAGTCGCCGATCGATCGGTTGCTTTAGAATTGAGAAGGACCAATGGTCGAATGGTAGGGCCGGGTGACAACGTCTGAACCTGCCCATTTTTAGGAGCAATTTTCTATTACAAAGTTTCAACTAAAAAAATTTCAAATTAGAAAGTTTCAATTCAAAAAATTTAAATTGAAAATTATCAAATTATAAAGTTTCAACCTGAAAAATTTTAAATACAAAATTTTGAAATTAGAAAGTTTCGAATAAAAAAGTTTCAACTCTAAAAAATTTAAATCGAAAAGATTTAACTTTGAAAACTTTCAATTCAAACAATTTTAGTTTGTAAACTTTCGATTCGGCAAACTTTCGGTTCAAAAATTTTCAATTCAAAAATTTTTGGTTTGAAAGTTTTCTATTAAAAAACTTTTGAAAGTGGTTAAAAAATACTTCTTATTCAAAAATTTGGAGGAAATATTTGGAAAAAAACTATTTTAGGTTTGAGGGGAAGAAAACAGAGAAGGAAAGTGGGATGAAGGGGATAGCACCAAGTGCTGTGACTAGAGAGCCTTTGAGGAGGAAGGACAGTGGGAGAAGCAAAAAGGTGTGTCACAAACGAGAGAGCATCCTCAGCACATATTTAGTGATAGCGTCCTTAAATTAGTAATTCCAAAACTTCATTGGTATTAGAGCCAAGGTCCCAAGTTTGAGATTTGACGGACACGATTTGGAGATAAAAGCAATTATGACCCACTTTGAGTCTACACCATAGGCTTAATTGAGACTAAACTCAAGGTAAAGTATGTTGAAGTATGAATATATCGCTCACCTTTCCTACTGAAATTCACTTTTCCATGTTTCTTATTTTTAACAGAATGTTCTCTGCCTCTATGCATTTCTCAAGAAAGATCTTGACATGCAAACCCGGTTTTCAAGATTAAACCCATGCAATACATCTATAGAAAACTATAGACATGCAACTATTTTTATTCAAAAACTCTTTTATGGTACACTAAATTCAATATGAATCATTTATTCTTTTCGATCTAATGGATCAGATTAGCTAGTATTTATTTATACTTTCTCCTATGTTGGAGTAGTAGAAATATCCTCGACAAATCAATGGCTAGCCCACCATATACATTAGTATACTTCACTATAAAATTTATCTTTCCAAATTGTCCATCCAACATGCAACAAGGCACAATCATAACACCCCTTGAAGAATACCGCCTCACACATGAATAATTAATACACCTACTTAATGATCATTTACATGGCATTCAATCCTTCTGTAAAGCTAGTAGCTAGCTAATGCGGGTCATGGCATGCAAGCAGATGCAGAATTAGTACTGGGTAGGTAGGCAACAATTAGAATGTCTTGTGGGGCTTAAGCAGAAAGCCTCGCTAGCTGGTCCCTTTGGTGCCAAACATGGCATCTTCTAGATAAAAGATAGATCATAGATAGATATGCAGGCATGTTATGTGTGCAGATGCAATTCTTGATTAGGTGGAGGACTGAAGGGATCGTAAAGGAGAGGATGAGGAAGAAGGGGGAATCTGCCGGACAAACTTGCCCTTTTTCCACCAAAGATGCTTTGCAACCCGACTGGCCCTCACACCTCATCGATCGAATGTAAGGTTAGTGCATGCATGGTGTGTCGTTATGCCCGTGATATGTCGTGGTTTGGGGTTGGTTCGAGCTTTAAAACTTTCAAACATAACACCCCTTTTCAATCTCACTCCATAATCAAGAACAATTAGAATTTCTGAAGAAAAAAGATGCACTCACATGAAAGAACCCACCCTTTTCCGGCATCAGGCGCTAATCTATCTTTAATATGTCAATAGATCAGGAGATCCTATACTTTGAATCCGGTATTCCGGTGGTATTAATTGGTACTAGGAGATACTAAAGAAAATGGTACAGGGAAAATTTTGTTTGTGGTATTAGTTGGTACCGGATGAATTCTAGCGCCACGGATGGAAACTTTATTGTTTTCTTTTTTAACAACTTATAGAAAACCATGTGTATTTGTGAGCCAGATACTTGCAAAAATGTCACTTCACTTAAGTTACTTGTGCCGAAATATTTCACTTAGCCAGCATTTGCAAAAGTGGACAGATTAGCCAGCAGTCAGCAGATGGACTGGCTTCCACATCAAAGAGGGAATGCCATGTTGGACCATCGGTCTAACGTGGCATCCCAATACCCTGGAGGACCGGAAATGGCGATCAGAGGGCGTGGAGGGGATGAATGATCACAAAACAATTTTTTCCCTAAATAAACCAACAAAGTCTCACTAGATTAAAAATGTATGAAAGAATCAAATTTTCTAAAACTTTTAGTCTGAGGGCGGCACTATCTGTTACAGGGCTGGTAGTGATGGGATGAACAGTAGCCCCGGTACTAACAGGCACTGCAGCGGTAGTGACGGTGAACAGTAACAGGGATGAACAGTGACCCCCATGAGTTTAAAATAAAAAAATTGTATAGATTTTGATCGGCTGATCCAAACCCTATGAAACTTTTTAGGCGGCTTCCTATGGATGTCAAGAACCTATTTCAACCATTAATCGCAAGGATTGACGTTAAAGTTCTGACCTTTTTCAGTTCGAGGAAGAGTGCACAAAAATAAGCTCAAGAACAAAAACTTAGCCCTAAGCTTGCTCGTGGGATTTTGATGATCAAGATGATGTTAGATGGTGTCCTGTTAGGGAATGGGTAGGCTACTCTAGAGTAAAATCAAAATTTTCTACCGTGTAACCAAAGAACTACTGCAAGTTGTAGATCACAGAATTACCACTAGACGCGTAGACGCATAGCGAAAGTAGAGTCGATGTAGGAGCCTCGCACCTCCATATCAATCTTCTTCTTATTGAAGGACCATGTGGAGGTTCATCCATGTTTGTGATGAGTATTTGACTTTATTTGAGCAAGGTGTGCTCAAGGTTTGAGTTTGATTTGGATTGATTTTCTAAATGAAGCAATTTGAGTTGTCTCTGCCAGGAGTGGCAGTACCGGCTGTATGGGTGCGGTAGTGATGAGTTGGATGGTTTATTGAATATCATTGTGGGCATTGCTATGTGATGTGTTTCCTTGTCTTTGATGGTTGCAGGGCGACGGTGCTAGGTCATGATGAGGCGGAGGATGACCGGGACTAGGCGATGAGCGTCGGAGGTCTAGACGGTTGGGAGATCGTCGGAAGATGATCGGAGACGCAGTCCGGGCAAGTCAAGAAGATAAGGAAAGGAGATGATGCTAGCTAGATGCCGTGTGGATCAATGAGGACCGTCGGATTGAGGTCTAGTTGATAGGTTAGCGGGTCTAGGTAGTATGCTTTGAAAACCGTGCAATAAAACCCGGTATATGTGTGGGTTTTGGGTTAGCCCTTGCATGGCTGTGTGTGTGGGTTAATCCTAGCCCTTAGATGAGTGCTCTAGGGTTGAGGGACTCATCCAAGGGTGGTAGGTGGCCCAAGAGTAGTATAAATAGGGGTGGAGGGGTAGCCTCCTCCCCTTGAAGGTTTTGAGGTTTGTGAATGCTCCTTTGAGCTTTGCCCACATGAAAGTGAGGTTTTGTAACCTCTCCTTCCAGAAATGAAAGTTTTATCCATCCACCTCTGAATTTATTTTGCGCATTTACATTATGTCTTTACTTTACGCAATTTAAATTCAGCATTTACTTTCCCGCAATTACATTCTCGCAATTTGCTTTCATATAATTTGGATTTGCCTCCCCTCCTTCTAAATGCTGCTGATCTTGGATGTTTTGAGTGTGTTCATATGGTTTTACATCTCTTTTTCACTCTTGGATTGAGTAGAGAACATCTTTTCTTTCAAGTTCCAACTTTGTTCAGAACTTGTTCTTCGCGTAGCAGTCAGTGCTTGATTTCTATAAACATCTAGAAAAATCTTTTTCAAGTGATTCTTATTGGAGGAGGTGCGGGACTCTGATATCCACTTGCATAAAAATTTTGGAGTTCATTTGTTGCACCGTTTGGGCGCCATGAGGTGAAAACCGAGCCCCAAAATTTCTGCTCGAAGTTCTTGACCAGACTGTGTTCTTAGATTTTTCCTGTTTTTTATGTAATTCTTTTTGAGGAAAAATTTGGTGGAGTTATTCATGACTCTGATGCTCATAGGGAGAAAAAGTCTCAAAATTTTTTAAGCTACAGAAACCCACCAACCTCCTGTGCAAATTGAGGACAAGTTCTGAAAATTCTGCTTTTGCTTTTCTGAAAGTGACTTTTGTGATTTGAATTGATGTCCTGTCTAAAAGCAAGAGTTTGAATTGATTCCTCTTTACCTTGGACACTACACAACCAGTATTGTGACTCAAAAATCCCCACATATTTTATGGTACTTATCCATGCAAGCTTGGGGTACACATAGTTGTCTAGTTTTTCAGGTTTTTCACGATTTCCTTTGAGCGATCTTGTCGAGGTTTTTGTTGGAGTATTTTGAGGGAAATTTTATTTGCGATCATTGACCCCCCCTCTGTTCGCCATCTCGGTCCTTCAATTGGTATCAGAGCTGGTTTTGCTCTTCCATAGATCTTGACCGGTCTCAAGAGCCATGGCGACGGACAAATATTCCACCAAGCCTCCCATCTTTAATGGAGTTGATTTTCCTTTTTGGAAGTCCCGGATGGAGTCATACATCACTGCCTAGGGTTACCTGATATGGCAGAAGGTGAAACTCCCGTATGAGGTTCCTGCTGATGAAAATGTCACGGCCATCAATATGGTTGACGTTGAGGCGAATGCTAAGGCAAGGAACATTCTCATCCGTGGTCTTAGCCGCGGTGAGTATGATAGGATTTCTCACCTTCGCTCCGCTCACGAGATTTGGGTAACCCTCGATGCTTACCATGAGGGCTCTACTCAAATCAAGACTGTGAGGCAGGACCAGTTCAAGCACGAGTACAACAAATTTGATCAACGCGCTGGTGAGAGTCTCGACGAGTGTTTTGGTCGGTTTACAAAGATTTTGAGCGACCTCCAAGCAGTTGGTTGCATATACCCTGACTCGGACAATGCTCGGCATTTCTTGACCGCACTCGACCTTCGGGTTTGGGAGATGAAGGTGACCACCATCAAGGACACCACCGACTTATCGACTCTGACTCTTGACGGGCTTTATTCCCGCCTCAAGACTCATGAGATCGATGTCGTCTCTCGAAAGACGAAATCTCGATCGATGGTTTGGTCACCGATCCCATTGGATCTTCTTCTTCCGATCCTTCTATTGGTTTCTCTCTTTCCGCCTTTTGCGAGCTAAGCGATGACCAAGCGGAAAAATTCGGAAAATGAGCTTGCTCTTCTCGCTGCAAGTTTTCTCATGCATACAAGAGGGTGAGAGAGAGGAAGAGAGGTGGCGTGATCACCGCCGAGTGTGGTGGCCCCAACCACATTCGGCGAACTGTCCCAAGCGGAGAAGGGCAAAACGACGCGTTGGCGGTTCGGTCAAGAACGACTACACCGATAAGAACCGCAACAAGAAGCCTCGGTTCGTGAACGGCACACGAGAAGAAGTACCGCAACTTCTCCAAGAACAAGAAGCTCTTCCACCGCGTCCTCACCGCGGCTTGACGACATCAACCTCTCCGACACGGAGACATGAAGCGATAAGGCGAGGATGATCCACAAGAGAAGAAGGCGGCGACGACTTCTCCCAAGATGTGCTTCATGGCCGACACCAACGACATCGGCGACTCAGAGCTCTACAAATGACTCGGATGAGGTACCCTCCTATGACCAGCTCAACGAAGCTTTACGCAAATTAGGAAAATTTCATGCTAGAGCTAGAGCTAGGTGTACTGGAGCTTGAGAAGGAAGTAGGTACCTTGACTCGGAGTTAGCTTCACTTAGATCTTCTCCTCCCGAGTCACCGATGATTGCTCTTTGTGTGATGCTATTCTTGTGGAGTTGGAGAACCTAAGGACCATACATGATAGTGTGCTTGCTGAACTTGATGGTCTTAGGTTGAAGAATGCTAGCACTAGTTCTGTTGATGCTATTCTGTTGAGGCTAGTTTTCTTCATGCTCACTCCACTCCATCATGTGCTAATTGCCCTAAATTGATTGCGAAATTGATGCCATGAGCGAACACCTTAGAAAGCTTTCGCTAGAAATGATGAACTTGATTTGCATGCTTCTAAGGACCCGGTCGGATCATGTGAGGGTCAGAGGCAACTAAAACTTGACAATGATGCTTGGAATGTCAAGTGTGATCAACTTGCTAAGGACTTACTAGTTAAGTCAAAACTGGTTGCTTCTTGTGTGTTGGGGTTAAGGATGATGTGGATCAAATCCATGTCGAGCTTAAGAAGAAGTTAAAAGACCAAACCCTTAGGATTAGAGATGCTCCTTGCGTTTCTTGTGAGGCCCTCAAGATTGAGGCAGCCGTGCTAAAGGAACAAAAGCACGTCCGAGAGGATCTTCTCTTTCGGTTCTTCTTCTTCCTTTCCTTCCCCTGTTCTTCTTGTGCTTCTTTCTTCCGAGATTGCCAGTATCTTATGAGCACTCTCGAGAAGTTTGTTGGAGGTAAGAAGAAGCTCAATCTTATTCTAGACCAATCCAAGATTAGTAGATTCAATCAAGGTCTAGGATTTGATCCCTTGGAGCACGCTCGGGCGCATCCTCCCACCATTGTGCGTGGCTCCAAGAGTGATGAGATTGTGGTAGCTCCCAGAGTGAGTACCACCATGTTTAGGTCCGCTGGGGTTGTCTATAGGACTTGTGACAAGAAGGGTGTTACTCCTATTGCTTCTGCCTCTAGCAAGACGAAGTACACATGCACCTTCTGTAAGAAGGATGGTCACCTAGTAGATTTCTGCTTCAGGCGCACCAAGATCACTCGGCGTGAGCCTGTTGCTGCTCTTAGGGGTATTCAGGATCATCCCTAGACTTTGAGTGCTCCTAAGACACACACTGCTTCTAGACAAAGTTAGAGAGTCGCTGTTTTTGGGCAAAGCGTCCGTGACTTGGTTTTCATGCTAGTTCTTGAGTTTTAGTCCCGGAGCTGTTCAGTAGTCGATCTTCCGTCGTCCTCTTGATATTCCTCGTTTTCCCATCGAGGTAGATATCGTGGCGTGAGGTATTTTCGGTAGGAGATCCAGCGACCTTACTAGGATGGTCGGCTTTTGCACCACGGCGTGCCAACCCGCTTTGACTCCTAGATTATCTACGAGTTGCTCCCGATCTTGTGAGAGTTGAGCGTCAGAGAGACACTCGAGTCGATCTTCTTACGTGGTGGTACTACGAGGTGTCGATGGTTCAATATTGGGTTCCTAAGTCTTCACTCTATCCCGATCTTGAGTCATCTTTCTCTTGTGTCTTGATCGGGTTCGTCCGGATGGGGAAGGGCGATGTTTGGATTGTTGACTCGGTTGTTCTCGTCATATGACCGAGATTCTCGTTGGTTCTCTTCCCTAGTCCGAGCCCCCGATGATGAGTTAATCACTTTTGGGGATGCATCTTCAGGTAGAGTCATTGCTAAAGGTACCATCTGCATTGACCAAAATTTCTTTCTTAAAGATGTTGCCCTAGTAAGTAAGCTGCAATACAATCTGCTCTCTGTTTCTCAGCTTATCGATGACTCTTTCGAGGTAAGCTTCAAGAGTAATGCCTGTAGAATTCTTGATTCATCAGGAGGGTTAGTTTGTGGGATTTTTAGATTTGGGAGAGTCTTTCGTGCTGATTTTTCTGGTTCTTCTGGAGACACTCTTCGATGTTTGATTGTTTCTGAGTCCCGTGATCTCTCCTTTTGGCATAGGAGAGTTGGTCACATTGGTTTTGATCATTTGACCCGAGTTAGCAGCCACGATCTCATTCGGGGTTTGCCCAAACTCAAGATGGTCAAAGACTTAGTTTGCTCTCCTTGCCGATATGGCAAGATGGTTACTGCTTCTCATCCTCCAGTCACCGTAGTGATGACGGATGCACCAGACAACTTTACATATGGACACCTTTGTTGGTCCGGCTAGAGTGCATCGGCGGGAGGGAAGTGGTATGTTCTTGTCATCGTTGATGATTTTTCTAGATACTCTTGGGTATTCTTCATGGCCTCGAAGGATGAGACTTTTCTCACTTAAGGGGTTTGGTCAATGGGTTGTCTATTGAGCTCCCTGTGCATTACGAGCTATCTGCAGTGATAATGGCACGGAGTTCAAGAATTCCTACTTTGAGAGTTTCGTGTGGAGTCCGGTTTAGAGCATCGTTCTCTTCTCCCTACGCCTCGTGAGAATGGCGTAGTGGAAAGGAAGAACATGACCTTGGTTGAGATGGCTGTGACGATGCTAAACGAGTCTGAGACTCCTAGGAAGTTTTGGGTGAGGCTATAGCTCTGCTTGCCATGTTTCTAATCGCGTGTTTTGAGAGCACATCCGCATCGCGCTTCTTATGAGTTGAGGTATGGGCGAAAGCCCGGTGTGTCTCATTTTCGCGTTTTGGTTGCAAGTGTTTTATCTTGAAGTCCAGTAACCTAGATAAGTTTGAGTCTCGCTCTTACGATGGTATCTTTCTAGGTTACTCGACTTCTTCTCGTAGCTATAGGGTTTGGAGTGTTGATGCATAGGATCATAGAGACACGTGATGTGACCTTTGATGAGGCTAGCCCAGAGCTAGACACGATGTTTGTGCTCTTCTTATCCCTCCGAGACCATCTTTGTAGAAGATGAGGATGATGGTGTTCCACCGGATCCAGTCCCCTCTTCACCTGAGGTGCCTCCTGTTTCCATTTCTGCACCTCAGGGAGACCATCCCTTGCCTTCCGACTCTCCTTCAGCTAGTGGCTCTGCTCCTACCTCTTCTGTGCATGAGGTAGAGGCCACTTCTGTTTCTGGACCTCCCCGTCATATTCAACGTTCTCATCCACTTGATCAGATCATTGGTGATCTGTTTGAGCGGGTCACTCGATCAAAATCAGGTTTGTCCAGTTTCTGCCTCCACTCTGCCTTCGTTGCCTCCTTTGAGCCGAAGGATGTTTCTCATGCATTATCCGATGAATCGTGGATTAATGCTATGCATGAGGAACTTGAGAACTTTGAGAGGAATAAGGTATGGAAGCTTATTGAGCCCCCATCTGGTCATAATGTCATTGGGACCAAGTGGGTGTTCAAAAACAAGCAGAGTGAGGATGTGGTTGTCATTCGCAACAAGGCTAGGCTAGTTGCACAGGGCTTTTCTCAGGTTGAGGGTCTTGACTTTGAGGAGACCTTTGCCCCTGTAGCTAGACTAGAGGCTATTAGGATCCTGCTTGCATTCTCTGCATCCCAGGGCTTCAAGCTCTATCAAATGGATGTCAAGAGTGCATTCCTCAATGGCTATATTGAGGAAGAGGTTTATGTCAAACAACCTCCGAGATTCGAGAACCCCAAGTTTCGAGTCATGTATACAAGCTCTCCAAAGCTTTGTATGGACTCAAGCAGCCCCAGAGCATGGTATGAGAGGCTCAAGTCTTATCTTCTCACCATGACTTCAAAATGGGCATAGTAGACAAAACTCGCTCATCGGACACCATGAGTCTCATTTTCTTCTTGTCGGATTTATGTGGGCGATATCATTTTGGTGGCTCATCTCATTCGCTTGTGTCTCAGTTTTCTGAGGTGATGAGCACAGAGTTTGAGATGAGTATGATGGGCGAGTTGAGCTACTTTCTTGGCTTCGAAATCAAGCAGACTCGGGAGGGTACTTTCTTGCATCAAGGCAAGTATACCCGTGACCTCCTGAGGCGCTTCGATATGTCTGATGGGAAGCCGGTGATGACTCCTATGGCCACCAGTGTTGTCCTCGAGCCCGATGAGGATGGTGAGCCTTCTGATCAAAAGGAGTTTTAGAGCATGATCGGCTCCCTCTTGTACCTCACTGCTTCGAGGCCGGACATACATTTCGATGTGTGTCTGTGCGCTCGATTTCAAGCTTCTCCTCGCGCCTCTCACCGCCAGGCGGTCAAGCGCATCTTCAGGTACCTTCGTGCTATCACTGATTATGGTATTTGGTACTCTTCGTCTTCTTGTCTATCTCTTAGAGCCTTTTCCGATCCGACTTTTTTGGTGTCAGGATAGATAGGAAGAGCACTTCTGGCACTTGCCAATTCATTGGCACTTCTCTTGTTTCTTGGTCATCTAGGAAGTAGTCTGGGGTTGCACAATCCACCGCTGAGGCCGAGTATGTTGTGCAGACCGATTCTTTGTAGCAGTGCTGGATGAGATCAACCTTACGGGACTATGGGTTAGAGATAGAGAGTGTGCCACTTTTACGTGACAACACTTCAGCTATTTGCATTGCTAAAAACCCAGTGTAACATTCCCGGACCAAACACATTGATATTAGATATCACTTCCTTAGAGACCATGTGGAGAAGGGAGATATCGCGCTTCAGTTTGTAGAGAGTGACCTTCAATTAGCCGATATCTTCACCAAGCCTTTGGATAGCTCATTTGTTGTCTTGAGGAGTGAGCTTGAGTCGTGAGCCCTTACGGCCTTTCGTGAGGGGAGCTGGTTTGTATATTATGTATTATATGTTTTCTTCCGGCTTTTCTTTCTTTGTATTTCTTTTGGGTGACTTTGGGCTTGTTTTCTTGAGTTGAGTTCACTCACTTAGACTTCTGGCATGCCTTCCATGGACCTCTTATCTTGTGCTTTAGGTTGCTATCATGCGTGATTAGTCGTCTCTCTTCTCTCTAGGTTGAGTTCCCTCACAGTCTTATAAGTCTAGCGGTATTGGGCCTCTTGGGTAGGTGGTGCTGTGCACTCCTTAGTTGGGATCTAGAGTCAGCTTCCCTATGTCAGCCACTGGAAAGATAATTGCGAGTCTAATCCGTAGTGAGTCTCTTATATCTTTTCTATGCTCTATAGACATCCAGTTTTGCAGTTTCTCGACTTCTTCTCCTCATTCTGTTTTTAAGTTATTATTGAGTTCATTCTTTTTTCTTTGTGCCTAATCTTGATAATAACTCAACTTTAACCAGATTTGAGCTTAAAATTGATTCATTTGTTGAGGGGAGTTTGGGAATCTGTTCGTGCATTGCATATAGATGCATTTCTGTTTAATGAGCTTTGTCTATTATGCAATTGATTTCTTCTTCATGCTATACACCATGCTGCATCATATGGAGGAAATCACTAGCTCAGATATGTCCAAGTTCATTTAACTTACTAAGCTTTAAAATGAAAAAAGTCTTAAATGAAAAACTTGATGAAACTTGTTGCTTTTACTTGCTAGGTTTCTTCTCTAGAGGTTTGTGCCATAATTTGAGAAATTTTGGAGTTCTCTAGAGTCCTATAGCAACTTGGGTGAAACTAGTTTGATCCATGCTAGAGTCCTTCAATTGCTCTTGAATCATTGTGCTAAAAATGAAAATTAAACAAAATTGACTCTTCTTGTGCACATACGACTCAACACCTTGCATTCACAAGACCGCTTCCCATTGCACTTGGGATGAACTTGGAATACATCGTGTTTGACCTAGACCATCCTCTTAAGAGTTCATCTTGAGATGGTCGCATATGGCTTGAGTCAATTGGTTGTCAAAAGAAAATGCAAATAAATTAAAAACAAAGACATATGTGGGTAAAGAATACAAATAATGTCAAACATTTGCACCCCTCTATGTCTTGTATGATGATAAATCAAAATTTGCATTAAGTGATAAATGAGCCCGAAGGACCTTGTATGCTCTTCTAGATTCCCTAAAGTGCTGAGTAGGTTGAACTCTAGGTTTTCCTTTTGATCCTTAGAGTGGCTATTCTTCTATTTTTGAAACTAAAGCTAATGTTGCACTTGTCAAATCTTGCTAAAAATGAAATATTCAAAACTAAGCTCGTATTTGCACTTGGACATGTCTTAGTTTAGTCATCTTCTGAAATTGACAAGCTTGGTGTAATATTCTTCCATTTTGATCAATTGGATAATCTTCAAAGCTCTTTCGATTGCATTTCATGCATACATAAAAAAAATTTGATGCCTATATTGCCAAAAGGGGGAGAAAACGTAGAAAAGGCATCACTAAAAAGATAAAAATGTGAATGCTTATTTGATTATTATGATCTTTGTAAAACTATGCTACTACTTCTGTTGGATCATAATCTCATAACCACATTTGACATGTTTAGTTGGTTTTTAGAGCTTTGTGGAAAACTTGCTCTTTTCATGGTCTTGCTCTAAATTTTTTTCTACCAACTTGGTCATGATTTTATATCTTTTTCTCTGGACCAAGTTTGGGTTTGCAATCAAATTGCTTTCTTCTTCTCTCATTCAAACTCAAATTTATGCCTTTTGTGTTGTTTGTCAATATACTCATCAAGGGGGAGATTGAAGGACCATGTGGAGGTCCATCCATGTTTGTGATGAGTATTTGACTTTATTTGAGCAAGGTGTGCTCAAGTTTGAGTTTGATTTGGATTGATTTTCTAAATGAAGCAATTTGAGTTGTCTCTGCCAGGAGTGGCAGTACCGGCTGTATGGGTGCGGTAGTGATGAGTTGGGTGGTTTATTGCATATCATTGTGGGCATTGCTATGTGATGTGTTTCCTTGTCTTTGATGGTTGCAGGGCGACGGTGCTAGGTCATGGTGAGGCGGAGGATGACCGTGACTAGGCGAGGAGCGTCGGAGGTCCAGACGGTTGGGAGATCGCCGGAAGATGATCGGAGACATAGTCCGGGCAAGTCAAGAAGACAAGGAAAGGAGATGATGCTAGCTAGATGCCGCGTGGATCAATGAGGGCCGTCGGATTGAGGTCTAGTTGATAGGTTAGCGGGTCTAGGTAGTATGCTTTGAAAACCGTGCAAGAAAACCCGGTATATGTGTGGGTTTTGGGTTAGCCCTTGCATGGTTGTGTGTGTGGGTTAATCCTAGCCCTTAGATGAGTGCTCTAGGGTTGAGGGACTCATCCAAGGGTGGTAGGTGGCCCAAGAGTAGTATAAATAGGGGTGGAGGGGTAGCCTCCTCCCTTTGAAGGTTTTGAGGTTTGTGAATGCTCCTTTGAGCTTTGCCCACATGAAAGTGAGGCTTTGTAACCTATCCTTGCAGAAATGAAAGTTTTATCCATCCACCTCTGAATTTATTTTGCGCATTTACATTATGTCTTTACTTTACGCAATTTAAATTCAGCATTTACTTTCCCGCAATTACATTCTCGCAATTTGCTTTCATGTAATTTGGATTTGCCTCCCCTCCTTCTAAATGCTGCTGATCTTGGATGTTTTGAGTGTGTTCATATGGTTTTACATCTCTTTTGCACTCTTGGATTGAGTAGAGAACATCTTTTCTTTCAAGTTCCAACTTTGTTCAGAACTTGTTCTTCGCGCAGCAGTCAGTGTTTGATTTCTATAAAAATCTAAAAATATCATTTTCAAGTTATTCTTATTGGAGGAGGTGCGGGACTCTGATATACACTCGCATAAAAATTTTGGAGTTCATTGGTTGCACAGTTTGGGCGCCATGAGGAGAAAACCGAGCCCCAAAATTTCTGCTCGAAGTTCTTGACTAGACTGTGTTCTTAGATTTTTCCTGTTTTTTCTGTAAGGTTTTTTGAGGAGAAATTTGATGGAGTTCTTCACGACTCTGATGCTCATAGGGAGAAAAAGTGTCAAAATTTTGTGAGCTGCAGAAACCCACCAACCTCCTGTGCAAATTGAGGACAAGTTCTGGAAATTCTGCTTTTGCTTTTCTGAAAGTGACTTTTGTGATTTGAATTGATGTCCTTTCTAAAAGCAAGAGTTTGAATTGATTCCTCTTTATCTTGGACACTAGACAACCGATATTGTGACTCAAAAATCCCCACATATTTTATGGTACTTATCCATACAAGCTTGGGGTACACATAGTTATCTAGTTTTTCAGGTTTTTCACGATTTCCTTTGAGCGATCTTGTCAAGGTTTTTGTTGGTGTATTTTGGGGGAAATTTTATTTGCGACCATTCACCCCCCCTCTATTCGCCATCTCGGTCCTTCACTTATAGATGTGAACATTTCTATCCATATCAACCTTCTTCTTATAGACCTATTTGCATTCAATGGTTTTTACACCATCAGGCGGATCGACTAGGTTCCAAACCCGATTGTCTCCCTTGGATTCTATCTCGGATTTCATGGCTCCAAGACATTTCTCAGAGTCTGAGCCCATCATCGCTTTCTTATAAGTCGTAGGCTCATCGCTGTTCAATAACAATATATCACACAAATACTGAGCAGGTACTTTGCGCAGCCTGTTCGACCTACGTAGCATTAGTGCCTCCTTGATCGAGGTCTCTCCAACTAGAGTTTTTTCAACCACGGGTTCCTTAACCAAATTCTCCCCGACAGGGGCGGCTGACCAAGTCTTCCCCGAGTAGAGTAACTCGAACTTCTTCGAGTTGCACTGTTCTTCCACTTGCCTTTCGCAAGAGAAGCTCTTTCTCTAGAAAGACACCATTCAAGATCTATCTTCCAGTACCATTCTCTTCAATTTTTGAATTTTGTTTGAATTTGTTTTATTTATTTGCTCTCGTTTCGCGTGTAGATTTACGAATAAGCTCAAGCAAATCAACAGTCAGAGGTAGATCCAAAGGAAGCAATGAAGGCAAGTCTTCCTTGAACATATTGATCCCAAATTTTATGAAAATGTTACGTTGTTTTTAAATTATGCATGCTTACTTTTATGCAAAGTACTTTAAATATAGTCTTAAGGTTTAGTTAAATTCCAGTTGGTTATGCCCTCATTGGTATTGATCATGTTGAACCTTTGACACCCTAGATGATATATACTAGCTATTTTATTTGGTGATATCCAGTAGATTAGCATAGAACGGTAGAATTGCTTAGTCCAGCTTAAGCGTTTCGGTATGGTGCCATTATGGGAATCATTTCAAATGTTGTTTAAACTTATTTATGAAATTGCGGCAATTGGTGTTGCTGCTGTGATTTAAGTAAAATAAAGTGGAAATGATTTAGACCGGGCGGATGGATGTTTGGCGGGTGCGTAAAGCACGAGACCTTGGTATGTGAATGTTCGCCTAGTCAATTAAGGACCAAGCGTGTGTTACCATGGACCGAGCACTACCGTACAACCACAAGTCTATATGGGTACGACTGGCTAAATAATTTGTGCGTCTCATTATTAACTTCGCAAGAGGGGCTTGGTGAGTGCGTGATGTTGGCGAGCGCAAGAGGGAGCCTTGTCATGATCTTCCGCCGACACATCAAAGGAAGTGCTAGATAGCTTGGCAACAAGAGTCAATCATGTCTTGTGGGTAAAGTGTACACACTCTGCAGAGTTAAAACTACTTAAGTAGCCGTGCCCACGGTCAAGGGCAGGCGAGGTACGCTTGCACATTGTAGATTTTATGGTTTTGTTTTAAAGGAAAATGTTGGTTTGGGAATCCGTGAGCAGATGGAACTCTCGGGTTATGGTTTGGCAGATGGAGCCAGTCAGGTAGATGGAACCTGCTTTAATTGTCATATCAAATTCAATTACTATTCAATTACCATTTTGATCAAATGATGCTTTGTGAAATTACTATTGGTATTTACAGTTAAACTTTGCTTTATGCTAAAAGAGCCATATTATGCCTTCAATTGTTTAGCCTAGCATATAGTTATCATGCATTATGTTTCCAAGACTTGCGGAGTACATTTTGTGCTCACCCTTGCAACATCCCCAACCTTCCACAGAAGAGTTCGCAGAAGCTGAAGGTGACTACGACTTCTACGCTTGTGGTTACGACGAAGGTGATCCGGAATGCTAGGACGCGAACCCCAGTCGATTGCCTGTTGGGCAAATGGATGGGCTTACTTTGCTTTTGTTAATTAGTTTCCGCTATTTCTTATTGAACTCAAGCTATGATGCTGCTTATTTGTAATAATTGGCCATAAGGCTAATACTTTTTTGCTTAATTAATATTATTTGATTCATGATATGGATGTGTTGTCATCACTGTTTCCACTGTGTGTGCTAGCTTTTCCTGGACTAGCACAGGTTATACACAGAGGGTTCGGATTTGGAGATCCGGTCCCGACATGCCGAGAGGCGTAAGTTGTGGAACAATTCCGCTACTCTTTAGATGATTATTAAAATCATGACTCAAATATTCGCCTCCACGATCAGATCGTAGAAACTTAATTTTCTTGCCACATTGATTTTGTACTTCATTATGGAATTCCTTGAACTTTTCAAAAGTTTCTGACTTATGCCTCATTAAGTAGACATAACCGTATCTACTATAGTCATCGGTAAAAGTAATGAAGTAATGAAACCACCTCTAGCTATCATGCTCATTGGTCCACATACATCTGTATGTACAAGTTCCAATAAGTCAGATGCCCTCTCACAATGCCCAGTGAAAGGTGTTTTAGTCATCTTACCAAGTAGACAAACTGACATGTTTCAAATGATTCAAAATCAAATGATTTTATAAGACCATCTCTATGGAGCTTCATCATGCGTTTCTGACTAATATGACTCAAGCGACAATGCCAAAAGTAAGTGGGATTCAAATCATTTGGCCGAAGCCTCTTAGCATCAATATTATAGACAGGTGCATCATCAAGATTTAAAATAAATAACCCATTCACAATGGGAGCATAGCCATAAAATTCTTATTCAAAATTATAGAACAACCATTGTCCTTAATATTGAATTTATAACCTTCTGCCAACAAACATGAGGAAGAAATAATGTTTCTACTTAATGCTAGAACATAATAACAATTATTTAGTTCCATAGTAAATTCTGAAGGTAAATGTAGTGGCAAGGTCCCGATGAGCAATGCAGCAACCCTTGCTTTATTCCAACGCAGAGATCAACCTCGCCTCTTGCAATGCTCCTACTCCTTATTAACCTATGCATCGAATTGCAGATATGAGCAACCAATCCAGTATCAAATACCCAAGAGTTATTAAGAGAATCAGCAAGAAATACATCTATAACATTAATACCTAAATTTGATGGCTTAGATTCACCATTCTTTTTCAGATCTGCCATTCTTTTTCAGATCTGCCAGCTACCGTTTGCAATTCCTCTTCTAATGGCCTGACTCTTTGTAGTAGAAGCATTCACTCTCTGAAGTAGGGCTAAACTTGGAATTAGGCTTAGGCTTGTTGCTGGAGATCTTATCCAAAGCTTTAGCCTTGCTTTTTCCTTTAGTCTTAGCCATCTTCTTGAAGCTAGTACTTTTTTGCACCATCATCACATGACTAGTGCTTTTCTTAATGCTGTCCTCTGCTATCTTGAGCATCATATGCAGTTCGGTGAGATTCTTGTCCGTGCCATTCATATGAAAAATCATAATGAATTGCCCAAAGCTCGGTGGGAGCGACGCAAGAATCAAGTCAATAGCCAACTCTTGGCTAAGTGGAAAACTACAACCAACCATCTTGATTACATGAGGCTCACCGGACTGCCCTCGGCTAGCTTACATCCAAACAAGGACTTTGAGATCTCATATCTCTCAGTTTTAGCCTGGGTCTCAAATATGCTCTTAAGCGCCACGATCATATCGTAGGCTTTTATGTTCTTAAACTGCTTCTGAAGGTTTGAGTTCATAGTAGCAAGCATGAGACAGCTAACATCGAGGGAATCATCAATCACCTTTTTGTAAGCGACTTTAACAGCATTGGAAGCATTGTCATCAGACATATCTGGAATTGGTTGCTCTAGAACGTGTTCCTTTTTTATTTTGCCTAAGAACAATTCTCAGGTTGCGGGACCAATCCGCAAAGTTTGTTCCATTAAATTTTTTCTTTTCAATTATCGAACGTAAAGCATAACTGGAAGTGGGTGCAACCGCAAGGGGTTCCATGATCTAAAATAGAAAATATATGCAAAAATTGAGACAAACATTCATGAAAATTAACTTATATTAAAAAATTTAATAAAGATACTCCCACTAAATTCCATATCTCTCTTATGGTACTTAGTGATTCAACACCCATAATTAATTAGTCTATTAGTGAGCTTTAGTGTCATTGTTAGAATACTAATGAATTTGGTAAGCAACCTTTGCTAATCATATCATTATATGACTCTTGTTGTTGGGTGGCATCTCTATGCCCTGACCCCAACCTTATGCCCCAAGGTCCATAACTGTTATGATGACCTTGTCAAGTGTAACCAATGCTTATGCTTGCGAGTGTCCGACACAAACACATCTTGATGAGGACATCATTACTATGGATATGACCACACCTGTCTTGACCAATTCTAACACGTCATCCATGGGCTAAGAAGAGAGATATAAAATACATCACGTTCTGAAATCCAATTCGGCCTCCGGATACCAACATGAAGTAAAACGAGCATAAATTTTGCATACAACATCCGATTGGAGAGTTCTTACACTTGATTAAAAGATAACTTTGAGAAATTTTCAATGGATTTTACCCCACCTAAAACGTCCATCGAAGCACTCTGCAATCACCAAAACAAGTTAGGTCAACTTTCCAGTTCGAGTCAAACTTGGGCCTTGTAAGAGTCCTATTCGACCACTCCTTTGTGCTAGCCGAATCCCCCTTCTCTTTTACCTATATATAGCTAGGGAGCCCCCCAAAATTACTTGGGTTTTATTTAGTTGTAGTTTTCCTTGGTGAAACTATTTGGTATTCTCTTGTTCAGCGAGATCAACAGCAATATCGTGCTTCGGAACCCCACATCAATACTTCAATTATATTTACAATTTCAGATTGTTTTTTCTTTGTTCTTGCTTGTTCTTCGATTGCTTGCAGGAATTGATCTTCGTGATCAGGTGAACTAGGTTTTGGCACGGTTCATAACAACTCGAAGTTTGGTTCAGCGATTGCTTGGCATCGGTCGTGTTTCGGTCGTAGCCTGGATCATGAGGGTTGTCTCCACTAATCGATAGTTATCCATCTCACCGAAAGATCAGGCCTCCATTAAGCCTCATCAGGTGGTATCAGAGCTTTCGTTGATCGGTGAGAATTTCAGTAACTTAGATTAGTTTTTGTCTTCTATCCTAAATTGAAAATTACTCCTAAAAAATTCAACCTTTAGATTTAATCTGGTATTTTAGTGTGTTTTGTTAGGTTTTGATCCATTAGAGTCCTTGTTTTAGTTGCTGATCGTTTTTCCTTCGCTTAGTTTTTCTTTCAATCTGTCTAGTACATTATTTTGTTCATAACTTTCGCATACGAGCTTGGATTCTAGTGTTTCTGCACTTTCTTGAAACCTTGGAATGAGCTCTACAAAAAACTAGTTGGGCACAGACTCTAATTCCATATCCAAATCTGTTTAATCTAAACGTCAATTTTGGTGAAACTAGTTGTACTTCTAATCCAGATCTGTTAAGTATTTTGATCATAATTTTCATGTTCGAACTCCAATTGAGGAGTTTTTTACTTTCCTGAATCCTTAAAGAGTCCTCTACAAAAAAAATTTTGGACGACCTTTGTGATTCGGACTCTTTCAAACCGAATTTAATTCGGATTCAAAATCAGTCTCGTCTGGCTGAAATTGGGACTATTCTATGGTGTTCAGTTTGAGCCATAACTTTCACACCGAGCTCCATATTGCATGTTCTTGTACTCTATTGAAAGCTAAGGACATGAGATTCAATTCCTTCCATAGTGAACCTTCCAAATTTGGTCGTTTTTAAACTTTAATCTAGGCGTCAACTTTGCTGCCCTAGAAACACTAAATTAGGGTTTCTTGGATCATTTTGAGTTTAATCTTGTTCTTTTGAGTACAGTAGCATCTATAAAGCATAAAATCCCAAAATATCAGTACACCTACCATTGGGAACCAATTCATCCCTTGTGAATACTTTGATCCTATTTGAGACTAGCTTGTTGATATTGCTTAGGGCTACTCTACTTGATACCTTGCATAATCTTGAATTATCATATCATACCATGTTGTGACATCGAGTTAAGGATTCCAAAACTTTGTTCATACTAGTATTGGCCGAAAGTCACCAAAAGAAAGAAAAGAGCAAGAAAGAGCCAAAAGGCCAAAAAAAAGAAAAAGGAAAAGAAACAGAAAAGTGACAGGCAGCGCTATATTGAGCAAAAGCCTAATTTCTGTTCATTATTTTCAGATTGTACAATTGTATTAATTAGTGAGCAATCTTGTGCCCTTTTACCTTTTTTGAAGCAATTTGCTAGTGTTTCTCCATATCTTATGCAACACGGGCTTTGGTGCTGAAATTTTTCTTATTTAGCTCATTCCATTGGTTGCATTAAGTTTCATTATCTTTGCGCGTGTGTTGTCTTGAAATTCGCTTATATCCTTGTGATCGGCAACTAGGGCTTGTAAATTCTAGTTTGGGTCATTACTAATCATTACAATAACTAGATTTATCAGATTGCATAGGAAATAAATATTGCCTGTCCAAACTCTACCTTCTACAAGACAAATAGGTACCGTTCTCCTTGCAATTGTTTTGCCAAGCTTGAGTGTGTTTATCACGAACCAGCCGCCGATCACCACCTGTTTGCTTGGTAAGAATTGGTAAGAACTTGGTAAAAGCTTGAGTGTGAGAGACTTTGAATCACCAGATCCTAGTACTTGATAGGAACATATACTTGTGATTTGTTTCTTATCTTCACTAACAATGGTAGGTTCTCAACATCATAGTGCTTGGGACAACAACATCCTAGGAGAAGAGGTAGTTCACAATCCGAGATACGAAGAACATACGAGCACAGTTTCACCACCATGGGAGGTACAACGACATAGCACACGCACCAAAAATAAGTTCACCGTACTTATTTTTAGTGGTAAATATGATCTGAAGGTTATCTTACTTGGGAAATACTTGTAGTAGAATTATTTGATAAACATGGAATTCCTGAGCATGATAAGCTCCACCTTCTAAATGCTTGTGGATCTTATGCCAAGGATGAATGATTGATGGATGAGTCTTCTTCAGACCATATCCCAATCATCTAGGCGAATCTTGTGTTCTTACTTGCAAGAAATCGATATTTGTTCTTGAGAGGATCAATCTTGGAAGATTGGATTTTTGGGTGTTCTTGTCTTGTGTTCTGGCTTGCTATGACATGTGGGAAGCCATCTAGGATCATCTTGATCATCAAGAACCCACGAGCTAGCTGAGAGCCAAGTTTTCGTTCTTGAACCCGTTCTTGTACACTCTTCCGTAAATTTGAAAAAAGTCAGAACATTGACGTCGATTCTTGCAATTGAAGATTGGAAGAGGTTCCTGACATACATAGGAAGGTGTCCACAAAGTTTCATAAGGTTTGGATCAACCATCAATAGATTCATCGATTATCCTTATGAGTCATGCTGAGTTTTACTGTTCATCGGGATGTTTTTCCTGTAGCTATAGTAGCCCGACTCTTCCATGCTACAGTACCCGGTAGTGCTAGGGTACTATTCATCCAACAGTACCAGGCCTAATCAGTGGTAGTGCCGTCCGTGGCTGAGAAATTTGGAATTTTCGCTATCTCCGCTTTGCCTTTTTGATGTGAGGATGTTGGTTGGATTGTTTTGAGAGAGGGAAAAATTTATTTTGGGATCATTCACCCCCCTCTGATCGCCATCTTGGTCCTTCAATTGGTATCAGAGCCAGTTTTGCTCTTCCATAGAACTTGACCGGTCTCTAGAGCCATGGCGATGGACAAATATTCCACCAAGCCTCCTATCTTTTCTGGAGTTGATTTTCCTTTCTGGAAGTCGAGAATGGAGTCGTACATCACTGCCTAGGGCTTCCTGATATAGTAGAAGGTGAAACTCCCGTATGAGGTTCTTGCCGATAAAAATATCACGACCGGCAATATGGTTGACGTTGAGGCGAACGCTAAGGCAAGGAACATCCTCATACAGGGTCTGAGCCGCAGTGAGTACGATAGGATTTTGTTGGAAATATGCCCTAGAGGCAATCATAGAGATAATTATATTTCCATAAATATTTATAAACTATGAGATTGTTCTTTGAATAACATGACGAATATTGATTAACAAGTACGTGACTTGTTTGTGAAACTCTGTGTTCATCTTTATGATGTTCATTCTAAAAGGGGTCCCTAGTCGATAATCATATGAGGACACATGAGTAGAATAGCATATGTATTGGTCGATGACCATGTTTCACGGGTCATATATATGGAGATATCAAACCAATAATATGGACACATGTTAGAGAACATGGTGTTGGACATCGACCCACTATGAGACATTGCGAGAACGTTGTTTTATTTCATGTCATCAGTTCATCTCATATACGATGTGTATGCTACATCCTTCGACTTGAGATTGTCGCATGTTCTCAAGATGCGTAATGGCTTACTTATGGGTCATCAAACGCTACTCCGTAACTGGGTAGTTATAAAGATGGCTTTAGGGTTTGTCATGAAACATGTTGCGAGGCGTGGTCGATCAAGATAGGATTTGCTCCTCCATACAATAAGAGAGATATCTCTAGGCCTCTCGAGTGTTCGGATTCCAGAGACGCACGGCCATCCTACTCGAGTAAAGCGTTACTCGAGTCATCGAGTTAAAGAGTTAACTCGATGTATTCAAGGAATCCGAGTCACAGCATCGAGAAAGAGTGGTCGAGCCATCCAAATAAGGATGACAACAACTTGCCTTGGGTTTGACCGATATCGTGAGGCAAAAGGAAATGCATATAGGACATTGTTGAAGTTCGTCCGATCTTTACATGTACTCGAGAGTCAATAAGTCCTACTAGGGGCCGCTATCGACTATTGGTCGAATGCTCGATGATCGAGTAGGAGTACTCGATAGTCGATTATGTATACCCGATGGTTGAGTAGGACTACTCAACGATCGATAGGGGTACTCCAGCCATGTCCGAGTGCATGTGAACCTATAGGGTCGCATGTTTAAGGGGTTGTAACCAATTTGGATAGGGATCCGAGTTGTAATGGGCTTAGAGTTTCTAATGGGCTTCAAGGGTTGAAACCCGTTATGGGACGTCTATATAAAGGGAGGACGTGGTGGCTTTGTGTATGGTGAGATAAATACACGAAGAGACACAATAGGAATTTATAATTCTTGGAATCCTAGCTGCCACCCCTTCTCCGTCCAGAACCATGCAGCCGGCGCTAGCACTCCGGCGCGTGGTGTTTCTGTCCCGTACGTGTGGATACCTTGGAGGCATTGCTGCGAAGCTTTAACGCTAGGACGATCCGCAACCTGCGACAGTCACAAGGAGCTGTTGGGTAAGCGCGAGGCTAGTATGACTACATCTGCACCACCGTGCTACATGACTCTACTTCCGCTACGGGTCTGCGCATCTAGTGGTAATTCTATGATCTATTACTTGTAGTGGTTAATTAGTTACGCGGTAGAAAATTTTGATTTTTCGCTAGAGTAGCCTACCCGTACACCAACTCTTTGTTGCCACTTTTGAGTAGAAGGATGTTTCTCATACATTATCCGATGAGTCTTGGATTAATGTTATGCATGAGGAACTTGAGAACTTTGAGAGGAACAAAGTATGATAGCTTGTCAAGCTCCCATATAGTCATAATGTCATTGGGATCAAGTGAGTGTTCAAGAACAAGTAGAGTGAGGATGGAGTTATCATTAGAAACAAGGCTAGACTAGTCGTACAGGGTTTTACTCGGGTTGAGGGTCTTGAATTTGAGGAGACCTTTGCCCCTGTGACTAGACTAGAGGCTATTAGGATTATGCTTGCATTTTTGGCATCAAAAGGCTTCAAGCTTTATCAAATGAATGTAAAAAGTGTATTCCTCAATGGATATATTAAGGAAGAGGTGTATGTCAGACAGCCTCCAAGATTCGAGAACCCCAAATACCCTAACCATGTCTTCAAGCTTTCTAAAGCTTTATATGGACTTAAGCAAGCCCCTAGAGCTTGGTATGAGAGGCTTAAGTCCTATCTTCTTAGTCATGGTTTTAAGATGGGTATTGTAGACAAGACTCTGTTCATTAGACACCAGGATTCTCATTTTCTTCTCGTTCAGATTTATGTGGATGATATTATCTTTGGTGGCTCTTCGCACTCTCTTGTGTCTCAATTTTCAGATTTAATGAGCATAGAGCTACTTCCTCGGCTTCCAAATCAAGCAGACTCTGGAGGGCACATTCTTGCATCAAGGTAAGTACACTCGAGATCTCCTGAGGCGCTTCGACATGTCTGATGGGAAGCCAGTGATGACTCCTATGGCTACCACTGTTGTCCTCGAGCCTGATGAGGATGGTGAGCCAGTTGATCAAAAGAAGTTCTGGAGCATGATCGGCTCCCTCTTGTACTCACAGCTTCGAGGCCGAACATAGAGAATAAATATCAATTAACCGAATTATTTTTCCACTAAAAAATCGAATTTATGACATCATGCTGATGTCACGGCTGATTTTGGTTTCGATCGAATTATTTTTTTGTGGACCAATCACATGTTGACACGCGTCCCAGGCGCATAGATCCCGTCCATGGAACAGTGCGTGCGCATGGTGGTCTCAGTCCACGGTGCTCTAGCTCTTGTGCGCGACACGAGGCGACACACAATTTGGTGTGACACCGCCTACGCAGTGGTACCTGGTGGCCGACATGTGGCACAATCATGGTCGACAAATCTAGATTCGATGGCTACAGTTGAGCGAAGGCAGGCGAAGCGGCGGGACACGACATGACCCGGACGTGAACGCGTGGTGCGATCTAAGCCATACACAGTAGATCGGACAGCTAATAACTCGTGACATGGAATGATGATGCAGCTGGCCCAGTGCTTGACCCATCATCCAATGGCTCACCTTGGATCTAACGGTTGAGGAAGCTTGCGAAGACAATAATGGCACCGTGGTGGAGCTTTACCGGACACAAGGAAGACGACCACGGTCTCGGCGGAGCGGTGACTTCCCAGTGATGTTATCACCCAGATCCGATAGATCTCGACGTGGGCAACACAATGCTGTCAACAGTGACTGCGGAACCCAAGCGACGGTGACGAAAATGATGACTAACAGTGGTGGTCTTCTTATGGAACTCTAGTGAGCTCACACAGGCAAACGTCGGTGTCTTGGCTTGCGGGCTTTGGGCAGGATGCGTGGCGCGAGGTGAGGAATCCAATGCGCACGGCGACACCTTAAATAGGCCCCTCAACTTTCGTGCAGAGCGTGAAATCCAAAATGGAATCGACGGCGATGGAGAATTCATTTAGGATACCGTGGCAGTGATGCGGCACAATCGCAGACATCCATGTGATGATGATCCATCGGTTGGCAACGCTTGGCTACGTGGCACGATCTTGACGACATGATCAATATCGGACGGTATGTGGCTAGGGTTTTGGCGAGCAGGCTGGCGACGCGACGCGGCTTTGGGCCAGTTGGGTTGTGGGGAAAATAGGCTGGCCATTGGGTTTTGGCCCAATACTATTGTCGAAGGGTCAGAAATCGACAATAAACTTTATGTTTCGGGTACCTTCGTGGAGCAGAGTTAAGCACAGGGTCGATGACACACGATGTAGATAGGTTCGGGCCTCGCGGGGGAGTAGAACCCTACTTCCTGTATGGTGGATGCTTGTATATTGAATCTTAAGTACAGATCGGGATGCTCAAGCCTAAGTACAAAGAATATGAACCCTAGGCTAAAGCAATGCTTGGCTATGCGACTATGAGATGCTTAGCGCCAAGGAATCTTTTGGCTCTCGTCCCCCTCCTTGAGGGCGCATACCCCCGGCCTTTTATAGTCGAGGTGGCCTTGCCCCTATCCGAGTCGTAGCCGTCTTGGAATCCCAGATTGTAGCGGATAGAAAATCTGTCGATGCGTGACCTTCACCGCGTATGCAAACTTCCTTAGATATCATATGTACTCGAGTTGGTCTCTTTGTAACAAAAAGAATATCAAGTCCTTCCCAATATGGTACTATCTTCTCCATGTATATCGCATCCCACCGAATTGGGGCCCGTGATATCCGGAGTCTTTATATGCTTTCCCGAACATATACGGTTTAGTTTTTACGAGTTGGGCATGCACACGTACCCCATATTTAGATATTCGACAACTATTCAACCGGTTTTAAATTTTTTTCCAATTAAAGTAATTACAAAAATTATATAAAACCGAAATACATAGCAAAAATGCCCAAAAAATTCCAGAACAATTTCGGAAGATATTTTAGGGCATTTGAGACTCAAATAAAATATTTTCAACAAAAATTATTTATTTTTTCAAATATTTAAATAATTTTAATGAAAGGCTTAATTCAATTAAATCCCAAATAATTTAAATAAATTCCAAAAAATTCACAAAAATATATAATGCACAATAAATCCAAGAAATGCAAAAATTGAGATGTTACAATCCTCCCCCTTAACAGAATCATGACCCCAATGTAGCTTCGCTCTCTAAATGATTGTTTCACTGCACTCTGCAGAAACGCACTGACTTATTTTTGGTTTTGTGATCAGTTATATCCAAGATCTTGATTGGATACTCCTTATAAATCAAATATTTTTGCAGCTCAATTGACTCCAACGGTGTCTGCTCTGCGAGCACTCGAAGACACTTCTTCAACTGAGACACATGAAACACATCATGCATGAAACACATCATGCACTCCTGCCAATGACTGTGATAATTCTAACTGATAAGCAACCTCTCCTCTGCGGCTTAAGATTTGAAATGGACCAACAAATCTGGGTGCAAGCTTCCCTTTAGCATGGAACCTTTTGACTCCTTTGAGAGGGGTAACTCTGAGATACAAAAAATCATCAGGCTCAAAACTTAATTCACGGTGACGATTATCGGCATAACTTTTATGTCTTAATTGGGCAATTTTCAATCTCTCTCTGATCATAACAATCTTCTCTTCAGCATCTCTCTCTGATCATAGCAATCTTCTCTTCAGCTTCTTTGAGAATATCTGGTCCAAAGACAAGACGCTCTCTTGTCTCATTTCAATTCAACGGAGTACGACAGGAATGACTATACAATGCTTCAAATGGTGACATTTGCAAACTTGCCTAATAATTGTTATTATGGCTGAACTCGGCATATGGCAAATATTTGTCCCATGAAGTAGTATAAACTAAGGCACAAGCTCTTAACATATCCTCCAAAATCTGATTGACTCTCTTAGTCTGACCATTTGTCTGCGGATGATAAGCTATATTGAAATTCAGACGCATTCCCATTGCTTCATGCAATTTATTCTAGAACCTCGAGGTAAATTGGGTATCTCTATCTGATACTATCTTTTTTGGCACTCCATGTAAACACACAATCCTTGATATGTATAGCTCTGCCAAACGATCTCCTGAATAGGTGGTCATAACTAATATAAAATGAGCGACTTTGGTCAAGCGATCAACTATGACCCATATTGAATCTAACCATTCTGAGTTATGGGTAAACCAGTAATAAAACCCATACCAATCTCCTCCCACTTCCATTGAGGTACTTTCAATGGCTGTAGCAATCTTGCTGGCCTCTGATGCATTGCCTTCACTTTCTGACATATATCACACAAAGCAACATGCTTGGCAACTTCGCGTTTCATATTAGGCCACCAAAATCTTTCTTTTAGATCCTGATACATCTTTGCACTCCCTGGGTGAATAGAATACTTTGAATCATGAGATTCCTCTAGAATCAACTACTTTAGCTCCTTTTTATTTGTACACAAATTCGGCTTTTGATTCACAGAGTACCTTGATCATCTACTATAAAATCCTTAGCCTTGCCTTAATCCATCTTGAACCTAATTCTTCTAATTTTAGCGTCATCTTTCTGACCTTCTCTGATTTGATCCTCCAAAGTTGGCTTTACCTTTAGAGTGGCTAAAAATCCTTCAGGTACCACTTCCAATTTCAGCTTCTGAAATTCCTCACATAATCCGGTCGACTCTCCTGAATTAACATATTAATGCTATGGCTCTTCTGACTGAGGTCATCAGCTACCACATTAGCTTTTCCAGGGTGATAATGAATTTCCACATTATAATCCTTGATTAGCTCTAACCATCTTCTCTGTCTCATATTGAGATCGGACTGAGTAAAGATATATTATAAACTCTTATTATCCGTGTATATCTCACATCTATTCCCAATGAGATAGTGACGCTATAACTTTGAAGTATGCACTACGACAGCTAATTAGAAGTCACATGTCGAATAATTCTCCTCATGTGGCCTCAATTTTCTTGAAGCATATGCAACTACTTTGCCATTCTGCATTAACACACATCCAAGTCCTTGACGCGGAGCATCATAATAGATATCAAAACTGCTCTAAATATCTGGAAACACTAGCACTGGAACTATCATTAACCTTTTCTTTAACTCTTGAAAAATCTTCTCGCACTCTGACATCCATGCAAACTTCTTTTCCTCTTTAACAACTACGTAAGAGGTTTAGCAATTATCGAGAATCCTTCAATGAACCGATGGTAATATCCTGCCATTATGAGAAAACTACGAATCTGGGTCACTAACATCGGTTGTTCCCAATGCAACACTGCTTCAACTTTACTTGGATCAACAACAACTCTTTTAGTAGTCATTACATGACCAAGGAATTCCACTTTCTTTTTTTAAAAGTCACACTTACTAAACTTAGCATACAATTGATGCTCTCAAAGCTTCTCAAGAACAAGCCTCAAGTGTTCTGCACGATCTTCTTCTGTCTTGGAGTAGACAAGAATGTCATATATGAATACGACAACAAACTTATCCCAATATTGCATGAAAACCTTATTCATCATATTCATGAAATAAGCAGGGGCATTAGTCAATCCAAAGGACATGATTGTGAACTCATAATGTGAAGAGGAACGCGATATGCTACACTAGCACAAAAAAAACTACCGCGTAACCAGAAAGCTACTCGCAAGAAGGGGATCACAGATAAGATTACCACTAGACGCGCAGTTGCGGAATCCTTCGCGCGTCGATGTAGTGGATTGTCCTCGCCGCAGTCGTTGCGTCGATGGAGCGGATCGTCCTCGCCTCACCGTGGATCGTCCACCCACACCGCGATCGTAGCAAGCGGCGCCACCGCAGAGTCCACACGCCGAGGATGGAACGCCTGCGCCGTGTGCAAGCACTGTCGCCGGCAGGCAACGAAGAGGAGGCTAGGGTTTCGGTGAATCACTTCTAAACCGTGGGAAAGCACACCGCGCCCACCCTCCTCCCTCCTTATATAGCCACGAGATGAAACCCTAAACCAAGGCCCATCACAGTGCTAAACCCATGATGTCCATTAATTATGGATCCAATCCAAATTAATGCATCCCACCCATTAAGTGTGTGACCTGCAGGTTCACGACGCTTGGACATGGATTCAAAAACTCCTTTTCAATCCAATAGTTGGTAGCGGCTCCTTGCAAAGTATGCCAACTCCCAAACATACTATGATCAAATCGGATGTAACCTATCAAAAGTACTCATGTAATAATCCCTTTGCCAAGTATATGAAGATTGAACTCAAGGCAGAAGTATGTCATCCTTTGATGATTCAATCCATCTCGTATCCGTGATATATTAATAAGTTGTGATTGACTCCTCAATCACGGCATGGCCATGCACTTCCTTAATCATATCACACGAGTGGCCTTGTCATATATCTCCGTTTCATTGGAGTGGCAAATTCCATCTTGATCGCTCACTTCCTTTGCACGTTTCATAGTAAACATGAAAGCTACCTTTATAACTATCGTGTTAGGAAAAAGTGTTTGATAGCCCCAAGGAAAACTATTACACATGTAGGGAATATGACAATCTCAGTCTAAGGATCATACATCTACTAGGTATGAGATACATCGATGACACATAAGAATGAAACATTCTCGTAGTGTCCAATTATGGTCTATCTAACCCATGTTCTTCAACATGCGTCCACAATGTATAGATGATATCTCTATATCCCATGATCTATGAAGCATGATCATCGATCACTACATGTGCTGATCTATTCATCGTTATCCTATACGATGATATCCGATCAGAGATATTTATCGAATTATATCAATAAGTAAAGAGCTTCATAAGCAAGTCACATACTTGTTGATCAATACAATGATATACATTCATTGGACCAATAATCATATTATTATTCATAAACATAGTCATGTTACAATCATCTAAATGATTGCCTCAAGGGCATAGCACTAACATAATGTCCATATTGTGTTGAAAATACAATCTTAGGCACATCTTTTGCACGAATCTTCAATCGATGATATCCTGATCGAAGATCAACCTTTGAGAAAATTCTAGCTTATCGTAACTGATCAAACAAATCATCGATCCTGGGTAACAGATACTTGTTCTCTATCGTCACTTCATTAAGCGCATGATAATCAATGCACATCCTTAAACTTCTGTCCTTCCACCTGACAAACAAAACAGGTGCTCTCCGTGGCGATAAACTAGGTCTTACAAAACCTTTTTCTAACAACTCTTCAATTTTCTTCTTCATTTCTACCAGCTCATTGATAGGCATCCTATACGGTCCCTTGGCTATTGGGGTTGTACCGGGCACTAATTTGATCAAAAACTCGATATCTCGATCTGGTGGCATTCCAAGCAAATCTTTAGGAAAAATATCTAGGTATTCACTAACAACTGGTACTTCTTCTAAACTGACGGCTTTAACACTATTAACCATCAACTGACCATCATGAACTACGATCGCTTGAAACTCCACTCTTTCACGCTTTGGGCTTTCAATTGACACAACTCTTCGACCACAATCCAATACAGACTTGAGTTTGGATAACCAATCCATTCCAAGGATAACATCTAATGTCTGAGTATCCAAAATAATAAGATTCGCTAGGAACTCTATTCCATCAATGAGCAACTTAACTCCCAAACATCCTAGGTTAGATCGAAGTTCTGATTTTGGGATTGGACTAATAGCATACACTTAAGATTCATAATATCCAACCCATTCCCAATGGCAAAATCTCGAGAAATAAAGGAATGCAAAGCTCCAGAATCAAATGAACTGTTGCAGGTACTAAGTTAACTTGGAACTTACCCAGTACGATGTCTGATACTTCCTGGGCTTCATCACATAATGTGGTTGACATGATTTCTCACCGTGGCTTGGGGCATAGCTCCAGCTTGAACAGCTCCACGGTTCACTCCTGGTGCAGGTGTCTTGATAGGTGTAGGGACAAGATTGAAACTAACAGGTGTAACACCTCCTCTCTTAGGAAAACTATTAGTGAGGTGTCTCGGCTCATTGCAACTAAAATAATGCCTAACTACCATCTGTTGACTACCTCCTAACACGTTACTTGTCCAAGCAGGTGTTTGAAAATTCTGACCAATTGGACGCGGTGTAGGGGTTAGCGTCTTGAACATAGCTTTTGTCAGGGATCGGTACCCTCGCCACGTGTAAGCATCCTCCCGGGGCCTCATGGTGGCTTCCCGCGGGCCCAGGGGCTCATCTCCGACCTGGGAGGCGCTCCCCCGATGCTTGAGCTCGGGACCAGTGAGCTTGGGCACAGGCGTAAGGGCGGGCACCATCCACCTCGACCTCGACCTCAACACCTCCACGACCTTCAGAGAAAAATGCATTTGTAACATTTTATTTATCTCGTGTAAAAACTCTCCCGTATGTGGGAATTAGCGCTCTACCTGCCCCTACGTGGGAACTAGGGTTCAACAGCTCCTGTCAAGCTCTCAATAGCTACCATCAGGCTCCCAACGGCTATTGACGCCCCTCGTTAGCACCCATCAACTCGCCACGAGCTCTTGACGTCAGCCTCGGGACCAAGCAGCAAGGCTCCCAGAAGGCTACAAAAGCAACGAATCACCCCGACCAAGACAAGGAGGGGCAAGGGCACCCCCCGGACCCAAAAATAGAAGAAGAAGAAGCAACAAGATGCAGACGCGCAACACACGCCAAGAAAAACAACAGAGTGACCCTGGCTCGGGCCCTGTTTGTGCCCCTCACAGAACCACATACACATCTTTCGCCTCAGGGCAAGACTTGAGTAGATCTATTACCCGACCCCGGGGGCTCGAACTAGTATAAACCTCGTGTCTGGAATCTCCTCCCCGACGATCTTCCCACGACGCTAGGCGCCTCCGAACGAGCACGACTTCGAGCCTCACTCCCGAACAATCTCCTAAGCATCCTCCTTTTTCTGCGGTCGATGGTGCCGATCATCGACAGCTGGTGCCCACCGTGGGGCTCGAGTTTCGCTTGTTCAGAGTTCTCTGCTCCAACGTCGCCGGCACCTTCGGTTTCGACGATGACATGTCGCGATCAGCAAGGCTGGACTCGGTCGATGGTCCCTTGTGTGAAGGCTCCACCTCCATGTTCTTGCCTTCGCCGTCGCTGCGCGAACTCCTGGCCTTCATGGCATGCAGTCGCGAGGCGAGCGCGGGGACGAGTGATGGTGGCCTAGAATCCCCGGAGGAGGCGCGTCGATTGGTCCAGGTTGCCATCAACCAGGCCATCATCGCCCTCCGACGGGAGGGGCGTGAAGGGTTCCGCCCCTCGTCCGGGCACCTCAGCCCTACTCGCCTGGACGATCCCAGCCGGGAACGTTTGCGGGCTATCGCCCGGGTCATGGCTGATCCTACCCGGGCGGGGTCGGCTCTCTTTCGTTGGTCCCTTGTTGAGGAGCTTAGCAGGGCAGCCGATGAGGCCAGGCCCTCGCAGCGGGAACGACACTGGCACTTTGAGCCTCGCTCCCTAAAAAGCGATGGTAGTTCGTCGCACGGCCACCGCCGCTCTCGCCGGCCGACTCCATATCCGCAGTCCGGAGGCCGCCGGCCGTCCCCGCCTCACCGGGACCCTGGCCCAAAGCGTGGGTGTCCCCACGGTCCGCAGAGCGGTGGTAGCGCTCGCTCAAGTAGCGACGATTTCGGAGGCTTGTCTCCAGATATTCCGCCCAGGCGTCAGAAGGTTCGCGATCGACACCGTCCTGATGACGCCCTCCTTAACCGCCAGGACCGTCGCGGGGTGCGTCGTCGGCTCGGGTTAGATCACCTCGCCGATGACGACTCTGCCATAGTAGCGGCGATAGAGCTGCCCCGACCTACGGTTGCCCAGCGTACTCCATCGGCCTTCGTCGGGTACGCTGGCCGGCTCAGTTCAAGCCCATCCCGATGGAGCGGTTCGACGGGACCAAGAATCCAGACGAATTTCTCTTGATCTACTCCACCGCGATCCTGGTGGCCGGCGGGGATGAGGCTGTAATGGCCAACTACCTCCCTACCATCACGGGCGGTATACGCTCAGATCCGCTCTTTAACCGTGCCCCAAAGACCTTTCAATCATGGCGCCAGGAGCGAAGCACCCATCGATCGAACTTCCAGAGCTGTTACGAGCGCCTTGGACGAGAAAGGGACCTGGATCGCGTCATCCAGGGCAAGGGCGAACCTCTTCGCGACTTCGTTCGCCGGTTCACCACGCAAGAAACTCAATCCCGAATGTCTCCAGCGAAGCCGTCGTCAAGGCCTTCAAGTTCGCCTTCAGGGACAGGCGCCTCACCGAGGACCTGGAGATCACCGCCAACCTCAATGTTCATAGATTGTTCCTGATGGTGGAGCGCTACGGACGCGGATGACACCATCCGTTGGAAACGTGACTATGACCAGGGCAAGCTCGGCCGCATCACTGGCTAGGCCGGGCCGTCTAGCGCCAGGGACGCTGGCCCAGACCCACGCAGCAAGAAGCGAGGGTAAGGTCGCCGCGATGGTGGCGGCTAGCTACGCGTGGTCACCGCGGCAGACGCCGGGCGCGAGGTGATGGAGGTGCAGCAACCCGACATCAATGAGCTTCGCACTCAGCGCGGTCAGCCGCGACATTCGCAAGCGTAGCATCACCCCCAACAAGGGTAGCGTCTCACCGCGCCGCAGCAGGGACAGCAGCGGGCCGACCTCCAGCGGGGAGTCGTTCGACCTCATGCCAACGAGGCCAGGCTCGGGTACGACCCAGACAAGTTCTGCCCGTTCCACAGAGCCCACGGCCATGACCTGCGGAGCTGCAGAATGTGGTAGTTCAAGATGGACGCCTTCTACGACGGGCATGGAAAGATGCCCACGCCCCAAAAGGGGATGAGCTGCCCGACGGGGATGGCGCCCATGAGGGTCCAAAGGGTCTCGACCTGCAATTCCAGCAGGGCGATCACCGCGTCAACATGATCTTCGGAGGTTCATCCGCATACCAATCCCGATGCGAGCTCAAAAACACCGCGCGTGCTGTATATCAAGCTTCGACCGGGAAGCCCGACGACCAGCCTTGTAAATGGGCTGGTGTTCCAATCACCTTCTCCCGGGACGATGCTCTCCCGGGAATGTCCAAGGACCTTAAGACCGCCTTGGTCGTGGCCCCGACCATGAGCAACACCGTGGTCGAGAGGGTTATGGTTGACGAAGGGAGCTCCCTCAGCCTGCTCTTGGCTAGCATGCTGGATCGGATGCAGATTCCCCGGTCGAAGATCAGGAGCATAGCGGTCCCCTTCTTCGGCATCGTGCTAGGCAGCTCGACCACTCCGCTCGGGCAGGTGGTCCTGCCCGTCAGCTTCGGTGACTCGGCGAACTTCCGCACCGAGCTAATCACCTTCGAAGTAGTGGACGGGGATCTCCCCTACAACGCCATCCTCGGGCTGTCAGCTTTGATCAAATTCATGGCGGCGAACCATTACGGCCACCGTTGCATCAAGCTTCCCGGCCCCAAGGTGCCATAACCGTCCGTGGCGACCTCAAAGTGGCGCACTACTGCGAGGAGAAAGCCCTGGTGATTGCGGTCATGCTCCCCCAGCGGGGCCCCGAGGTAACGCTAAAAGATGCCCATCGGAAGGTGGTGATCCAACCCAGTGGCCCGACCAAGGCCGTCCAGCTCGAAGAAGACGACCCAGACAAGCGCGTCCACCTCGTTGCCCAGCTCGACCTGAAATAGGAGCTCGAGCTCATCACCTTCCTCTGCGCCAATAAGATCATATTCGCGTGAGGACCGGCAGACATGTCGGGGGTCCCGAGGGAGGTGATCGAGCACAAATTGTAAACAAGGCCTGGCTGCAAGCCCGTGCGCCAGAAGCTACGGTGTTTTTCACCCGAGAAGGTGGCAATAATTAGAGAACATCTCGACCAGCTGCTGAAGGCCGGTTTCATTCATGAGATTAGTTACTTCGAATGGCTGGCCAACCCGGTGATCGTGCAAAAGAAAGGTGGGAAGTGGAGGATCTGCGTCGACCACACAGGTTTGAATTCGGCGTGCCCGAAGGGTAACTTTCCTCTTCCGCGCATAGACCAGATCGTGGACTCCACCGCCAATGCTAAGATGCTAAGTTTCCTTGAAGCCTACTCCGGCTACCATAGATCAAGCTCGCGGTAGGTGACGAGGACAAGACGGCCTTCATCACGCTGTTCGGAATGTTCTGCTTCACTACTATGTCGTTCGGCCTCCGCAATGCAGGGGCAATGTTCCAGTGGCTGATATCCAAGACCTTCGACCCCCAGATCGGGCGGAATTTCGAGGTCTATGTCGATTGCATCATCGTCAAGAGCTCTTCTAAAGCCGACCACATCAATGATTTCGTGGAGACCTTCACCAACCTGAACATGCATGGAATCAAGCTCAACCCCAAGAAGTGCGTCTTCGGCGCGACCTCGGGCAAGGTACTTGGCTACATGATCGGGGGCTCGGGGGTAGGCCCAAACCCGGAGAAGATTGAGGCGATCGAGAGGATGGTCGCCCCGACATCGACGAAATAGGTTCAATGCCTTGCTGGCCGCGTGGCAGCCCTCAGCCGGTTCATCTCAAGGCTCGGGGAGCGCAGCTGCCGTTCTTCAAGGTCCTGCACCAACATCAGGGTTTCGAGTGGACCCCGGAAGCCCAACGGTCCTTCGACGAGCTGAAACCGTATCTCTCGAGCCGCCCGCTGCTCACTACCCCGCAACCGAGCGAAGCGTTGCTGCTCTACCTCGCGGTCGCGGCGCAGGACGTCAGCGCCGTCCTCGTGGCCGAACGGGATGGCCGGCAGCAGCCGATATACTATGTCTGTGAAGTGCTCCATGGACCGAAGGAGCGCTACCCCCAGGTCCAGAAGCTACTCTACGCTCTCTTCATGGCCTCGCGCAAACTCCGGCATTACTTTCAGGCGCACGCTGTGAATGTTCCGAGCGAGTTCCCGATCGGCGAGATCCTGAAGAACCCAGAAGCGGGAGGCTGCATCGCCAAATAGGCCATGGAGTTAGCCGAATTCGACATTCAGTTTGTGGTGCGCTCCACCATCAAGTCGCAGGCGCTCGCGACTTCGTGGTCGAGTAGACGACGGAGCCCGTCCCTAAGCCCGAGGCCGAGGAAGAAGGTCCCTGGACCATGTTCTTCGATGGCTCAAGGTCGTTTAAGCGCTCAGGGGTCGGCATCCTCATTATCACCCCTCAGGGAGATCATTTAAGTATGTAATTCGCTTCGGCTTTCCTGCGACCAACAATGTCGAGGAGTACGAGGCCCTCTTGGCCGGCCTTTGGGCATGCAAATCACTGGGCGTGCACCGGCTGGTCGTGAGGGGAGATTCTCAACTCGTCATCAACCAGTACAACAAAGACTACCAATGCTCAGAGCCTTCAATGGCGAAGTACCTCGCCGAGGGACGCAAGATGGAGAAGTGGTTTAAGGACCTTGAGATCGGGTACATTCCCAGGAAGGACAACTCTGGTGACGATCTCTTGTCTGAGCTCGGGTCATCCGACGATGAAATCCCGTCGTACGTCACCCTCGAGACCCTACCGACCCCGACCGTCGTCGATCCGGAAGATTCGGTGGCCCTCCTCGAGAGTGTTCCCTTGTGGATGGACCCATTCGTCAAGTTCCTCAACCTCGGCGAGCTCCCGCCTGACCCGGCCGAGGGCAGTAGGCTCAAGCGCCGAGCAGGCTCGTACAGGCTTATCGACGGACAATTGTATCGGCGGGGCACTTTGGGCGTCCTCACCAAGTGCATCACCCCGGAGGAAGGTAAATACTTGCTCAATGACATCCATTTGGGCCTCTGCGGTGCTCACTCTTCTTTCAGGACAATGGTTGGGAAGGCGTACCGAATGGGCTTCTATTGGCCGACGGCGCTCTAGGATGCTCGGGACATCGTGCGTGCCTGTCGAGCTTGCTTGTTCCACGCTCGGAAGGCACACCAGTCGGCCTACGCCCTCCAGACCATCCCCCTCGCTTGGCCGTTCTCGACCTGAGGCCTCGATATCCTCGGCCCCTTTCCTCGGGCGGTCGGGGGAAAGAAGTTCCTGTTCGTCACCATCGACATCTTCACGAAATGGGTCGAGGCCGAGCCAGTCTCGTCCATCACGGCCCAAGCAGCGGTGAGATTCTTCCTCTCATTTATAGTCTCAAGGTATTGGGTCCCTTGCAGGATCATTACCAACAACGGGAGGCAGTTCACTAGCGAACTATTCCAAGAGTATTGCGAAGACAGAGGAACCAAAATCTGCTATGCCTCGGTAAGTCATCCCCAGAGCAACAGGGCGGTTGAGCGCGCCAATGGACAAATCATCCAAGGCATCAAGAAGCGAGTCTTCGACAAGCTCGAGCGGCGGGGCCGGGCTTGGGTGGACGAGCTTCACACCGTCCTCTGGTCCATCCGTACCACACCAAGCCAAGCGACAGGGGTGACCCCCTTTCGGCTTGTCTTCGGTACCGAGGCCGTCATGCCCCCCGAAGTCTCGTTGGGCTCCGTCAGGGTTAGCTCGGTCGACCAGGTCAGCCCCGAGCAAGAACGGTCCCTCGACCTCGCCCTGGCGGAGGAAGTAAGATGTTGTCTTATTTGCTGCGATCGGCGCATACACCGCAAGCACTTTGCAGGCATGCTTCCCGATCGGTACGACTTAGGGGGCTTCTAGTCGGCGATCTGGTCCTAAAGCGGATTCAGGACTGGTCCGACACCAACAAGTTATTCCCGCTGTGGGAGGGCCCCTACAGCATCGTTACGGCAGGTCGCACGGGTGCTTACCGACTGGCCATGCCCGACGGTCGAGAGCTCGTGAACTCGTGGAACATTGACCAGCTCCGAAATTCTATGTCTAATGCTCTGCCTTTCGCTTTCATGATAAAATGCTTCTGTTTTATCAGCTATGATTGTGCCATCTTTTTTATGCCTCTTTGTGTCTCGAGCAAATGCGTTTTCGGGTTGTGATCCTAGGGTTCGCCTCGGAGGGTCGAGCCAACAGTAAGCTGATTCTCATCGCTTCATGACTCCCCTCCGTAGCAAGGCTTGCTCTAGCGGTCACACCCGCGAGACCCCCGGTCTCGAGGCACTCAGGCCTCGGTCTGGCTCCCCCTTTTTTCTGAACAAAATCGCGGTTTCGAGGTACGCCTCTAGGGGCCACGTCCGCAGTAAGCCGACTCTCGTCGCGGTAAGCCGACTATCCCCCTGTGGCAGGGCCCGTACCCGGAACCACCCTCGGTAAGTGTTTCGAGCTAGGGAGGAAGCCAACCTAGCATTAGTTTACTGAAAACATGCTTGCTCCGTCATTCATACTTACAATACTTTGTCTGCTCCCTTGCACGTGGGACCGCCCGTGGACCGCCACCTCGAGCGTGGTCTTCGCTCGTGCACCGCAGGGATCAAGCCCGGCATAAGTATCTACCGAGAATAGGAGATTCTTCCCCTACCTGCACTAACGTCTCTTTTGCGTCTGAGGGACTGGGACGTTAGGTCGCGTTCTCAAGGTCCGCCTTTGGGGTCAAGCCCATAGTAACACGGTTCTCGTTGAGGTAAGCCGGCTGCTCCCCCGTGTCGGGGCCCGACCTTGTGCCTTTCTCACAAATTAAAATTATCTTTTATTGTTGCCCGCATTTATGTCTCCTCGCACCTCGAGCGACAGGGGCACGAGGCGTGATCATAAGGACCACCTCCAGGGGGTTGCAGCCAGCTGTAAGCCGATTCTAATCGCGTCTCGGCTCCTCCCCGTAGCAGGGCTTGGACCAGAGGTCACGCCAAGAGCCTCCTGCCCTCAAGGTACCCGAAGGTTTTTCTTATTATCTATATCTGTGAATCTTTCCCTTGCACTCCGCGTGCCTTGGCCTCAGGTCGCGGTCTCTAGGTCCGCCTCGGGGATGCTCCAGTCGCTGTAAATCGATCTTTACCGGGGTAAGCCGACCATTCCCCCGCAGTCTGCCGGCTAGAGGCCGTCCTCAGAGGGCACCCCGAGCCTGATGACGATTCCTGGGCTCGGCGGACATGGACTTTAGATTCACCTCTGGGGATGCTTCGGTCGTGGTAGGCCGATCCTTATCGCAGTAAGCCGGCTATTCACCCGCAGCAGTAGTTTCAAATCAAAGGCCGCCCTCGGGGGAGCCCCGGACTCAATGCATTCCCGAGTTCGGCTGTCTCGACCTGACGCCCCAAAACTTAGCCCAAGCCTGAGTGTTCCCGAGTTCGGCCTTCTCGACCTAACACCGAGCTTGAAGCTTTTCCAGGCTCGGAGGTCGCGGATTTCTAAAAAATTCCTCTGGGGATGCTCTGACCGCAGTAAGCCGATTTTTATTGCCGTAAGCTGACTATTCCCCCGTCGAGTGATTGAATGGGAGGACGCCCGCCGAGGGGGCCCCCGGGCTCGAATGATTCCAGGCTCGGCCATCCCGACCTGGCACCACGGTTCAGGTTTGTCCTCGATCGAAGGCATGTCGAGTGACTGACTCCGTCGCGGGCCCTCTTTTTTCAAGTCAAAATATTGGCTATCCCTCAAGCCCTGGCAATGGCTCCAGTGCCTCGGGATCGGCAGTGAGGACGCGGCAATAGGGCAGGACCGAGTGTTTCCAGACTTGGCCGTTTCGAGCTAATGCCATGATCAAGGTTCGCCCCCGAGCAAAAGCATATCTAGTGACCTGATTCTGTCATAGACCCCTTTTTTCAGGTCGAGAATGTTGGTTAGACTTCGGGTCCCAACGGCCAACTCCGCGCCCGATCCGCCGACTAAGGCAGGGCGATGAGGCGAAGGCCAAAATCTCGAGCAGGATTTCTGGCTAAGTCTTAGGTTTCTGGCTAAGTCTTGATGAGACGTCATCCAATCTCGAGCAGGATTTCTGGCTAAGTCTTGGATTTCTGGCTAAGTCTTGATGAGACACCATCCAATCTCGAGCAGGATTTCTAGCTAAGTCTTGTATTTCTGGCTAGTCTTGATAAGACGCCATTCAACCTCAAGCAAGATTTCCGGCTAAGTTTTGAGAAGACATTCGATCTCGAGCAAGACGCACTCAATTTTGAACATAAAGGGAGTTTATTTCTTCCAATCAAAATTTACATAACTAACATTTACAAGGAGGTCGAGTCCCCTCGCCCCTTTTCCCTACCTACTAACCTATCTACAGGTCGACCATCTCCCACGCAAGCTTCTCCTACTCGAGCGCGGCGACCTTGGCCCTCAAAGCCAGCGTCTCGGCCTCGGCGTTGGCGACGTGGCTCCGCTCCTCTTGAGCTGAGCTAGGGCGCTCTTCCCCACCCAGGTCACTCGCCCCAGCTTCTCCTCGAGCTCGGCCATCTTCTCCTCGAGCTCGGCGGAGGCCTTCGTGGGGGCGGCGGAGAGCTCTGCAACCCATTTATGGAGTGTCTCCGCCTTCGCGCGAGCAGCCTCGACGACCTCCGTGGCCGCCGTGTGGGTCTCCTCAAGGACCTTCTCAGCCTTCGCACGAGTGCTCGCAATGGCCTCGGCCGACCGCTTCTGCTCGGCCTCGATGGCCTTCGAGAGCTCGAGGTCATGCTCCGCCTGCAGCTGCTAGATCTCCTCCTTTGTTCGCGCTGCGCTCTCCTCAAGGCCGAGAATATACTGCTCCCGTTCCTCGACCAAGGAGCACAGCGCCCGGAACTGGTTGGCGTGGACGCACATGGTCCCGAGCCCACTGGCGACCAGGTCCAAGCCCTGAAGAGGTGCGGGAAGTGTCACGGCGACCCCACGGGTGCAAAGCGAAACAAAGAAGGAGATGGGCTCAAACTCGACTAACCTCCTAAAGGCGGTTCTCGAGTCTCGCGTGGCTGCTGCTCAGAGACGACGCGCGTTCCTCGGGGGCTCCCTCCGATGCCGGTCGGCGACACTAGGGGAGGCACTAGCCCGAGCTGACTCGTGCGATGCGCAGGGCGGCGCAGGCGGAACCCAACCTGCCAAGGGAGACAAAATTACAAAGAAAGCCGAAGTACAAAGGCAAAAGACAACCAACGAGGGGGGTCGGCATACCTGATGCTCCGCCAACCTCGGTGATGATCACAGGCACTGCCTCGACCTCGGCTGCGCCAGGCCCAGCAGCGTCGATTTCCGCTGTGACCCTGGCGACATCGGCCTCCCCTCCGGGCCAACGTCCGAGCCAAGAAGCCCCTGGTCGGGCCCCCTAATCGCGCCGCCCTCCGAGGGCGCCGCGGTAAGATGGGCGCAGAGCGGCCTTGCTCGGGGGCCAAGAGGTAGTCCCCCGCGTCCTCCTCATCCTCGGACTCGCCCTGGACAACAATCAGAGTCTATAACGCAAAAGGCCTCTAAGACTCGCAAGAGGGGAAACCCACACTCCCGAGCAAAAAATGGGTGCATACCTGGGTGACGAGTCTCCGTCTCCTGGGTGGCGGGGGCATGGCCCAACGCCCCGCTCCTACGGCGACTGAGGAAGCGTCTTCTCCCTGGGCGCCCTGCGGCTGCGACGCCGAGCGCGGGCTCGACGACCACCGCCGCCCGTTCTTGCTGTGGGAAGAAGAAAAGAAGGTCAAAGAAGATAAAGCAGTTGGAGATGACAAGAGGCTGAGGTCGAACCCGGATGCCCCCAGGCTCGAAAAAAATGACTTACCATCGTGCGGTCGCCCCACTCGATGTGGGGCTTCTTGGCAGCCTGGCCTGGGGCGTCTGTTGTAGGCCTCTTGGCGGTCTTCTTGCCCTTGCCCAGCCCGGGCAATGGCAGCAGGCCCCTCGCCGTCTCCCGCAACTCCTGGCTCTCCTGCGTGGCTCGACGCGGTCAGGGCAGGCCTGAGCCCGAGTCGAACTAGATGAAAGGGGGTGGAAAAAGGGTTACCTCACTGCTCCGCCTCAAGATGTTCTTGGGGATGGGGTCGTCGAGGGTGTAGATGTGGGTTGCCTTCCCAAACATCTCTTGCATGTACGCCGCCACCCACAACTCCGCCGGACTGTAGAAAAATGAAACAAGGATGGAAGGCAATCAGAAGAAGGAGTTCGCCCGAGCTCGGGAAAAAGTGATGTCGAAGAAATTTTACCTTTGGCACTTTCCCAGGTAGGGTCGTCCCTTCCTCGGATGTCGAAGAACGGGTGCACCCTCTTCTACAGAGGGGACACCCGAGCTCGCAGGTAGTCCACTGCCACGGCCTGACCAATAAGGCCGCGTGTCGCACAAATGTGGATGGTGGCAACGGCCTCTTGGTCGACCGCCGAGTCCTCAAGCTCCAGGGTCTCGCGCTTGCTGTCCACGGCAATGCCGTTGTACGCAGCCCGCTCCCCTCGCCCTTCTTCAAATAGAACCACCTCTCTGTCCACGACCCGATGAAGTCCCGGATCGGGACTTGAAGAAAGGTGCAAGGAAGCCCGGTCCGCAACCGGAAGTAAAGGCACCCAACGACGAGGTCCTTCGAGGTGCGGAACAGGGAATAAAAATGAAAGAAAAGAGAGGGAGTGGGAAGGATCCCTAAGAAAACCTCGCAGAGATGAGAGAAGATGGAAAGAAGAAGAATAGAATTCGAAACCAGGTTGAAAAGCTCGATCTCGCATTGCGCGAGAACAGCTGCCATGAAGTCGATCTCCGGGGTCCGCAACTCGAAGAGTGTGTACTGCTTTGTGCACACGATCTCGTCCTCCCGGGGACGTGGCTCGACCTCCCCGGTCGTCGGAAGCCGCCAGGTCATTGGGTCCAAGAGCCCTAGCGCCTCGAGCTCTTTCATCCTCTCTGTGGTCAAGGTGTTTTTCCCAAACTTGGTCATAGCACTTAGAGAGATCAAGGCGGGTCGGAGGAACGAAAAAGCAACAAGCAAGGAGGCTAAGGCACAGCGCAAGGGTGGAGAACTTCAGAGGTATTCAGCTTTGAGCTTTTAAAGAGGCTCGATCTCTGACAGCTAGCATAAGTTACTCCTCAAAAGGCGCGCCAGGACTTTCGGGCAGGGAACGTGAAGCGCCACGGTCGCGTCTCCTTGAACCTCCCCCTCGTAGACCCGAGGTGTCGCATCCCGTGTCCGCCGCTCTCCCTGTCAGAACACGAGGCGTTACAGATCGCCTCCTCGAATCCCCTATAGGGGGCCAAGGCGGCGAAGTCCAGACGTCCCTCAGGCATAATTTCTGATTCAATGCCTCGAAGGCGAAAGGGAATGTCTGAGCGACCACGACAAGGGCCCTTAGAGGGTTCTAGTGCGCAAGGTCGGCCTCGGGAGCTGTCAAGCTCGACCAAAGAACCGATCCCTTCTTAGAAAACAATCAGACTCAAGAGCGACCCGAACTTTAGGGCCGTCCCTTGAGCCTCGGGGGCTTGCTGTCAGGGATCGGTACCATCGCCACGTGTAAGCGTCCCCCCGGGGCCTCGTGGTGGCTTCCCGCGAGCCTAGGGGCTCATCTCCGACCTGGGAGGCACTCCCCCGATGCTCGGGCTCGGGACCAGCGAGCTTGGGCACAGGCGCAAGGGCAGGCACCATCCACCTTGACCTCAACACCTCCACGACCTTCAGAGAAAAAGGCATCTGTAACATTTTATTTATCTCGTGTAAAAACTCTCTCCTACGTGGGAATCAGCGCTCTACCTGCCCTTGCGTGGGAACTAGGGTTCAACAACTCCCGTCAAGCTCTCAACAGCTCCCGTCAGGCTCCCAACGGCTATTGATGCCCCTCGTCAGCATCCGTCAACTCGCCACGAGCTCTTGATGTTAGCCTCGGGACCAAGCAGCAAGGCTCTCAGAAGGCTACAAAAGCAACGAATCGCCCCGACCAAGACAAGGAGGGGCAAGGGCACCCCCCGGACCCAAAAATAGAAGAAGAAGAAGCAACAAGACGCAGACATGCAACACACACCAAGAAAAACAACAGAGCGACCCCTGGCTCAAGCCTTGTTTGTACCCCCTCACAGAACCACATACACATCTTTCGCCTCAGAGCAAGACTGGAGTAGAGCTATTACGACCCCGGGGGCTCGAACCATTATAAACCTCATGTCTGGTATCTCCTCCCTGACGATCTTCCCGCGACGCTAGGCGCCTCCGAACGAGCACGACTTCAGGCCCCGCTCCCGAACAATCTCCTAAGCATCCCCCTTTTTCTGCGGTCGACGGTCCCGATCGTCGACAGCTTTTGGTTGAAACCTGACAAACTAATGAGGTTCAACCCTCACTCTCTGCTGTCCTTGATGAGCTCTTTGTTGTGCCATTCTACGCTTACAGTTATCATCACGCTCTTTGCGCTTATCCTCCAGAACAAGGGCCTTGTTGACCAGCTCTTAGAAATTAGGGAAATTATGGGTAAACAACCCAACTTGCAATCCTGAATTCAATCCCTTCATGAAGCGAGACTGCCTTGCCTTGTCTGTTGCAACATCTTCAGGTGCATAGCATGCAAGCTATGTAAACTTGTTCAAATAATCAGCCACTGATTGGCTTCCTTGCTTAATAGCTTTGAACTCTTCCTTATTCAAGTCCATGACACCTTCAGGAACATGGTACTAGCGAAAAGCCGTAGTAAACTCCTCCCAGATGATCTCCTATGGGTTCTCATGTGCAGCGCAATAGTTCTCCCACCATTCAGTAGCTGTCCCTTCCAACTGATGTGAAACATAAAACACCTTCTCATTCCCAATACACTGAGTGATGTGCAGCTTCTTCTCGATTGTTCTAAGCCAATCGTCCGCTTCTGTTGGGTTAGCATTCCCAGAAAGTGTGGGTGGACGAGTCCTCATAAAGTCTCACAACTTAGAGTATGGATGACTCCCATTGTTAGCAGCTTGGTTTGCATTATTAGCAGTTGCTTGGTTCGCGATATTCTGCACTTGTTGCGTCATGGTATGCATCAACTGAGTCTATGTGGCAAGGAAAGCTTTGAAATTCTACATATCAACTTGGGGTGCTGGTTGAGGTATGGCATCTCATTCGGGTTCTCACTGGGTCGAGTACCACTTCCACTAGCTCCGTTGTTTCCTCGAGTCTGAACCATCTGTTAATTACTCTAGGTTTAGAGAAAATAGAGAAAAAGTATAGACAAGTAAATAAGAAACTAATGCAGGGAAAAAGTTTTAAATCCAAACTCCAAATCTAAAGACCTTTATTAATAACTTGGTATGGTTGCTCACAAGTACCTAAGGGCCATGCAATACATACTACACATTCAGCAATCATGAAAACTCTTATGAACCTAAGCACACATCTCTAACGCCTAAAGGGTAACACTCCTAACTTAGACCAATATGACTCACACACTTGAGTCACTCCTACTAGACTAAGACATCATCTAATCACTAATACATCTGGGCTACGGTCCTCCTAGGGAGTAGTGCGGTGGGTGTCACGGCATCGGTGCAAACTAGTTCCGATGACCAGGAGTCTCATTGGAAGATGCACACTATTGACCCTCGGGCTCCACCTCCTCGGGGTCCTCCTCTGACTCCTCATCCTCGTGCTCCAACTCAGCTTCTTTTTCTTTGAGGTAGAGGGCCTTCTCCAACTTTGTGATCCTCTCAGATGCCATCATCTTGGACTCACAAAGATCAGTCTCGGCCTTCTCCAGGGCTTTATAGGCTTCTTCGAGTTCTTGAGTAGTGGTCTTCATCATGTTCTTCTGAGCTGTGGCGAAGTGAGCAAGATGAACGACAATGGCATCCTCCTCATCTCTGATCCTAGTGCCATGGCTAGCTCCTCCATGAGGGTGATATTTGAACACGATCTGCGCAACTCATCGGTGTAGTTTTGGGCGATGCTAGAAGTGCAAGACGTGTGGACTCCTGAATTCCCACCTCAAAAGAAGACCTCACGTGATGTGGATGGGATGGCTCGTTATAGTGTTCTCACGAGCGTAGATTGTGACGTTGCATATCGTTCCACGTCCCTTACCATTAACTACCCAATTTGTACCTCTGTAAATGGGTCTATCAAAGCCTCCCAGTACTTGCAGCATCTTCCACAACTCAACGGCATATTCTCCTTTGCGTTCACCATAGATACTCTCCATCCTTATCTGTAGAAGACAACTCTCGTGAGACCTCAACTTAAAGCAAAGGAAAAGATGGAAAATTCAGCAAAGGTAGGAAGCAAGAAAGATGGGATAAGTCAAGAACTCATTGATCTTTTAAGTTAATTTTGACTTTTGAAAATAGTTTTGATACTCCTAAGAATGACCAGTTTAGTAGGGCATAACCTATAGTCAGTATGGCTCTGACACCACCTCTGTCAGGACCCGAATATGCAAATCCGGACCCTCTGTGTATTCTGCACTAGTCCAGAATCACGATAGTGCACAGATCTCAACATAGATGAATATCACAATCATACACAACGAAAACATAAATAAAGACTTCATCTATTTAAATATAATCATGACCAGGGCGTGAACGCGCGATACGATCTAAGCGATACACGCTAGATCAAACGACTAACAGCTCACGACACGGAATGATGAAAAGGCTGGCCCGGTGCTTGACGCCTAGCGATCATCCAACGGCTCACCTTGGATCCAACAGTTGAGGAAGCTCGCAAAGACGGCAATGGCACGACGGCGGAGCTTCACTGAATGCAAGGAAGACGAACACGGTCTCGGCAGAGCGGCGGCTTCCTGGTGACGTTATCACTCAGATCCGATAGATCTCGACGCTGGCAACACGATGCTGTCAATGGCGACGGCGGAACCCAAGCGACGGCGAGGAAAATGACAACTAACCATGGCGGTCTTCTTTGGAACTACGGTGAGCTCGCGTAGGCAAACGGTGGCGTCTCGGCTTGCGGGCTTTGGCAGGATGCAAAGCGTGAGGTGAGGAATCAAATGCGCGTGGCGGCGCCTTAAATAGGACCCTTGACTTCCGTGTGGAGAGCGGAATCCAAAATGGAATCGATGACGACGGTGGATTCGGTTAGGATACGGCAGTGGTGACATGGCACAATCGCAGACGTCCACATGACGATGATCCGACGACTAGCAACGCTCGGCTACGCGGCAAGATCTCGACCACGCGATCAAAATCGAGCGGTCGGCGGCTAGGGTTTCGTGCGAGCTGGCTGGCGACGAGGCTTTGGGCCGGTTGGGCGCGGGGAAAACGGGTCGAACATTGGGTTTTGGCCCAACATTATTTAACCGGTTTTAAAACATTTTCTAATTAAAATAATTCTAGAAATTAGATAAAAGTTAAATAAATAGCAAAAATAGTCGAAAAAATCTAGAAAAATTCTGAAAAATATTTTAGGGTATTTGAGACTCAAAAAAATATTTTTAGCAAAACTGTATTTAAATTTTTTGAAATATTTAAATAATTTTAACAAAAGGCTTAATTCAATTAAATTCCAAATAATTTATATGAATTCCAAAAAAAATCAAAAAAATATAAATTGCACAATAAATCCAAAAAATGCAAAAATTGGGATGTTATAACAAAAGAGCGTCTTCTTGTCTTTGGACCTGATATTTTTTTAATGCTGAAGAGAATATTGCTATGATCAGAGAAAGGTTAAAGGTCGCCTAATCAAGACAGAAGATTTATGCTGATAATCGCCAAGATGAATTAAGTTTTAAACCTGAAGATTTTGTGTTTATCAAAGTTACCCCTCTTAAAGGAGTCAAAAGATATCATGCTAAAGGAAAGATTGCATCAGATATGTTGGTCCATTCAAGATCTTGAGCCATAGAAGAGAGGTTACTTATCAGTTAGAATTGCCTTAGTCATTGGCAGGAGTGCATGATGTGTTTCATGTCTCTCAGTTGAAGTTATCTTTGAGTACCAATAAAGCAAACACCGTTGGAATCAATTGAGTTGGAGGATTTGATCTATAAGGAGCAGTCGATCAAGATTTTGAATGTAAATAATCGCAGGACCAGAAATAAGTCGGTTCACTTTTGTAGAGTGCAGTGAAGCAATCATTCAAAAAGTGAAACGACTTGGGAGAGCGAGGAGTTGAAGTTAGAATTACCTAACCTATTTCCTAGTTAGCCCTGATACTCGGGGTCGAGATTCTATCAAGGAGGAGGTTTGTAAGACCCCAAAATTTGTACAATAATATTTTTTATACTTATTTATATTTTTCGAGATTGTTTTGAATTTTCTAGAGTTTATAAAACTGTCTTTCTATTTTCATATTTACAAAATGATTTACTGTAGCAAAATTATAACTCTAGAATTTCTGAAATTTTTACTATAAGTTGAAAATACCTCAAGGTATTTTTGAGAATTTTTAAAGAATTTTTAAGCCTCATTTTATATTGTTTCAAAGTCTTTTTATTTTCAGCAATTAAATAATTCAAAAAAAATAAAGTGGTCCCACCTATCAGTACAGTGTTCTTCAACCTCCAGCCAGCCAACACTCCTTCCTCCATTGCTAGCTTTTGGAAGCTTCAAATCCCGCGTTTCCTTCACTGATTTCTTTCCAAAAGTTGTGCCAAATCTATCCCCGAACCTTCCTCATTCCATCCCTGGCCTTCTTTCCCAAATTTATTGCCCAAGTTTCACGTTCTTTTCATTTCAAAAGTTTCCATATCCGAGTCGGTTTCTTTCTATCCAGCCATCCCAAACCCTATATAAGGTGAGCACCGTGCTCCTCTCCCTTTGCACAACCCGTTTCTCCTCTTGTCCCAAGCTTTTGCGCCACCGTTTGGCCAGAGCACCGCAAGAACCCGGAATGCGAATTGAACGTTGGCCAGTCGTCCTCGCGAGCTTCCCGACACCTCGGACCTCCTCTTCTCAAATCGTTCACGTTACATCATGTTCCCGATCGTTGCAAAGGTAACCCTGCAATCAATTCAGGTTTAGTGCATTGTGTGTGTTGAATTTTGAGTTTTCCCGAAGTGTATTCGTTATCGTTTGTCGTCGTTCATCACGCTGTTGTGCCACCATCCGTGCTTCTCCGCCATTGTCGTGGTCGCCTTTGAGTTCATTGTGTCGCGAGCTTTCTCGTACTCCTCTTGGTCCAACCTTAGCCCTAGTTTTACCTCTTGTACCTTGACCCCTTCCTTGCCTCTGTCACTCTGTGTTGCTCGGGTCAACAGTATGCGAGGTTATTGTAGCAACGCTAGGAGAGAGAATATCAGATAAAAAGAAAAGAAATTTTTAAAAAATATATTTTTTAAAAATTTAGGAATCAGATTTATGATTATATTTAGTGATTCAAAATTTTATTTTTCTTTATAAAAATAATTTAAAAGTTTGAAAATAATTTCTTTATTGCTTTATGCGATTTTCAAAAATACGTTCTCCCTCATACGAGCTCCGATTGAGGTGATTCCAACTTATAAAAATTTGTAAAATAAAGCTCTATTTATTGGTGAATTTTATTTAATTTTTTATTTGAGTTTGCTTCTATTTTGGTATTTATTATTTTATTTATTCGTTACGCTTAAACATTGAAGTGCCCGAGGTGTTCGAGCGTGAATCACTACTCCAAGAGCAAGGTCCAGAACAGGAGCAATACCTTTTCTAAGGCATGTTGTGCTTTGATCATGTTGAACCCATGTTTTAAAATTTATATTGCTTTAAACTACTTCATGCTAATTCAAGTATAACTGTTTCAATTAATTTGGGACTAGCTATTCAACCTGATTGAATTATACCCACCTTGTCATTTGTATGCCATGAATCATTTGTCACCCTAAGATGATTAATTTATCAGTTGGTTGCTAATAGATGCCAATGTGGGATGATTATATCATGTATAGTATGCTTAGCCATGCTACGTACAACTCATGTCTTTTGGAATATCAAAATCAATTTTGACTAATAGAATATGGAACGTGTTTGTGAAAAGGAGTGTGAGGTGTTATCATACAATGATATTGAGTGGCAGTGATATATGTCATGAAACGATGTTGACTTGTTGATGGCACGTAGTGTATGGTAATCAAGTAGGGTGGTAAAATGATTTAGATTGGGGCAAGTGACAAGAGTTGTGAACTTTGGTGGGCCAGTGCGGTATTGGGCGGTCGAGTTGTTATTTTGATGAAAAAATGAATGGAAGTTGATGATATGTGATTATTTGGAAGTCTTGCATCGGTCAATTAAGGACTTAACATTGCAATAAATGAGTCTTTTAACATGTTTCCATTGTGTATGATTGATATATCATACCTAAGTTGTAACTGTGTGCACTAGCGTGATCCTGAACTAGTACAGAATACGCAGAGGGTCCGAATTTGTATATTCGGGACCCGACATCAACCTCAGCCTAACTCGAGCAATGACTCCCTGGTTGCCTCGATCTCTACCCTCTAGGGTTAAGTGATGATGGGTTGGGCTAGAACCTGGAAGCATTATGCTGCCCTGAGGCCTCAATGTTCCTTTGGGCTGGCCATCTAGGCTTATTTCTGTACAAACCTAATGAGCCTACGAGCAGCTCGCATGCCACTCGGACTCGGCTAGTTAAAGTAGCGAGATGAGGATAAGCTTGGCTCGGCTTGTGTACATCATGAGCTGCCTGGAGCCTATTTCAAGGCAAGTTGGCTTGCGAGCCTTGAGCTTTTTTTTTTTTCAGATCTAGTTTCTAGATAGAGGATGATGGGAAATAGAGTTGGTAGTTATTTTGCGCTCTGTTCTGTATACATCAAATTGGTATGCCTAGTATTGTATCTCGAATCACTTTGCTTTCAGTAAAAAGCCAGGCCAAATTTAGTCTTTGGTCTAGGAATAATATCTAGGTTTGACGGGAAAGACGACCGATGAATTACTTAGAGCAGCCGAGGCCGACGAATTGAGATGTTAGGGAGTTGTCTGAATAGCTTATTCTTTCCATGTTTTTCTTCCATCTCATATGGATGCAAAGCAAGGTTAAGCAGATCAACAAATGTCGAGGAGCAGATCAAGGAGGAGCCCATGCTGACAAATTGTGTAGAATCAAATTCCAATAATTTTCGGTTCAGATGTGATGAACTAACTGCATACATTGGAGAGCTGCATCTTTGTTACATGGAAGCGGCTTCACTCGGATGTATATACATGTCAGAATTAGAGGCGGCTTCAGAGAGAACTAGGTGTACAACACATTGGAGAGCTGCATCTTTGTTACAGCTTCCAACGAGGAAACGACCTATGAAGAGAGGCAAATTTTCCGGTGCGAGACCACAATATTAAGATCATATGGGGAGAAAGATGACTCTGAGAGCCTGAGGCAATTTTCAGAGAAGGTGCTTTCTCTTTAGTTGGAGACTGTCGACAAAATTGCACCTGCAAGTACACAAGGTACACCATTCCTCAAGACAATACTACATTGTACTCAATACTCAACATGCCTTTAAGTATAACCTCATGGAGGTGAAACAAAAGAAAGTTAAAGAAGACCAACTTCTTATAGGATTTTGTATTCCCCAATCATGCAGCACAAAGAGCACATGCCATTCAGAGCCCCTCGTTTGTTAGATCAGAAACCGATAATATGAATTCTGGTGATAAGACTGCAGCTCAATTTCTTGCCTGCCCTTGTCGCAGCCTTCTGATCTCTCAATGGAGAGCAAATGCTCTTCAAACAGCAATGTGAAGTCTTAACTGATGGCAGACAAATAGAATCCACTTACAGAACTGAAGAACAATGAAGCTAGCTAGGGTGTAGTGCAATGAGGTTTGCAGGTATGCAGGTTCCCTACTGATTTGTACAAGTCACCAGTTGTTCGTCCGCACGCAGCTTCTCTGCAGCAGAGAGTAGCAAGTCCACAACTGCATAGTTCCTACTTTGCAGCCTAGCATCGTCCCTTCTATGGAGTTTCAGCATCCTTTTCTCATACTGTCTCATCCCCTCCTTTGCTCTCTCCACGCTACACGATGAGCAATACCACTTCCCCTTGGGTATTGAAGTACGGCGAGGTGTTATGCAGTAGAGATGATAAGCCTCATCACAGCCATCGCACATAATGGTCAGGTCATCATCTTTGTCTGAAAGACAAACTCGGCAAAGGCAAGACGGACAGTACCAGCACGGTTTGTTGCCCTGCGCATCACTAGCGATCTGCTTAGACTTCAGGCACCGAATGTGGTAGTACTTATATAGACAGTGGATGTGACCACATATCAAGAATCTTTTGTCATCCTCTTCAGGATTTCCACATATCTTGCATGAGCCACCAACATCGATATTTGACAGTTCCAGACCCTCAATGGGCTCCACACGGGAAATCACAATTGCTCTTGAGTTATCAACAGGTGTCCCTTTGCTGACAGTTTCTTCGCATTCTGGATGCCTGAAAACCTCAAGTCCCTTGCATATGACACAATTTCCATGCAAGAAATTCGGTTGGTAATGGGCTAAGACCATGCCACCTTCAGCTGTTTCGTTGCAGGTGGCGCTGCAGCTTTTACAGGACCAGCTTCCAGTCGAAATAGATGAAACAGGAGGCTCAATGCATGAGATGTGCCAAACTAGCATGCATCTATTACATGTGAGGACATAAATACCTCTGGCTTCATGGCCACATTGGTTGCAGGTACTGCCCATTTGTACATCAGAAACATCTACTGGATCTGGTTGGTCCAACTGGTTGAAGCCCTGAGAGGTTGAGAGTACCAATGTATTTGATTCGATCAAGTTTTTGGGTTCAGAATTTGCCACCACAGCTTCCTGCAATAGTGGTGGCATTATAATGAGCAAGGCAAGTAAGGGCATCGTGGAAACAGGAAAGTTAGCAAAACAATAAGCTAGCAACAGAATAGTCACCTTGAGCTTCTCTTCGCCATCACCTGACCCTCTCTCTCTTCCAACCTAAACAATGTAATTCCATATTACAATGCAAAGATACATATCAGATAGAAATGAAAAAATTAAAAGCAAATGTACCCAAATTTCAAGAGAATCCTAATATCCTATCCTAATTGAAACAAACAAAACTAGAGAGCATTCAAAAAACTTTAAACTAAAACCAAAAATCACAGAACTTGAGAGCTCCAACAAATCCAACCATCAAATACTTGCCTGCTTTGTGTAGGAGGCTTCTGTGAGGCTTGAAAGACTATTTGCTAGGTCAATGATATGTTGACCAGCCATTTTAAGATCTTCCCATAACTGCAAAAATATAAAACCTGTTAATCATCATTTACCACTACTAAAGATATTAAAAATATATGGCTTCAAAATAAAATGCATACTCAGCTAAAAAGCACTGACAAACATGACTGCTTACGAAGAGTCAAAAGAAATGTACATGATACATCTGAACTTTTAGTCCTCCAACTATGTCTTGTGGCTCATTTTCATCCCTTAACTATGAAATTGGTCAAATCAATCCTGAAACTATGCATTCTAGCTCATCTCGCCCTTCCTTTAACTATGAAATTGGTCAAATAAATCCTGAACCTATGCATTCTAGCTCATCTTGCCCTTCTTCATATTTTGCATCGCGTGTACATGCTGAGTCAGCAGTTGAAGAGCTTTGCCTAGTCAGTGCACACGAAGAAACCAAATTGCCCCTTCCCAATAAAGTACAGTATATTCCCAAGTGGGATGGCCCGATTTAGTTGAACCCTTGAAATCATGACACACATAGTCTACACATGAACAAGAAATCAGAATAATGTAATGGAGCTAGATAAGATAAGGGTAGATTGGTCTTTTTAACTTGTGTTGACAAAGCAAAACCCTTCCATTGTTGAAGCATCATGTACATGTGAGATGACAATTGGGCATAGGGATGAAAACGAGCCAAAATATAAAGTTTGGGGACTAATTCGACAAATTGAATAATTCAGGGATGAAAATGAGCTACGAGTCATAATTGAGGGACCAAAAGTTCTTTTAACCCTAAAAACATATCGCAAAGATAATAGTGGCTTAAGACTCCACAGATTCAAAAACCGGTTACGGGAAAAATAACGGACCCTGGTTGGCATTAACCGGTATTCTACCGAAAGATTCAGTTATCCAATTTGAATTTGGCCAGTTTTCGGCTTGTTACCGCTTGAAGTTACTATTCATCAATTTAAATTTAGAACTTTTTCAGACCGATATTTTTTCATCTGGCCAGGCCAATACAGCTGGTTACCACCGATTGTTTTACCCTAACTTAGGATAGGGTAGTTAATCTAGTGTAAAACTGGATATAGCAAAGTTGGTCCAGCCATCACCTTTTTTTTAATCTACCTAGTACATTACAAGGGATAAACACCACTGGAGGATAGCAGGGTAGAGTCGGTTGCTTGGGATGAGAGGAAGACTTGGACTCAGAGGACAAACATTGGGAAAAGGAATTAAATCGATTTCTTTATTATTCTTGCTTAATTCCAATGGTAGCATGCAGCTCCTCTTTTATAGAGGTTGAGCCCCTAACCACCATGGTTATTAAAGCATCGCTTAAGCGGTAAAGCGGTTAGGAGAGGTTGCACCACGGCATCCCCTTGCTGGAGATGTGTATGGTGTCCGCCTTATGGGCAAGGCATTGCGTGTGTCGTTAGGGGAGGTTGAGGCACACGCCATAGGTAGGAGCTGAGCGGGGGACTTGGGGTAATAGAGATCATATTTACTTGATTTGTGGCAACCACCTTCGAACCCCGATCTGGATTGCATGATCTGATTCGAGGTTTGTCAGCGATCTGATTTGCTAGGGGAGAGGACGAGAGAAGGAGGGGGGAGCTAACTTTTTAGCCGCCGTCGTTGCTTCCCATCATCACTATCGCCACCGTCGTGGTTGTTGCTTGCAGAAGCCGTCATCGTCACTCCTTTTCATCCCTATGTCGTCGTGGCCGCTGCTCTCCGCTCGTCGCCACCACCACAACCGTGAGATCTGTGCCTCAACTCTCTCACTCACTCACTCCACAGCTGCTAGCCGCAACATGTTGTCACTACCGGTTGCCCCATTACCTCACAATTGGCGGCAGTGTAGTTGAAGAGGAAGAGCAAGAGCAAGGAGGAGGCGGTATTGTGGGAGAGCATGGAGGATGCGGCGGATGGGAGGAGTTGGGAATTGGGATGACACCCTAGGAGGGAGGAATTTGTAGGAGGCAGCATGGTGGGAGCTTGGAGGCGGTTGCTGCTTTTTTTTTAGGGAAGGAGGCGGGCTGCCTATGATGCACAGACACAGATACGTCGACACGACATGACACCGACACAGAATTTATCATTTTTCCAAAAATACTAACATGGTGACATGGCTATTTATATTTAAATAATAATAATAATTATTATTATTATTCTCCATTTTTCTACATGCTTGTCAAACTAAAATAATGTAAAGCATAAACTAGTACTATGTACCTCAGCCTTTGCATTTTCATTTTGAAGCTGAGCAACAATAAGTACCATTACCTTAAGATATATCTTTCAATCACCATTAGTAATTTTCAACAAGTGCACTTTGAATCTAGAGTAGCTACTAGTACCAACATATTTGCAAAATTTACATCTCCATTTCACATTTTCTCTAGATGGACCACACTTATCTAGAACATCAACATGGTTCCACAATGGAGCCTTCATGTTGGTGTTTTGCTCCTTTCGGGTGTCTAGGGTTACCCTTTAGGTTGCTGAGCTGAGCCGGGCTATGTCATCATATGTGTCGGATACGTGTCGATGAAGTGTTGAAATCGTGTTGAACATTAAAATTATTTATTTTGGCTATCTAATTGTCCAATATGTGACCGATACGTATCGAGTGGCGTGTCAGTATCGCATGTGTCGGACACCTATAGGGCACCAAATTGACATGTCGGTGCTACAAAGGCGGTTGCTGCTTGAGGGCTTTAGGGAGTTAGGGTAGATTGAGCACTTAGTGTGAGAGGTATGGGCCTGGTTGGGACGGCCCATTGTCTGATCTGCTCTTTTTTAATTTCTTTTTATGTTATTGAGCTCAGATCTTCTATGGCTATTTGCTGGATTAAGATGTGTGTATGGCGTTACCTCGCCGCGCACCTTAGACGCTTTGGTGGTGAAAAGGTGGTGAGTCACCTCGCCTTGTCTTATTGCTTTAATAACCTTGCTAACCACTCAATCTAATATTTCCTATTAATAAGGATAACTTTCCTAATAGAAAAGATTCGATCCTAACAGTAACTTGGTAGCTAAGGAAACCCAATCTAATGCTTAATTGCGTTGGCCAAGGAAGGTTCCTCGCTGCTGCTACATGACAGATTCACATTATGATCATGACCATCTAATTGTTATAACTGGTGATGACCTGGGCAAATGAACATAATACTGTATCGCTATTCAATGGAGAAAACTTTATGGGATGCTACAAGAACATTTTCTGTGTATAGAAGCCTGTGCTGGTGGTGCACACAAAGAATACAGGGAGAAAGTCAATGGGATTAAAAGAATTTTCACTAAATAAACTTGTAATATGTTAGCAACATGCTAAAAGGATTTTACATGTTTGGACATTGTCAAAGCATGCCATACAAGGAAATTTCCAGATGTGTTACACAAAACTAGAAGAAACAGTCAAATACTGAAGAGATGAAAAGTTGTAAAGTTGTTACCAGTTTTAAATCATGTTTGAATAATCCGGGTGCACGCCCATAATCTCCATTTTTCATCCTTGAGTCAATTACACTAAAATCAAAATATCTAGTCCTTCCCTCGTCTGGATGCACAGTTTTGCAAAGCACGCTGCACAGCAAGGCAAAATTCTCCGATCTTAAAACGTTCACAAGAACATTCTGACAACCAGCAATATTCACATTACTCGACTCTGTTCTGTCGGAACCCATTTCCACTTTGTCTCCGACCTGACATAATAAAGAAAAATAGTATAGGAATCTGATAACACAATGATTTATCCCCTAAATAGATTGTTACAATCGTAGTGCTTCCATGATTCAAAGAATTACAGAAAAAGATTGCACGAGCATGCTCTCAAGGATTCAAACTTGACAAGTTTGCAGCCAAGCAATAATATAGGTTACTAAATACGAGTATAACAACAAAAATACATGACATCTGTGGTTTTGCAGTGATCATTAGTCCTCCCACTTACTGTTCCAAATTCAGCACAACCGTAAAGGAAGACATCACGGATGCAACTCTGAATGCCACAACCCTCTTGTACGCTTGGCAAATGCACCAATCCGTCCAAAACATATCTCCAGTGACTCCAACAATCAGTTTTTCCGATTTGTTTCTCAGATTTTTTGTGTTACTACATAATCCATTTTCATGAGGCCCCTCGATGATTGGCTGTATGATAAACCACTTCAATTAGTACTTAACAGATTAATTCAGAGGAAATATTGCAAAAGAGAGGTAATTTTAATATTTAACTCCTTTTACAAGGAAAATAAGTCTTTTAGTGAAAAGATAATGGCAGTTAGTCAGTGCCACTGCCAGAATACCAGGTTATGTACAGTCTTGACTCTAAGCTAGTATCATAAATTTCCAGCTTAATGCTGGTAGGCTTTCTACAAGCAAAGGGTCCAGCTAGAACTGATAATAAGTTCCAGCACAATAAATCACTGCTATACCCACGAAGGTGCATTAATGCTAGTCCTAGATTCCTGGTAGAGGAGGAGCAAAGATCTTTATTGTTTCCATCTGAAGGCATAAATAAATCTACAAAACTGGATGGAGTCTTCTAATCTGTTCCCATCAGTAATGTCCCAGTTCCAACACAGTGCAGGAAAAGACTAACAACAAACAACATGGACACACCTGAGGATTGGCACTCTTTTGTGATGGAAGAGTAGTATTGGATAATGTGTCGCATAGTTTTGATATTCCATTAGCTTGATCAAAAGCTTGGAAAGAACTACTGTCCTGCATTGCTATAGTGAAACGCTCTTGATCAAATGGTGAACCCATAGAAGAGCACAGCATGTCACAACTGTCAATACCGTCAAGTGGACATGATCTTCTTGCTTTCTGCTTCTCCCTTGATAACATTCGATCCCTTATCTTTTTAGCAGCATCTTCTGGAATTTTTTGGCATTGAGGACGACTTTGCCAGCCAACGAGATGCCACTTCAATCTAGTAATGCCATGATAACCCTCTAAACTGCACCACTTGCACTTCCAATGTCCTTTATCTCTGTCATGAACCAGTGAATGCTCCCATGCATTGTCCCTTAGCCTTGTTGGGTAATTGGAATGTACCTACAAATTAATACAGCATGTCTCTTAAGTATGAATTTAAATTGTGGCATGCATGCACAAAGTGAAATCATGCCATGCCTAACATCTAATAAGAACTGCAAACAGAACACACTACTCATTTGGTGAAAGAACTGTGGAATAAGGAACGATTTGAGAAATTAAAAAGAGATAGCATTTCAATGAAGATAGCGAATAAACTTGGAGTGGAGGTTGGACAAAGCACACTTAAATAAAACTAGGTTTGACATCAAAACAGTTTCACTTCCCATTTTTTGAGAAAGTCAGATGTGATTCTCCTTGTTCCCCTAGGCGGCCGCCGAGCCCGCCTAGATGCTAGGGGGTACACTGGTGATTCTTAAAGGAATCCTCTTTCATATTGAATACATAGGAAGAAATTTTTCTTAACACAGTGGTATTCACTGTAAGTAGTAAAGTTAAAATTGCATTGAAGCAAGGGAAGGAGAACATTTATCTGTGGAACACTGGCATGTAAAACAATGAATGGATGAACATGTTGTGCAAAAGGCAAAAGGAGTAGTCAGACAATAACTAATACTTAAATCTTATATTTTAAATACTTGCTAGTTCCACAGGACACAGTAAGGGAATATATTGTATTCCATAAGAGGATCTGCAAGCACCCAAAAGCAACATTTGATTTTCTTATGTACGCTCATAAGCTAAGACCAAACGTTTGTCTCCATTTTAATGTGATAAAAATACATGCAAAAGCAATAAGCGGAGTATCATAAAATGTAATGTTCAGTGAAACATATGATTGTAAAAACACAAATCTGCAAAAGTTACCAAGTTAGCTCAGCAAGCATAGAATGAATGGCATATGCAAGAACAGATACTCAAATGAATATAATTATAGCAGAAGATATAGATATGTTTTTGCATAATTATTTGCCGATGAAAAGTTCCAATATGAACGTTTCTCCTGAATCCTGATTGATCTTAAGGTTTAGTATTTTTCCTAATGTCATGATCAATAGAGCTAGATGGTTAGCAAATGGCAGGGATTGCTATGATGTTGGCTGTTCAGTAGAACTGTATCTACTCTGGAGGTAACTAAGACCAGCAATCTGAGGCATAACGGCATTAGCTGTTAAAAATTAAAATGTACTGACACTCCAGGTCGATTGATAAGCAAGGCTTTCTTTTTTCTTAACAAAATGCTGGATTAAGGTCTTTTTAATTTTTTAGTGTGTTCACAAAAACACTCCAGAAAGAATAGTATGACATTTTAAAAAAAAAATGATATGATACATAATTCCTCCTAGAGAAACTATTATATGTGTATTTCTCAAAAAATGCCTTTATTGTGCTCCTTAGTACATGGTTTCAATTGTTCCATGTTGTGGTTAAAGAAAAGAATTACCAACAGAATTATAAATAACCACCACTAGATATTTGATCAATAGTAAGGAAAAGTTGAAATGAAATAGCAACCAAAATCTGACAAGAATCCCTGATATGTGGTAACATGACGCAATTAGTCTCAAACACAAAAGGATGCCCATGCACATAAATTCTTTTTTGTCTCTCAAAACTTTGTTGATATTCCAATCAAAAGGGTGATATTTCCAAGGTAGTTCATAGGATAATCAGCAAAGCATGTACATTTGATGGCCTGAAAAATGTCAATATTACCACAAATCACACGGAAATGTCACTCCCCACTCAACAAACTGGCTGGAGCTCCTAAAATCCCTTTTTTTAATGGGGAACAGCAGGGGAGGGCCCTACTGATAAATATTAATTAATATAAATGATCCGCAGGATGCAAAAAAATCTCTAACATAGGTTAGCTACTACTCAAGGCAACCAATTACAAAATAAACTAACTCATTTAATTTCTAATAATCCAGCTTTACAAAGCATCAACCATCTTAGAGGAAATTCTGAATTTCAATAATTCTAAATCCATTAGCAGTAACCTCTTCCACCTGAATCAGAAAACCTATCATCAATACCCAATTGTTGCACTTTGTTTTCTTAAAATAAAGGGCCTGTATTTTATATTTATCTCATTGTTTGAAACAAAGCTATTTATCTTTGCAAGATAAAATTTCAAAGGGCCACATGTTTTTTGGTTGGTTCTTGGCAATTCATAGTTGAGAAGGGTTTTATCCTAACATCTAAATTCAAACATGTAATTGCCTAGACCATGTTGGTTATGCCGAGTTATGTGTTTGTTTAATTTTCAGATGACATGATAAAACAACATGCTGTTGCAAAACACCTCAATAGGTGGACAAAATCAGTGAGAATTAGTTATAAGTCACTGTAACTCAGCGAGATTTTAGCTTCAATCAACAAAATCCCAGACCCAAACTATTTGAACTAGGATTAGTCAAATTGACCTTTGTCCGATTCTCTCTCTCAGTGTTTATTCATTCGATGCTCATCTCTTTCAATTTCTAGTGTCTGTTGCAAAACTAACTCCTTTTTAGCTAATCAACCGTGCATCTATGTGATTCTACTGAATTTGGATGTAAGTCAAAATAATTTGTTTTGAGTACCTAATGATTTTTTTTTCATTTCAAACTCATGGTCAATTCTTTGTTGTGGCTAGTATTCTATACACTTTTAATCTAGTGATCATATCCTATATTTTATTTTTTTATATAAACTAGATTAATATTAAGAGTTCTTCTAAAGTTAGGTATAAATCTATCATTGACTCAAGGTTGTTTTTGTTTTCCATTAACAGTTTCCTTAAAAGAAGTTTACTATTAAATGGTGAGTGAACATGGTACAATTCCTAAAAGGCAACACATATACTACAGCTTTAATGGGAACCCATCCACACTGTGTTGATCAAATTACCCTCAAACAGCGATTTTTTGCCAATAAAACCTCAAATCTCAATTACTAACACATGATTAATGCAATTTTAATTGTGGCAGAAAGTCTCACAAGCACAAACTATCAATCTAATGCCTACACTTGCCAATTTATCACATCTCTATGAAGCATCAGGAGCATGTGCCCTCGACTCATTGCAATTTTAACCAAACTTTCATTTAGAATCAACAAAGGCATGTCTTAACATTATGCATTTATGCAGTATATGGACGGATAAATATGGCCTCACAGGAACAATAAAAACGAAAAAAAAGGAGAATACCAATAAAAAAGGAGAATACCGATAAGAAACGATACCTCACTAGATTCATTATTTATTGACAGCTGAGGAGGATTGACAGATGCTGGATTGTTGTTCTGCAGTTGTTCACTGGATTGCCCACGAATGTGTGACCCTGACAGAGCTTGTTGCCCAGCCTTTTTCATTTTGACTCTTCTCTTTATCAGAATATGGTGTCTTGCCTTTGCAAAAACTTCTCTAGGGACACTTGGGCACTTACGATGACGAAACGCACCAGCAAGATGATAATGGAGCCTGGACGTTTTACCATACCCATCCATCCCACAGTATCTACACCTCCAATGCCTCGCAATTTCATCCATGATAACTATATGCTTTCTTGTGTTAAACCTAGTTTTCCGAGGGTGTTTGAAGATCTACAAATAAGTGTATAAGCTCAGAATATAGCATGCTTTTTTGTGCAAAACAAAAAAATAGCATATTTGCATATGTTATTTAATAAAAGCTAGAAAAAAGAACGTGTCAAAAGACGATACCCGTCTTTTCCTGTCAGTAGTTTTGTTTATCATTGGCATACTATGTTTTTGCATTTTTGTTTCTGGTGTAATCCTTACAGAATAAAGTGTATGATGACAATATTTTTTTATGAGAACAGTGGGGGAGGAGCCTACTGGAAGAAAATATAATAAATTAATAATAGATACAAAGGTCTATACAGAGGAGCTCACAGGGATCTAAGTGAGACCAATTCCTTAAAGATCAATGTAAAACCAGATGCTTGTTGTCTTCTAACATAGCAAAGATTTCCACAGTTGCAACCCAAGCTATACCAATTAGATTCCAACGGTTCTTGCTGAAGTCACAAGTAAAGAAAAGGTGTTTCCAGTCTTCTAATAAATCCTGGTGGCATAACATACAAAATTCAGACTCCACAAAAAAAACTTTCTCAGCATAAGCCTTGTATTGAGTTACAGTATGACACTAATTTCAACTTCTGCAAGAATCAAGAGAATGTATTCCGTAAGTAGTATTCATACTTTTTTCCCAACACTAGTGAGGTCAAAACTAACTAATAACTCAATAGCACAAACAAAACCAACACCTTTCTCCAAGACAGTGGAATTTTTGTTTCATCTTTCTGAGGGAAGAATTTTTGTTTCATCTCAGGTTTATAAAGGAGAACTACCTCTTTATTTTGCAAATTCTCAGTGTTCTTGTCCACAATCTGGTGCTCATTGTTGAGTACTTGGTGCATGCAATGCTCCATTGCCCACTGCTCCTGTGGCTGATGACCACTTTTCTTTGATTGTGCACAATGCTCGACTGGTTGGCAACTATGTTCTGCATCCCATTGGTTGCTTCGAACTGTCACCTTCTCAAAGAAAATGAACAAAAAATATATGGGTTAGTCCCAATCCTAGAATATTTTGTCCTAAGAACTGAAATGAGTATGGACTGGGCCCAAAATAGTAGCCCCATTGATTAAGGGAGGGCCCAACTCTCATCCAGCCCACTTATCAGTGACGGAACCCAATTCAGTCCAGCCTGTTAAGCCCTTTTCAACCCTTGGGAATTAGGAAAGAGTACTGAGAGCTTGACCGGAGCTAAGACTGATGATCACGCTTGAGAAGATCCTTCACGAACAACCATACGGGTCAAACTCCACGTAACAATTGTTATCGTGAGTGAATTGATGAACGTAAATAAGATTCTTGATGTCGGGCGAAACAAGAACATTATGTAGAACAAGAGAGCCAAGGCTGCGTCGGCCGGTGGCTGTGAGCGTGGAGGCGAACCATTACCGACAAACAATGGAGGCGGGAGGGATACCGAGGGGTTGAAGAGTGAGAGAGGTACCATCATGGGAGGTCATTCTCAGATTAAGGTACCGTCGTTGTCACGGCCGGAGTGAGGGTTGCCAACGCTTGAGGTGGAGCGGAGAATTCGGTCCAATCTGGTGCGATTGTTGAGCACGGCCACGGCAGAAGGCTTGTTGAGGCCAATGGCCATCCGCTTGGGAGGAAGCCTCTAGGCCTGGGTAGTTGCTGAGGTGTCGAGGATTTGAGGGGACCAGTGCTGGGCGTTACGCACCGAGGCACTGGGCGTGGAGGTTGAGAACTGGCGGCCTCGTGGAGGATCATGGCGGAGATGTCGTGTCATCCTCGTGGTCGCGCTTCGCCAGTCGGCGGATCGGCGCAGCAGCATTGCGGCCGAGCTTTGGCCGCCTGGCGCTCTGGCGGCGGACGCTGCGGCGGTCTACGGCTGCCCATGCGGAGCTGCAGCGACCTCACTGCCTTCCGCTGAGGCCGGCAAGCGGGCTGGCGCATGAAGTCTCGGCGAGCAGTTGCCAGCGGCGTTGTCGTCGCGAGCTCGCCGCAGGTCGACGACTTTGAGGCCACAGGGGTCCCGACTTAGAGCTGAGAGCAGGCGCTGGAAGGGCGAGAGGGAAGATCTCGGTCTCGTGATACCATGAAAGAGTATGGCTGGGAAAATAGTAGATTGATAAGGAGAGCCCAAGGCTCAGTACATATCCTCAACCCTTGTTAAAACAGCTAACACTAAGTAGTAAGCCTCATATCCTTCTTTGTTGTCTCATACGGGCTCTAGCCCACTAAGCCTCTTCTAGTTACAACACACCTTTTTATCCCTTACTTTTACCGAAGGACCGAAAATGCGATTAGAGGGGGGTGAATAGGAGCCAAATGAAATTTTCCCCCTCCAAAAATATGTTCAAGCCTCTTTTCTAAAAGAGCCAACTAAAAGGCTCAGCCAATCCAGCACTAGACAAAAGAGCAGAACTCCCAAAGTCTCTTTTGTAAAAGAGCCAACTAAAAGGCTCAGCTAGCCCAGCACTGGACAAAAGCAAAACTCCTGAATAACATTAAAATCAGGATGAATAGTAAAATCGGGGTGAACAATAAAATCAGCACGATCTCAAAATCAAGAATCGTTCTAACTTTTGATCGGCTGATTCAAATCCCGTGAAACTTTGCATGCACATTCCTATAGATGTCAGGAACTTATTCCAACCTTCAATCGCAAGGATTGATGTTAAAGTTCCGACCTTTTTCAGTTTAAAAGAAAGTTGCACCAAAACTGGAACAAACTCATAACCTATACTCTGAGCTTACTCGTGGGGATTTGATGATCAAGAAGATCTTGGATGACCTCCCACATGTCATAGCAAGCAAGAACCCCAAAGGCACACCCTTCAAACGAGCAAGAAAAAATTTACTGGTTTCTTGAGAGGAATCTTGGAGATCTTGTTCAAAGCTTGCCTACATGATTGGGATATGATCTGCAGAAGATTCATCCATCAATCATTCATCCTTGGCAGCACAAGATCAAGAGAAAAAGAAAACAAAAAGAGATCAATGACTCAAAAAGAAGGGAGACCAAAAACTTGAGCAAAGATAAGTTTTAGTTGATCTTGCTGGGTTGGAACATGTTTTTGATGAACTCTTAACCTCTTATGCATTCTAGATCCAGTAGAGACGGAGGAAGTAGAAGGAGGTGAAGCACAACGCTACGTTGCATAAAAGAACTAAACAAAAAATGCAAGAACATAAATAGACTCCAGAACATACATGAACTTGGATTTTGCATTACTTAGAGAGGGATGGTTACAAAGCCACACCTCCAGGTGGGCAGGTTACAAAGCCACACTTCCATATGGGCAAAGCTCAATAGAGCATAAAGAAACTAAAGAACCTTTCTCTAGGGCTTGGTTCCAACCTTGGTAAAAACCAGGGTATCGACCAAGGTTCCGACCAAGATGCTGGAGATATCCTTCTAGCGCTCCATTTATAGCACAGCTGAGTCAACCTTCACCCTTGGATGACTTCCTTCTCTCATAAGAAACCTCATCAAGAGCTGGGATTAACTCACTCACTCATACATGGGCTAACCCGAAACCCAACAACATCTCGTGTTTTGACCATACCTTTTAACACTAACTTAGCCTCTTCTCCACCCGCGAACACTTGATCCAATGATCCTCCTTTGCTTGAATAGAGCTCAAGTTAGCATCCCATCCATCCAATCGAAGCATCGCTCATGCTTCGTCACCTTTCATGTGGCCCCAATGACATGCCGCCAAGCCTCTCACGTGTCCGGACTCCCCCGAACCGTCCTCGCTTGCAAACGGGCCCAAATCACTTAGCACGCCACATGTCCTTGTTCGCTTCACCATGACGGCTTCGACTTCCTTGACCGTTTTGGACCTCAGCTGCTCCCTGAGCCTAGTCTCAGTCCACCTTGACATTGCCCGCCATGTCCATGTCCGCTTCACCATGACGGCTTCAGCTTCCTTGACCGTTCTGGACCTCAACTCCTCTCTGAGCCTAGTCTTGGTCCACCTTGCCATTGCCCGCTATGTCCATGACCAATGTTTCATGCTCCGGTTCCTTGTCTTCCTGGCTTGCAACCACTTCCTGACCTCAATCACCTTCAAGTTGTTATGAATAGCACTTGTATTTAATATGAGGCCAATGGCCAGCATATATAGTTGTATAAGTGGGAATAAAAGGAAAGCCTATATAAGGCAATACCTATACTAGGAAAACATATAAGGAAAACCTATATATGGAGAGTCTATATGAGACAATATTTATATCCTTAACACCAACGTCCCTTGACCATTCTAGATCTCAGCTCTCCTAGCCTAGTCCCGATCTCACCTTCGCCTCACCATGACCTAGCCCCGAAGTCCTACAACCAACACAGACAAGCAAACATCACATAGTATTATTCCAGATAAACATGCATTAGTAAACAGACAAAGATCAGTGATCATTCAAACATGAAAAGATCCAACCTGGGATCAATTAAACCATGACCACCTTGGTCCACGACCACTCTTATCTATGACCATCTTGGTCCACGACCACACTTCAAGTCATGACCTCCCTAAGCCGTGATCCTCAAAGCCAAAGACCACTCTTGGCTGTGATCACTTTAGTCCATAACCACTATTGGCTGTGATCCCCCAAAGTCAAAGACCACTCTTGGCTGTGACTACTTAAAGCCACTCTTGGTTGTAACCACTCTTACAAAGGTAATGACCACACCCGTAGTGGTAAGGACCTTAGAGGTCTAGACCACTCCCACAGTAGTCTAAATCACTCTTACAGTGGTCACGACTTCTCACAGACGTTCTTAGAGGTCCAAACCACTATTAAAGTGGTCATGACCTTTCACAAGGGTCCTTAGAGGTCTAGACCACTCTTAAAGTGGTCACGATATCTCTCACAGAGGTCCTTAGAGGTCTAGATCACTCCCACAGTGGTCTACACCACTCTTACAGTGGTCACGACCTCTCTCACAAAGGTCTAGACCACTCCTACATTGGTCTAGACCACTCTTACAGAGGTCATGACCACTCCCGTAGTGGTCCTTAGAGGTCTAGACCACTCCAACTGAGGTCACGACCACTCTCCTAGTGATCCTTGGAGGTCTAGACCACTCCCACAGAGGTTACGACCACTCCTCTAGTTGTCCTTGGAGGTCTAGACCACTCCTATAGAGGTTACAACCACTCACCTAGTGGTCCTTGGAGGTTAGTGGTCTAGACGACTCTTACAGTGGTCACAGGGGTTCACGACCACTCTCAGAGAGGTCACGACCACCCCACAGTGGTCATGACTACTCCCTGGGAGGTCACGACCACTTCCTTAGTGGTCACAACCACTCCCTTAGGTCACGACAACTCCAGGGACGACCTCCCTAGTGGTCACAGAGGTTACGACCACTCCCATGTGGTCACGACCACTTCATAGTGGTCACGATCACTCCTTGGAAGGTCACGACCACTTCTGTAGTGGTCACTATTAGAGTATTGATTACTTATATTAGGCTTTCCTTACCTTCGCTTTCCTTATTTTGTTTTTGCCTAGTATTTTCCTTATTTTGTTCTTGCCTAGTATAGCCCTGTAATCTCTCCCTTTGTGGATATAAATATAATGCCACCCCTGCCTTTGGCTGTGTGGTGAATTGTGCCAATCTCTTTACATGGTATCGATTTCTCTCCGAGACCTCTCCTCCCTCTGCCTTGTGCACCACCACCCACCATGCTGGGCGCTCCTCATCCACCATTGCCTCTGCAGTCATTGCCGTTGTTGGTGCCTCTCAAAGACTTTCAAGACGGCTCGCTCTCAAATTTCGGCACTCGCCGCGCCGCCGACCGTTCTCAATCCCTACTGCACGGTCGCCGTCAAGTCTCACGTGCCGACCACCCTCGACATGAAGGCAGCCAACTACTCTCGATGGTCCAAATTCTTTCAGACCATGTGCCTCAAGTTCGGCCTCCTCTCCCACATCGATGGCTCCAGCATCGCACAACAAGGTGACCCCGCCTGGACTCTCGCCGACTCCGCTATCCTCAGCTGGTTGTACGGTTCCGTCACCGACGACATCCTGGACTCCACAATGGCCGATGACGAAACTGCGCGTGATCTTTGGGTCGCAATCGAGGGCCTCTTCCGCGACAAGGAATCATGTGCCATCTTCCTCAATAGTCAGTTGCACTCCATCATACAAGGTGATCAATCCATCGCTGACTATAGTCAGCGTGTCAAGACGCTAGCAGATGCCCTCCGTGACATCGGCCACCCCATCTCCGACTCGCAACTCGCCCTCAATCTGCTGCGTGGCCTCAATCCGCGCTTCTCCAACACCGCTGACGATATCGCCAACTCCACGCCGTTTCCTCCTTCGCCCGCCCGCTCCATGCTTGCCCTCAAGGAGACGCACCTCAACGAACGACGGGTCGCCACGAGACCGCTTTGCTCAAGAATGCTCCTCCGCACCCATTCTCGCCGCCACTCCACCACGCGGTCGCCTCAATCGCCTGTGCCGGCGACCTATGTTCCAACGCGGCAATCGCGATGGTCGCCGCGGCTGGGCGCAATCGCCGCGGCAGTATAGCAACGCCGACCATGGTGGCCTCAAGGCGGTCGTGGCACCACCCACGGCCCGTGGTTCTCGCTTAACCCGTGGTCTTCCCGCCGCAGCTCGTAGGTCGCCCACCTGACGATGGCGCCCATTGCTCTGGGCTTCGGTTCGCGCGCAACATGGGACCGAGGGCTCAAAGCCCTCGGCCCTCGCTGAGACGATCAACCTCGGGCTTGCTCGGCGCTCCGCCACAAGCGCAACATGGGTTCGCCTCTTCAAGGGCTCTGCATCAACATGGGACCGCGAGGGCTCATCACCGCCTAAACCAATGGCGGTTCAAGGGCATGGTGGTGGGTTGTGGACAAGTGGCGCCACCTCCCACATGACATTCAATGGCGGTATCGCTTCTCTCCCAACCTCCTCCTAACACAACGATCATCGCTGGCAATGGTTCCCGTTTACACATCACCTCCAGTGGTCATTCCCTGTTCCACACACCAACTACACAATTTTCCCTCCGCGATGTTCTCGTTGTCCCTCACTTAGTTCGCAACCTTCTGTCTGTTCGCAAGTTCACTCGTGATAATCACTGCTCTCTTGAGTTTGACTCCTTTGGTTTTTCTATCAAGGATCTCCAGACGAACCGAGTGATGCTTCGCTGCAATAGTGAGGGCGACCTCTACACCATTCCTCCTGCCGAGCCTCCCTCCACTGCCAACGCCCCAATCGTCGTCTCCTCCCAACTTTGGCACCAGCGTCTTGGTCACCCTGGCACCGCTTCTATCATCGCCTTGCATAAAAGTTCACACATTGCATGTAATAATGTAGTTCGCTCGCTCTGCCAGTCTTGTCAACTTGGCAAACATGTGTGCCTACCCTTTGCTACTTCAACTTCGCGCACTTTTGCGCCTTTGAACTCCTTCACTGTGATGTTTGGACCTCCCCTGTGGCTAGCATATCTGGATCGATGTACTACTTGGTTGTCGTCGATGATTTCTCTCACTTTTGTTGGACCTTTCCTCTTAAAAAGTCCGATGTTCACCAATATATAGTCAACTTGGCTGCTCTCGTCAGCACACAATTCGGCCTTCCTCTCAAGTCAGTCCAGGCTGACAACAGCCGCGAATTTGTTAACCACGCTAACGCATCCTTCTTTGCCTCCCGTGGCATAGCCATACGCCTCTCTTGCCCCCACACCTCATCATCGAATGGCAAGGCAGAACGGATGCTTCGCACACTCCCCATGCCCACATGCCGCCCAGGTTCTGGGCTGAGGCCTTAGCTACCGCCACCTACCTCCTAAACCGGTGTCCTTCCTCTTCCACCGATGGTGCTGTTCCTTACATGATTCTTCACCAAAAGCCTCCACAATATAGTCACCTTCGGGTTTTTGGTTGCCTTTGTTTTCCCAACCTATCCGCCACAACTGCTCACAAACTTGCTCCTCGTTCCACGGCTTGAGTCTTCCTTGGTTATCCCCCTCAGCACAAAGGATACCGCTGCCTTGACCTTGCCACAAACAAAGTCATCATCTCCCGCCATGTCGTATTCGATGAGAGCACCTTTCCGTTTGCCAGCAATAATCGTGCGCCCATATCTTCTTCTACAACTAATGCCGACTTGGACTTCCTAGTTGATAATCCTGCCATATCAGTGCCTTGCACCATGGCGCCCTGCAGTCTCCCAAAGAATGACAACGACCCACCTTTAGGTGTTGAGCACTCGCTGCCACTCCCGACGGCAACAGCGTCCAACATTGACATTCCACCTCGACCGCCCGTGCGTCTGGTTTTCTCCTGACGGCCACCGACTACCTCGACCCCTGCTCCGGCCACTTCCCCTGTGGTCGACCAGCCGGCCGAACCGGCTGTTCCACCGGCTGCACCTCCACAGATGGTCACACGGTCCAAGGCTGTTGTTGATCCCACGGTGGAGTTCTTCAACCTGACGGCCTCGCATGCTCCTGTGTCGGCCGTCCCGAACAACTATCGCAGCACGCTCGCCGATCCCAATTGGCGCGCTGCGATGGACGACAAGTACATAGCCCTCATGGACAACCAGACCTGGCGTCTTGTTCCTCGTCCCCCAGGCGCCAACATCGTCTCCGGCAAGTGGATATTCAAACACAAGTTCCACTCTGATGGTTGTCTGGCTCGCTACAAAGCGCGCTGGGTTGTCGCGGCTTCTCCCAGCAACACGGCGTCGACTACAACGAGACCTTCAGCCCGGTGGTCAAGCCGGCGACCATCCGCACCGTTCTCTCCATCGCCACGTCGCGCTCCTGGCCAATTCACCAGCTCGACGTCGAGAATGCCTTCCTCCATGGCACCCTCGATGAGACGGTTTCATCGCCAGACCCTCCGGTTTTATGGACCCCGCTCATCCCGCCACGTGTCTTCTTCAAAAGTCTCTCTATGGCTTAAAGCAGGCTCCTCGGGCGTGGTACCACCGCTTCGCCACCTACATTCGACAACTTGGCTTCGTCGCATCCTCCTCCGACACGCCTCTGTTTGTCCTCCACCAGGGGACCAACATGGCCTATCTGCTACTGTACGTTGACGACATCGTCCTCACCGCCTCGTCTCGACCTCTCCTTGAGCTCCTCATCAGCAATCTTCACTCGGAGTTCGCCATGACGAAACTTGGCGCCCTGCACTTCTTCCTCGGCATCTCCGTCACGAGATCCTCCGACGGCCTATTCCTGTCCCAGCGACAGTACGCTGTCGACCTTCTCCGACGGGCGGGCATGGCTGAGTGTCACCCCACCACCACGCCAGTGGACACGCATGCCAAGCTCTCCGACCTCGACGGTGCCTCTGTTGCTGATCCGTCGGAATACCAAAGCCTTGTAGGAGTATTGCAGTACCTGACGCTCACCCGTCCTGACTTGGCTTATGCCGTTCAGCAGGTGTGCCTCTTCATGCACAACCCACGGGAACCCCATTTCGCGCTGATCAAGCGCATCCTACGGTATGTCAAGGGCACCCTCGACGCAGGCCTTCACATCGGCCGCTCACGGCAAACTCAATCACCGCCTACTCTGATGCCAACTGGGTTGGCTGCCCGGACTCACGGCGATCTACGTCTGGCTATTGCATCTTCCTCGGCGACAACCTCGTGTCTTGGTCCTCCAAGCGCCAGACCACGGTGTCCCGCGAGTGCCGAAGCTGAATACCGAGCCGTTGCCCATGTCGTTGCCAAGTGCTGCTGGCTTCATCAACTTCTTCAGGAACTTCATGTTCCACTTGCTTGGCCACCGTCGTGTATTGCGACAACGCTGCCATCTACATGTCTACAATCCAGTACAACATTGGCGGACGAAGCACATCGAGATCGACATTCATTTTGTCTGCGAGAAGGTCTCCCTCAGAGAGGTCCGCATCCTGCATGTGCCGTCCTCTTATCAGTTCGCAGACATCATGACTAAGGGCCTCCTGACCCACCTCTTTCAGGAGTTTCGGTCCAGTCTTTGTGTCCGGACTCCTCCCGCTGCGACTGCGGGCGGGTATTAGAGTATTGATTACTTATATTAGGCTTTCCTTACCTTCGCTTTCCTTATTTTGTTCTTGCTTAGTATTTTCCTTATTTTGTTCTTGCCTAGTATAGCCCTGTAATCTCTCCCTTTGTGGATATAAATATAATGCCACCCCTGCCTTTGGCTGTGTGGTGAATTGTGCCAATCTCTCTACAGTCACGACCACTCTAGGGACAACTTTCCTAGTGGTTATTGAGGTCACTCCCTGGGAGGTCACGACCACTTCCATAGTAGTCTCGATCAGTGTAGGAACGACCTCCCTAGTGGTCACAAAGGCCACGACTACTCTAGGAAATGACCACCCTAAAGGTCACAAAGCCCACGACCACTCTAGAGGTCACAAAGCCCACGACCACTCTAGGAAACAACCACCCTAGATGTCACAAAGCCCACGACCACTCTAGAGGTCTCACGACCACTCTAGAGGTCTCAAAGCCCACGACCACTCTACGAAAGAGCACTCTTGGGAACAACCTCTCTAGGAAACGACCTCTCTAGGAGCATTAGGACCACTTAGTGGTGAAGCCACGACCACTCAAGACAAGGTCATGATCACTCAAACCAAATTGACTACGACAAAGCAAACTCATATCAAACTCAAACCCGAGCACACAGGCTCAAACACAGTCAATTATTCATCACAAACATAGATAGACCGCATGGTCTCTCATTTACCTTTACGTAACCATCTGCAAAAGAATCGTTTCGTTATAAGGAGTCAAGGTCTACAAATTCCACTCTTGCCACCACCATGGAGGAAGAGAAGCCATCCAAGAAGGTCCTCCCTCGCCTCCCTCGCTGGTGATGGGTTGTTGGCGATCGGATTCTATCACAAGTTCCACCTCGTCTTTTCTATCCCCCTATCAACCGCCTCAAATTAATTAGTGTGCCACTGCCCGATTTGTTGCCATTGCCGGCGGCGACCTCCAATTGCATGTCCTCATCACCATGGATATGTCTAGGTTGCAGGATTCCGCTCGACTCTGGCCCCATCGCCACGCCCTCACCTCGCCGACGGTAGTCAAGCCGCCGCCAATTAGGAGCATCGGCGATGAAATCTCTAAAGCTGACCGTTGATATGCTTGGGTTGTTTTTGGTGGGCCGAACCTTTTTCAAAGACATTTCATCAGCCTGAGTTCGATCCTGACTTGTTGAAGTATAAGTGAATTATCCACCTTTCCTCATCAGCTTAAGCTTTTGGGTGAACAAGTTGGTGCATGCAACTCAATATGGTATCGAGCCAAGAAGTTCAAGACCGGTTGACGCAATTAAAAAATTGCACCACTTCTATTCCTAATAGGCCCGAGAGCCTACACGTGAGGGAGTGTTGAAGTGTAAGTGAATTGCCTCATAATGGGTAACTGGGTGCATGTAACTCAATAAGGCCCTTTTGAGCAAAATGCCATCCCTACCCTTTTTAAGCATGGCCCATATTAAAGAGGCCTAATGACAACCCATCAAGAACCCAACCCTTTAAGCCCTTATAAGCATGGCCCATTGCTAAGCCTAAGATTGGTTACAAAGAAAAAAAGAGGATGTATCTGGTGTATTTGGGATCAATGCTACAGAGTGATGACGAGATTGAAGAAGATGTGAGCCACATGATATGAGCAGGGTGGGTGAAATGATGCCAAGCATCTGGTGTCCTATGTGATAGAAAAGTCCCTAAAAAGTTAAAGGGTAAGTTTTATAGGACGACGATCAGACCTGCGATATTGTATGGAGCAGAATGTTGGACGAAAAAAGACAACAGGTACAAAAGATGAGGGTAGAAGAGATGTCGATGCTATGGTGGATCTATGGTCATACAATATGAGATCAAATCCGTAATGATGATATACATGATAAGGTTGGGATAGCACCAATTGAAGAAAAACTTGGCCAACATCATTTAATATGGTTTGGACATCTCCAACGGAGGCCCCTGAGGCACAGGTGAACAGTGGAATTTTAAGCCGTCGCGGAAACATAAGAAAAGGAAGAGGTCGACCGAGACTGACGTGAGAAGAAGTAGTTAAAAGAGACTTGAAGGATTGGAATGTATCCAAAGAGTTAGCATTGGATAGGAGAGCATGGAAGTTAGTGATTCATATACCGGAACCATAACCTAAGATTGAAGGTTTAGAGGTCTTTTGACTTTGATTTTCATTCCTAGGTTATCCCAACTTGTCTAGAACAAAAGGCTTGGTTGTTGTTGTATCCGGTGTAAATCACATTCTCGGTGTCAACTTGTGTGAACATTGCGTGCAAGTTTCCAAGAAATCACAAAAGTTTACTAGATGTTGGGAGAGGAATTTTCTATGGCCATGAAGCAAGATAAAACTCGATTGTAGTTGCAAGACATTAAAAATCAAATATCGTATAACAATGATTTTCATTGTTTTGGTGCTATTTCTTTTGGTGCTTGTCAATTTCATATCTTTGATATGCGAAGTTCACACAAGTTAACACCCAAAAGGGGGTTTACACTAGATATTTCCCCCAAGAAGTAATATGACATAGGGAGTGGTTAGATACTTCACATGCCAAATTCCCACTTCCCAGCTCATGGGTGCCCTAAAAAAAGTCAACTTATGGGTCACAACTCATGAAACCCTCACTGATGCAGGATTGGATGTTTGCATTATGAATGGATACTTGACTACTTGAGTATACATGTGATAATCACTAACCTTGGACTGCAATGATCTACACAAGAATCGTCCTAAAAAATCTTACCACTTAATGTTGTTTAAAAATGAAAGGATGGCATCTAATGTGCAAAATAATGGAAATCAGCCCCTCAGACACACAGACAAACTCTCCACCCACTTAGAAACAATGCCTGCATGCTGTCTTTTTTTTCTTTCCTTTACTTTTTTCTTGAGAAAGTCACTTCACAAATTACCAATGGTATGATAAGCTTGTACTGCCTCCATCCTCTTTTACTATTTCAGACAACAATGCGGTCTCCAATACACACTCCATTACTTTTGTCTAATTATATGTTAGTAAAAATCATTAAAAAAAATAATGATATGGAAGTACTTTTGATGACAAATCTACTAATATAATTTTCATGTGACAAATATAAATACTCTTGTGTAGTGTTCAAAGATTCAAAATTTTGACTGCACGCACTCTAAAACGATGTATCAATTTGATAACAGAGGGAGTAAGGTGTAAAGAAAAGGAATGAATCAGCGAGAATAAAGTTATCAGATTGGAATACCTCATTAATCTCACAATGCTCTGATGCTTGCATATGCACAGCCTTTCTTGAAGGTTGTTGATCATTCTTATATGGTACACTCCCTTCCTCATTAATTTGTGAGTCAAAAACTTGATCCTCGTCAATTGTGAAGTCAAAAGAATAACATGTATTGCTATCAAAAAGATGGCGTGCTGCTCTTTTCTCTTCAATAAAGTTTAATACTTTCTTTGACATTTCCTTTGGAATTTTTGGACAGCTGTTGTCAGTAAGATGAGCCTTTAATGTAGTTACACCACCACTTCGACACAAATTACACCACTTGCACTGCCACCGTCTTTTATTTCCATCAAGATCTACCGCATGCTCCCACCCAATATCCCTTGCCCCTCGTAACAACAGGGGAGCCTGCAAAGCAATATAAAATTTGGATAAATAGAAGGGTAATGTTCAGTAGAAACCCAAATATAATTTTCCATTCAGTGCTAGTCTTCAAGGGTAATGTTCAGAGAAACTAAAAATCTGAAAGTTATGAAATCATGCTTTACTGACACTGTTGTTTTGACAGATGATAGTTTTATAGTGGTTTGGCCAAATTGAATCACCTTTGATTCTTTCTTTTAAGGATTATGGTAAGGTAGCTGCATATTACTAGATTTGAGTTTAAATAAATTAGTATGTGTTGTAGGCTTGTAGCATATACATTCCAAATCCACAGGTGTATTACGCTAAGGCTAAGTACCTGCTCCCCCCCCCCCCCTCCCCGCCCCCCAAAAAAAATATTAAATTAGGTATTTTGCAAATTCGCAATGAATAGAAAATAAATTAGAGAGCAATAAGTAAACTTTGTCCCTTTGTATACCCTGGGAAAAGTAGGCTCCTGATGATCCTTGTTTGTCTGGTTAGTGACTTCATCAAGAACATAAGTGTCTATTCCAGTTGGCACCTCCGAATCAACAGGTAAAGGATCCTTCTCAGCCTTGGTATCATCAGAAGAGCTCCAGGTCTTCACATTGCTGCCACCATTTTGTACAGCTCGCTTCTTTCGCCTCTCTCTTTTCTTCCGCAAATGCTCCCTTATTTTTTCAGAGACATCTGCTGGAACCTTGGGGCACATTTTGACATCCAAATCACCAGCAAGATGCCGCTTGAGTCTAGACACACCACCACCATATCTAGTCAGGTGACAATACATACACTTCCAGTGTTGTCTGTTTTCATCAATCATTATGCCATGCTTCCATCCAATATCCCTACTTTTCCAAAAAGTTTCTGTAACCTGAAAAATTATAAAGTTTTAAATAATGGTACTGAAGTGGTGAGATCACTTTTTTGCATTATATATCCAAACTTAAGTAGATCAGCCAAGCTGTAATAACTGAAATAGAATGTATAGGTCCAGGGCAACAACAGTTGTTTAAGAAATAAGGTAAGAAGGTTTTAACAGCTAAAAAGTAAAAGGTATGCTTCCAATACTCTATTTGAACAAAGGAAAATGGTCTACATGGCACTCTGTTTTGCCCAAAACCCAATTGGCAAACATTCCATTCAAGTTTTTGACATGGAAAAATCAGATATGCCACTCTCAAATTTCATCATTAGCAAAGTATTCCACGGGTGCAAAAGCAAAGTCCCCCAGCAAAATGCTAGGTGAGTAGAAGACATGCTGTAACTAAAAATTTGCATGTCATAGTCCAAAAGTGTGTGGAAGGCTAACATGAGACTTTTGCCTCTTGGCTCAGCTTTTTTTTTCCCCTTCATGATGCTAATGAAGTTAACTCAATTGCAACCACATGATATAGTTACCCTGTAAATATAATAATGAGAAATGTCCTTCTGTCGATGCAGCCAACTATGACCCAGAACTAGAACATAATATAACAGAAGGCTAGGAAGTAGGAAGCAACATAGTTCTTGAAGAAAATAAGGGAGATTCACTCAAATAACTAACTGTCTCAAGCAACTTAGTCCTATTGGAATCTAAGAATCAACAATTGCATCGTAGAAGGTGAAACCCATAGACCTTACTGATCAGCAGAATCCTACAAAACTTTGGTAAATGGTAAACTGTATAAATAAACAGAACTAACAGGTCCCAAAAAGAAGCATTCCATGTTTGCCCCACAGTATACCTTTCTTAAAGAGAGACAGCGAGAGTATGTGTCCCCCATAATACTCAGTTCTGTTTAATTTATAATTTGTTGATCAGAATTTAATTTATAATTTATAATACAAGACTAATGTCAAAAGAATCACAGCAGGAAAAGTGGGACTGAACATCATCTAGATTTACATGCTAATTTCTCAACATAATTTGAGCATAACATATCGACCACTAGATAACAAGCTCTTATTCTACTCACTCATCAATTATTCATCATTTTGATAACCTAATTCATGTGCCAATCCTGGTAAGTTCATAAGGTTTTTGCAAAATGCGTATTACTGGTGCCCGTCCATTTTCATGCAACAACAAGATCCTAATCTCCTAACCAAATATCACCACGTGCAGAATCAATCCATTCCAAGCATGCAGCATTTCCATGTCATTTTTTTTCCAGTCTAGCAGACGAAAATAGAAACTTTGGCTAGTCTACAAGCTACAAATACTACTATTTAGCATTGGCCAGGTTATTCCAACACTAACCGTACCACATTGCAACTGCAATCTCTTCTCAATGCAACATAGGGGATTATATATTTCTTTCAAAGATTATACCTGCTGCGCCGGCACATCAACGGGCTTGGGCTCCGGCGCTGGCTCTGGCTCCGGCACCCGCTGCCGGCGCCTCTTGTAGGTGTGCAGAACCTCATGGGACGACGACTCCCTCAAATGCACCTTCTCATTCACTTTGCCCTTCTCGGCATCCATCTTCCACCGCCAGGGTTTCGGTCAAGAAACCAAAGAATCCTGCATCGAAAAGAACCGAAATCCTCAGAACGAAGCACCCCGAAGAACACAACAAACGAGAAGAGCAGTTCCCAGCCCAAGAAGCCCGACCAGAAAGGTCCGACCTCTTCCCCCTCGACAAGAACCGCCACGAAAGTTCAAATTTTTGGGGGCAAAAAAGCTGTCAAAACCGCAAGAAGCGGCGGAAAAACATGGTTTCGAAGCGTACCAGAACCGAGCGACGCCGCGGGAGCGATTGACGCGGAGCTGGATTTGGAGGCAAATGGTGGAGGAGATCGGAATTCAGGGAAGGGAACGGAAGCGAGAGGGGAGGGGGTGTGAAATGAAACTGCTACAAGAAGAGAGACTGTATAGGATACAGAGGAAGGAGAGGGGAGAGGTGGCTGACAAAAATCCGGCACCACTTGGTGTGAGTTTACTGCCTTGCCTCGCCTTCCCCTTTCCTCACCTTTTTGAGCCACCCAAAACCAAAAGGGAGCCCTGCTTTTACCCTTACACCTCTATTCATTTCACTTTCTCTTGAAATGTTTTCCATCTTTAAAAAAACTTAATTTATTTTGTTTATTTATTTTATTTTCTAGTTTCAAGTGTGTGATTTAGTTTTGAGAAGTCAAGGTGTTTTGCAAGAGAAATAAAATTGTTGAATGCTGGTGGTGGACTGGTGATGATGCATGCACTGCCTTTGGAAGTTCGTCTCTGCCCCAGATTTCTGTGTATTTGCCTATTTGGTCATGGTTCCAGTACATTCATAACAGATACAATGATGCAATATTTTGTCTTGCCATGTATTATCAGTACAGTAGTTTTGAACGGTATAAAAACACTCTGATGATTCTGCTTAATCTTTTATAGGGAACAAAGGGTTCATGAGTTCGATGCAGTCTCTGATCCATGGAATGGAGAGCTCTGCTGCATTAGTAGTAAATGTTAACTAATCAGGAGGTTAGTACTAGTATAAATTTTCTCACGAAAAGATTCCCACTGGTTCTTGGTGCCTCATCCCCATCGATGTATGTGACCACTAGTACCTAAAACGTCAAGGTGAAAAATCTAATATTTCTTGACTAAAATAGATAAAAACAACAGGCAGTAGCAAACTCCTGCCATTGGATTCAAGAGCAGTGCATCTCTTTATGGCTACCCTCATTTACCTCCTGCTTCCTCTTAGATAGGATTATTTTTCTTATTCGCATTCTTTTCATTTCGCCTCTTAGATAGGATTATTTTTCTTATTGGCATTCTCTTCATTTCGCTGCAGAAATTCCTATGCAATCTGATCTTCTTGGCTATCTCATCAAAGTATTCATAATTCAGACTGCAGACCAAATGTGTCCAGTTCTAGCACCTGTCTTTCTTTTTTTTTTTTTGAGGGAAACCTTTCACTTATTCTGATTGAAGCATTAATTAGGACGAGTTAAAAAGCTTTTTTTTTTGCGTTTATTGCCGGGCCTGATAAGGTCTTCTCTGGGACACTAATTACATGTAATGCGTAGCAAAAAATGAGCTTCTGTGACCTAGTGGCGTATTGTTAAATTCTTTCTGGTTCAGTTAATCTGTGGCCACAATTTCCTAAACCCAAAAGATGCCTAAGCAGCTGCATTTCATGATCAACATAAAATCCCACAAGAGATATTTTACGTGAAATGACTTAAAAGCCTCCTTTTTTCCCCCAATTCTTGCCCTTTTTCCCTTTGGTTTCTTGTCCTTGATCATCCTTGCAGATTACCAACTGACATTGCAACTACTGCCAAGAGGAAGCCTCCCCTCTCTCTTTTGGTCAAAAGTCGCAGGAAAAGTAACTAATGTGGACAAAAGTAAAGTCGCTAGCTTGTTGGGATGTGCCAAATGGTTTGTAACATATAGGTTACTACAAAACAGTGCCTAACTTGATTCACATGATTAAGGCAAGGCAATATGGAACCATTTGCTTACAACTTAAGCTAACAGAACAGTGTAAAATCAATAAAAGAGGTGCTACTAGATCAGCGCGGGGTGAAACAGCAAGAACATCACACAACATGTGAGTTTGTGCGGTTCTTCCTCGAGTGTATCTTCAGTTTTTCCTGATGTTCAGTTTTTCCTCGAGTGTTGAGTTGGTTGGTGCATTATTCACATCTTCAGATAGTTTTGGGAAAACTTCAAGCTTTGCCATAAATGCTGTTACCAGGGACAGGACAAACAAGGATTGAGCTCAAAAGAGCAGCATGTCTGTGTTCAGGAGCTGTTGAAAAGTGGGATTATTTCCTTTTAACAAGTTCTGAAGTCATAGCACAGTTGATAAATTAATTTAGATGAAATAAATTATTTGAAAAATACCGTTATTACCAATTTTTCAGTCACTAAGAGCAACTACTACTTCCTTGATGAGCAATTAGCAAAATTTCGTGGAGAGATTTTGTTAAATGGATGCAAATCCCCAGTGCTGGTTCAATTTGACTGATGATCTGTTGGTGACATTTTACCATCTTAGAGATAGAATACAGGTTCAGTTCACGCTACTGTTAGCAGGGTTGAGGTGAGACCGTGAGGGCGAGCAGCAGCTTGCATGCAGTGTCACAAATGCATCAACTCACAAACTCCACTTCCTCCCCCATTTTTGCTGAAATCAAAGGGAAACTGCAAGCAAGATGATGATACTTTCCATGTGTCTGATACAACCGCAAAATAAGGCCCTGTTTGGTACGGCTCCAGCTCCACCAGATTCATGGATCTGGTGGAGCTGGGTATTTGTAGCTTCATAGATCCGTGTATATTAAGAGTATTTAGGTAGGTCATATTATTTAATTTTAGACTAAAAATATAAACTTAATTCTATTTATTTTAGCCTACAAGATTCAGATCTGACGTGGAGCCAGAATCTGGAGCTCTACCAAACAGGGCCTAAATTTGCAAGATGATGTAGCTATTACCATCAATTTTCGCTATCTTGAAATATTACCTTCAGTTTTCATTTTCTTTTTAGCATTTTCAGGTAGATTTTGTGCAATCAGAAAGGAGCTGTTTCTGGGGTTACCATTTTCTCAACAATAGTAAACGTAATTTATCCACTATATAGAAATGCCAGCTTATTAAGGGAAACACATTTATGACAAAAGCAAAATCAGTCCCCAAACCAAAAAAAGTGCAAGACATACAGATGTACAGTTGATTTTCACCCTCAATTCCAATACCTTTAGTTTACATCCTTAATTACCTAAATTGGAGCACTTGAGAGCATATAGACGTTACTTGTCTGTAAGACTTGCCACGTAGAACTAGGACACAAGATGATGTGGAGAAGAGAGATGGAGAACATAGAATTGAATTGTCTCTCATACAGTAGTCGACTATAACACGAGAAATAGAACACATTGTACGTGGAGGAGTTGTTATAGTCCAGTCAGAAAAAGAATTAGCCAGTGTAAATGAAAAAAAGGTAAACATCTCCTCTCAAGTCCTTCTCTGTCTAGTCTTCTTCTTCCGTTTGTTCTTCCCCAATCTCCCCTAGAAAGGGTTCCTATGTAGTTGTCACAGGGACTAGCAATCCCCGACAATCATAACCCTTAGATTAAGGCAATGAATAGTACTCCAAAAAATCTAAACTATCATCTTTTGATTCAATATATACAACCGCTAAAGTTGCAACCATAAAGCTACCGCATTGAATCTCTTTCCGTCTCCCCTGCCGAGCGACTCATTTTGCTCTTTCCCTCCTCCCTCCTCCTGCTCCAGGGACGTTGCACGGCCGCCCACTCTCCCCACGTCCGCGTCTCTCTCTCTCGCTCTCTGCACTAGTGCCGTTGCTGCACGATTTCCGCCGGGAGCCATCGCCCGTCACCGATCTCACCGCTGCCACTGGTCTCCCCTCTGCTTGCGGCTTCATTTTTGGCCCCTCAAAGCTGCTCATCACCTTACAGAAGGTACCTCCCCTCACCCTAACCACCATACTCCCCGCATCTTCTTTGCTAATGGTTGTGGATGTGTGTGGATGCCATTGTGGATGTAATGTGTACGATTTTGTTTTGGCCAAGCTAGTGCCTCTTGAAGATTTTGTGCAATCCATTTTTCTGATTTGATTTAGGAACTAGTCAATTTTCTTGTGGGTGCTACGTGATGAACGCCGCACGCTGGCTGCAGCATGTAGATTGTGATTTGCGCGTCGCTGCAGCAGTGCAGGCCGTGCCCAAGGGTGTCGTTTTTAGGCAAAATGCTTCTCTGTCATCTCATCTGCACTGTACACACACCGCTAGCTCTAGGGACTGGACCGGTCTCATCACATATTTTTGGAATTTTTGTAACGTAGGCATTGTAGCATGCATAGAATTAATCATTGTAACATGCATAGAATTAATGGCAACTGATAGAGATGCAAAAATATGGCCAATGCCAGCAAGACTGAAAAGGCACCGCTGTGCAACAAGCAAATGCAGTAAAGCTGGTTGCCTCTACGACGACCACCATTGCTAGCAACCATCTCAGTTGCACGTAAGAACATGCTGATGAAGGAATTTCTTAACTACCGCCTTTTCTCTTTTTTGATTTATTGAAAGTGCATACTCTGCGCAGCGAGCTTACAATTTAAACCGATATGCTTCCTTGCTGCCAGGAGAATTTTGTCGATATATGCATCATTTGAGATTCTGGACATTGGGAATCTGAGATCTGCATCTCTATCTTGTCTTGTCTTTGCTAAATTCTTCTTTGTTGGTTCAGTCTAAATTGTATCTATATTTTAGTGATCATTGTGTCAAGAACTGAAGATCATGTTCACTTCTAGGTTCGCTTAAGTGAAGCTGGAGCTTGTTGCTCGAAAAAGTGGAAACAATACTGAATTGTTGCATTCAGATTGTATGAGGTAGTGGCACATTGTCTCTCAGCCTGGTTTTGGACTACAGGTAAATAATGTGGCCACAATTTGCTAAACTGTCTTTTCATTTGCTTTGACATAAATTACACACATTTCTATTCCTAGAGTTGATATTAATTCATTCAGAGTTTTCAACCAAGAGATGTCTACTTGCTTGAAGCACTATATTGTATAGCAATGCCTGCCAGTTAAATAGGGAAAATGCGACGCCACATAATCATATGAGCATTATTTGAAGTTTACTTGGAATTCCTTTTGTTTATAGTTATATGTATAAAAATAAGAACTGATTTCTGCCCCATATCTTTGGATATCATGCGTGTTGGATTTGTACTTGTTAAGATCAAGAGTACAAGATAGTTTGTGGTTTGCGTGTTTGGTTGGTCAATAGGAATATGTCTGAATCTGTTGCAGACATGAATTTGGTAGTACTGTTGACCACAGACACAAGTTCGTAGTATTGGTTTAGTGGTTATGGTCTAAGGCTCATAAAAATAAATGATGCATGTTTCCATCATAATTTCGCTCTTTGCAATAGTTGAATCCAATGTAGCAATTTGACAGTAGAGAATTCATGGTGTTCTATCCAGTGGCGGATCCAGAATATAAATTTAGGGTGTTCTAAATCAGCCTCTAAGTTTCAATCTTCTGACCAGTTTCTATAGCGACGGCATGATGACGCCCCACGATAAAAAAGAGGTGCTACGGGGGTACTCATGGTGTGGTCGGGGGTAGGAGGTGCCCTAGCCCCCTGACCCCTGGTCGGTACGCCCCTGGTTCTACCCTTCACTCTTAAAATGCCATTTTGTCCTCACAACAATCTTGATGCTTTACTATGCGTGAAAAATTTCTGCTATGTCAGTCGTTCTTCAGGTACCATTCACATCAAACAATTTAGTGCTTCCTATATAGATCAATAGACATTTGGATTAATGGTCTATCACATAAAGGACTTTGCATGTTGAATCTTTGTCAGTTACCATTAAAAAATGGCAGCAACCGTGCTGCAAAGTCATGCTTCGTGTTTCTGAAAACTTTTTGCTATGAGAGATGTTTCAATGCTTTTCTTTGTTACAGTTGCACAAATATTAAAGCATGAATGAAAGGTACATGGTGATTACTTACCCCTTCGTTTGCTTCAAGATTTGTGCAACTTATATTGAGAAGGAAAGCATTGAAGCATTACTTTTTGCTATAGAATCACAACTTGATGTTGTGTTATGTTGATAGCATACTATATTATAAATTCATCTCTCTGTACGAAGCTGGGAAAACAGCACCATAAGAAATTAGCATTAGGATGGACGACGTTGTGTGGGGTAATGTGCAGCTCCTAATTTCACCATTTAGACTTCATTTTAGCTAATGCATCATGTGAAACATTGCTTATATGTATATTAGGCTGAAAACGGAGTTGTTTGTTACTATATAGAACCTTAGGGGCTTTACTGAAAACTGCCATTTTAGCGCCCATTCGCTACTCAAACCAGAAATAGAGGGCCTGTTTCTTTGCTTGTGAGAGTAAGGGTTAGGAGAGGAGAGCAGAGGTTTAGTTCCACCAAATCCATCCATTTAAGAGTGAAATTTGGGAGCCTCCTCTTGTCGTTAGCTCTCACCTTGTGTACTTGCTCCATCGAGAATGTTTCCAGTGCTCCCAACCTATTTGACGTTACTCGAGTTCCCATTGTTCGAAAAGCAGTTCAAATGGTTATGAAAAATTCTGGAACAAATCAAGGGTATGATATGATTTACCATCCCACAAAATTTCAAATCCAAATTCGCTCTACACATTGAGAAACAAAAATGACAAATTTCAGTGAATATTAGCTTTATCTTTTTCCTTTTTTATTTCAGATTTTATTTTCAGTAGATTTTGCCTTTTTTGTTTCTCAATGTGTAGAACAAATTTGAATTTGAAATTGTCGAATGGTAGATCATATCAAACTCTATATATGTAAGTTATTTCTGACTTTTTCATAACTATTTGAGTTGGAGTAGGAAACGAATTTGTATCACACTCAAACTTAACAATCTCTACCTTGAGACAAATTCCTCCTGTAGCTCAAATAAAACGCAAATCTCCTTAAAATAGATCAGCATGAACCCCTTGTACACCGAATGTTCAAATGACTAGAGAGTGACACCAACTAAAACTTAGCCATAGGAAGTAGCTTGAACGACATATCAGCTAGATTATCATGAATACTTATATTGCTAACATTAATATTACCTTGAGTAATTATACCTCGAATGTATTAATATCTGACATCATTGTGCTTCGTTCTCTAGTAGAGGACATACTTCCACAAAGCTTAGTAAACAAACCTTTCCAAGCTTCATAAGTAACCATATACTTAGCTTCCATAGTAGATAAGGCAACGATAGCTTGCATACTTACTTGCAACTAACGGCACATCCTCCAATAGTAAATACATAACTAGCAAAAGATGCCACCTTCGCTGGAGATGCCACCGTCAAGCCACGTGACCTCACCGGAATTGGAGCTTCTCCACTACCACCATTGAAGCTATTGAAGGAGCTTGTGTTCCTATCGTTTTGTGGCACCTCCTCAAATCCCTTCTAGCCACGGTGTGTTCCTGAGCACCCTTGTCCAAATCCCTCCACCAATCAAACCTGAGGAGTTACGACAAAGAGATCAAGCCTTTCTCCTTCGTCATCAACTATCGACCTTCGTCGCCTGATTTCATTGTTGTTGGTGAGATTTAGCCCGTGCCATCACCATCCTCGAGTTCACAACTTCACGTTCTATGTGATGCTCAACTCTCATTCCGTGAGCTCCACCGCTCCGCCACCTTCGAGTTTGCCGCCGGTGAGATCCATGCGCGTCATCGTCTCTAGCGTCACTCTTGCCTATATCCGTTTCGTACCCCTTGCAACCATGCCATCCTCACTGGAGCAAACCGCCACCACCATTGTGTCATCCTCGCTGTCCGCTGACATCACCCTCCACCTCATCGCCACCTCCATTCCACCTCAGCACAAACAGCACATGTCATCCCCGTCATCGCCATGTGGCCATACCCAAAACCCAAACAATAGATCTAAACATGAGTCATTAACATGTGGGTCCCACATGTCATCCACCCTATCCACATAAGCCCGATCCACCGTGGACTAGACCTCGGTGGACCCAGTCCATAGACCGAGGGTCCACATGTCAGCCGCTATTTATTATCCAAATACTAAGAAAAATTGAAAAATCCTGTAGGACCCACCTACTAGTCTCTTTCTTTTTATTTAAATAATTTGAGGGAATATTCCTAGAATTTCTCTTTTCTTTCTCTTTTTCCAAAATTTCTTCTCAACCAAACTTCTGAAAGCCCATTCTCCTCCATGAAGCTCCAATTTAACCCATCCAAGCTTCTAAATTCGTCTAAAATCAAGCCCTATCTCTCCAAACCATCCATTCTCAATATGGAGTTTATTTGAATTGTCTTGATGATTTTTTTTCTAATTACATGTTCTCTCTCATTAGACGTTGATGATTTAGAAGTCGATTGATGAAAATGAAGACAATGGGAATAAAAGACCTTGACAACAGCAACATAAAGTATAGCCAAGGCAAGTTGTAACCTTGATCATGCTGAACCTATGTTTACAAAAGTATTTTGTTTCGTATCAAATTGCTTACTACTTCTATATAAATGTTATTTACTGGGAGTAGCCAAATACCTACTTGTCATTATGCCATCTTGATTATTGAATGCTATATATCCATTATCACCCTAGGTTGGGTCAATTTTGGTTGGACATAATTGTACTACCAACATTGGGGTATCATAGATATGCTTAACCATGCTTAGTTATATGTACGATGGGCTCATATCACATGATGAATTATAATAAACTTGACCTAATGAGATATGGATCGTGGCGGGTAGTCACTGTTGTAAAATTTGGTGTGCCATGCCAGTGTATGCCATTGGTCTTGGTAAAACGAAATGGTTTTCAGTCAAACGAGTGGTCGTGCAGTAAAGGGGGCGCGATTAGCACATTTGGGAAGTGTATATCTCATGTGGGAATGATTAATGACTTAATCTTGTACGCCATTGAACTAGGCCTAAACGTGTAACCACATGTCTAATGGGTTGTGAGGGCGGAGGGCTACTCGACTCAATCAGGCACCGGGTTATGGTGCTGGTTCGTGTGGTACACAATCTCTCACACAATGGTGAAACCCTCATTAAAAACATAGACTCATGTTATAGGGATGCTTTCTAGGCGTAGACCAGCTATGTCATGTCCTAGGTTTGACGGGTGTAACCTCGTCAGGCAGGGCGGTGTTAGTATGCAGCAACGTAAAGGCCTTGTCATGATCTCTTATTCATATGCCAAAGGAAGCATGTCATGCCCAACATTAAAAGATGATCATGCCTTATGGGTAAAGTAGTACAATCTCTGCAGAGTGTAAACAATTTGAATAGCTGTGTGTGTGGCTATGCATTTGCCTAGGGATTTACATGAGGTATAGAGTTTTTACAAAAATATTGGATGGTGGAATAGTTGGAAAGTGAATGGGGATTTCATTGGTGATTTTATTACCTAAAGATAGCACTAGTGAGTTCAGTTATTTGATGAAGTTGTAGATAGTGAAGGGTGATGCCTCGCCAATCTATTCATTTTGTCTATAATTGGTTTAACACTTATTATTTATCTTTTCTCAAATGCTCTCAAAGAAACTGACTGTGGCCACTCAGAACCCCTTGAGACTACGTGTTCCAGCCTCGTCTAACCTTAAACAAACATTAAGACAACAATCAAAAGAATAAAGTAAGAAAAGAAATAAAAGAAACTTGGTGTCTGAGCACCAATGTAATATCGTTGATCTTTTTAGTTTAAGGAAATTACAGACAGGTATTGTGGGCCTGTCTGTGGGCTACAATAGGTGGGTTTTAGATCTTGTGAGAGGAGTTCCCACCTATTTCCCCTACCTAATCCCCCATAGCCCCACCTTCATTTTATTTTTTTTGGCTTCTCCCCCAGCCTATCTACTCCCTCCTGGCTCCTCCTTCTTCCTGAGTTCTCCCAAGAACATGAACTTTGGTTTAGCCGTTTAGGAGTTATGGTCGTTTTTATGTTTGCTGTTCAGAGTTTGCTGCTACTGGCAGAAGTTTTGGATCTTGTGCTGTTTAGGGCTGGTTAGGGGCCGAATTAAATTATTTCTATAACTAGAGAAATCTAGGAAATTTCTGTAGATTCCAAAAATGTCTTCGTTTACTAAATTTGAAGTTGTATGCTAGAAGTTATGCTAGTTTGAAGGTGACTGTCTAGTTGGCAACATGCTGAAATTTTGGGTTAGGGTTGGTGTTGCTAAATGGAGTCTTGGGACAAGATGAGCAAATAGAATTTGGTGATTTCACTTTGATAGCTCTCACTTAGTTCATTTCTTTCATTGTTTGGGTTTTTGGATTAGAAATTGTAGCCTTTATTGTATCGGGACAACAAGGAAGGTTGTTGGTTATCGCGTGAGAAAGCAAAGTTTAGGTTAGGACGTAGGGCGATGTTGCATTGTTGTGATTGTTTAGTTTTGAAATATATACATGCAATTGATTTTTCAGTGGAGTGACTTTGGGAGTGGCCTCATCCTCGCACCACTCCACTCCTCATGGGTAGAGGCAAGTGTATCATATAGTATGAGGTTACGATGATATATATTGCTTGCTTGGTGATTATGAATATATTGATGATTATGCTTTTGATTATGCTTAGAATATGATTACGATTATGATGATGATGCAAATGCTTATGTTTATGTTATGGTAATGAAAAATATTGAACTAGAATGCAACTTGCAATTTTGTTCGTATCATTTGCATTTGTGCATTCATAATGGAAGAGGTGATCCGAGCATACCTCTATGTCTCACATGTAGTGAGCATGAAAGACCTACTACGGTAGGCCCCTCCAAGGGTTGGATGGGAATGAGAGGGTGCACACCGACGGGTGTGCACTCAGCAATACCGGTTTTTGCTATGAAATGTGCATCATGAGCATGCATGTGCATTGCATGATTAAAGAGTAAGGAATGTTAAGTTATGATGTTGATCTCCTGTGCAAGGGTTTGTCATGTTATAATTGCTAGAATCTCTCGTTTTAAGTTATTTTTTTATTATGATGCACTTTGCTGAGTTTCTTTGAACTCACGCTTATCTTGTAATGTTTTTATTTTAGGTACCTCAAGAGCGGCATTTGGGAAGGGCTCTAGCACTATTTCCACTAGTTAGCACTCACCATAGTCATCCATGTAGTCCTAGCTATTGTAAATATTTCTCTAGTGGATATGGATGTGGTTGTGGGATAAGTCCTTGTTTTTGGTTTAGCTTCCTTATGTGAGGAGTTTATGATTTCATTGTTGTATGTTGGTTGAGCTCTTGTCACATAAATTATTTATGTGGTTATGGCTCATGTTCATGGTTAGGTGTGTGGCTGTTATGGTTATGTTGTAGTTATATTTTTGTTGGGTTTGCTTCGCTTATCTTACCCTACAATATCTCTACTACTTCTAATTACGACTTGGTGGCAGTGGTCCATTCTCTATACCCTCTCTTTCCTTTTATTCGCTCAGCTCGCCCCTACCCCTTTCTTTCTGTTCGCTCAGCCTTTCCTTCTCGCTCAGTCTTTCCTTCTGTTCACTCAGCCCGCCCCCTACCCGATCCGGATTTCCTTTATTTTATGGAAATATTACTGATCACATCTCCTTAAAATGGAAGGATTTTATTCATATCTCTTATAAATGAAAGATTTTTCTCATCGTATCCCGCTTGGATGGAATGATATACTCACCATATCCCATAACATGAAAATCCTATTTCATTGTATCTCATTCGGATGGAAATGTAGAGATTAAAAGGCAAGAATTGCATAATCAAATCACGTGTCAATCCCGGAGATCACAAGGCACCGTATCATAGAGGCTGAGCATTCACACGCCTGGCTGCCCTCTCCTTCACCTATAAAAGGCCACCTTCATCTTCATCATAGAGGACATACGAAATGACGCAGGAAGAGATAGAGAAGAGGAAGGCTCATACATACACAGGAGAAAGAGAAAAAGAAGCAATACAAAAGATTCAAGGGGGCACAAGAAATGATATGGAAGCAGGCCATAACCATGGCTCCTTCTCTCTTTTTTTTAAGATAGCTAAAGTTGTGATTAAATTATGAGGATAGAAAACAAAGTTTAATGTTACAAGGTACAGAAGACTGCACTCGAGACAAAAGGGGAGGAGAAAAAAAAGAAAAAAGATCAAATTCTTTAAAGTTGCCGTTGTACTATCATGTTGAGGCTTTTTAAAATTATACTAGCATGAATGATTAACTGATAATTTGAAGCACTCTTAAGTAGCTAACAAGTTCGCTTCATACATGTCTTTCTCATCAACTAACTTGGCTGTTTCTTTGAAAAACTTTTCTTAATAAGGTTGTGTTTGAGAATTTTTGTAGCAACGCACGGGCAATTAACTAGTATGTTCATATGGTTGTGTAATGATTATTTTGTTTTGCTTGTGTGCTGATTTTGCTCTAAATGCGTAGATGTCATGCTCAAATTTTTTAGTAATTTGGTAACTTTGTTGAATGTTGATCCTCGTGAGTGTAACTTCTGGGGCACATGGGTGCCAGGGTGTTACAACCAATAACTCTTCGAGACGTCATGCTCAAGCACGCTTGGATCCACGTGTCGAAGCACACAACGGACCATGCGTTCGGGAGCATTCCTATCATTAAGCCCTATTTCTATTTGCTGCACTTAGCTATTTACACACACACAACATATATATACACACACACATATTCATATTTGGATATTGAAATTGAAGTCAAATGAAATTGGCATAATGATCTCATACCCACACATATCATTGATACTGAAACATGATATTATCTAATATGAAAGTATAAGAGAAACTCATGTTCAAGTATCTAAGCATGTATATGACAATGAACAGTAAACAAAGCTTAAAGCTCAAGTTGATTAATGTTTGCTCTCAGATGTCGGGCCGCCTTAATTAAAAGACCGCGCCCTAGGGATAGGATCGTATACTAATTTGTGACAACCTTTCTATAGTCTTATCAATAAGATTTCAATACTTGAGGATTAATTACAATACAATCAATTGATTATATATATATGTATATATTTAGGAAGCCGAAATGGGGCACCATGGTGCATGGGCACCATGATTTCAAATACGCGAATTCAAGCCATATTCGAGTATATTTTTCAAAAATTTCAGTTGTAGGGTATATACCCATCTTTAATAATTCAAATGAAACACATAACTTTGAAAAAATATACTCGAATTCAAAGATTTTGAATGAGTTTGGATCACATGCTTTGCTGATTTATATATAAAATCAGCACATACCTACAACCTAACTATCATCAAAAAGGGAAACTCTAGTTTGAATTTCAGTTCAAACTTGTTTGAACTAGTTAGTAAACTGGTTAAATTCAGCATCCTCAAACTTTCAAAAACTTTCACATTAAAATACATAGAGAAAATAAATTTTTAGATCATGGTTGTAGGATCAAGGATAACCAACTAGAGGGGGGGTGAATAGGAGGTTTCTAAATTTTTCGATTCTAATTTGCAATTAATTAAATCACTAAGCTATATAAGAAATAATTGCAAATTTACAATTATAATATCTAGGGATCACCAAACACTTTAGCAATTCAAGTAGAGCAATAAATAATTCTAAGCACAAATAATCTACTCAATTTTGCTAGAAATGAAATTAAACACAAAAATGATAAAAGAAAATCACAAGAGAATGAAAGACAAGAATTTTATCCCGTGGTCTTAGAGACTTGCTGGTCTTCCCTAATCCACGTTGAGGTAACTTGAACCACTTCAAGCCAGCTCCACCCGCTTGAGCCTTCCTCGATCACTCGTGGTAGCTCTTCACCACTCTGGTTAGGCGAGCTCCTTGCCTTCACAATTGATCGGACCTTCTCACAAACTTCTTTGAGAAGATCACCAATGCCACAAACCTCCAAGCCGTCTAGGAGGCGGCAACCTCCAAGAGTAATAGGTGTTGACGTTTGCTTGAGGTCGAATTGAGTGTCTAGAGGCTCAACACTAAATGCACAACTCAATTTTTGCTCCTTACTCTCACCAAATGAGAATTTAATGCCCACAAATGAGTAGAAGACTTTCTAGAGCTCAAGGATGATCAATGAGGTCCAAAACTTACTCTAAAATGCAGGTAGGGAGTATTTATAATCCCACAAACCAAAACTAGCCGTTGGCCAAAAGTTGGCCAAAATCATGCTGAGAGGCTGGTCATACCGCTCCTGGGCCAGTATGACCACCCCTTAGAGGCTAACGATCGATACAATGCATTTAATGCACTGTCAGTGACCGTTGGTCACATGACCGTATGACCGGAGAGGGTCGCACAAATCCGGTTTTCACCTTGTTCTGTAAAAAACGCACCGCTCCTTCGGCCAGTCACACCGACGGCCGGTATGACCAGAGGGGGGCCGGTCATACCGGCCCCATAGATGCCAAATGCACCCCATTCTGTTATTTCCACACCGGATGGATTCCAGTCACACCGATGGCCGGTATAACCAGAGGGGCCTGGTCATGCCGACCCACTCCACCCAAAACATGTGATTTCATTTCTTTTCTTCTCAAAAGATATATCTTTTTATGCAAGCCACAAAAATGTTTAAATGCATAAGTATTGAGCCTCTAAACATTTTTCGACATCAAACAAACGACAAAGACCCCTCTTAATAGTACGACGCCTATTCTAGCAATCCGATCTTTTTCGTCCAACCACCGAGATCAGCAAATAACTATGAAAGATCCTTAACTTTTATACCTTAGCCATCTTGACATCGACACTTGCTTTTCTTCTTCATCCATTTTATGCTTTTATACTTGTATGTTCGTCGAATATCGGACCAACCTATTCTCAAAATGCTCAAATTAAAAATGTTAGTCCTTTAATCGCAATTGTCATTAATTACCAAAACCAAACCAAATTAGGGGCCTACATGCTTTCAATGGTGCTCAGGCACCAAGTGCCCTAAGTAATTATAGTATATATATGTATATATATAACAATTAGATTTAAAAGACCTACTGATCATGCTTCATCAATTACCTATATATATATGTATATATATAACAATCAGATTTAAAAGACCTACTGATCATGCTTCATCAATTACCGGCAATAGCAAAGGACAAGTAATCAATTGAACTCATCATTCAGGCATGTATCTCAGATTTAGAAAACTGAGTATATGTTGTCACAAATTGTCTCTCTACACCCCAATCCTCATAGAGCAAATGCCACCCCAACAGGCAAGGTCCCTAAGACAATCAATGTCTAGCCCCTCTACAAGCAAACAGTAAAGTACATAATTAAAATTACTCACAGAGCACTGACAGTGAAAAAGAGCAACTAATAGAAATAAACAAAGAGATGGACGATGCTGAATCAATGGAAACAAATGATGAAGGATCTTTGAATAACAATGTTTGGTTGAATACCGGAAATCATTCCTTTCTGAAGAGAGCTGCAATAGAGAGTGTAGAACAGATAAAACATACACTCCCCAAATGGAAATGTTCGATAATTTTATTGCTGAAATTGAACTAAGGGAGTTACATAGATCAGGTAGCAAGTACACATGGACTAACAAATAAGAGATGCCTATAATGACTAATATTGACAGAGCTAGGGGCCAACTTGGGGATATAAAAGAAAAAGTTGAAAGAGATGCTAATATCTAAATTCATGAGTAATAGTGTACTTTTTTCTCATTCTCAGCTTAAGGTTGGCAATTGAACAAATTAAAATTGTGTGAAATTAACTGGCCTGAATTAAGAACACATTAGTAGCAACTAGCAACCCCACCAAAGTAAAGTAATATTCACCCAAACTTCACCAATTGTATGTCATGACAAGTTATCAGAAACCAAATACCAAAACTCCATAGCTAGTGCAACTGTACAAGAAATGGTAGCAATGTCATAAATAATCTAGGAAATTTTTTCTTGATATTATTAGGGCATCTTTTTCTCTTTTTTACTAAGTCTCCCAAGCAGCACTCCATCTCACAACAGTAATACATAGTACTACCATACTTATCTGGAACAAATAATCTAAACTTGCAATGTTAATTACGCACAGAACTCGGTTAGTTGTCATTACACAAGAAATCTTTGGGCTCATCGACGAGCTTTTTAATCCCACATACTTCTTATTCCCTATAGAGCTAAACTAGAACCTCCGTTGTTCGTTACTATACACCATCTATGCCTCAAATGGTCAGAGAAAATCTCTACAAAAAGCACCAAATGGGAGAATCTAGCTACCGTTTCCACAACAAAATGACAAGACCTGAATCTCCCAGCAGGGAATCGCCATGGAACCACACACCAAAATGAAAAAGCAGCTAAAATGGCACATTAAGCACCAGGGAAGAAGCAGCATTGCCTTGCCCGTGTAATCTCACCAAGAATGGAGACGAGGGATCCAAATTCCAAACCCTACCTTAACAGTCATGCCCCGTGCGAACCAAGCAAGGGAGCACCCACCCAAGATCCAACACACACAAGAATTCGGAGTGGAAAGGGAAAAAGGAAGAGCATCAACATTCAAGATGGATAGGGGGTAGAGGAAACAAATCGAGCCTTGGGAGGATTCAATGTCTGCAACTGTAGGTCGGGGGAAGGCCGCCACTGTGGGGGCTAGGGTTTGGGGGATTCGGGGGGAGCAGGTGGGTGCTAGGGTTTGGAATCGGTGGAATGGGACCATATTCTGTTGATTAAAAAATATTGTTGGCTCAGAGACCTCTTTCAGAAAGATATTTTTGGCAAGGAAATCTTTTATTAATTATTATTTTAGTTGCTCAAGTGGCTGAATAAGAGCCCTAGAGATACGATTTCTTTGATTCCGTCCTAGCACGTTCTTTTAGCCTTGTTTTGAGTAGAAAGAAAAAGGCTAGCATTGACAGCATTATAAACTTGTAATTTGACAGGGATGGTCATACTTCTGACAAGTGTGTGGAGGTGAGCTACATGAGCACAATGGCGAAAACTAAGCATAGCCCAATGGTGAAAACTAAGCACAAATCAAATTGTCCACATATACATGAGCTACATAGGCCCAATGGTGAAAAATAAGCACAAATAAAAATCAAAAGCTTAGATAGTGTATACAGTAACATAATATTTTACCGGCAGTAAAATTCAGTATTTTACAAATTCATTAAATAGAGTTGTACACTCAGTAAACATTATGACCTCATCATAACTTTATTTTCTTATTCTTTTGTATAAAAATTAGCCATTCACGATGATTGACACATGTGTAGTTAGCTTCCTCAGGTTGTTCTTCCTCGACCATTATGCTGCTTCCGATAGGAGGCAACTCATCAAATTGATTGTATTCTTCCTCATGTACTACATTCTCAACTCCGACAATCCTCTTTTTTCCTTGAAGAATTATATGGCGCTTCTTGTTGGACGGGTCGATTACATAGAAGACTTGAACAACATGGTTAGTGAGTAGGAATGGTTCGTCTTGGTATCCGACACGTTCAAGGTCCATAGTAGTGATGCCGTACATATCAACCTTCACCTACTGGAGGTGGACCCAACAACACCGAAACAGGGGATCTTGAAAAGTACATAGTCGAGCTCCCAAATCTCCTCTATAAACCCATAGTAGGAGCTCCTTGTCGACCCAATAGTATTGAACGCATCTATACGGACACCGCTATTCTGATTTGTGCTCTTCATATCCTGATCTCTCATATAAAATGTGTACCCATTTAAGTCGTATCATTTCCATGCCATAACTGTAAATGTTGGCCCTTTTGCTAACTATATCAGCGTATCGCCTGACGAGCTCTTAGTGATGGGTCGCTCCTTCAACCATTTGTTAAACTGAAGGTTGTGTTGTCTCATGATCCAATACTCCCGCCATGTCAGATTCTCTTGCTGTAGCCAGTGCTTATTCTCATCCATATATGTGACACTACAGCCATGTATTGCAAAACCGTGAAATGAGCTTGAGTACACGCCACCAGATTAGGCGTAATTGCTTTACTTCTAATGGTCTAGATACCCTCTAGTCTCCCTTCATGGTGGGATCAAGGCACACCTATTGGTTCGACTTGAGCTATGTAATCGACGCAGAATTCGACAACCACTTCGGTTGCATAGCCTTCAACAATACTATCCTCTGGCCGAGATCGATTTCGTACGTATAACTTGAGAATTACCATGTACCTCTCAAATGGGTGCATGCTACGTTGGAACATGGGTCCGTACATCGTTATCTCTCTCACAAGGTGAACAATGGATGGACCATGATATCGAAAAATGATGGAGAGAAATACATCTCAAGATTACATAGAGTCATCACCACCTCAGCCTACAGAGCATATATTCCTTCGGGATCGATGACCTTCTGAGCAATTGTGTTAAGGAAATAACACAGCCTCGTGATTGTCTTCCGAACCTTGATCGGCAAAATACTTCTAATTGTGACAGGGAGCATCTGTGTCATTAGCACATGATAATCATGAGACTTCATGCCAATTAATTTCAAATCTTGCATCGAAACAAGTCTGTTCATGTTGGAGAAGTAACCGGACGGAACTTTAACACCATGAAAGCATTGGCACAGTTCAGTTATCTCAGCCTTGGACAGAGCATAACAACCAGGTTCGCAGTACGTTCGGCCTTTATCGGTCTCTTTCGGTGCTAACTCGGGTGTTATACCCATATTGACCAAGTCAAGCTGTGTGTTGATACCATCATAAACACTCTTCTCTATGTGCATGATGTCGATGTAGTGGTGAACTTTTAGGTGCTCCCAATAAGATAGGTCCCGAAATATTGATCTCTGCTTCCAGATGCTCTTCTCACGGGTCCTTGATTTAGTCACTTTTCATGTGAAACATCCAAATCCTTCATCATATCATGAACATCTCTCACACTTAAAGGCCTTAGATCTGAACTATCTTTGTTCATTCTGTCGAATTGTTTCTTCATCTTGCGGTATGGGTGATTCCTCCGAAGGAATCTACGGTGACGCATGTGTGTGTTTTGCATAAGTGATTCAGCCACACACTCTCGGTATCATCTAAGCAGTGAGTATAGACTTTGGCTCATTTTGTACTTTGGCTCGACAGGTTAGCAAGGGCAGGGTAATCATTTATAGTGTAGAACAACAGGTAGTGCTGTGAGACCCCAGATTTACCATCCGAAATCTCCTGTGTATTTCTGTACTAGTCCCAGATCAGTTGCTAGTACACACAGTGAAGTAGTGATGATCATAACGAGCGTAACTAAAAAAATATAGCATAAGTATAAATTACGACCACATGGCTATTTATTACATCTCTGGTCACATGACCGGGGTTCTCAAAGCAATGAAACAAAACAACAAGATAAAACCCAAAAGACACCACAAAGTGACGACTAGGAGCGCGCTTAGTTATCTTGGCGATCTCCAACGAACTCCTCGCCATAGAATTCATTGTCTTCGACTGCATCTTGATAATTCTCTGATGACAAAATTTTGTGTAGCATGTGAGTACAAACGTACTCCGCAAGTCTGGGAAAATGCATCATGAAGGGCTTTCCAAGGAAGGCTTAATAGGGTTCTTTTGCACAAAGCCAGATTTAACAAACATTATTAATAATAATTTTCACAAAGCAGTTGTAACATCCCAAAATTTGGCTTAATTAAGTTTTTATTTCTTATTTGTGCATTTGTGATTTTCTGGAATTTATTTGGATTTTTCTGGATTTATTTGAATTAATTCTTATTTCAAGTTTATTGCTTTTTATTCAAAAGTATTTAAATCAGTGCAAAGTTAAAATAAAGTTTTGCCAAAAATATTTTATTTAAGTCCGAATGTCTCAAAGTATTTATGAGATTTTTCTTGGATTTTTAGGATTATTTTATTGCCTAAAACAAATTAAATGAATTTTCGAATTAATTTAATTGAAAAACCTTGGAAAAACTCGAGCGATGGCGGTCGTAGCCCATCTCGTGGCGAGCCGGCCCTTCGTGCAGCGCATGGCCCAGCTTCGAGCGTAGCGTCGGCCGTTAGATCGTCATCCGACGACTGGGTGCGTATAGGAAACCCTAGACTCTCGGGCCGTTAGATCTTTGGATCGGCGTGGATTGTGCCACGTTGCAGCGAGGCTTGGCCATTGATCTTAAATCGTAGGGTGTCCGGTTATCGTCTCCGTTTCGGACTCTTCCGCCGCGCCGCCGTGTCTCCGGTGGACTCGGAGTCCGTGTCCATCGCCCGTACGCTCCTCCGACCACCTATTTAAGGAGCCCTTGGGTGCATTGAGTTCCCCGTTCCGCGCCGCATCAGAATCGCAAGACCTCGTCGTCCAGAACTCGCCGGAGCGTCTCGCGGAGTATCGTCGTCTTCTTCGCCGGCGGATTTTGTCTCAGGCGACGCCATTAGCAGCGGAGAAGCTTTGGTCCGTTGGATCTTCGTCGACGTCTCAGATACAGCCGCGTGTCCTCGGTGAGCTGTAAAACCTTCTTTAACCGCCGTCCGTTGGATCTAAAACCCGTGCTCGTGATCTTGCCGCGTGTGCATCGATCGGCACCGTCCGATGGAATCTGGTGCACAGTTGCGCCGTCGCCGCAACCAATCGGCGTCGCCGCGTGTCGGCCTGGTGCCGAGGCGCCGAGCCGAGGTCATCGTGAGCGGTAGCGAGTTCGTGGACCGGTCCATACGCCCGAGACACGTGTCGCCACCGATTAGTTCGGTCCAGCACGACGCCTTGCGTGACGTCATGATGACGCATAATCAGTTTTTCAGAATAAAAATAAATCTGTTAATTTCGAATTTCTGATTTTCTCGATTTGATTTATTTCAAATTTCAAAAGGCTATATCTTTTGCATCGTAACTCGGATTTGAGTGATTCCAGTTTCTAAAAATTTGTAAAATTTAGATCTATTTAATGGTGAATTTTATTTTATTTTTGGAGTTCATTTGCTCTCTGTTTTGGTATTTATTTGCTTTTCTTCTTCGGTACGCGTAGACGTTGAATTGTGCGACGCTTCGGAGGAAGACCTAGCAACCCAAGAGCAAGCTTCAGATCAAGATCAGGACCTATTCCAAGGCAAGTTGTGCTTTGATCATGTCGAACCCATGTTTATAAAATTGCTATGTTTGATTTACACTAGTGCATATATTTCAAATATACATCTGTTTCAAATTAGATTGGGCTTAGCTAATATACCAGATTGATCTATACCCTACCTTGTCATTGTATGCCATGATCCATTGTCACCCTAGATTGGTTTAAAATAGTTGGTTAATAATTATAATCAACATTGGAGGTTTAGTCCGTAATAGTTGCTTAGCTTTGCCACGTCATCACATGTGCCAGAATCTTTGATAATTAATCTTGATTAATGGAATATGGAACAATGTTATGAACTTGTGTGCTATGTGGGATCACACGATGAGATTGAGTTGTTGTGGCGAATCATGTCACGCAACGATGTTGAATTGTTGATGGCACGTGGTGCTTGGTAATCAACTGGGTGATAATAACTTAGATTGGGGCAAGTGCCAAGGCGAGGATGCCAAGGTGGGCTGATGGGCGAGGGTATGTGGAAGTCTTGCCTCGATCACACTAAGGACTTAACCTTGCAAGCCTTTGACTGAGTCAACCATGTAACCACATGTGCAGTATGGGCCACTTAGTGAGTAATTTGTAATGTCTTAATCTTGATACTATCGTGGTGGTGTGAGTTCCCGAGTTATGGTGTAATTCACATGGCGCAAGAGGGGGCCCGGATGTGGTAACCAGTCCACCAAAGTGTTGAATCCTTAGCGGGTAGAATCGAGGTTAATTCAGAGCATTGTAAAGGCTTTGTTATAATCACTCGCCTTGGTGGTGTTTGGTTGTATCACGTGGGTAAAGTGCATAACCTCTGCAGAGTGTGAAACTATTCGGATAGCCGTGCTCATGGTATTGAGCAATGCTCGAATTACTGATTAAGGGTTAGCTTAATTAATTGGACAACTTGGTTGGGATGGTGGAATGCCATGTGGAAGATGGAATTTGACTTAGGATTGGAAACTTGGTTTACGAGAAATCTTGAATTTATTTATTATCGTTATTTGTTTTACGATCTTTACAATCTATTTATCATATTTGTTCATAAATCTTGCTTATTGCAAAATAGCCATGATAGCCTTGTCCATTGGAATAAACCTTACATATAGATACATAGAATTGCATTACATGCACAACTTGTTGAGTGCTTTAAGTACTCACCCTTGCCAAACAACAATAATCAACAGTTGAAGAATCTACACTGTGTTGGAAGATGAAGTCCAAGAAGACACGAGTCATTAGGGTCCGAGCCTTGTCGGTTGCTGTGGTGAGTCGATGAGCCATCTACGTTTCTACTTTCCGCCGCTTAATTATTAGTTTATATTTTGGTCTTGCCTGCGTGGCTTAATAATGTAAGTTGGTCATAAGATCATACATTTAGCTATATCAATAAATGAACTATTATTCTATTATCGTTGTGTATGATGTGATATGTACCAATGTTAAGTTGTGTGCACTAGCGTTGATCCAGGACTAGTGCGGTAAACACGGTGGGTTGAATCGGTGGATTCGGGTCCTTACAGAGGTGGTATCGAGCATACCGACCGTAGGTCTTGGCCTAGATAGTATGAGTGTGTCCAAAACTATTTTTAAAAGGAAATTTAAACTTGACCAATAAAACACTCTCGACTCATCTCATTCTCTACTTCTCACCTTTGCCGAATTTACCGCTTTACTTGCCGTTTGGTGGAGAACTTATTCAAAGTTCTTGTGGAGCAGATGCCGATCGTTCCGACCTTTGAGGAGTCAGCTGGCGGCTACGCCATGGAGCTGTGGAGAATACTTCAGACGCTGGGTGAATGGTGTACACCAAGGATTTATTTGCAAGCTGATTATCTACGCTCAAGAGAACGAGGAAGCTAGCAGGCCAATCAACATCTCTGCCAGAAGATTCTCGTACGAGGTTGCAATTCAGGAGGTCGCTCGCCTTGCTCTTCGCCGTGTCTGCCGCGACTACGCCGACGAGCTTCACGACTCAGTGTTCCGCCTTCACCCAGATGTGCAAGCATGCCGACGCCGATGGATCGTGGAGGACGAGTGTGCTACACCACACACCTTGCGGAGTTCGCCTGCCCGGGAGGATCATATGAGAGATACTACCCAGAGCTGGAGGCGTATGCGAGGCACTCGAGTAGCAGAGCAGAGCTTGAGGTGACCGTGCTTGACCATCGGGATGATCACCGAGCCGGGAGAGGCCTGAGGCGATGAGGACGAGTGGAGCGCGTGACTCGAGGAGTTCAGGAGCCAGCAGAGGAGTCCGAGGAGGATCCCGAGGAGCGAGTGGGAGCCGAGGGAGTGCAGACCCGCTGTTGCAGAGGACCCAGAGTAGGTCATCGGGATAGGTTCGCTCCTATGCCACCCCATCCGCCGGTGTATGCGCGGATCGACCTCGGCAAAGTTGGTCGGATGAGTGAGTGTCGACCTTTGAGCGTGTTGAGACTCGAGTGTGAGTCGCGTCTTTAAGTTAGTCTTTACCTTTCTAGTTGACGTTAAGGTTTCGTGTTTAGTTTGCTTCTTTGTATTGCTGAGTGTGCAGTATGTGTTGCAAAGCTTGTAGGCTTAAATAAGCAGCCATACCAAGATTAAATAAAGAATTATTTCAGTTTGGGTATGACCTATTTTCCCCGCTTTAGAAATTCTTACTTCTTATCTATGCTACATCTACCTTTCCTAACCTAAGAGGCAATCATCAGATGGTGAATACTCGAGGAAACAATGGAGCTTCAGGAAGCGGATTGCGCCAGAACGACAACCCCAATGACGGAGGCAGTCCTCAACCACCACCAATTGACATGCAGAATCTGGGAGCGTTTCTTGCCGCACAGACTCAACTAATGCAGACTATGATGCAGCAGATGCAACAGATGACCAACATGCAACCAACAATAACAACCCTGTAGCTCAGAACAACCATGGTGGACCCGACCTCACTCAAAGCTATCGATTTTATGAGGACTAGGCCACCAACCTTCTCAGAAATGTGAATCCTTTGAAGCCGATGGCGGCTTAGAACTATTGAGAAGAAGCGCATATCACGCAATGTGAAGGCAATGAGAAGGTGCTCACGCCTCATCAATTGGAAGGAACCGCCGAGAATGGTGGGAGAATTATCTTGTGCCGCTCATGGAGCCCCACAAGAGATCACTTGGGAAGAGTTTACTAATGCTTTTCGCAATATCATGTCCCGAGGGAATGATGGACCTCAAGAAAGAAGAGTTCGTGGCTCACGAAGCAAGGAGGCCAACCCGGTGGCCGAGCACGAATAAATTTACCCGATTAGCTCGCTATGCCCTCAAGACGAGCGACAGATAAAGCTAAGCGCCTCGTTTCATGAAGGGTGAACTCAGATCTGCAGTGGGACCGACACCCACAACTTTCAGATTTTCGTGAGCTAGTGAATAAGGCTTTAATCTTAGAGGATAAGCGCAAGGAGTTGGGTGAAACCGTAGCGCTTGATGAATAATCGGTGGACGCCCAAACCACCTACGCTTGAGGATGTCACGCAACAATTTGCTAGATTCCAACCCACACCGTGAACAAGACATCAACCCTCGCACCACGCCCGCCAACCGTAACTTTGGACACCGACAGGCAACAATGCACCAGAGGAAAAAAGATCTGCAGTGAAAAGGTGCTATACCTGCAACGAGCCAGGGCACTTTTCTAATAGGTGTCCACAGAAGGGAGGCATCACGCCAGTTCGTTTTAACTTGGGAACAACACCTGCCAAGGCACCAGCCTCAGGAGGAAATCGGGTGCCAGGACAAGCTGGAGCAACCCCGCAATCAACAGTGCGTGGAAGGATCAACCACATCACCGCAGATGGAGCTCAGGAAGCTACGCGACGTCGTCGGGTAAGTTCTAGTTAACTCGATTACTGCTCTGCTTTGTTTGATTCTGGAGCTTCGCATTCGTTTGTTTCTCAAAGTTTTGCAACCAAGAATGGATTTAAAGTGGTGAATCTTAAGTGTGTGCTCTTAGTCCAAGCCCCAGGATCTGAGCTTAGATCTAGCCTTGGGTGTTTGGGAGCTAAGTTGCTTATGGATGGGATAGAATTTCTAGCGAATCTTATCTTGATAGATGCGCAATCCCTAGACGTCATCCTTGGAATGGATTGGCTGTCGAAGCATAAGGCTGTTTTGGATTGTGGCCGAAGGATTGTAACTTTGGAAGGCCCTAGTGGCAAGAAAGTGGAGTTTCAGCGACCGTGATTCGAGATGGGCAGTTAGTGGTCAACAGTGTGAAAGCCATCAGCATGGAAGATGTGCCAGTAGTCAGAGAATACCCGGATGTGTTTCCAGAAGATTTGCCAGGATTGCCACCGGACCGTGATATCGAGTTCGTGATCGAGTTAGCGCCAGGGACAGCACCGATATCAAAGAGACCATATCGGATGCCTACTGACGAGTTAGTGGAAATGAAAAAGCAGATTGAGGAACTGCAAGAAAAAGGCTTCATTAGACCTAGTTCATCGCCGTGGGGAGCCCCGGTTTTGTTTGTTCGCAAGAAGGATGGAAGTCTTAGAATGTGCATCGATTATCGTGCACTTAATGAAGTAACGATCAAGAATAAGTATCCGTTGCCCAGGATCGACGACTTATTTGATCAGTTAAGAGGAGCTGGAGTTTTCTCCAAGATAGATCTTCGTTCAGGATACCATCAGTTGAAGATCCGAGCAGAGGATGTGCCAAAGACTGCGTTTTCTACGCGATATGGACATTATGAGTTCACAGTCATGTCATTTGGATTGACTAATGCCCCGGCATATTTCATGAACATGATGAATAAGGTTTTCATGGAATATTTGGATAAGTTTGTTGTAGTCTTCATAGACGATATTTTGGTTTACTCGAAGACAGAGGAAGAGCACGCAGAACATCTAAGAATGGTTTTAGAGAGGCTGCGAGAACATCAGCTATATGCTAAGTTTAGCAAGTGTGAGTTTTGGAAGGAAAAAGTCGAATTTCTTGGTCATGTAATGACTACTAAAGGAGTTGCAGTTGACCCCAGTAAAGTGGACGCAGTGTTGCATTGGGAGCCACCGAGGTCTGTTACTCAGATTCGTAGTTTTCTGGGAATGGCGGGATACTACCGTCGGTTCATAGAAGGATTCTCGACAATTGCTAAACCCCTTACGCAGTTGTTGAAGAAAGAAAAGAAGTTTGCATGGACGCCAGAGTGCGAGAAAAGTTTCATGGAATTAAAGAAGCGTTTAACAACAGCCCCCGTATTAGTGTTGCCAGATGTGCAGAATGGATTTGATATTTATTGCGATGCTTCGAAGCAAGGCTTGGGATGCGTGTTAATGCAAGAGGGCAAAGTCGTTGCTTATGCGTCGAGACAGTTGAGACCACATGAAGTGAATTACCCAACGCATGATTTGGAGTTAGCCGCCGTAGTGCATGCTTTAAAGATATGGCGTCATTATCTCATAGGAAATAGATGTGAGATATATCTGCACCATAAGAGCACAAATACATATTCACCCAAGCGGACCTGAATATGAGGCAGCGAAGGTGGCTGGAGCTAATAAAGGATTATAATGTGGGAATCCATTATCATCCCGGAAAAGCCAATGTAGTAGCCGATGCTCTGAGTCGGAAAAGCCATAGCGCCAATACGTTAACAATGGAGGATCAACCAGAATTATGCAAGGAATTCCAGAAGCTAAGATTGGAAGTCGTTCCGCAAGGAAGTGTAGCCGCACTAGAAGTAAAGCCAACTTTGGAAGATCGACAGAGAAGGTCAGAAGGATGACGATAAAATTTCTAAAATCAAGGCTAAAAAGGAAGAAGGCCTAGCCGTAGATTTCACTCTGGATGAGCAAGGAACTATGTTCTTCAAGGGCCGAATTTGTGTGCCGGATAAAAAGGAACTAAAACAGCTAATTCTAGAGGAAGCTCACGATTCAAAGTACTCGATTCATCCAGGAAGTGCTAAGATGTATCAGGATTTGAAAGAGAGATTCTGGTGGCCTAATATGAAGCGTGAAGTAGCTGAGCATGTTGCATTATGCGACGTATGCCAGAGGGTAAAGGCTATGCATCAAAGACCATTGATGCATTGCGGTCGTTGAAAATTCGGAATGGAAGTGGAGGAAATCGGAATGGACTTTATCACCGGTTACCTAAGACTCGGAGGGTTACGATTCCATTTGGGTTATTGTGGATCGTCTAACCAAGGTCGCCCATTTTATCCCAAAGAAAGACTACTTACTCGGAGATCGTTTAGCGAGCTATACATGTCAAGGATTGTATGCTTGCATGGAGTGCCCAAGAAGATGGTGTCGACGAGGTACCCAATTTACCTCAAGATTTTGGAATAAGTTGCGAAGCCATGGGAACTCGTCGAATTTGATCTGACATATCACCCAGCATGATGGTCGACCGAAAGAGTGAATCAGATTTTAGAGGATATGTTGAGAGCTTGTGCTTTAGCTTATGCTACGTCATGGGATAAATGTTTGCCATACGCAGAATTCAGTTACAATAATAGTTATCAAGCTAGCCTGCAGATGTCCCCGTTTGAGGCATTGTATGGACGTGCTTGTCGTACTCCATTAAATTGGAACGAAACAGGAGAGCGTTTGGTTTTGGGCGGATATTCTCGAGGAAGCCGAAAGCCAAGTTGCAATGATCGAGAAAGGTTGAAGATAGCACAGTCTAAGATGAAAAGCTACGCAGATAACCGTCGCCGAGATTTGAGTTTTGAACCAGAAGATTATGTGTATCTCAGGGTTACCCCTCTTAAGGGCGTTAAAAGATTTCATGTTAAAGGGAAGCTTGCACCAAGATATGTCGGTCCGTTCAAGATTCTGAGCCGTCGAGGAGAGGTGGCTTATCAATTCTGATTGCCTCGGTCCTTGGCAGAGTGCATGATGTATTCCATGTGTCGCAGCTTAAGAAGTGTCTCGAGTGCCAACTGAGCAAACTCCATTGGATGCAATAGAGTGCAAGAAGATTTGACTTATAAAGAGCAACCGGTCGAATTTTGGATGTTATGGATCGCAAGACCAGAAACAAGTCTATTCGCTTTTGCAGAGTTCAGTGGAGCAATCATTCAGAAAGTGAAACCACTTGGGAGCGAGAAGAAGATTTGAAGTCAGAATTCCCAAACCTATTCTCTAGTTAGCCCTCAATCTCTGGTCGAGATTACATTAAGGGGAGGTTTGTAACATCCCAAAATTTGGCTTAATTAAGTTTTATTTCTTATTTGTGCATTTGTGATTTTCGGAATTTATTTGGATTTTTGGATTTATTTGAATTAATTCTTATTTCAAGTTTATTGCTTTTATTCAAAAGTATTTAAATCGGTGCAAAGTTAAAATAAAGTTTTGCCAAAAATATTTTATTTAAGTCCGAATGTCTCAAAGTATTTATGAGATTTTTCTTGGATTTTTAGGATTATTTTATTGCCTAAAACAAATTAAATGAATTTGGAATTAATTTAATTGAAAAACCTTGGAAAAACACAGAGCGATGGCGTCGTAGCCCATCTCTCGTGGCAGGTGGCCCTTCGTGCAGCATGAAGCCCGGCTTCGAAGTGTAGCGTTAGCCGTTAGATCGTCATCCGACGACTGGGTGCGTATAGGAAACCCTAGACTCTGGGGCCGTTAGATCTTTGGATCGGCGTGGATTGTGCCACGTTGCAGCGAGGCTTGGCCGTTGATCTTAAATCGTAGGGTGTCCGGTTATCGTCTCCGTTTCGGACTCTTCCGCCTCGCCGCCGTGTCTCCGGTGGACTCGGAGTCCGTGTCCATCGCCCGTACGCTCCTCCGACCGCCTATTTAAGGAGCCCTTGGGTGCGTTGAGTTCCCCGTTCCGCGCCGCATCAGAATCGCAAGACTCGTCGCCCGTAACTCGCCGGGCGTCTCGCGAGTATCGTCGTCTTCTTGGCCGTGATTTTGTCTCAGCGACGCCATTAGCAATGAGAAGCTTTGGTCCGTTGGATCTTCGCCAACGACTCAGACACGGCCGCGTGTCCTCGGTGGTCAGAAACCTTCTTTAACCGCCGTCCGTTGGATCTAAAACCGTGCTCGTGATCTTGCCGCGTGTGCATCGATCGGCACCGTCCGATGGAATCTGGTGCACAGTTGCGCCGTCGCCGCGAACCAATCGGGCGTCGCGCGTGTCGTGCTTTGCCGAGGCGCCGTGAGCCGAGTCTACCGTGAGCGGTAGCGAGTTCGTGGACCGGTCCATACGCCGAGACGCGTGTCACCACCCGATTAGTTCGGTCCAGTAATGACGCCAGCGTGACATCATGATGACGCGAGAATCAGTTTTGAATAAAAATAAATCTGTTAATTTCGAATTTCTGATTTTCTGATTTCAGTATTTATTTCAAATTTCAAAAGGCTATATCTTTTGCATCGTAACTCGGATTTGAGTGATTCTAGTTTCTAAATTTTTTTAAAATTTAGATCTATTTAATGGTGAATTTTATTTTATTTTTGGAGTTCATTTGCTCTCTGTTTTGGTATTTATTTGCTTTTCTTCTTCGGTACGCGTAGACGTTGAATTGTGCGACGCTTCGGAGGAAGACCTAGCAACCCAAGAGCAAGCTTTAGATCAAGATCAGGACCTATTCCAAGGCAAGTTGTGCTTTGATCATGTCGAACCCATGTTTATAAAATTGCTATGTTTGATTTACACTAGTGCATATATTTCAAATATACATACATTTCAAATTAGATTGGGCTTAGCTAATATACCGATTGATCTATACCCTACCTTGTCATTGTATGCCATGATCCATTGTCACCCTAGATTGGTTTAAAATAGTTGGTTAATAATTATAATCAACATTGGAGGTTTAGTCCGTAATAGTTGCTTAGCCTTGCCACGCCATCACATGTGCCAGAATCTTTGATAATTAATCTTGATTAATGGAATATGGAACAATGTTATGAACTTGTGTGCTATGTGGGATCACACGATGAGATTGAGTTGTTGTGGCGAATCATGTCACGCAACGATGTTGAATTGTTGATGGCACGTGGTGCTTGGTAATCAACTGGGTGATAATAACTTAGATTGGGGCAAGTGCCAAGGCGAGGATGCCAAGGTGGGCCGATGGGCGAGGGTATGTGGAAGTCTTGCCTCGATCACACTAAGGACTTAACCTTGCAAGCCTTTGACCTGAGTCAACCATGCAACCACATGTCTGGTATGGGCCAGCCTAGCTGAGTAATTTGTAATGTCTTAATCTTGATACTATCGTGGTCGGTGTGAGTTCCCGAGTTATGGTGTAATTCACATGGCGCAAGAGGGGGGCCCTGGATGTGGTAACCAGTCCACCAAAGTGTTGAATCCTTAGCGGGTAGAATCGAGTTAATTGAGCATTGTAAAGGCTTTGTTATAATCACTCGCCTTGGTGGTGTTTGGTTGTATCACGTGGATAAAGTGCATAACCTCTGCAGAGTGTGAAACTATTCGGATAGCCGTGCTCGCGGTATTGAGCAATGCTCGGGAATTACAGTTAAGGGTTAGCTTAATTAATTGGACAACTTGGTTGGGATGGTGGAATGCCATGTGGAAGATGGAATTTGACTTAGGATTGGAAACTTGGTTTACCTGAGAAATACTGAATTTATTTATTATCGTTATTTGTTTTATCGTCTTTACAATCTATTTATTGTATTTGTTCATAAATGTCGCTTATTGCAAAATAGCCATGATAGCTTTGTCCATTGGAATAAACCTTAAATATAGATACATAGAATTGCATTCTGTGCACAACTTGTTGAGTGCTTTAAGTACTCACCCTTGCCAAACAACAATAATCAACAGTTGAAGAATCTACACCTGTGTTGGAAGATGAAGTCCAAGAAGACACGAGTCATTAGGGTCCGAGCCTTGTCGGTTGCTGTGGTGAAGTGATGAGCCATCTACGTTTCTACTTTCCCGCTTAATTATTAGTTTATATTTTCAGTCTTGCCCTGCGTGGCTTAATAATGTAAGTTGGTCATAAGATCATACATTTAGCTATATCAATAAATGAACTAATATTCTATTATCGTTGTGTATGATGTGATATGTACCAATGTTAAGCTGTGTGCACTAGCGTTGATCCTGGGACTAGTGCGGTAAACACAGTGGGTTCGAATCAGTGGATTCGGGTCCTTACAAGTTTTAACAATTATTTGTACAATTGAAATTATTACTAACTCTAGTGAAGGTTCCAACTACCAACACTAGTATACAGGCTCTAACCGCCCATTTTGAAAGATCTTGTTAAACCATCACATGACTCCATCTGTCATGATTCAAAACAGGTTCCATCTACCTTGTTGGCTCAATCCGCCAAATAAACATTCGAGAGTTCTAACCACTCCCGAATTCCCAAAGCATCAGTTATTTTGAAAACCAAAACCAAGTCTACCAGTATGAAAGCATTCTTCGCTTTGCCTTTGACCGTAGGCACGGCTATTTGAATAGATTTACTCTCTGCAGAGGTGTACAGCTTTACCCACAAGACATGATCGTCTCTTTAATGCCAAGCGCTACGAACACACTTCCTTTGGTGTGCCGACAGAGAGATCATGACAAGGCCTTTACAATGTATACGCCTAACCTAACCCACCACCGAGGTTTCACATTGTTAGGGTTCCATCCGCCAATCTGAAGCCCCTCTTGCGCCGTGTGAGAAATACGACTTGCCTCCATCTGGCCCTAAAATTCCACCAACTGGCAAGTCTAAGTTAGGTTTCTACAAATTATTTAGCCAGGTCGTACCCATTATAGACTTGTGGTTGCACGGTAATACTTAGAATGGACAGTCATAAGCATCGGTCCTTAAATTGATTAGGGCGGCTTTCACAAACTAAAACCAGTGCTCCATCCGCACCCGCCCGACAAACCATTCCGCCCCAATCTAAACCATTTTTATTTTATTTTTATTTTACAATCACAGCAGCAATCACCTTGCTACAGTTTCGATAAAACACATTTCAACAACATTTTTGAATTTATCCCACCATAGGCATTTTGATCAACGTCAATCCTAAGCACAGTCTGTCGTACAAAACAAGATTAATCACATAATACATGATTTCATGATTAAATCTTAAGGTTACAATGGAATGGTAATCAAACAGCAAGGATGTTATTTCGAAATGGGCATAACTAACATTCTATATTTTAACATCATCAGTTTATGTAAATAGCCATGCAAGTTGCAAACTTTTTATAAAACAGTTATAAACAATGGGATCAACGTGCTTCAAGGAGACTTGCCTTCGTCAACGAAGTGCGCTGCGCTGTTCAGAGGTCTTCTCCTTCGTCGGCATTTACGACCGCTTCTTCGACTACGGGCAAAGCGGTGCATGAAATGAATAAAATAAAATAAATAGAAACTAAAAATTATAATAAAATACTGGCAGATAGAGGATGAATTTAGATGAATTTAGAAATTTGAATCACTCAATTCGGAGTTACGACGGAGGAGAAACAATTGTTTGAAGTTGAATTAGAAGGAAAAATCACAAAAAGAAAACACAACAGCAAAGACTGTTCACTAGCGAATAATGAGGCGCGGCCAGCGAAATGGAAGATAAGGTGAGCATCATGAAGAACTCGCCGCGAACCCAAAAGTGCAATCGGTTCGAAGAGGCTTACTGAGACGCACGAATCGACGCCGCAAAGATGGTTAGGCCAGCGGTGTTCAAGCGTCAAATTCGTCGCCGTCTGTAATGAAACCCAAATTTTCTTGAGGGCTTTTGATCTCTGCGACAAGATGCACAAAATGACGCGAACGGAATTTGATTTGGCTCACCGGATCAAAAGTTGGCTCGCCGTGTCTTTGGTCGACATTGGGCTGCGGTTTCGCGAGTTTTGGAAAGGAAAACGTCTCGCATCAAAGGGAAAAGTAATCATGGGGTAGAGCACAGCAAGACGAAGCTTTTGAGTACCCGCACGCCCGGAGAGGTGAAGAAACGCCGAGATAATGACCGAGCAATAAATTGTCATTAACGCTTAATTGCGGCCGCTTCGCTTGGATTAAGGATGGGTAACGGCAGGTATTTGATCTCCATTACGACGCCGTCCACGATGCTTCACTCCCACTCGATTTGATGCAGCAATGAGGAAGTTCTGAGTATTTTTCTTTTGGACATTGAATAGGAGTGATACGGAAAACCATAGGGTGGAGGTTGAAGACGCACGGTAGCTCGACATGTGGGTCCAAATGAATAGTCTTGAGAATAAAGCGCGAAGGATAAAATAGATAGAAACCTCTAGAAATCTTGGAAAAATTCTCAAAATACTATGGAATATTTGGAACCTAACAAAATTGGTTTCGAATTGTTTTAGAGAATTTTGAAATTTAGATAATTTCGGGACGAATATAATTGATTTGATGAAAGAGCGAGAGATAAAATAGCAAAGAGACTCTATAAATCTTAGAAAAATTTCCAAAATCATTATAGAATATTTGAAACCTAATTCAATGGACTTTGAGATTTTTGGAGCATTTTGAAACTCGGGTGAAATTTTGGATAGGACCAGAATATGAAATTTTAACTGCGGACAATAAAAATTGAACTCAGTTTGGGAGGATATGGATGCCAAGTTAATTAGAACACCGAGGAAGATCCAAATTTTGAATTTAATAAATTTTAAAATAATTTTTGGAACAATGAAAATGCAGGATGTTACAAACCTACCCCCTAGAGAGAATCTCGACCAGAGATTCGGACGGAGAAAGAAAGAGATCGGAAACTCGGCTCTGAGGTCCTCTTCTCGCTCCCAAGTTGCTTCTTTCTCGGAATGGTTGCTCCTTCGAACTTTGCAAAACTTGATCACACGGCCGGGTTCTACGCCCGCTTCATCCAAGATTACGATCGGATACTCGGGATAAGAGAGATCTTCCTTTAGTTCCATCTCTTCAAATGGCAAGCTGTTCTTGTGCACTCGAAGACATTTCTTTAGTGACAAACATGGAAGACATCATGCACATCGACAACCGGAGAGGAAGTTTCAACTTATAAGCAACTTCTCCTCTTACGGCAACCACGGAAATGGACCGATATAGCGAGGTGCAAGTTTCCGCTAACTCAAACGACGCATTCCCTTTAGGGTGAAACTTTCAGATACACATGATCACCAGGTGCAAAGCTTAAATCCCGACGACGATTATCAGCATAACTTTTCTGCCTTGACTGAGCTATTTTTAAATTCTGACGAATCACTCTCACTTGCTCTTCTGCTTCTTTCAGAATATCAGGCCCGATTACTTGTCCCCCCTCTGTCTCTTTCCAATACAACGGTGTTCGGCATTTTCTTCCGTAAAGAGCTTCAAAAGGTGCCATCTTTAAACTTGACTGGTAACTGTTATTGTACGAGAATTCTGCATACGACAAATTCTGATCCCAAGATGAACTGTATGTCAAAGCACAAGCTCTCAGCATATCTTCTAGTATTTGATTTATCCTTTCCGTCTGACCATCTGTCTGAGGATGGTAAGCAGTACTGAAGTTTAGGTTTGTGCCCAGAACCTCATGCAACTTCTGCCAAAACCTCGAGGTAAACTGGGAACCTCGATCTGACACGATCTTCTTTGGCACACCATGCAAACATACAATTTTGTCCATGTATAGCTCTGCGAGTTTATCACCAGAATATGTTGTCTTCACAGGAATAAAGTGTGCAACCTTAGTCAATCTATCCACAATAACCCATATTGAATCATATCCGGACTTAGTTCTGGGAAGTCCGGTGATAAAATCCATTCCTATTTCTTCCCATTTCCAAACAGGAATCTGCAAGGGTTGTAACAATCCTGCTGGTCTCTGATGCTCTACTTTAACTAATTGACAAATATCACAACGAGCCACGAAATCACCAACTTCTCTTTTCATATTCGACCACCAATATTTTTCTTTCAAATCCGAGTACATTTTCGTACTTCCCGGATGAATAGAATAAATAGAATCATGAGCCTCTTTTAAAATCACATCTTTGATTTCTTTCTGGTTAGGAACTACAATTCTTTTTCCAAACCAAATGGTACCTTTCTCATCCTCAGAAAATTCAGGAAATTTTCCTTTCTTCATACCATCTTTTAGGTCTGCGATACCACTATCATTCTTTTGAGCCTCTCTGATCTGATCTTCCAGGGTTGAGTGCACTTCGATATTGAAAACGCAACCTTCATTTACCAATTCCAAGTTGAGGCGTCTGAACTCTTCATGAAGTGTTGGCTGACTTTCCTGAATCATAACATTGTTGCAATAACTTTTCCTACTCAAAGCATCCGCAACAACATTAGCTTTTCCGGGATGATAATTGATGCCAATATCATAATCTTTAACTAATTCCAACCATCTTCTCTGCCTCAGATTGAGATCCGGCTGAGTAAAAATGTATTTCAAACTCTTATGATTCGTATAAATCTCACATCGATTCCCAATCAAATAATGCCTCCAAATTTTGAGTGCGTGCACAATCGCCGCTAACTCCAAATCATGAGTTGGGTAATTTTCTTCATGGGGTCGCAGATTGTCTTGAGGCATAAGCTATGACTTTACCTTCTTGCATCAATACACATCCGAGACCTTGCTTTGAGGCATCATGAGAAACTTCAAAATCCTTATGAATATCCAACGGAACAAATCATGGTGCGAAGTTAACCTCTTCTTCAATTCCGAAAACTTTGTTCACAAGATTTAGTCCATTCAAACTTCTTCTCCTTCTTCAAAAGTTGAGTGAGAGGTCTCGCTATCTTGGAAAAACCTTCAATAAAGCGTCGATAATAGCTCGCTAATCCAAGAAAACTTCTAATATCCGAATCGACTTGGGTTGCTTCCAATCCAAAACATCCTTCACCTTCGCAGGGTCTACTGCTACTCCTCCAGCAGAAGTAACATGACCCAAGAAAGCAACTTCCTTCAACCAAAAATCACATTTACTGAACTTAGCATACAGCTGATGCTCTCTGAGCTTTTCCAAAATTATCCTCAAATGATCCTCATGCTCTTTCTCATTCTTGGAATAGATAAGAATGTCATCAATAAAAACGACAACAAACTTATCCAAAAACTCCATAAACACCTTATTCATCAAATTCATGAAATATGACTTGCATTTGTTAAACCAAAGGACATCATCAGAACTCGCACAATCCATAGCGGGTAGTAAAGGTCGCCTTTGAATATCTTCTTTTCTTATCTTGAGTCGATGATATCCCGATCTTAAGTCTATTTTTGAGAAAACTTGAGCTCCTTTCAACTGATCAAATAGATCATCTATCCTTGGCAAAGGATACTTATTCTTTATTGTGACCTCATTCAGTGATCTGTAGTCTATGCACATTCTCAGACTACCATCCTTCTTCTTAACGAAGATTACCGGTGAACCCCAAGGTGATGAACTTGGTCTTATAAATCCTTTCTCCTGCAGCTTCTTCAATCTGCTTTCTTCATCTCTGCTAATTCATTAGCGGTGTAACCGATAAGGCCTCTTCGAGATAGGAGATGTACTGTACAAGCTCAATCATAAACTCAATATCACGATGCCGTGGCATACCTGCAAATCTTCGGGAATACATCCGGTATTCATTCACTATGGGCACATTTTCCAAAGATGTACCTTTTAGTCGGTTCAGGGTACTACCCCCCTTAGTGAAGAGATTAGACAAGAACTCCACTCGAATTCCCTCAGGACTAGTAAGGGAGATAGCTCTACTAGCACAGTCTATCTGACCTTTGTGCTTGGTTAACCAGTCCATTCCAAGGATTACTTCTATACCCTTAGTATCCAATAATATTAAGTTCGCTAGGAACTTTGCCCCTTTTATAATTATGTCTATTTTTGGACAAATAGCAGTTGTTCTTAGTTCTTTACCAGGGGATTGAACTAGCAAGGGATTTCTAAGTTGAACTGTATCCCATCCATGCTTTCTAACCAAATACTCTGATATGAATGAATGCGAAGCACCAGAATCAAACAATATTGAAGCAGGAACTGATTTGACGAAGAACTTACCATACACCACATCAAAGGCCACGAACTTCTTCAAGAAGGACGTGATTAACACGTCCTCTTCCGGTGGTGCGAGAAGTACGCGAGTCTGCGGCGTTCCTCTTCCCGTAGTCTTTGGGGCACGAGTGGAGTAGATCCTGTGTTGAACCAAATCGGGTCCTGACCACGCTTCGGGGACGAGCATTAGCGTAATGTCCCTTCTCCTGCAGATTAAAGCATTGGACTCTGCAGCTTTGCGCTGCTCTTCCGAACTTGATTTCTGATTGCGGCCAGGCTTGAGTGAACTGACGAGGAGTGGACATTGGGGTCCTGGAAGTATTGGTGACTACCGCCCGCTGGATCGAATTTGGAAGAAACGGGTTTGGAGCTCGGCACCATCTTTGCGCTTGAAACATCAACTTCCTCTTTCTTGATTCAAACAACCGACGAGCATCCTCTTGGATCAAAGCCTTGTTCACCATGTGTTGGAATGAAGGGAAGTCATTTGATACCAGCTGAACTTTGATATTGGGGTCAAGGCCCTCCATGAAGCGCCAGATCTTAGCCTCATCCGTGGCAACATCTTCGGTAGCATAACGAGAAAGCTGGGTGAACCGATTCAGATATTTTGAGACTGAAAGGTTTCCTTGTTGCAGCTTGTGAAACTCATGCCTCTTCATTTCCATAATCCCCTTGGGAATATGGGTAGCCCGAAAAGCTTCCACAAATTCATTCCAAGAGATACTTTGGGCTTCCTCGTAAGGCGTGGTAATTTTCCCACCAACTTGCAAATGTTCCTTTCGGTGATGAGAGGCATATAAGACACTCTCAAATTCATCACACTTGGGCTAAGTAAAGCTTCTTTTCTACATCTTTTAACCAATCATCACCTCAAGGGTCCACTTGATCCTGCAAAGTTGGGGTCCGGTCCTCATGAATTCCTCGAACTTAGGCTGGGTGGTGAGCTACGGCCCTGCTGGGATTGCTTGCGCGGATTCAGTGCATTTTGCGCCAAAGCTTGCAGAATTTGCATTTGCATGGCCATCATCCGCTCCATGCTTGGCGGTGGTTGGGGTGGGGTGGCACTTGGTTCTCTGCTTGTTGGAGGTGGCACTTGGTTCTCTGCCCACAGAACTTCCTCTTGAATCTGCACTCTTCCGCGACCACGATCGCGGCCTCCTCTTCTTCCTCGCCACGACCTCCGCCAGGTTCTCCATCGAAACCAAGGCGGGGAAAAAGCACGAGGAAAGAGGGAAAAGCAAAGATAAGAAAACAGGGACTAAACAACATCCACCAAACAAAACACAACAAAAGAAGGGAAACTCCAACTAAAATCTTTATTTAAACCAAAATAGGTTTTAAAGAGAAAATGGTGTATCACGAATGCATAAAAGCACGATCTACCCATCGCACAACTTATTCATCGCTCTAAACGTGAACAAAAGGAAGGGTGCTAAGCCGGACTAACTACTCCCCGCTCTCCACAAAAACACGAGGAGGGATCCTCCGGTGATGCGGCAAAGATGGTGTAAACCGACATCTACAAATTTTGAAACGGACAAGGTCGGTAAACAAATTTCAAATGAAGGATGAGGTAAAGACCATACGCTAAGACAGTAAAAGGTAGAAGCAAAGGAACCTAAAAAAATTTATAAGTATATTTTTATAAAAATATTAATCCTTAAGGCTTTGCCATTCTAACTACATTGCGTCCCTGATCGTCTGTGCTCGATACCACCTGTGAGACCCTGATTTACCATCCGAATCTCCGTGTATTTACGTACTAGTCCCGGATCGGTTGCTAGTACACACGGTGAAGTAGTGATGATCATAACGAGCGTAACTAAAAAAATATAGCATAAGTATAAATTACCACCACATGGCTATTTATTACATCTCCTGGTCACATGACCAGGGTTCTCAGCAGCGGAAACAAAAACAACAAGATAAAACCCAAAAGACACCACAGGCGACGACTAGGAGCGCGCGCTTAGTTATCTTGGCGATCTCCAACGAACTCCCCGCCATAGAATTCATTGTCTTCGACTGCATCTTGATAATTCTCTGATGACAAAATTTTGTGTAGCATGTGAGTACAAACGTACTCCGCAAGTCTGGGAAAATGCATCGTGAAGGGCTTTCCAAGGAAGGCTTAACAGGGTTTTTTTGCACAAAGCCAGATTTAACAAACATTATTAATAATAATTTTCACAAAGCAGTTTTAACAATTATTTGTACAATTGAAATTATTACTAACTCAAGTGAAGGTTCCAACTACCAACACTAGTATACGTGCTCTAACCGCCCATTTTGAAAGATCTTGTTAAACCATCACATGACTCCATCCGTCATGATTCAAAACAGTTCCATCTACGGTTGGCTCAATCGCTAAATAAACATTCGAGAGTTCTAACCACTCCCGAATTCCCAAAGCATCGATTATTTTGAAAACCAAAACCAAGTCTACCAAGATGAAAGCATTCTTCGCTTTGCCTTTGACCGTAGGCACGGCTATTCGAATAGATTTACTCTCGCAGAGGTGTACGACTTTACCCACAAGACATGATCGTCTCTTTAATGCCAAGCGCCACGAACACACTTCCTTTGGTGTGCTTGCAGAGAGATCATGACAAGGCCTTTACAATGTATACGCCTAACCCGACCCACCCACGAGGTTTCACATTGTTAGGGTTCCATCCGCCCAAGATCTGAAGCCCCTCTTGCGCTGTGTGAGAAATACGACTTGCCTCCATCCAAGCACTCACATTCCACCAACCGGCAAGTCTAAGTTAGGTTTCTACAAATTATTTAGCCAGTCGTACTCCATTATAGACTTGTGGTTGCACGGTAATACTTAGAATGGACAGTCATAAGCATCGGTCCTTAAATTGATTAGGCGGCTTTCACAAACCAAAACCAAATGCTCCATCCGCACCGCCGACAAACCATTCCGCTCCAATCTAAACCATTTTTATTTTATTTTTATTTTACAATCACAGCAGCAATCACCTTGCTACAGTTTCGATAAAACACATTTCAACAACATTTTAGAATTTATCCCACCATAGGCATTTTGATCAACGTCAATCCTAAGCACATCTATCGTACTAAACAAGATTAATCACATAATACATGATTTCATGATTAAATCTTAAGGTTACAAAGGCATGGTAAACAAACAAAGAAGGATGTTATTTCGAAATGGGCATAACTAACATTTTATATTTTAACATCATCGGTTTATGTAAATAGCCATGCAAGTTGCAAACTTTTTATAAAACAATTATAAACAATGGGATCAACGTGCTTCAAGGAGACTTGCCTTCATCAACGGCGCGCGCATTGCTCGAGGTCTTCTCCTTCGTCGGCGACGACGACCGCTTCTTCGACTACGCGCAAAACGGTGCATGAAATGAATAAAATAAAATAAATAGAAACTAAAAATTATAATAAAAATACTGGCAGATAGAGGATGAATTTAGAAATTTGAATCACTCGATTCGGAGTTACGACGGAGGAGAAACAATTGTTTGAAGTTGAATTAGAAGGAAAAATCACAAAAAAGAAAAACATCAGAGCAAGCACTATTCACTAGCGAATAGAGGCGGCCGCCATGAAATGGAAGATAAGGTGAGCATCATGAAGAGCTCGACGCCGCGAACCCAAAAGTGCAATTGGATTTCAAGAGGCTACCGGAGACGCATTTAATCGACGCCGCAAAGATGGTTAGGCCAACGGTGTTCAAACGCCAAATTCGCCGTCATTCCGTAATGAAACCCAAATTTTCTTGAGGGCTTTTGATCTCTGCGACAAGATGCACAAAATGACGCGAACGGAATTTGATTTGGCTCATCGATCAAAAGATGGCTCGCGGTGTCTTTGGTCGACATTGAAATTTGCGGTTTCGCGAGTTTTGGAAAGGAAAACGATCGCATCAAAGGGAAAAGTGAGCATGGGGTAGAGCACAGCAAGACGAAGCTTTTGAGTACCCGCACTGGAGAGGTGAAGAAACGCCGAGATAATGACCAAGCAATAAATTATCATTAACGCTTAATTGCGGCGCTTTCGCTTGGATTAAGGATGGGTAACGGCAGGTATTTGATCTCCATTACGACGCGATCACGATGCTTCACTCCCACTCGATTTGATGCAAGAATGAGGAAGTTACGAGTATTTTTTTCTTTTGGACATTGAAGAGGAGTGATACGGAAAACCACAGGGTGGAGGTTGAAGACGACCGTAGCTCGACATGTGGGTCCAAATGAATAGTGCTGAGAATAAAGCGCGAAGGATAAAATAGATAGAAACCTCTAGAAATCTTGGAAAAATTCTCAAAAATACTATGGAATATTTGGAACCTAACAAAATTGGTTTCGGAATTGTTTTAGAGAATTTTGAAATTTAGATAATTTCGGGACGAATATAATGGATTTGATGAAAGCGCGAGAGGTAAAATAGCAAAGAGACTCTATAAATCTTAGAAAAATTTCCAAAATTATTATAGAATAATTTAAACCTAATTCAATGGATTTTGAGATTTTTGGAGCATTTTGGAACTCGGGTGAAATTTTGGATAGGACCGGAATATGAAATTTTAACTTTGCGGAAAAAATTGAACTCCAGTTTCGGGAGGATATGGATGCCAGGTTAATTAGAACACCGAGTAAGATCCAAATTTTGAATTTAATAAATTTTAAAATAATTTTTGGAACAACAGAATATCTGGGATGTTACAAGTGCAAAGTGAAGTTCTCTTGTTTGTACGCAACCTATACCTGTACCTTGGGAACCCACAGTGTTTTCAGATTTTCCACCAATGGTGCTAGGTACACATCAATATCGTTCTCAGGTTGCTTCGGGTCTTGGATAAGTATAGACAATAAAATATACTTTCGCTTCATAGACAACTACTGAGGAAGGTTATAGATATAGAGATTTACAAGCCAAGTATTATGACGGCTGCTCGTGTTATCGAAATGATTCATTCTATTTGTACTCAATCCAAACCTTATATTCATTGGTTCCACACTGAATTCTTCAAACCTTCTATCGATGTTACTCTACTGGGCGGAATCAGTAGGGTGTCTTAGCATTCCATCATTCTTATGCTCATGCGAGTGACGACACAACAATTTTACCTCTGTTGGGTTCACAAATAAACACTTCAAATGGGGATTACAGGTAGATACCACGCCACCTTAGTAGGAGGTCCTTTCTTCACCTCGATGCCCTCGCCGTCATCATCTGAATGATTCTTATGCTTGTATCAAGATGCATTGCACCCCGGGTATACATGCAAGTTTGCGTACTCTTTACGGTAGAGGATACAGTCATTCGGATATACATGTATTCTTTCTACTTCTATTTCCAAGGGACAAAGAACCTTCTTGGCTTTGTAGTTGGTTTTTGGCAACTTGTTTCCCTCTGAAAGCATGTCTGCTAATAGACATAACAGCGCCGCGAAACTCTTGTCTGACCAACTATTGCTTCCCTTCAATTTTAGCAGTTCAAGTACGGATGACAACCTTGTGTATTTCGTCTCTGAGTCCTCTATTAAGCCCTAGAATGTACCATACTCTCTCATCGCGGTTCCCTTCTACATCGTGCAGCATCTGATCCTGATTGTTATCCTGTAACCTATCCTCATTGGAAGCACAATCGATATCATCCGGTATATCATTGACTTTGTTGGCGATGTTAATACTACATGCTTTCTATATATTCTGCTCTTCACCATGACTAGTCCAACATGTATACCCTCTTTTGAAACCCCATAGAATCAAGTGTGCATTGATCTGGGCTGAGTTTGGAAACATCCTCATATTCTTGTAATCAATGTATGAACAAGACGTAAATTGGATCTCCTTATTAAACATATCCTCATCTGCAGCTCTTCTAATAGTAGAGATGCCATTAATGTACTCAGCAATCACACGGTTCCTAGCGTACATCCAGCTTCGATCCATTTATGCTACGCATATAACAATTAGTATTAAATACTGAAGTACACTAGGAGTGCACATGCACACATTCTTAAATTAGAGCACAAATTACCTAGCTAAACCCTACCCTAAATCATAAACCATGCAAGATCTAAATAATCTTCTCTCTGTACCAAGCTAGTTAGATCTAAACCAAGTATCTTCAATTGTCACTTTACCAAGCTAGCTACATCATGAATATAATGCAATTATAACCAATTACTACCTTACATCACAAAGAATAAATTAATGGATCTACAAGCTACATCTAAACCAAGTATTTTCAATTCTCTCTTGACCAAGCTAGCTACATCTTGAATATAATGCAATTATAACCAATTGCTACCTTAGATCATAAAGAACAAATGGATCTACACCAAGCTAGATCTAGATCTTGAATATAATGCAATTATAACCAGTTACTAACTTATATCACAAAGAATAAATAGATCTACACAAAGCTAGATCTAAACAATCTTCAATTCTCTCTTTAACAAGCTAGATCTTGAATATAATACAATTAGAACCAATTACAAACCTTAGATCACTAAGAACAAATGGATCTACAATCACCCTTCGAAATCAACGATCTCCTTTTACCAGATCGCATCACAGCCGCAGCCACCTCAAAGATAGATCTCGAAACCCTAAAAATACTAAGTGGGTCAGGGCTCTGTATTATATATTGCCAGAAGCTATCACGTACGGTTTTATACAAAAGCCGTCATTGATGTCTATTGATATCATCACTGACGGTTTTTACCACCAACCGTCAGTGATGTATACTGATATCACAAACAGTTTTAGTATAAAATCGTCAATGATGACATGAATAGATATCACTGACGGTTTTATACTAAAACCATTTGTGATATCAGTTTACATCATTGGCTGTTGGTGGCGAAAACCATCAGTGATGACATCAATAGACATCACTGACGGTTATTTTTACCAACCGTCAGTGATGTCAATTATCACAGAAGGATATTTTAAAACAGTCTGTGATTATATTTATCACAGATGGTTTTTTAAAATCGTTTGTGATGATGCGTCTAATATAAGTTTTTCTGTAGTAGTGTTTTTTTGAGTATAGATGAATGGGGATATCAACAGTGTGTGTGAGTTCGAAAGTAAACGGTGTATGCTTGTGTCAAAATTTTGCTCTTTGCAACAACCGAATCCGATGTGGCAATTGACAGTACAGGATTCATGGTGTTCTTCCCTCCACTCTTTAAAGTGTGATTTTGTCCTCACAACAATCTTGATGCTATGTGTGAATTTTTTTTTCTGTCTTAGTCGTTCTTCGGGTAGCATTCACTACAAACGATTTAGTAATTCCTACAAAATCGTTGTAATCAGTAGACATCTTACGATGCTACCCTTCTCACAGTGCTACCTATGTATAAAAGTTTACATTTTTTTAAAAAAAATTCAAAGATATTAAGGACATATTCTACAACCATGTAAAATTTTAAGGCATTTGGGATATATAAAATTAACGAGCAGCAGAAACGAATAGTGTTGAGCAGTAAAAAATTATTACTCGTGCTGAATTTAAAGCAGTTGTGTTGCGGGCGGTGTACCAGATGGTCCAAAAGTGTTATCGTGTTGATAACATGTTAGGATTGTGACCGTGTTGTCGATGAAACAAACACACAAAAGTAGTTGACACAAGGAGTAATCACCAACGTCGGATGTACCAAGCCACGAGAAGTGCCATTAGTGCACACAAGCCACAAAATTTTAATCTTACAATCTTACCAAAAAGAAATAAAATAGAGAGTAGGTAAGAAAGGAGCTGATCACATCAGCATGGTCACTTTCCGTCTTTCCCATCGTCTCTACAGCACACACGCACAGCCACATTTGAATGAGCCGAGAGAAACAACACCATGCACCAATCTCACCTCCATCCATCGAGGCCAGAATGGTGATCTGATCCTCCACCACCTCTTGACTGGCGAGGAGGAAGGGTAGCAGAGGAGAAGGGGGAAGCAGGAGAGCAGCTGAAACAGCAAGGGAAAAGGAGTGGTTTACAACTTATAAATCATTCTTTTTTCAGTTTAATCATGATAACAGCTTATTTTTATTAACTAATCATGACAAATCAGTTTATAATATTATGTCATGGTGTTCATAGCATGTAACATTTGGATGAAGTATAGATAATGAAATGTAAAACATGGGCAATAATGTTTTCTAGGGTGATAATTTACGATAAATTTGAATAAGTAAAATGTTTCTAATTAATTATAAATAACAATACATACATTAATAAGAAAGTATAATCGCCGTTAAATTATAATTAATCGGCCATATCATGATTAATTACTTAATGATACCTCATCCGTCCCTCGAGCATATACCGTTTTTCCATAACACTACTTATAATTTTGGTCAGCCTAAGAGAGAGGGGATTGTAATGGAAGAAATGCAGGAAAGAAAACAGAGGAAATTTAGGGAAAAAACAAATTTTGTAACATCAAGATAAAACTCAGAGATGAATTTTGGTCAATCTATACCCAATTTTGTTCATAAATGCTGTAATCTAAATTTGTCACATGCGTGCATCATTCGTTAGGAATTTGAAGTACACAATTTATCCAAGGATTGGCCACTAGTCACGTATTTCGATGCTTTACGGAAATAGACAATTAAATTACATCCCTGTAACCGTATGACTGCATGAGACAAACGGAAGCGTGGGAAGTTGCGCTCCGAAATGACAAATGTAGGTCCTGGTTGAACAGGTTAGAACTGTACAGATTCTATATCTCTAAGAATTAGTGGGTGATAGTTTCTGATTCTGTAAGAATGTAGATTCTGGATTTTCTAAGAAACTTCTTGAGAAGTTTCTCCTATAATCAGAAGTAGACTTGTACACAAAATCAGAAGCTACGACCCACTCGATTCTTAAAGAATCTAGAATATATACAATCAGAAACTGTCGCAAACGGAGCCAAAATCGGATTAAATCTCAAGCGCTCGGGCAAGCTATCCTTGATTATTTTGGTAGATGTAACTTTGCAGAAATTATTTTCCGGTTTTGCTATTTTGCGGTCAACCGCACACACGGTCGCATCAGGGGGCGTGACACGTGGAGCATGCGTCTTTGGTTGCTTTTATGACTAAATTGTCGAACAATTTTTTTGCTTTTTTTTCCAAACCAAAAAATTGTTGAATAGAAACTTTTTGATTCGAAAGTTTTTGAATTGATATTTTTCGTAGTCGGAACTCTTCGTTTTTAATTTTTTTGAGTTGAAATTTTTAATATAAAATTTTAGTACCGAAAATTTTTGAATTGAAAGTTTTCTGATTTAAAACGTAAAATATTTCAAGTTGAAACTTGCTGATTTGAAACTTTTCGTTTTGAAACATTTCGAGTTGAAATTTTCTAATTTGAAATTTTTCGATTTGAAACTTTCTAATTTGAATTTTTTTAGTTGAAATTTTTCGAGTTAGAACTTTCCGATTTAAATTTTTCGAGTTGAAACTTCCTATTTTAATTTTTTTCCGGATTGAAATTTCCTCATTTGAAAATTTCCCGAATTGAAATTTTCTACTGTGTTAATTTTTTTTGATTTATTTAGTTTTTTTCCGTTAGGAATGGGGACCGCACCGGAGAACTCCGGCGTCCGTGTGGTGAGGGAGCAGGCAACACGTGGGAGAAGTGGAGCTGAGGTTGTTGCGACCTAAAGAGCTCACGCTGAGCTCGGTCGTACATTAGTTGCTCCCATTATTTTCAACTGCAATATTATTATCTACATGCATAAATATTATTTTTGGAAACGAATCGGATTGTCTGGACTCTGGATTACTGATGGTGATGCATATGTTCGGTGGCTAGTCGAAGGAGCAGCTGGAATTAGACTAGTAGGTTAGTAGAGTGTCCTGGTTTGGTCTTTTGGAAAGTGCAGGGCTCTTTACATACGTGTAGAGTTGGACATTAGGTCTGGTTCTTTTGGATGGACCCATGGTATGGCAGGTATATACAGCCAAAGCACGATACGGCATGGCACACGCACGAATGATAGAACTGTGATATGCCTCGTGGTCAAACACGATGAGTGGCACAGCACGACACGACACGACACGCGCACAAATGACAGGGCTGTGACGGACACACCAACATAGGTCGTGCTTGGACCAACACGGCACGAAACAGGTTCGATAGGCTCGAAGCTGGCATTGCATGCGGCAAGACGCTCTACCGCGACATTGCATCATGTTGTGGCTCGTTCTATGGTCGACGTCTTTTACAGTCCTCGCATGCGGAGAAAGGAGAGGCAACGGAGATGTTAAAGCGTGGAGAATGGGGACTGACACTGAGTATTCACATCGAGCCGCTCCACATTGAGTACCCATACTTGGTGTAAGGTTTTTAACGTGTTAGTAACTCTGTACTTGTTCAAGAATGAATAAAATTTACTTCTTTTTTCTTTAATATTTGTGTCCATTGCTTTAGCTCTGTGCATCTCTAGCTCCTTTTCCTCTCGTTGCAATAGTGCAAATAGGTCGGATCTGAGCCGACATGGCACGGCACAGCAAGCACGACATACCGTCTTAGCTCAGCACAGACACAAAACACAATAATCCTGTGCCAGGTGATATGACTAGATGCCCACCTTTACATACAGGAAATACTTAAGGACAATCTCACTCTCATTCGCATCAGTGACAGTGAGTCATGATGATCATGTCAACATATACCTGTTAGGCCATCTCCAAGAGTATCTGCATCCCATTCCCTACTGGAGAAAATGAGGAAGCGCGAAGCACAGTAACGAGAAAACACGCTCCAACAGATGCCTCAACGAAATCCTGATTTTTAGGGTTAGGAGAGAGAATCTCGAAATCTCGTGATTCTCTTCCATTCCTCATTCCTTCCCATCCGAGCGGCGGCAACCGCCGATCCCTCCCGCGCTCGCTTGGAGCTGGACGAGGCGAGCCGCCAGTCCGCCCTATGTCCCGCACGCGAAGTGGCCGACGCGACTTCGCCGTCGACCCAACCTAAATCACCGCCGTCCCCGTCATCGTCGACTCAGTCGGCACTCCTTCTCGCGCGGAAGAAGCCCACCAGACTTCTCCCTGGACCCGGTCTGCATCGCCGGCGTCCCCGTCGTCCTCGACTCGGTCCTCGCTCCGTCCCGCGCCCTCGACCCGGTTAGTGTCACCATCTTCCACTTCGACTAGCACCTTAAGGTATGAACCCTAAGTACTTCCGAATCTGCTGTATGAAGTCGATGTTGCGACCGATCTGCTCTTCGAACCGTGGCTGGTCTCAAGTCTCTTGTTGAACTCGTAATCTGGCAAATCCTAGCATTTGTGCTTCAATTTTGGTTGTGATCTGAATGATACTTCTTCGGTTGTAGAACATGCCCCGGTCTCATCTCCTTGCAGATTATAAATCTGTCATAAGTGCCATAGATTTTAATCACCTAGAGTCCCTTTTGTTTAGCTGATTTCGTAGGTTGAGATGGATCTTAGTTTAGCTGATTTCGTAGCTTGAGATGGAATTGAACAATAAAAATCTCCATGCTTGTCTTGAAAGATCTCTAATTTAATGGTTCCTTTTGCAACACTGAAGGTTCAGTGTTTTCTTTCGTAAGTTGAGTTTGGCTAAAATCTGCATACTTCATGTAGTCCCTTTTGTTTCGTAGGTTCAGGGTTGAGATTAGCTGAAGGTTGAAATGAACATCTATTGCCTGATTAAGCTATCTAAATTCTGAAATTAGATAACCGTGTTGTTTTTTATATATACTAAAAGTGCCTATCCATCGACCAAATGCGACCACGATTGCATTACTCAAGAGACCAATAATTGAAGGAGCTTCATTTGGGAGTGATAGCATGCATTTAATTAGTACCACTGCATGATTGTCCCCAGAGCACACATCTTGAACTACAATCATCGGATGATGGTGTGGAGCACGGAGAGGTGCCCCTCTCTTGCTTATTTTTGTCAATAAACACGAGATACCAGTTCTTACGTTAGGGACGATTCTGCAATTGTAGCCGTGTTCTCTTCCCAATCTTAGGTGTGTTCATCTCGATTCCATAAATTCGTTCTACGAGCCACCACATCAACTCGGAAAGATTCCTGTTACGGACATTGATGTATGTAGCATCGAGGAGTTGTTTGACTTAATAGGTTGATCTCATTGCGATTATCTTAGCTGTTGGTACTAGCCATGTCAAGATCTTTGTGTCAATTTAGTTGATCTCTGTTTATACATACTAATTGGATTGTTCTGAATGGCAAGTCGGATCATATATATAAGCTATGTTTAGTTTTCCTTTTAGCTAGCCTAGTCTTAATGCCCAAACTTATACGATATATATGTGCCGTGGTGCGTGACCTAGTGTTTTGTACGTCTTAATATAGATCTGTATATCTCGCTTGAACTATTGCGATTAATTGGTTTTATCGGTATGAATACTGATAGTAGTAGCAAGTGTGTTTTTTGATAAGGAGAAAGAGGGTCCCCTTACATGCAACCTAGGGCTGTCCAAAATTTAGAAGTGTTAAATTATGTGTCAATACTCATTAAGTGTTCTGCTATTATGTGCGGTAGAAAAGTTCTTTCTCTAATCATTACACACTTGTAATACATGTAGATGGACAAGGATCAGGAGAAACTCAGGAAAGGCTTGGCATGGGCGATTAGAACAAATAGAGTGCATCGCATCTCGACACGAATAAAATTGCAAAGACAATTTTACTCTAACACATGTGAATGTGGCAATGAACTCAATAGCTTCGTGGTTGACATCGGCTATAGCTCGTAACTTAGAGCGAGGTTGCCATACTGTCACATGAATCGATGGAAAGAGATGAAGTAGAGCACAGAGAGGATGTAGACCTGCAGAGGATGTAGACCACGAGTTGTGTCTTCCTTTCGACTACCAAAGCGATGATGAGGGTAAGCGTGAGGACAACCATATTGCGAAGATGAGGGTATCGACATTGATAGTGATGATTCGGGAGTGTTTTAATCCTGTAGTAATGTTAAGACTTATTCAAATATTGTAAATTTGATGGATGTTGTTAAGACTAGTTAAGACTTGTTATGATATTGTAATGTTTTTTCTTAATTTGAGAAATTTTGTTGTTGGCAGAAAAGAAATTATGGATGGCTTCTATATTAACCTGTTGAATGAGGGAGGGGATGCATTCAATTGGGATGATTCTGAACCTTCTCCACAGGAAAGCCCAATTGGTTCGCAACCATCTCCAGTACGTATGAGTAGTCCCCAAATTAGACCAAACAACAGAAGATCAAAAAAAATTTCTGAGAAAGAGGATAATTTGTTGGTGTCCGCATGGATTAATGTTAGTATCGATGCCATACAAGGGAACCAACAATCCCGTGCTACTTACTGGAGGAGAATACATAACTACTTCCATGAGAACAAGACTTGGACCTCAGATCGTTCACAGGCTTCGCTTACACATCGATGGTCTGTTATTCAAGAAGCTGTGAACAAGTTTTGTGGGTGTTATGATCGAGTTGAGCGTTGAAATCAAAGCGGGTTAACTGAGCAGGACAAGGTTGGTCTATAATCTATATAACTTTCCTATTTGTACATAGTTTGCTTATATTGTTGTTTGTGTGGTTGTATAGATCATGCAAGCTAAGACTTTGTACCATGAGGAAGAAGGGCGATCATTTGCGTTCTTCCATTGCTGGAATCTTTTGCAACACCATCCTAAGTGGTGTTCTCGGTTATCTCAGAAGAAGCAAAAGACATCAAGTAGTGCAAGTCCGGGATCTTCCAGTCCTGTTAGCTCCAATGCAATTCATGTTGATGACGTTCATCCTAGTTCAGAAAATGATCACCTAAGTAGACCAATTGGACATAAGGCAGCTAAAGAACGATTAAGTCGAGGAAAAGAAGTTGCTCCAACAGTAAATCTTTGTATGGAGGCGTTAGAAAATTTTAGAAAGGAAAAGAGGGAGCTTGAGATTATGAAAGAGAGGAAAAAAGATGAGCGATATGAATGACTGTATGCACAAGAACAAGTGAAGATTGAGCAAGAGAAAGAGAGGCTTGAATGAATGAAAAATGAACTTGAATTGAAGAAAATGGTGGAGGAGGAGAGAATTATGGGCGTTGATCTAAGTCACTGCACTGAGCCACAAAAACAGTACTACATGAGATTGCAGAGCGACATAATAGCTAGAAGATGTAATAGGTCAGGTTGAACCAATGTGGTTTCTTTTGCTTGAAGTCATTCAGTTTGTCCCTTAGTCTTTAGGTTATGGATTGTTAACTACGAATTATTGTGAGTTTGTGATATTTTGATGACTATCTGTGCTACATCCTTGTTACTCTTGTAGGCTGACTAATTGATCTTATAATTGTGTTTAGTTTCCTGATACCTAAATTACTCATTCAACATTTTGGTTCTCTCTAAAATCAGCTTGCCACAGTCAGAGCTTCCTTAGCAACTACAAGCTCTCATGATGATATGGTGATACTGATAGGTTTGGCTGCCTCTGTTTGGACATGATCTTTGTTCTTTTTGAAGAGAAGCAGTAAGAGTTCATGACTTCATGTACAAATAAAATAGGAGGGGAGGTTCATGACCACCATGCAGAGGAAACTTACTTAATGCTTGCGCATTGGCTTCCAAATACGACTCATACATCACCTGTAAATTTCCAACTGGAGTTGTTGAACCAGTAAAAAAATTCTGCTCTGGATATGTAGAGATGTGATTCATAGATCTTTATGTGAAATCATGTGCTGAGCAAGTGTGCAAGAGTTGTATTCGGCCATGTTTGGCCAAGTTGAGATGTATACAGACTCTTTCCATGTTGGAAGTGGAGTTGTATTCAATCTCTTTGTGGTTGCTCTGTATAAATATGTCGGGACCCGAATCTGCAAATCCGGACCCTCTGTGTATTCTGTGCCAGTCCAGGATCACGCTAGCACACACAGTCTTATAGGGTTGCACATTTCAGACATTCGCAGCGATATAAGAATAAATAGTGCAAACATTTATATAAACCGAGTTGTACGACCTTATGGTCTCCTTACATAACATCAGCCACGCAGGGCTTACATTATTCAGAGTAAAAGAAATAGCAGCGGAACATAAATAAATGTCGTGGAAGCCTTCATCTTGCCACAGGCAACCGACTGGGCTTGCCCCCTAGTTGCTCGGGTCCTCAATGTACACCTCCTCCTAGGCTGGTGTAGACTCCTCCACTGATGTTGGGGTTGATAAGCAAGGTGGGATGAGTACACAAGGCACTCAACAAGTAATGCACAGGATGCAACGCTATTACTATATGCAAAGCTTATTCCAAAGGTTTGGCTTAAATGGTTCTTTTGCATCAAACAGCATTTTTAAACCAGTATTTTATTCAGATTAAACCAGTGGAACAGTTATAAGTAACACTAATTTATTCAAATGGTTTTCCTTCGAAGATTCTCGGCACACAGCCTTAACAGTTCATTTTTAATACTGGCACACAGCCACCCTTTCCACATTTTGTTTATGAAGATCTACCCCTTGACTGTAATCCCCGAGCAATGCTCAATACCGCGAGCACGGCTATTCGAATAGTTTTGACACTCTGCAGAGGTTGTACACTTTACCCACAAGATACAGCCGCTCACCACACAGGTGATTGTCCGCAACAAAGCTTTTCAGGAACCTCTACCTTAACCAAAGAACCTCTCCGGCATTGCCTTCACCATCACTTCCCTCACACAGAGCCGAAGTATAGGACAGGCCAATCAGTTGGATGGGCACCAAGCCGTAGCACGAAGACGCTCCCGTGCAGATACACCCCGTGTCTTGTCACCCGAGGTATCGGAGGAAAGATATCGCACGAGTGATCTCCTTACCTCATTAATTAATGGCGTGCAAGCGCGAGAGATTCTCTGGACCTTCTCAATCGCAGAAAAATCCATGAAAGCACTATACTCGCCACTCAGGACTTCCAACACTCAACAGTGGCACACAGCCCATTGTGGCACACAAACTCACAACACTCGGCAACCCAATGCCACACAGGCCCACCAGCACATGACCTCTTGCCACTTGCCCAGATCTAAAACATTTCCCACCTGGGGTTGATTATTGTGCAACACATGCCCGCAATAACTCAACATCGGTATGGAACCACACAGTCCCCATACTTCAATTTCATCATGTGGCATTATCACACCACTTCCAAAATACATTCAATATTCCATTAGTCAATATTGTAGCATTTTTCGAAAGATCATTCATGACTCGTTGCAAGGCTAAGCATCTACTCACGGTCTAGCCTCCGTGTTGGCTTCATATTAATATCCAACGATACAATCAAACATAGGGTGACAATGATTTAGGGCATACAATTAATAATTTCAAGGTGGCATAACAGAATGGGTTGATTAACTCGTTATCCCAATTTAAATTACATTCATTTTAAATAAAAAAGCATGCATAATTTCAAAGCATAAATTACATTTTAAAAAACTGGGATCAAAATGATCAAAGCATCACTTGCCTTCAAAGAGTTGCTGGTCGTGTTCGAAGCTTGGTCTTGGCGTAATTCTTCCTCGAAACTTTCAAGCAAATTTGCGTCTCGTGTACAAACAAAATATGCAATAAATAGCTAATACAGAAGATTAGATAACCTAAAAAATTCATCCTTAAATAGATCACAATTTTATGATTTTTTAGAAATTTGAATCACCCAAATTCGAGTTAAAATGCAAAAGTTATAGTCATTTGAAGTTTGAATAAAATCTGAAAATACAGAAATTAAGAAATCCGATTTTCCAAATTATTTTTATACTGAAAATTCGCATTTATGATGTCAGCATCGCGTCATGATGACGTCAGCACAGGAAAGAATTTCGGCCGAAATATTTTTATATATAAAAATATTTATGACGTCAGCATGACACGTGGCACACCCAGAGGCTGCCACGTCGCTCTGGTCTATGGACTGGGTCCACGGTTCGGCTCTGGTTCACCGTGGGTGGCGGAGCGTGCCCGGCGCCAAGTGCGCGCAAGCAAGCGGCGTTAAGCGCGATTTGGACCAATCCTATGGCGACACGGCGCAACACAATTAGCCAAAAAAATTAATTCAATCTCGTTCGTCCGATTCTAAACGAACGGTCGGGATTCATGCAACCTTTCGCCTCATCTCCACCGCGCAGCCCGCACGTGGCTACTCCGTGACCCACGGATCCGGATCGAACGGCCATGATTAATCTGGCGACGTCGACAGAACAGCAGCGCTGACTCCTCGGTTTCCGCGCGTCACGCGTCAACACGGGACTGGCCCGATGCGCGGTGCGATCTCACCCGCCCGATGCAAAATGGACGGCCGAGATGAACCGAGGCTATTGGCTCTGGCGCGACACGCGACACGATCCAAGGCGACCGGCGCGCATCCGACGGCTAAAACATTTACGTGACGCGGCGAAATATAAACCCTACGATCTAGATCTAACGGCTGAAATAAACTAACCATGAAACTAATCGAAGCAATCTAGACCGTTGATTAAATCTAACGGCTGAGGAGAGAAGATGAGGATTACTGTTGGACGGTGACGTGGACGAATCCGGTGCGTTTGGCGACGATCGGACGGTGGATGAAGCTCGGCTGGCGGTGATGTCGCGGCGGCGTAGATCTCACCGGAGAGGAAGAAGACGACGTGCAACGCGGCGCTTCAGGGCTTCTCCGGCGTGAAGATCCGGCGTGTTCGACGCGTCTCGGGGTGAGTGCTACTCCGGTGCCCTTGGCAACGGCGGGGGTGGACCGACGGCGAAGGAAAAGCGGCAGCGGCGGCGCGAGAGAGCAACCACGGCGAGCTCTTGTGAGTGAGGAGGCGTTTCGGAGGCGTGCGCTAGGGCTACTGAGGCGTCTTGAAATGCGCAAAGACGGGGGTGCTGGCACACTAAATAGCGCCTCGGCGTCGCGCGTAATCCTCGGCAAAACGGGCGGACATGCAGGCGGCTGTTGCTCCGGCGATCTCGCGAGGAAGAAGCGACGTGGCGAAATCCCGGGCGTCCGTGCGCAGCGATCCAACGGGCGAAAACGGTGAAGTGACGCGACAGCATCTTAGACGCACGATGCCGATCCAAGCGGCGGCCTTGGCGGCACGGCTAGGGTTTCGTGAGGCGAGGTGCGTGGGTGGCGACGCGAGTGGGCGAGCATAATCTTGGGCGGTCCAAGGATTTCGGCCCAAGCAATCGCTTCGGGATTTTAAATCCTTTTGAATAAAAATAATTCGAGAAAATAGTTTTGGCCAAAGAAAATAGTAAAAATATCAGAAAAATTCCAGAAAAATTCTAGAAATTACTTTGAGGTATTTGGGACTCAAATAAAATATTTCCAATAAAACTTTGCAAAAATTTTTTCCATTATTTAATTGTTTTCAGGGAAGGCTTTATTTGAATAATTCTAAGTAAATTTCAACAAATTCCCAAAAATTAACAAAAATAAAAAAATACTCGAAAATTTAAATTAGGGCAAAATTTAGGGTGTTACAAACCTCCCCCTTATGTAATCTCGTCCCGAGATTGAGTATATCTGAGAAATAGGTTAGGGAACTCCTTCTTCAGATCTTCTTCACGTTCCCACGTTGATTCACTTTCCGAATGGTTGCTCCACTGAACTCTGCAGAAACGCGTTGACTTGTTCCTTGTCTCTCTGTCCATTACGTCCAGAATCTTCATCGGATGTTCTTTGTAAGTCAGATCTTCTTGCAGCTCGATTGCCTCTAACGGTGTTTGCTCTTCCGGTACTCGAAGACACTTCTTCAGTTGTGATACATGAAATACATCATGTACTCCTGCCAAAGACTGCGGTAACTCCAACTGATATGCAACTTCACCTCTGCGGCTCAAGATCTTGAACGGCCCAACATATCTGGGTGCGAGCTTCCCTTTTGCGTGGAACCTTCTGACTCCTTTGAGAGGTGTGACTCTAAGGTACACAAAATCTTCGGGTTCAAAGCTCAAATCTCTCCGACGATTGTCGGCATAACTCTTCTGCCTTGATTGTGCAACCTTCAGTCTTTCCCTGATCAGGGCAATCTGTTCTTCCGCCCTCTGGAGAATGTCTGGTCCAAAAACATGTCGTCACTTTGTCTCATTATAATTCAATGGTGTTCGACAGATCGACCATCTGAGCTTCAAATGGAGACATCGTAAACTCTTTGATAAGCGTTGTTGTAACTAAACTCGGCATAAGGCAAACACTTGTCCCATGAAGTGGAATATGCTAAAGCGCGAGCTCTCAACATATCTTCCAATATCTGGTTAACCCTCTCGGTTTGACCATCCGTGCGGATGGTAGGTCATCTTGAAGTTCAAACGAGTCCCCATCGCTTCATGTAGCTTACCCCAAAATCTGGAGGTAAATTGGGTACCTCTGTCCGACACTATCTTCTTGATTACTCTGCACAAGCAGACGATTCGTGCCATATAAAGTTCCGCTAACCGGTCTCCGGAATAAGTGGTTTTTACCGGTATGAAATGTGCCACTTTGGTTAAGCGATCCACTATGACCCATATGGAATCATATCCACTTTGCGTTCTGGGCAACCCGGTTATGAAATCCATACCAATTTCTTCCCATTTCCATTCAGGTATCTTTAAGGGTTGAAATAGTCCCGAGGGTCTCTGATGCATAGCTTTGACTCTTTGGCATATGTCACATAATGCAACATATTCAAGAACTTCCCGCTTCATGCTTGGCCACCAAAATCTTTCCTTTAAATCTTGATACATTTTCGCACTTCTGGATGAATTGAGTACTTGAGTCATGGGCCTCCTCGAATTGCTGCTTCAACTCTTTTTGTTCGGCACACAAATCGCCTTTAAACCACATAGTACCTTGTTCATCTAGTTTGAAATCTTTTGCTTTGCCTTCATCCATTTTGCCCTTAATTCTTTTGATCTTATCGTCATCTTTCTCGCCCTTCACGATCTGTTCTTCGAGGTAGGTCTTACTTCAAGGTTGCTAGGAATCATACGGTACCATTTTCAGTTCTAATTTCTGGAAATCCTTACACAATTCCGCCTGACTTGTTTCCAACAACATATTTACACTGTGGTTCTTTCTGCTCAAGGCGTCTGCCACCACGTTGGCTTTACCAGGATGGTAGTGAATTCCCACATTATAATCCTTGATTAATTCTAACCATCTTCTTTGCCTCATATTTAGGTCACTATGCGTGAAGATATACTTAAAACTTTTGTGATCGTTATACACTTCACATCATTTCCGATGAGATGATGGCGCCATATTTTTAGGGCATGTACTACGGCAGCTAATTCCAAATCATGAGTCGGATAGTTCTCCTCATGTGGTCTCAATTGCCTCGATGCATAGGCAATTACCTTCCTATTTTGCATCAACACGCATCCCAATCCCTGACGCGATGCATCACAATAGATGTCGAAGCCTTGATGAACGTCAGGTAAAACTAATACAGGTGTCGATGTTAATCTTTTCTTGACTCTCGAAAACTCTTCTCACACTCAGGTGTCCATAAGAATTTCTTTTCCTTTTTCAACAATTGCGTAAGAGGTCTCGCAATCGTAGAGAATCCTTCGATGAATCGACGGTAATATCCCGCCATTCCAAGAAAACTACGGATTTGGGTTACCGTCTTCGGCTGCTCCCAACGCAAAACCGTTTCCACTTTCCTTGGATCTACCGCAACTCCTTCTGCTGTCATTATGTGTCCAAGAAATTCCACCTTATTCTTCCAGAAGTCGCATTTACTAAATTTTGCAAACAACTGTTGTTCTCTCAACTTTTCAAGAACTAACCTTAAGTGTTCGGCGTGCTCTTCTCTTGTCTTGGAATAGATAAGGATATCATCTATGAACACGACAACGAACTTATCCAAATATTCCATAAAAACCTTATTCATTAAGTTCATGAAATATGCTGGTGCATTTGTCAAACCAAAAGACATCACTGTGAACTCGTAGTGTCCATATCTTGACGAAAATGCAGTCTTCGGAATATCCTCTGATCGGATCTTCAATTGATGGTATCCTGATCGAAGATCAATTTTGGAGAATACTCCTGCTCCTCTCAACTGGTCAAACAAATCATCGATCCTGGGTAGCGGATACTTATTCTTTATCGTCACATCATTGAGTGCACGATAATCTATACACATCCTAAAACTCCCGTCCTTCTTCTTGACGAACAAGACAGGTGCTCCCCATGGCGATGAGCTAGGTCTTATAAATCCTTTTCCACAGACTCTTCAATTTGTTTCTTCATTTCCACCAATTCCTCCGTGGACATTCTGTAAGGTCTCTTAGTTATTGGAGCGGTCCCGGGAACAAGCTCTATCACGAACTCGATATCTCTATCTGGCGGCATTCCGGGTAGATCTTCTGGGAAAACATCCGGATATTCATTGACTATGGAAACTTCCTCCAAACTGTCAATCTTCATGCTGTTGACCATTAATTGTCCATCTCGTACTGATTTTGCTTCAAATTCAATCTTCTTTCCATCAGAGCCAATCGATATGACTCTTTTCCATGATCCAAAGCCGCCTTGTGTTTGGTTAACCAATCCATTCCCAGGATAACATCCAGGGTTTGGGTATTAAGGATGATTAAGTTCGCTAGGAACTCAACTCCATTAATTATTAATTTCACCCCAGAACATCCTACTTTAGATCGGAGTTCTGATCCAGGGGATTGGACTATAAGCATACATTTAAGATTCACTATATCCATATCATTTTGAACAGCAAAATCTCGGGAAATAAATGAATGTGAAGCTCCCGAATCGAATAAAAAAGTAGCTGGTACTGAGTTTACTAGGAACTTACCCAGTACAACATCCGTGGCGTTCTGTACTTCATTTGTTGTAATGTGGTTGACTCGGCCTCGTGCAGTTCCTTGGGATGAAGTTCTTTCTTTGTTGATGCCCCGCGTTCACGATTAGCGCGGAGTTCTTGCAGTGTGTTCCCGTGTTAAAGCGGATGGGTGACACCTCCCTTCTTAGGCGATTATTGGCAAAATGCCCTAGTTCATTGCAGTGATAGCAACGTCTTCCCGCTGCCTAAGAGGTTCCTCGATCGTGCCTACGATTACGGCCGAGTCTCGAGCATTACGCCCTTGGGCGATTTGCGGCGGTGGTTCCCCGTCATTGCCTGCGGCTGGTGCGGATGAATTGTTGGGGTGCCGTCCTCCGCCTTGGCTGCCACGACGACCTCCTTGTTGCGCCATTCTGCGCTTCTGTTGTCATCCAACTCTCGCGCTTGTCCTCCAAAATAAGAGCTTTGTTAACTAGCTCTTGGAAGTCGAGAATGTGGGTGATCGGTCCACTGCAACCACGCATTCAATCCCTTCATGAAGCGGGATTGTCTGGCCTTATCCGTAGCCACGTCCTCCGGTGCGTAGCGTGCCAGTTGGGTGAACTTATTCAGGTAATCAGCCACTGACTGACCGCCCTGCTTGAGGCTCCGAAATTCCTCCTTTTTAAGATCCATGATACCCTCGGGTACATGGTATTGGCGGAAGGCTGAGGTGAATTCCTCCCACGTGATACTCTGTGGGTCCTCATGAGCTGCGCAGAAGTTTTCCCACCATTCTGCGGCCGTTCCTTCGAGTTGATGAGAGGCATAGAGTACCCTCTCATGTCCCATACACTGGGTAATGTGCAGCTTCCTTTCGATTGTCCTTAGCCAATCGTCCGCCTCCAGTGGATTGGCGTTGCCTGAGAAGGTAGGTGGACGAGTTCGCATAAACTCTGACAACCTTGAGTAGGGGTGTGGTCCATGGTTACCCCCAGGTTGAACATTCGCAGTAGCTTGATTGGATATCTGCTGCATGATCTGTACCATAGTGTTCATAAGTTGAGTCTGGGCGGTCAGGAAGGCTCCCAGGTTCTGCATATCGACTTGCGGCGGTTGAGGGATCGGCTCTTCATTATGGTTGTCAGCCTGATTCACTCCACTTCCGCTGGCTCCAACATTTCCACGAGTCCTCACCATCTGTTGCAAACTTCCAAGGTTAAGAAAAGAAGAAAGCATAGACAAGTAAAGGAATTTATGTGGGGGAAGCAGGTGTAACTTAAATTATTTAGCCACTTTATTGATATAATATAAAGTAGTATGGTTGCTCACAAGTGCCTAAGGGCAATGCAACACATACGAGACACTCACAACGAAAAACAAGTAAGCAAACATAGGACTCTCTGACGACTCACACTTAATGGTGACTCAGCAAAGACGCGACTCAATTATTCGAGTCTCAACACTACCCTCGGCTAGACTCAATCACTCATCGAGCCAACCCCCGTGTGGCTCCCCGAGCATACAGGTGGGTGCTCACGGCATCGGGCGGCGGGTCTCGATGACCTCTGCGGTGGTGCAAAAGACCCCATCGACTCTCTTTGGTCCCGGGCTGCTTACTCCTCGCCTGGTGCCTCTGCTCGCTCCTCCGGATCTGGATCGTATAACTCGGATCGCTCGGGCTCGGGTCCATACAAAGCCATCTCCAACTCCTGGATCTTACGCATGGAGTGAGCTAAGCCCTCCCACGTTGGATCCTCGCCTCGTGACCTCGTCGCGGGTCCTCTGCAGCTCTGGTATCTCGTCCAAGGCGTCCTCTGGCGATAACATACCTCGCCAGTGGGTGATCGTGGCGTCCTCCTCCACGAGCTCCATCCTGTCAAAACGATTGTCTCGACGCGGATGGTGACGAAAGACGGTGCCCTCCAACTCTGCGGAGTAAGTGCGGGCAATTTGTCGCATCGCCAGACGCGTCGATCTCGGATCCGGACTCAAAAGAAGACCTCCTGACCGTGATGTAGATAGGACGGCTCGCCCTCGTCCTCTCCCGAGCATACACTGTGATCTTGACATCCCAGGCAATGTCAAGTCTTGCCCGTACCACTGTAGTCCCTCGATAAAGTGGTCTGTCAAAATCTCCGAGCAACTGCATCATACGCCATAACTCCGCGGCGTATCCTCCGATCGCGCTCTCCAAGGTGTGGATCATCCTCATCGCCAAAATAAACCTTGTTTAAATTAAATGAAAATAATAATAAGAATTCAACATAGGTATGGAGCAAGGAGAAAAGATAAGTCGAGATTTCATTGATATTCTTGCTCAAGTTGATTAGGTTTTAGAAAATAGTTTTACCCTCCTAGGTACAACCAAACTAGGTCAAGTCCCACTGATTGCTTTGCTCTCGATACCACCTATGTCGGGACCCGAATGCAAATCCGGACCCTCGTGTATTACTGTGCGATCCCAGATCACGCTAGCACTACAGTCTTACGAGGTTGCACATTTGGACATTCGCAATGATATAAGAATAAATAGTGCAAACATTTATATAAACCGAGTTATGCGACCTTATGGTCTCCTTACATAACATCGACCACGCAGGCTTACATTATTGAGTAAAAGAAATAGCAGCGGAACATAAATAAATATCGTGGAAGCCTTCATCTTGCCACAGGCAACCGACTGGGCTTGCCCCCTAGTTGCTTGGGTCCTCAATGTACACCTCCTCCTAGGCTGGTGTAGACTCCTCCACTGATGTTGGGGTTGATAAGCAAGGTGGGATGAGTACACAAGGCACTCAACAAGTAATGCACAGGATGCAACGCTATTACTATATGCAAAGCTTATTCCAAAGGTTTGGCTTAAATGGTTCTTTTGCATCAAACAGCATTTTAAACCAAGATATTTTATTCAGATTAAACCATTGGAACAGTTATAAGTAACACTAATTTATTCAAATGGTTTTCCTTCAAGATTCTCGACACACCTTATATGAGTTCATTTTAATCGCACACACCACCCTTTCCACATTTTGTTTATGAAGATCTACCCCTTGACTGTAATCCCCGAGCAATGCTCAATACATGAGCACGGCTATTCGAATAGTTTTGACACTCTGCAGAGGTTGTACACTTTACCCACAAGATACAACCGCTCACCACACAGGTGATTGTCCGCAACAAAGCTTTTCAGGAACCTCTACCTTAACCAAAGAACCTCTCCAGCATTGCCTTCACCATCACTTCCCTCACAGAGCGAAGTATAGGACGGGCCAATCACCGTTGGATGGGCACCAAGCCGTAGCACAGTACGCTCCCCCGTACAGATACACCCCTGTGTACTGTCACCCCGAGGTATCAGAGGAAAGATATCGCACAGAGTGATCTCCTTACCTCATTAATTAATGGCGTGCAAGCGCGAGACTGTTCTACGGACCTTCTCAATCGCAGAAAAATCCATGAAAGCACTATACTCGCCACTCAGGACTTCCAACACTCAACAGTGGCACACAGCCCATTGTGGCACACAAACTCACAACACTCGGCAACCCAATGCCACACAGGCCCACCAGGCACACAGCCTCTTGCCACTTGCCCCAGTCTAAAACATTTCCCACCCAGTTGATTATTATGCAACACATGCCCGCAATAACTCAACATCGGTATGGAACCACACAGGTCCCCATACTTCAATTTCATCATGTGGCATTATCACACCACTTCCAAAATACATTCAATATTCCATTAGTCAATATTGTAGCATTTTTCCGAAAGATCATTCATGACTCGTTGCAAGGCTAAGCATCTACTCACGGTCTAGCCTCCCGTGTTGGCTTCATATTAATATCCAACCAGTACAATCAAACATAGGGTGACAATGATTTAGGGCATACAATTAATAATTTCAAGGTGGCATAACAGAATGGGTTGATTAACTACGTTATCCCAATTTAAATTACATTCATTTTAAATAAAAAAAAGCATGCATAATTTCAAAGCATAAATTACATTTTAAAAAAAACTGGGATCAAAATGATCAAAGCATCACTTGCCTTCAAAGAGTTGCTGGTCGTGTTCCGAAGCTTGGTCTTGAGCGACGAATTCTTCCTCGAAACTTTCCGGCAAATTTGCGTCTACGTGTACAAACAAAATATGCAATAAATAGCTAATACAGAAGATTAGATAACCTAAAAAATTCATCCTTAAATAGATCACAATTTTATGAATTTTTAGAAATTTGAATCACCCAAATTCGAGTTAAAATGCAAAAGTTATAGTCATTTGAAGTTTGAATAAAATCTGAAAATACAGAAATTAAGAAATCCGATTTTCCAAATTATTTTTATACTGAAAATTCGCATTTATGATGTCAAGATCGCGTCATGATGACGTCGGCAGAGTAAAAGAATTTCGTAGAAATATTTTTATATATAAAAATATTTATGACGCCAAGATGACACGTGGCACACCCGCAGGCCGCCACGTCGCTCGTCTATGGACGGGTCCACGGTTCGGCTCAGTTCACCGTGGGTGGAATCGCGTTCGCGTCGCCAAGTGGCGCAAGCACCGGCGTTAAGCGCGACGATACCGACCAATCCTATGGCGACGCGCGGCGCAACACAATTAGCCAAAAAATTAATTCAATCTCGTTCGTCAGATTCTAAGCGAGCGGTCGGGATTCATGCAACCTTCGCCTCATCTCCACCGCGAGCCCGCGCGTGGCTACTCCGTGACCCACGGATCCGGATCGAACGGCCATGATTAATCGGCGACGCCGATGCAGCAATGGCCGACTCCTCGGTTTCGCGCGTCACGCGTCAACACGGATCGCCCGATCGCGGTGCGATCTCACCCGCCGATGCAAAATGGGCGGCCGAGATGAACCGAGGCTATTGGCTCGGCGCGACACGCGACACGATCCAAGCGGCCGTCGCGCATCCGAGCGGCTAAAACATTTACGTGACGCGGCGAAATATAAACCCTACGATCTAGATCTAACGGTGAAATAAACTAACCATGAAACTAATCGGCAATCTAGACCGTTGATTAAATCTAACGGTACCGAGGAGAGAAGATGAGGATTCTTGTTGGGCGGTGGCGTGGGCGAATCCGGTGCGCTTGGCGACGATCGGACGGTGGATGAAGCTTCGGTGGCGGTGATGTCGCGGGCGTAGATCTCACCGGAGAGGAAGAAGACGACGTGCAACGCGGGCGCTTGTGGCTTCTCCGGCGTGAAGATCCGGCGTGTTCGACGCGTCTCGGGTGAGTGCTACTCCGGTGCCCTGGCAGCGGCGGGTGGACCGACGGCCCGAAGGAAAAAGCAGCGGCGGGCAAGACAGAGAGCAACTACTGGCGAGCTCTTGTGAGTGAACGGAGGCGCCGAGGCGTGCGCTAGGGCTACTGGAGTGTCTTGAAATGCGCAAAGACGGGGTGGCGGCAGACACTAAATAAGCGCCTCGGCGCGCGCGTAATCCCTGGGCGAAGCGGGCGGACATGCGGCGGTCGTTGCTCGGCGATCTCGCGAGGAAGAAGCGGCGTGGCGAAATCCCGGGTGTCCGTTCGCGATCCAATCCAGCGAAACGGTGAAGTGACGGCGACATCTTAGACGCACGATGCCGATCCAAGGCGGACGGCGGCTAGGGTTTCGCGGCGGCTGCGTGGGTCGGCGACGCGAGTGGGCTGGAGAGCATAATCTTGGGCCGGTCAAGGATTTCTGCCCAAGCACTGCTTCGGGGATTTTAAATCCTTTTCAAATAAAAATAATTCGAGAAAATAGTTTTGGACATAGAAAATAGTAAAAATATCAGAAAAATTCCAGAAAAATTCTAGAAATTACTTTGAGGTATTTGGGACTCAAATAAAATATTTCCAATAAAACTTTGCAAAATTTTTTTCCATTATTTAATTGTTTTCAGGGAAGGCTTTATTTGAATAATTCTAAGTAAATTTCAACAAATTCCCAAAAATTAACAAAAATAAAAAAATACTCGAAAATTTAAATTAGGGCAAAATTTAGGGTGTTACAAACCTCCCCCCTTAACAGAATCTCGTCCCCGAGATTCAGGGCTGTCTACAGAAATAGGTTAGGGAACTCCTTCTTCAGATCTTCTTCTCGTTCCCACGTTGATTCACTTTCCGAATGGTTGCTCCATTATTTAATTGTTTTCAGGGAAGGCTTTATTTGAATAATTCTAAGTAAATTTCAACAAATTCCCAAAAATTAACAAAAATAAAAAAATACTCAAAAATTTAAATTAGGGCAAAATTTAGGGTGTTACAAAATAGGGGAAGGTGTCCCCTGTTTATTAAAAAAGCAAGATTTTAGGGTTTGTATTCTTTTGTTTGGAGTAATGTAATCAAATTAGATAAAGAGAAATAAAAAGAGAACTTTTATGGTCAGAGTGCTTCTCGCGGCGTGACTGCTAGCTCTTTCCGCCGCCTCATGCATCAATCGTTTTCCTTGCAGGTCAGATAATTTCTTTTCTCCCTAGCGCCAAGTCCGAGGTCTGTGTTGTGAAGAAAAATTCAGGTGACTAGAAGTTTTCACGTTGGTGTTTGGCGACTAGAAGTTGCATCGATTGATGCATGCATGTTTGGAGGTGTATGCATGTAAAGATAACATCCAGCAACTAGAAGATTGGCTATTTTTCTTTGAGCTGGAGTATCTGAAGATTGGTCCGTGGTAGCTGAAGTATCTGAAGATAGGTCCGTCGTAGCCTTTGATGTTCTAAAGATTGGTCCGGCGTAGCCTTGGAAATCAATTTCCGTCATCACCTAATTCAGTCATCTTGCAAAGGTAATATCTTTTGATCCGTAGATCCGATCGAGTTGATTTTTATTGGGTTAGATTCATAATTGAATCTAGTTTCTACAGTTAAAATTTCATGTCAATCTAATGATTGGATCTTCGGTAATCTTGTTTTTTAAGATAGGTCCGTCGTAGCCTTTGATGTTCTGAAGGTTGGTCCGGCGTAGCCTTGGAAATCAATTTCCATCATCACCTGATTTAGTCATCTTGTGAAGGTAATATCTTTTGATTCGTATATCCGATCGAGTTGATTTTTATTGGGTTAGATTCATAATTGAATCTAGTTTCTACAGTTAAAATTTCATGTCAATCTAACGGTTGGATCTTCGATAATATTTTTTTAAGATAGGTCCGTCGTAGCCTTTGAAATCAGTTTCCGTCATTATTTGATCTAGATTTGTTTCAGCCGTCTTGCGAAGGACATAACTCTAGATACACAGGTCTGATTGAGTTGATTCTTTTTGGGTTAGCTTTGGAATCGAATCTAGTTTCTACAGTTAAAATTTCACATCGATCGAACGGTTGGATCTTCAATAATTTCTGTTTTAGTGAATATGTGTCGCTGTTTTCATGTGGTCCGGCGAATCGACTTTCCAAGCACAAGACAAATTAGGTCCGGCGTACACGTGAAAATCTCTGTCCGAACTCCGAAACAAAGTTTGGTCTGGCATACATGTGCAAATTTGGTCTGGTGCAATAAGGTTCTTGTTGAATACAACTCAAGTGATATGAGGTTGTTTGGGGTATTTCAAAAGTCAAAAAATTGATTTTATCTTCCGCGCAATCATTCACCCCCCCTCTGTTTGCTAGATTAGTACATTTCGATCCTACACTTTATTTATCACTTGTCTCTTTATAATCTACAAGATCTTGATACATGTTGGGGGAAGATATAATCATTGGAGCTATAAGAAAAGTAAAAGAAGAGACAGGGGTATTTATTAGTGTAGAGAGAAGTACTAATTGATTTCTATGAACTGATCTTGACAAAATTTGCTCATATTCTTCCGGATCATATCTCGATTAGTGCTGAATTTGTCAAGTACTCGCGTTCATGGGGAGATTGCTCATATTCTTCCCGGATCATATCTCATATTCTTCTGGATCATATCTTCTATAGTGTATACTATATGTGGAGATTGCTTTAATTTTTTGTTGAGTTGAAATGGTAGAGACAAGATGTAAAATCCTTAAACTCACAAATTTTGTCTTCTATGGCTGAGTTGCATGTCCCTAATTTTGATTGTTCTGGTAAAGCCTGCAATGTATGTGCATAAGATGATAACAACCTTACTGGGACCTGCTGACGATTAACTCCAATGTGGGTATCTAACTGTTGAAAAGGGTTCTTACTCTTGATTAACTCCAATGCCCAGTATACAATCCTTGCCATGTTGTAGGGCAATTTTTCCACCTCCAGTGCATGCAATCTATGCTTTCAAGCATTCCAGGAAAACCTCTTTCCTCACCGATTGCAAGTAATCTAGCAGTATCATTCTCATTTGGAGATCTCAAATACTTATCTCCAAAGAGGACAATGATAGCTCGCACAAACCTTTTAAGACTCTCTATGGCAGTACTTTCTGCAATCCGTAGACAATCATCAATAGCATCTGCTGGTACTCCATAAGCTATCATCCGTAATGCGGTTACCTTCAGAAAGAAGATAACTCGAGAATTCCAAAGACAATTCCTTTTTGAACAAAATAATCATCATGGGCTTCTATAGCATGCAATATGCGAAGAAATAGATAACGACTCATTCTAAACTGCTACTAAAAGAAGAATGAGTCATAGACAAGATGATCAACCAAAAATGCAAAGAATTAAAATATTTCTCATCGTAAACCTGCGGCGAAAGAAGGTTGGGCCGTACACCGGAGGATGTTTGTGTTATTGTAGAAGTTGTGTAGATGCTTGAGAAGTAAAGATCTGTTTTGGATGTGAAGATTAAGTATTTCCTTACCTTCATTTTTAAGGCATGTAGACCATCTCCCAGGATGCTAGTGAAGTCGAGTGGTATTGTAAGTCCCAAGATCTCCTCCATAGTGTCTCCTGGCTCTATCAATGTGATTAATTATCGTTTTCGGTAACTTGAGGGAGCACATGTAATAGGTGGGAAGAAGGGACATCACCGCATCGACCATTATCAGTCATCCACCAAAAGATAAATATTGTGCTTCCTGATAATCTCGCATAATCTTTGACCTTTGGTCTTGTCAGATCTAAAGGTAGGCCAAGATATGTGAATGCATAGATCCAATAGCACATCCAAATGTATAAAAGAACTTACTAATACACATAAGGTCTAGGCTTAACCTACTATCACAGAGTATATATATTTATGATTTTTCAATGATTTAGGTTCTATTTTCAAAGGTTTTGTAGACTATTTGCATTAGTTATGATTATTTCACATTTCAAATATTGCTATGATCCTTTCTAAGATATATTCATGAATAAACAGAACATAATACCTAAATATTTTTGCATAAACAGAAATATTATCATTTTTATAGAACATAGGAATTGATTTGACTAATCTTGGAATTTATTTAAACAAGCTATAAACATTTTTTCTGGTAAAAAAAGTTATAAACATTTGAATTTTGAATGCATTGAAATTGACCTATTTATGCATTTCATACTAACTAAGTCCAAATTGAAATATTTTTATATATTAGGAAATATTATGATCTCAGGAACATATGAAAATTTGTTTAATAATTTTTGAAGTTATTTTGCACAATTTCTAAATAGAGCATATTATAGGCTTTTACTGGATTTCAAATTTGAGTTCTGTCTAGAGAACAAAAGCGGAATATTTTTACATATTATAAATCTACATGATTTACATAAATTTTTAAACTTGTTTGGTTGGATTTGGAGTTAGGATACAAAAGTTATTCACATTTGAATTTGGTCGGTCTGGAAAAATGGGCAAAAATGGAAAATACGCTTTCACTACTATGAAAGCGCCTTTTCTTTTTCACGGGATTTAAATTTAATGTGCCTAACTGACATGTGTTTCCTTCGGGTCAGCGGGTGTGTGTGACATGAGAGGTTGACACGGCAGGCCCACCGGTCAGATACCTAGTGTAGGGGAGAGTTTCGGTTCGGCTCGCAGCCGGTGAATCGTCACTGTTGGGGCTTGGCCGGCAGTGCAGTGGGCACCAGTAGCACACCACGCACTCGAAGGTGGGCTCAATTTTAGTAGCGGCGATCGGTGCTCGGCCTGCAGCAGTGAAGGCCGAAGCAAGGCGGCGGCGGTCGGCTATGGTGAGGAAGGAGGCGGCTCGGGTTCAATTGAGCTCGGTTTTAGCATCAAGGGGTCACAAGCGTTCCATTTTACCTGTCATCCGAGGCGATGGGTAGTTGGTTTGCTTTTGTCACCGATTGGCCGGAGGCGTGGAGACGACCACCGTGGTGATGGAAAGTTAGTTGATGATTGCTAAAATTGAGGGAAAAGTTCACTAGGGTCTTAAATGCTAGCATATGAAGTAATTTGAAAAAGACTCAATGTACCAGCCCAATTTTGCTTCGATCCGAGCTTGGAGCTCCCTAGCAACGGTGACAGTGGGGGGATCGGGGCTTCTCTCAGCTGAGTTGAGGTAAGGGATGTGGTCTGCGGCTACTGCGAGCTCTAGGCAGCTTTTATAGCCGAGGAAGCAGTGTAGCAAAGCTCATTTGCTATGGGAACTCAGCAACGGCTATGAATGAGTTTCTCGCACTCGCACAGGGAACGGCATGGCCGCGATAGCACTAAATGTGGGGAGGGTAGCACTATGGTAGGCGGGCGACATCAACGTGGCCTCGGGCGACGCGAAACTGTTGCACTAGCAGAAGGAACATAGGAAGGCGGTGGCTACGTAGCTCTGGCATGGAGAGGAAGAAGAAGGAGAAGGGCACTGGCTGACATGTGGGCCCAAACAGTGGCAGGGACCCACCTATCAATGACGGCAAGAAAGATCTCGAACAAAGCTTGTGGACAGAGTCGGTTTTGGTTCATTAATTGCTCCATTAAACTTGTCTCAAATTTTTTTGATATTTTTAATATAAATTTTTTGTTATTCAATAAAATTTTTAGGTTGAAATATTGTCTGTAGTTTTTATATAAATTCTGACAGACTACACTGTTAATTTTCTTCTTTTCTATTTTTATTTATTTGATGGTTGAAATACTGTTAATAATTTTTGAAAATTTTTATAGAGGCTTATTATGATTTTAGTATTCCTGTATAAAATTTTAATTTAATATCTTATATATTAATTTCATAATAATTGTGACAATGGAATTTTTGAATTTTCAAGTTTTCAGTCTTTGAACTGTTAAAGGCAACAAACTTGATTATTTATTTTTTATATTTTTACTAGTAATTGAGATAGTCTTTTAGAAGATATATAAAATTTTCAGCTCAAGATAAGTATTTAAATTTTTATTTTAATATGACAATCTTATTGTTCTTTGTCAAATTCCATTATTTCACATTTCTTTTCATGAATAAATGTGTTCACTTGATTTTGAATGCAGAAATGGAGTTCTAGATATTCCCTTTAGTTAAATATAATTTTTGTATATTTTATTACTATAGGTCTTTATTTTTATTTATTTATCCTTCACTAATTGAACATTAAAAAGGTTTCCCTTTAGAGCAAGAATCCAAAAAAACCAAAAAATACTAGAAAACTAGAATTAAATACATTCAAAATTTTGGATTTTCATTCTCATTTTATTTGAATTTTGAGGATGTTACAATTCTACCCCCTTACATAAATCTCATCCTCGAGATTTGGCGAGGTCCAAAAGAAGTCTGGAAATTCTTTTGTGAGATGATCTTCACTTTCCCATGTCGCCTCATCTTCTGTGTGGTTGCTCCACTGAACCTTCAACATCTTGCGAGATTGATTCCTCGTGTGGCATTCTGCTTCTTCTAAGATGCGGATTGGATGTTCTCGGTAGGATAGATTAGGTTGTGATTGATATCTTCTAGTTGAGTGAGCTCAGTAGGGACACGAAGACATTTCTTGAGTTGGGATACATGAAAGACATCATGAACATCAGATAGTTGCAGTGATAGTTCCAACTTATATGCCATCTCACCTTTCTTTTGAAGAATTCGATATGATCCAATGTATCAAGGGGCCAGTTTTCCGCAGACATGGAAACGATGAACACCGCGAAGTGGTGAGACTTTTAAGTAGACATGATCACCAACTTCGAAGCTGAGGTCACGTCGCCGATTGTCGGTGTAGATTTTTTGGTGGGATTGAGCTTCCTTTAGTCGGCTTCTAATTACATCTACGTGCTCTTAAGCCTCTTGAATGAGATCTGGGCCAAAGAATTTTCTCTCGCCTACATCGGACCAGAAAAGAGGAGTTCTGCACTTTCTTCCATCAAGTGCTTCAAAAGGTGACATCTAAAGGCTGGCTTAGAAGCTGTTATTGTAGGAGAATTCGACGAAGACCAAACATTTCTCCCAATTGGTGCTATATGACAGCACACATGCTCTCAACATATCTTCTACTATTTGATTGGTTCTTTCAGTTTTCCCATCTATTTGAGGATGATAAGATGTGCTGAAGTTTAGCTAAGTCCCCAAAAGTTCATGCACACTTTCCCAAAAACAAGAAGTGAATTGGGAGCCTCGATCAGATACGATAGTCTTGGGCACACCGTGCAATCGCATAATATTTCCTACATATACCTCAGCAAGTTTATCCCCTGGGTGAGTGGTTTTGACTGGTATAAAGAGAGCGGTTTTGACTGGTATAAAGAGAGCTACTTTAATCAACCGATCGATGATAACCCATAAGGAATCATGTCCTTTTCTGGTCTTAGGCAGACCAGTAATGAAATCCATACTGATGTTATCCCATTTCCATTCAGGAATCTGTAGAGGCTGAAGGAGTCCAGCTGGACGTTGATGCTCGACCCTTACTCACTAGCACACGTCACAATTTGCAACATATGCAGCAATTTCCTTATTCATGTCGGGCCACCAATAATCCTTTCGGAGATCTTGATACATTTTTGTGCTCCCAGGGTGAATTGAGAGGAGTGATTTATGAGCTTCTTTTAGGATGAGATTTTTAAGTTCAGGATCATTAGGAATATAAATTTGATTTCCATGCATAAGCACTTCGTCTGAGCTTTCAGCGAATCAAGATTCAATTCCTTACTTCAACTCTTCTCAGATTTTGATAATAGTTCCATCTTGAGTTGAGCGACTTTAATTTGGGATTTTAAGATTGGTTACACTTCTAGTGTAGCAACATAGACTTCTTCGGCTATACTCAAATTAAGCTTTTGGAATTCTTTTTGCAGTTCAGATTGATCGGTGTTAACTGCGATAGAGATGCAATGAAGTTTACGGCTAAGGGCATCGGCTACGATATTAGCTTTATCGGGGTGGTAATGGATGCTAAGATCATAGTCTTTGATTAGCTCTAGCCACCTTCTTTGTCTCAAATTTAAGTCTGACTGAGTAAATAAGTATTTCAAGCTCTTATGATCAGTTTATATATTGCATCGATTACCGATGAGGTAATGATGCCAGATTTTAAAAGCATGCACTACGGCTGCTAGTTATAGATTATGAGTATGATAATTTAGCTCATGGGGTCGTAGTTGTCGGGAAGCATAAGCTACTACCCCTTGTTTCTTGCATCAACACACAACCAAGACCGTGTCGTGATGCATCACAATAGACGTTGAAACTTTTGTGGACATCAAGTAACATAAGCACACTTGCTGTGGTTAACCTCTTCCTAAGTTCCTGAAAGCTTGTTTTGCATTCAGGCGTCCACTCAAATTTTGTATCCTTTTTTAGAAGCTGAGTCATGGGTCCAACAATTTTAGAAAAGTTTTCGATAAAGCGGCGATAATATCCCGCTAGACCGAGGAAACTTTGAATTTGAGGAACTAATTTAGGTTGTTCCCAAGCCTAAACAACTTGGATTTTACTGGGATCTACTACGATTCCTCCTTTTGTGAGGATATGCTCGAGAAAAGTGACTTCTTTCAACATAAATTCACATTTCTTGAATTTGGCATAGAGTTTGTGCTCTCGAAGTTTTTCAAGCACCATGTGCAGGTGATGCGCATGTTCCTTTTTAGATTTAGAATAGATAAGAATGTCATCGATGAAAACTACCACAAACTTATCCAAATACTCCATAAAGACTTTATTCATGAGGCACATTAAGATTGCAGGAGCATTGGTGAGTCTAAAAGACATTACAGTATATTCATACAATCCATAACGAGTGGTGAATGTAGTCTTTGGAATGTCACTGGGCTTGATTTTCAATTGATAGTACTCATGTCTTAAGTCAATTTTTGAAAAGACTTGAGCACCATTTAGTTGATCAAATAGATCGTCGATGTGAGGAAGAGGGTATTTATTTTTGATGGTGGCATCATTTAAAGCACTATAATCCATGCACATGTGTAGGCTACCGTCCTTTTTATTGACAAATAGAATGAATTAATCCTTTGTTCAATTGTTCTTCGAGTTGTTTCTTTAGTTCAATCAACTTATTTGGGGGCATTCGATATGGACATTTAGAAATGGGTGAAGTACTGGCCACAAGATCGATGACAAACTCTATGTCCCGATCTGGTGGCAATCTCGGTAGATCTTCTGGAAAAACATTGGGATATTTGCAAACTATAGGTACTTGATTGAGTTCTTTGACTATGGCGGAACAAATGAATGATTGTTGAGTTGAGGTGTCTTGATTGGATGAGAACTCAACTAGAGTTCCATCTGGGCTTATCAGAGATATGGATCGGTTTGCACAATCTATGCATCCTTTGTACTTGGATAACCAATCAATTCCAAGAATTACATTTAGGCCTGGAGTTTCTATGACGATGAGGTTGGCATGGACTGATAATCCGTTTATTTATATGCTAACTTTTGAACATACTTCTATGGTTTTCATGATTTGCTCTAGGAGAATAGATTGTCATTTTTGTGGAAAGGAGATCAGTTTCTATATTGTGTTGTTCAGCAAACTTTTTAGAGATAAAGAATGTGATGCTCCAGAATCAAACAATACCAATGTAGGTACTGAGTGCACAGGGAACGTACCCAACATCAAATTGGGTGCATCATTTGCCTCCTCAGCAGTCACATGATGAAGACAACCACGAATAGGACCTTATGCGGGAGCCAACTTATAGGCTTGCGGGCCTCCAAATCCTTATGGACGACCTGGGGGTCACTGCTGTGCTCCCTGTGGCTGAGGACGAGGTGGAACTGAATTCTTGTTGGGACAAACGTTGGCATAATGCCCATGTTTGCCGCAATGGTAGCATGTCACATTAGTCACCTGGTTCTGCATTCCAAAAATTCATCCGTCGGTGTTGCTGGGTGAGCGAACAGGAGGTGGTTGCTGACGAAGAGCTTTAGGTTGAGGAACTAGACCTTGACATCTTTGTTGCTGTGGTGGGAACGAAGGACGAACATTGGATGGTTGCCCAATACGGGGCCCGAAACTACTAGCATTTGCAGGCTTCTACGCCACCCACTTGCGTTTGTGCGACTCCACAACCACTCGAGTGCTGTATTCCACTCGAATGGCCTTATCCATGAGGGACTAGAAGTCGTGGATATCGTGAGCGGCAAGCGTCCATTTGATTTCTTCATGCAAATGGTCCCTGAAGCACTCAATTTTTCTTGCCTCTGTAGTGATCTCAGAGGTGGCATATCGAGATAGATAATTGAAGCGATGGAGATATTCTACCACTGTCATATTCCCTTGGCGGAGGTCAAGGAATTCTCGCTTCTTAACTTCCATGACTAAAGGCTTCTTTGCAAGCTTCCTAGGTAATGGCCTACTCTTGTGGAAGTATAGCTTGATAATTCTTGCACCAGGCTACTGCAGCTCCTTGCAGCTGGTAGGATGCATACAAAACCTTCTCTTGGTCATTGCATTATGCAATGGCCATTTACTCTCGATGGAGAGGAGCTAGTCATCAGTGTTGAGAGGATCTGAGGATGTTGAAAAGGTCAGAGGCCGGGTTTTCAGAAACTAGCCCATCTTGGAATGTTGCGGGGCATTGCTATTTCCACCCCTGGAGATAGCTGGGCCAAGGTTGGTAGTGTTTTGCACCATTTGTTGAAGGAGAAGGGTTTGCGTCTGACGACCTTGCTCAATCATGGCGAGCACTTGCGCCATGGTTGAAGGCTCGGGTAATTATTCTTCTAGAATGACTCCTTGCTGATTTTGTGAAGGAGGTGGAGAATTGCTACGATTGGCACGTTGTGACGTGCCTACTCTTGTTGCAGGATGCAATGGATTTGGTTGGGCCGCGGTAGGAAGAGTAACCCTTTGAGGCTGAGTATCCGGAGTAGCCTCCTCTTCCATGAGTTGGCTAAGAGATCGAGTTACTGGCATCCTGAAATTAAGGTAAGATTACCTTAGTGATGATACTTTGAAATTTACATTATCAAGATTTTCATTTGCTAACAGGTGATGTTCACAAGTTGTCTTTCTTATTTATTAAAGGTTTTTTTAATAATGTAAGGGTTGTGACATCGTGAAAATTATAACATAGAGCTAAACATCCACGAGTGCAATCCAATTAACATAGAAAATTTTCACAACCAAAAGTTTTATTCATTTATAATATTTACTATAGAAGTCTTACAATACCGAAAGACTATTTCCTCATGACTAATACATAACATAGGGTGCCTAAGTTACAACTTCCACTTTGTCATATTCCTAGTTACTAGTTTCTATCCATCATGCAATTCCCATGTCGTCGTCAACATCTCTCGGCGTCGGGGGCTTGTCTGAAGAGTTCCCTACCGAGATAGTGGGAAAAGTCCCATGACGAGGTACACTTGTGCCAAACAAGGGTGACGAGTGTTGGAGTTATCAGGATCAATGCTTTGGTTAACAGGGTGAGGTCGGCTGCCTACAACTGACATACGGGCATTGTAACGTCAACTAGGAGGTGCCGCAGAGCTGCAGGTATAGTAGTGTTCTCTCAAGCAAGGGCATCTCTGGCAGTGGACTGTCTTTGTAACATCCTAATTTTTTTTATTATTTATATTTAATATGGATTTTATGAATTTGTTGGATTTTTTTGGATTTAGTAATTATTATTTAATATGGCTTATTGTGAAAATATTAAATATTTCTTTTTGGATTTAGTAATTTTTTGGATTTTTTTGGATTTAGTAATTATTATTTAATATTGCTTGCACACCGACGCACGGCGTTCCATCCCAGGACGTGTGGACTACTATGATGACGCTGCTGCGATTGCGGCGTGGGAGGACGATCCACGGCGAGGCGAGGACGATCCACTCCATCGACGCAACGACTGCGGTGAGGACAATCCACTACATCGACGCGCGAAGGATTCCGCAACTACACGTCTAGTGGTAATCTAATCTATGATCCCCTTCTTGCGAGTAGCTTTCTAGTTATGTGGTAGATTTTTTTTTGTGCTAGCGTAGCATACCGCGTTCCTCTTCAGCATGGACTCCGTCTTCGATCATCTTCCGGCGATCCCCGACTGTTTGGACCTCCGATGCTCCTCGCCTAGTCCCGGCCATCCTTCGCCTCACCATGACCTAGCACCGTCGTCCTGCAACCATCGAAAACAAGGAAATACCTCACATAACAATGCGCACAATGATATGCAATAGATTCATCATAGTGCACAAATTAAAATTCATTTTTGTTCGTCCTGGCCGGTACTACCGCAAAAACAGGAGAAGACTCAAATTGCTTCAAATTCAAACCTGAGCACACCTTGATCAAATAAAGTCAAATACTCATCACAAACATGGATGGACCTCCACATGGTCCTTCAGGTTAGGTTTTTAATAGGATTCAGATGCAAAGCATATTTAAATAGAAGCATTTGCACATAATATGACAATCATGTCTTAGGGAGCATTTTTAAACTGGTCCTATTGGTTTTGGTGTTTATCTGTGATATTGTATTCATATTCTATGATTATGTGTGTTAAAAAAAGGTTTTGTAAAACATTTTTTAATCTTAATCAAATATTAAATATTTTTGCATTAATGGGATACTTAAGGTTCCTGAAGTTTTTAGGAATTTATCCTATAATTTTTAGAGCTTATTTATTATAGTTACTTGTATTTGCATCTTGCTTGAATTAGAAAATAATCTTTTTATGTATTCCATTCAAATTAGACTTAAATTAAAATATTTTTCCAAAAATCAGATGCTTATAGTCTCAAGAGCATGCATAAATTTCTTTCATAATTTTTAGAGTTAGGGTTTGCATATTTCTAATAGTGACCATATTAGGGTTACTCAAATTTTAATTTCAAATAATTCAAGCTGAGGTTAAACATTAAATAATTTTGAATATTTTGAAAATTCATAATTTTATATGAATTTATAAATTCATTTCAGTTGATTCAGACTTAAAATGCAAAAGATATTAATGTTTGAGCATCTAAGGTTTGGAAAAATGCTGAAAAGGGTCCACTATCAGCAGCTTGTGCTGTGTGTGTGAGGTGTGTGGCTGACCATATGGTCCCACTTGTCGGTGAAACCGAACAGGAGAGATGGTCGGGGATCTCGCCGACGGTGCTAGGGCCATGATCTTGCTCGGCCGACCATGTGAGGGGCTCCAAGGGGTTGCGGCGCATCTGGGAGTAGGCTCGATTGCGGTCGACGGTGGTTAAAGGTGCGCCGCCACGTGGTCCAATGGTGATGGCAATGGCCGGGTGGCCACAAGGTAAAACAAGGCTTTTTTATGCGGGGAAAATGGTCGGGTGAGCTTTAGTGGAGTAAGGATGTCCCATTTTACCCTTTTCCTACACTGGATCTTGGTAGGTTTGGGCTACCATTGGGCGGCCGGAGGCGAAGAAGATGACCGAGCAACGGCGATGCTACGGACGAAGTTAGCTGAAACCAAGGACAAGGAAGAGCATAGGGGTTACGGAGAACACTTTGGGGCCAATAAATTTCCGAATGGCTTACCCGATTTGCTCAATTGGATTTCAGCCCCAAATCTTGGTGGTCACTGGTAATGGCGGCACAGAGGAGCAATTGTGGTTGATTTCAGGCAATGGAGCTTCAGGGAGGTATGTGAGTGCTAATGAGAGCTCAAAGTGGCCCTTTTATAGCTGGGATGTGGCGGTGGCAACGGGGCACCGAGAGCTCAGTCGTGACTAGGACATGGTGTGAATTCAGCTCGTGTTTGTGTGCGCCACAAGATTTTTTGGTTGCCAGTGCATGGTGAACTGCGGCACAGCATGGGGTGGATCACGTCGTGGCAGGCTTGGTCATTGCGGCATTGAACTTGTGGCTTGACCGGCACTACAAAGGGGAAGAGGCGGTGCTCACTGTGGAGGAGAAGAAGAAGGCAAGGGGAAACGGGGCACTAACCAGTGGGACCAAGGCAGCAGTGGTTCAGGGCCAAGGAGGCGCTAGTAGGTGGGGCTGAGCAAGGAAAGGGTCCATATGGTAGTGTAATGAGATGAGTACACTGAAATCCTTCTTTGGACAGAGTAGGGTATGGCATTAAATTGAGCTGTTTATCAAAGTTGAAAATTTTGCAAACTTTTTTGTGTAGGTTCCCAATGCAAATCTTATCATCTTGTAAAAAGTTCAAGACATTATCTTATTCGTATAATTTTAATTTTATAGAATTCTGACAATGCTACTGTCTCAATTTTGGGATTTCTGCTTTTTATTTTTCTGAGGTTTAAATGATGTTCATTTAATTTGAAAATTTTTAAGGGTGATCCTGTGGGTTTATAGGGTTGTCATAAAATTTTCAGATGATTATAAAACATAGATGATTTTGAAAAATTCTGACATTATTTATGCTGTCAAATTAAAGTTTCCATTTTGGATTTTATAAATGTACCAAATGTACTTAATTATTTCTTAAAACTTTTTTGTAGGTGTACTCAGAGCTGTGGATGATGTCATAAAGGTTTTAGGAAATTATATTGTTTGTACAATTTCAATTAAATCTGACAAGGCTATTGTTCTTAGTCTTTTATCACTGTTTTGATTTCTTATCAGTATTAAATGTGTTCATATAGATTTTAGACTCTCTGAGGTTATTCTATAATTATCCATGAATTCAAATATAATTGTTATAGATTTTGTTTCTATATGATTTTAAATTCCATAACTAAAAGACAAAAGTCAAATGCTGAAAATATAGTTTTTCATGAGACCAAAAATCCAAGAAATCATGAAAAAATATGAAAACCAGAATAAAATCACAATAACAATTGAGATTTATATTTTTTTTTGAAATTTTGAGGCTGTTACAGCCAAGGAGGGCTCCAGAGCTAGGAATCATTGAAGAACTCACCTGAGAAGCTGTGATAGTGATAATAGTGATGCCAATTTGAAAACAGAGGACAAGCACAACGATGATGACTCACTACCGATTCCAAGCAATGCAGCGAGGGGTTTTTATTAGCAGAGTGCGAAACACAAGGTGACATAAAAAAGCAGGGAAGGAGCTCACTAGAAATAAGGTGTCACAGTGACTTCGATCCAATATGCGCGCCGGAGACGTGGAAGATTATGATGACTTGGTCTCAGTCGGCTGTAACTGCTTCATTAAGCACAAAAAGGGTAAAGGCGAAGCTCAAGCAAGATAATGACGCGTTTGTTGAGCAAGTAAGCTCACTAGGGCGGTGGTGGCGTGGAGGTGTGCTCACCGGTATCAAAGGAGATGACGTTGTTAACGTTCCCAACGATCCATAAGACCAAACTTCTTGGTGCTTGGGAGGGAAGCTACAGGTGGTGAGCTGAAGGAGATGACATGCTTGAAGGCGAGAGGTTTGAAGGAGCTCGTGAGTTCTCACGGTGAGTCAAAGCAAAGGTGTAGCGTGCAAGCTCTCCTTTGGCTGGCAAAGCATAGAAGAGGACAAGGGTTGGCGAGGTGCTAGGCTCTCATGGGGTGCGGCTGGTCGACGTCTTCGTCAAAACAGCACGGCACGCTGTGCAAGGAGAATAGCAGATGGCATCGTGGATGTACTGTGGCGCAACGTGGCAGACGGGTCCTATGGAAAGGGCCTAGGGTCCACAGGTCAGTGGCAAGGCGAGAGAGAGCGAGCAATATTTATCTACTAGCATGGTGGGAGGTGGAAGACGATCCCTAACGAGCAGGCCCGACGCGTCAGCGAGAGATATAGGGCTAAGAGAGAAGGCGTCATGGGAAAAATACGTTTTCTTGTGGAGGAAATGGGTTTCGATCGGGTGCTTTTGGACAACCGAATTTTAAACATTTTCTAAAGGATTTAAATATTTTTTTATTCTGAACGGATTTAAAATAATTTTAAAAATTCTAGGACAGTAGCTAGAAAATTGAAAAATCAATTTATTAATGCCAAAAATTCTAGAAAAAAGCAAGAAAATGCAGCAAATAATTTTGGAACCTAGAATATACTTTTTAAGATATTTTGGGATGTTACATGTATGATCTTCAGATATGTTCATCATTGGATGGATCAATGTTGTACTCTTTTTCCCTTGTTTGAGTTTTGTTCTATTGGGTTTTCTTATTTGAAGGTTTTTTAATAAGGTAACATGTGTAGTGGCAAGAAATACTCTTTGTTCTTACTTTTTTCCTACTGAGTTTTTTCAAAGGAGTTTTTAATGAGGCATAAAGATGGTGTTGGCAAAGTGTCCAAAAGGCAGTGTTGTATATTGGGCCATTTTGAGGCCCGATTATGTGTGGACACTTTACCTAAACGAAAGCCCATTAGGGGGAATCGGCCCATATGGCCTATTAGCTAGTTTAGTTCCATACTGCATATTAAACTCTGAAGGGGGGCCTCCTCCGCCTATATAAAATGGGGTAGGGGCTCTCATTATACATACAAGCCTATGGACGGAAAGATCAATTCTTGTTTGCATGTTGAGAGTTTTGTTCGTCAACAACACGACCACGAGTATTCAACAGACAAGAATTTTGCAATAAAGTATATCTTTGAAGTTCGTTTCCAAACATCTTACAAATCCAAACAGACACGATTCACACATGCACGATAAAAACACACAAAGAAATAGGCAACCTTGCCGGTATGATAGTCTCTGGGCTATGGAGATGATCCGTCGGACACTATGAATGAAACGGTAGCAAACGGTAATTATTACAATCATTTAGGCACTAATAAAAGCGGTTGCTACACAAACACAATAGATACCAAACTAACTGCTCAAAGACAAAGCACATTATGCAGGCAGAAAACAATAATAGATGTAACAAACATAAACACTTCTTCTAGTTGGTTATCCATCCGTAGGCGTGGTCTGCAATTTAAGAGCAAGCAAGAAAATACTGTCAGCGTGGCACATCACATTAAACCCAGATGAAAATTCTATGGAAAACATGATAACTTTCTAGCAGAAAATTCCTAACAACGTATATAATATGATTTTCATGCTAATGTCTTTGATAAATGGAAAATTCCAGTGACAAAAAAATTTTCCAGCGTGAGAAATTTTCGAGAAGAGTTTGAGTGTATGCCAAGTGGATAGAGTAATTTCCCAGGGTGAGAAAAAAAGTTTGCCATGACAGCACCAGATTATTTTAGCTTACCTAAGGCTGTTACGTAAGACCCAGATCATTTGTTCACCAAGCTGTTTCCTGCAATAAGTGCTTGTGCTGCCCTGGCAACACAAGAAACGGGTTTATTGTGCTTACCGACTCCAACACCGCGGTAGAACAGCCTAAAGCTCTCAAGTTTTCCTGCCGTCCTTGCCACTTCTTCCATTACACCGGCTACTTCATAAAGCCGGAAAAGTTCTATGTTGCCGGTGTTGCTTTGCATCATCCAAACCATCAGTTGGACTGTAACTCTCCTTATCCCTGGAATATCAGTAGTAGGGTAGTACACTATTAGTATCTTTTTAAGCTTCTGCACGAGTGTGTCGATGGTAAGATGATTGGCATGCTCTGTTGGAAATATTAGGAATTTTCTCAATATTTTAATCCACAGAATTACGTAAATCATGATTAAACAAAGATGCATTTTTTGTTCAAAGCCAAAGGTACTAGATAACAAATTATCTATCTCATACGCAAAGACTAATGAACAAGAAATCAGCATGAATAAAACACGGTATAAGTTAATATACCCTTGATCCGTGCCACCGTTGCACAAAGCAGCAGTGAACATTCTCGTTCGCCATGACGGTCGGGTAGACGATCACGAGTTATCGCAGTGAAGCGTTAGTGCGATGAAGAGGTTGATGCGGTCGACGCGCGTTGCGGCGTATGCGCCTCAGAACACCTTTCGGCGATCGCGTGGTCGCTCCCCAAAACCTTATCGGCCTTCTATCTCGAGCAAGATCTCAAGAAGGGCGAGGTTCCGGAGGCCTGCTCCCTCTGCTACTTGTGCGCGCAAAAACAGAGGCGGGAATGCAAAGGACAGCAGAACAAAGGATGAATGGAGTCTGCGTGGGAGAGTTCTGCAGATTAAGAAAAGCACAGCCGTGGCTCTCCTTATATAGCCTCGCGACATGCAACGGGCGAGAGCCGCCATTACGACCATCAACTCAGGTAGCCGTTACCAGTAACCGACGACCATTGTGCCAGCCATCAACCACGTCCGTTACAGGTAACTGACGGCAGTTACTGGTCACATTAATCACTGCGGTTACTGGTCATATTCACTACTGAAACGGCAAAACAAACCGCTCCCGCCCAGACATCACGTCCGGATCTGCGGCTGCGCGCACGCAGCATCGCAGACGCCACGCCTCGCCTCGTCTCGACTCGACTACTCAAGACTTTTCGACTTCTCGCATCGCCACGCCTCGGCTCGGCTCGGCTCGGGCTGCAGCAGCGTGTGGCACAGCCTTTACCCTTTTCCACCTTGCTAATTGAGAGACACACAACTCAACTATTTAAGTTGGTCAAACCTTCTCTCAATTACCCATATGGTACTAAACCAATTTCATGACTCCTAGTATTCTAATGGGCCTTTTGAATTTCTATTAAATTAATTATGGGCCATCCCATAATAATCTAACAATCCCCACCAAATTTCAAAGACACATTTGAAATACTCTCGCCCAATGTAGTTTGATATACCGGTTTTTCGATGGAGACTATTAAGTTGAACTTCCATCTAGAACAAAAGTTACACTCATCCACAATCAACAATGGACTATGCCTTGAATTGACAGTTTGTGCGAACAAGTTTCACCAAAGTCCTTTACTGATACTAGGCTGCTAAATGCATCCCCTCGGTTTGGAGCTTATAAGTCATACTCCTTAGCCTTTCATGAGCCTCTAGAGATCACCCAATCTCATAGACTGTGACTAGCAGTCGAACTCGTATAGGTGTATTCCTCATAAGATGTTACGAGGACAACATCTCGCTTATCAAAGCCACTCGGAATACATTAAGGTATAACCAACCTGCCATACGAGAATAGGAGAGTTATTACATCTCAAACGGAGTGGGCTAAGCATGATGTACTCTCCTCTCACCTACCACTAGCTTGTCTCAACATCCTAATTCACGGGATCTCCGATCAAATAGGATGAGTTACCACTAAGACATGACTTTATGTGGGTCTCAAGCCCATCTCCCTCGATGCTTCATCTATCACATTCCGTGATAGTCCCTTTGTAAAAGGATCTGCCAAGTTTTTAGCCGTCTGGACATAGTCCAACGCTATAACTCCGGAGTTTCTCATTTTCTGATGACTTCAACCGCCTCTTAAATTGCCTTGATGACTTCATGTTATCCTTAGAATCATTCACCTTGACAATCACCGTCGATTGTCACAGTTCAAAAGAATAGCGAGCACCGGTTTCTCAACTACGGTAAGTCCTTCACAAGTTCACGCAGCCAGTCGGCTTCCACAGAGGCGTATCTAATGCCGTGAGTTCTGCTTCCATTGTAGACCTCGTTAAGATGGTCTTGCTTGCAAGACTTCCAGGAAACAGCTCCACCACCCAATGTGAACACATATCCACTTGTGGCTTTTATTTCATCAGCATCAGATATCCAGTTTGAATCACTATAACCCTCAATTACCCTAGGGTACCGGTGTAGTGAATTCCATAACTTGATGTCCCTTTTAGATAGCGCATTACTCTCTCAAGAGCATGCCAATGATTATCTCCCGGGTTTGAGACAAACCGGCTTAGTTTGCTCACAAAGAAACGAGATATCGTGCCTTGTTGCACTAGCTAAATACATCAAAGAACCAATAATTTGGGAATATCTCAATTGATCCTTTGCTATTCGTTGGTTTTTTCAGAATAGCACACTTGGATCATACGGCGTTGGAGCAGGTTTGCAATCGCTATAGCCAAAGCGACTCAACACCTTTTCCACATAATGGGATCGCTCAAGAGTAATCCCACCGTCACCTTCTCTTAACAATTTAATGTTTAAGATGACATCCGCTACTCCCAAATCTTTCATTTCAAAGTTTTGGACAAGAAGTCCTTGACTTCCTTAATCACATTAAGGTTCGTCCCAAAGATCAAGATGTCATCAACATACGTACACATAATCACTCCTTCACCCCACCATAGCGGTAATACACACATTTGTCGACTTCATTCACAACAAAGCGGAGATGTTAAAGTTCGTCGAACTTCTCGTACCCGCTTAGGTGCTTGCTTAAGGCCATACAAAGACTTCAACAACCTACACACTTTTCCTTCATGACCCTTTACTACAAATCCATCAGTGATCCATATAGATTTCCTCTTCCAACTCTCCATTAAGGAAAGCCGTCTTTACATCCATCCGATGAATGATCGACCGTAGGAGGCGACCAAAGATGAGTACTCTAATAGTAGTCAATCCGCAACAGTGAGTAAGTATCAAAGAAGTCCTCGCCTTCTTTCAGGTATAACCCTTGGCCACAAGCCTTGTCTTGTACTTTTCAATCGTACTCATCGGGCCTTAGCTTTTTCTTGAACACCCACTTACATCCTACTGTGTTTACACCCATATGGACGCTCAACAACTTCCCAAGTTCCATTGCTCAAGATGGAATTCATCTCACTGACCGCTTCCTTCCAATAGTCGCCGTCCGCGATGAATAAGCCTCCTCAATGGTTCTTGGAGTATCATCCACTAGATATACAATGAAGTCATCACCAAAAGACTTTGTAGTCCTTAGTCTCTTACTCTTACGAGTTACTTCATTGCCCTCATCTATTGGATTTTCCTCAAAATGGGCTCAATTTGTATAGGAGTGGAAGGTTTAGAGAGAAGATAGATTCTTGGCCGATGAGCTAAGTGTCTCTTTCATAGGAAATAAGTCCTCAAAGAATGTGGCATCATTGGACTCAAAAATTGTACCTTCATTCATATCAGTACTCCAGATTTTACTATTAAGAATCTATATCCAACGCTGTGAAAAGCATAACCAATGAAGACACAATCAACGGTTTTGGTCCAAGTTTACGCTTCTTTGGGATAGGCACATTCACTTTAGCCAAACAAACCCCAAATACGTAAATAAGAGAAATTTAATCTTTTCCTCTCCCATTCCTCGAATGGTGTGATTTCTTTATTCTTTGTAGGAACCTGTTTAGGACATGACAAGCAATCAATATAGCCTCACCCCACCATTCCTTGAAAGTCCCATTGTTTCTAACATGGCGTTAACCATCTCGATTAGAGTACGGTTCTTTCTTTCGGCAACCCCATTTGATTGGGGCGAATAGGAGGCGTCCTCTCATGGATTATTCCATGTTCCTCACAGAATAAATTAAACTCATAGAAAAGTATTCTCCACCACGATCCGACCTAACCCGCTTGATTTTTCTCTCAAGTTGGTTCTCATTTTCACTTTATAGATCTTAAAATAGTGAAAAGCCTCATCTTTTGACTTTAATAAATACACATAGCAATATCTAGTAGAATCATCAATCAAAGTCATGAAATACCTCTTACCACCCTTTGTCAACTCCCGCTCATCTCGCATAAATCGGTATGAACTAGTTCTAACGGTGCCAAATTTCGCCTCACCGCCTTGTGAGGCTTGCGAGGTTGCTTAGATTGCACACACACTTGACACTTAGAACCTTTGACTTGGGTAAATTTTGGGATTAAATTCATCTTGGCTAACCGCATCATGCAACCAAGATTAATATGACAAAGTCGTGAATGCCAAACATCGATCTCATGATTACAAACATGATTCACAATTTTATTCATGTCCGTCAAAGACAAGCGAAACAAGCCTCCTCTCATAGCCTTTTCCAATAAAAGTTCCAATTTTAGAAACAACACATTTATTGGATTCAAAACTAGCTTAAAACCATCTCTACACAATAGAGACCACGACAAGGTTTTTATTTATCACGGCACGTGATGCGTTCCTCGCCGCACGACTTTTCCTCAAGTAAACTTCAAGTCAACTGTGCCGACTCCACGCACAAATGCTGCGACCCATTCCCCATCAACACGGAGGTAGCCCTCGCGACTGGTAAGAAGAGAATAAGGATCATCAAGACAAACATGTATATTGGCCCCGTGTCAATCCACCAATCAGTGAACGACATGCGATAGAACGGTAGGTATTGAAACATACCCGGATGTTCCTCCTCGGTATTGCCAATAACAACGTTAGCGGACTTTTTCGCTTATTGTCTTTGCGATCGTGGCAATCCTTTGCCCAATGATCGCACTACCACGCATAAAGCAGTTTCCCTTTCCTTTATTCTTCTTCTTCTTGAAGCTAGTAGTTTGAGCGGCCTTGTTCTTGTTCTCGTGCTTTTGGACTTATTTTTATTCTTCTTGTTGAATTGAAAGATTTTCTTTTGTACCACATTGGCACTAGAACTTTCTTTCTCACGTATATCTTTTGCCCTCGCTTTCTCCTCAACATTTAGAGACCCAATGAGACCAAAGAACGCTGAACTCTTGTCTCTTGTGTTTTAGAGTAGTGGCAAAATCCTCCAAGAAGGTGGCACTTCAGCTATGATGCATCCCGCCACAAACTTGTCGGGTAATGCACATGTAAAATTCTCAAGTTCTTTCAAAAGCTTGAACCTCATGAGCTGTTCTACTACAGAGTGGTCATCAACCATCTTGTAGTCATGAAGCTGCTCCATGACATAGAGTTCACTTTGCCCGCCGAGACTCGAATTTTGCCTCAAGTGCATCCCACATTTCTTTACCACTTGGCAAAATCATGTACACATCAATAAGATTTTCTCCAAGAACACTAATCACGCGCCTCAACAAGTTATCCGCAATGTGAAGGCACTCTCCCGCTCAGAGAGAGCCCACCTCAGTCGTGGTTTGCGTTGCGCAACGTGATACACGCTCATGGCGGCCAACCACAAAATCATCTTGGCGTCAACGCTTGTAATTTGCGCCACAAATATAGTTGGCTTAAGCGGCAAATAAACCAGAGTTGTAAAATTCCTAGAATAAGGTTTTTGGATTGTTGGAAATATTAGGAATTTTCTCAATATTTTAATCCACGTAATTACGTAAATCATGATTAAACAAAGATGCATTTTTGTTCAAAGCCAAAGGTACTAGATAACAAATTATCTATCTCATACGCAAAGACTAATGAACAAGAAATCAGCATGAATAAAACACGGTATAAGTTAATATACCCTTGATCCGGTGCCACCGTGGTACGCAGCGCAGCGAGAACATTCTCGCTCGCCATGACGGTCAGTAGACGATCACAGTTGTCGCAGATGAAGCGTTAGTGCAATGAAGAGGTTGATGCGGTGCGACGCAGCTGCAAAGGCGTGATGCGCTTCAGAACACCTTTCGAGTAGTCGCGTGGTCGCTCCCCAAAACCTTATCGGCCTTCTATCTCGAGCAAGATCTCAAGAAGGGCGAGGTTCCGAGGCTGCTCCTCTCGCTACTTGTGCGCGCAAAAACAGAGGCGGGAATGCAAAGGACAGCAGAACAAAGGATGAATGGAGTCTGCGTGGGAGAGTTCTCGCGATTAAGAAAAGCACGGCCGTGGCTCTCCTTATATAGCCTCGCGACATGCAACGGGCAGAGCCGCCATTACCGACCATCAACTCGTAGCCGCTACGACCATCAACTCGGTAGCCGTTACAAGAACCGATGACCATTATGCCACCATCAACCACGTCGTTACGTAATCGACGGCAGCGATCGTCACATTAATCATCTGCGTTATCGGTCATATTCACTCATCAAACGGCAACACAAACCGCTCCCGCCAAAGACATCACGTCCGGACCGCTCGCGACGGTCATGTCACGCCACGTCACGAAACAAACCGCTCCAAAGACATCACGTCCGGATTGGCCTCACGCCTCGCCTCGACTCGACTCGACTACAGACTTCGCCACGCCTCGGCTCGCTCGGCAGGCTGCATGGCGTGTGGCACAGCCTTTACCCTTTTCCACCTTGCTAATTGAGAGACACACAACTCAACTATTTAAGTTGGTCAAACCTTCTCTCAATTACCCATATGGTACTAAACCAATTTCATGACTCCTAGTATTCTAATGAGCCTTTTGGAATTTCTATTAAATTAATTATGGGCCATCCCATAATAATCTAACATGCTCAAGTTCTCTCGTGAAATCGCTTGAATTCAGTGAGCCGCAGATCTGAACGGCGAGGCCGACAAAGCTCTCTAGTACTTTGCCTTCTCTAACCTGCAGTTTAAAACCACTTGTCTAAATATACGTGCAAATGATGAAAAAAAAAGGTTTCAGGGAGAGCTTCGCCTCAACTGTAAGATATTTCTATAAAACATGAAATGGGTTTAAAATGGTGCAAACCATAGAAGCACAATGTCACGATGAGAAAGAGTGTATTCTTACATCGAATGGACGCTGGCTGTAAGATGCAGATACAATCACTTTGATCAGCACCTAACAGAAAATCCCAAGATATTAGGATTTCACCCTAAAAAATTAACTTGATGCAATGCTGCTATTTTTCTGATAAAAGCAAAGTTGATGCATATTGATTGAGCGAATGCAAACAATGGGATCAATATTTATTGAATACAATTTTCACTCGAAGAAGAGGAAAAAGAAAAAAAGAAAACTACCTCTGGTAGCGCTTTGTCGATTACTTGCATCGTGGGCTGATTAGTATGATATGTTCCTGAGTAAGCACGCAAGTTGTGCAGGAGTTTCGCAGCCATACTTGTTCTCTGCCCTCCATCCTCAACAAACAGTATGTCCACAACTTGCTGCATCTTTTCGGGACCAATTTCTTCCAGGACGGCCACCGCGTTGCTCTTGCTATCGGTGGTAAGCAGAACCAGTGCTTCAGCAGCCTCTTTAGATCTGTGATCTGTTTGCTGCTTCGGCTCCGAGAGGAGGCAGTCCATAAGCGTCTTGATGATCTCAGGTGTGCTCCCAACCTCTTCCCTTGCCGTCTCATCCAATGCTAAGGAAGCTAAGACCCTTATCGCTTTGACATGCTCCTTGATCATGCTGGTGTTGCACAGGAATTGGTGATTTCCTGCAATTTTGCGCTTGAGCGCCTTTCCAACTTCACCGTCCGTGCCAACCAGCTTGTGTAGGACACTAAGTGACATCTCAACAATATCTTCTTCAACCTTCCTCTGTTTTTCTTCAACCTTCCTCTGTTCTTCTTCAACCTTCCTCTCTTCTGTGACATGTTCAATCTCAGAATCGGAGGTCGTACTGCCATGACCATGACTGCACAGGTTTGTAAGATCTATGACCATGGACAGTAGGCCGTTGCCCGCTTCCATGGCATGCCGGCAGTTTTGTGGATTGTCCATAAGCTTCTCAACGATAGCCATGCCAAACCAGGTGAACTCCATGTCGCCGTCACTCCTCTTGTTAAGCAACGGGGATGTGAGTTGTAGCATCCCGGGGACACTCTCGACCAGGATGCCCGGAGCAAGGTACAACACTATGCTCGCAGCGGGCCCCCTGGTGTCTTGTTCCTCCGAGGCCAGCATCTTGACCAACTTGTCTAGTGTCTCGGGGGAAGCTCGAAGCCTCGCAAGGGCCAGCGGCCTGTGCTTTTCCACCGAGAGGATATCGTCGATGGTCCGGACGCCGAGTAGCTGGTCGTCGACCGAATTAGACTTTGCCAGCTCCATTGCGAAACCTACTAAGTCCATTTTGAGGGCAGCACGCACATTGCCACTGATGCTACCCATGAAGTTGTCCGTCATGTAACGGCTAAGTGCATTCTTGCCCGAAATCCCCAGATTACACATGGAAGCGACCTTCCAGATAGGCGCAAGACATTGGCTGAGCGTCAAGAGCACGTAGGAGATGCCCTGAGCGAGCACCAGCCCATAGAAGATGTTCAGGGACCGCCTGATATTTCTATGGTCATCGTGGCCTTGATACATCGGATCGACGTAGTCTTGCTTGCTTAAACGCAAGGACGATAGGACGACGACAGCAGCAACCGCGGCAAGCTGCGCCAAGGAGAGGACGATGGTGAAGAGGCACGCAAGGCAATTGAGGACAAGGGTGATCTCAGACCGCAGAGTTTTCAGGACCAACACGAGATCCATAGGACGTGGGTGCCTCCGCCAAATTCCTCGCTCCAAGGCCCCAAACTTCTCCATTCCAGCCAGTGCTTCGGGTACACGGAAGGCAAACTGATGCGCCTGTTCCTCGTATCCACCGAAAATCCTGTGAGGTGATGAGAGTAAGAATTGTTAGAAATATGCCCAAGAGTCTAATTATGAAGATGATTATCATATATTTATGCTTATGTTGTTCCTTTAATAATGTCATATTATAGATCATCAAGTATGTGACTTGATCATGAAACTTTGTAATTTGATTATGACATTATTATAAATTATCCCTTGTTTATTTATTGGGTAGGACACCAATGAACTTTATTCAAAAAACAAGCACATGAATTGATTGATAATCACGTTTCATGGATTATGGGTATGTGATACCATTCAGTCACGTGAATAAATGTAAGTATACATGCTATTGGACTGACTCGCTTATGAAACACTTTTTGAGGATTTGATTAGTATCATAAGTTGTTTCATACAATGATAATGATTGATCCTTAGACCTGATATCAACACAGTTTCCTACATGAGAATTGTATGCTTTGATGTTGTCTAACGTTGTCCGTAACTGGATAATCATAAGGACAACACTCGGGTATACCTTGAATTATGCAGAGGGAAGTGTATGATCAAGATGGAATTTGTTGTCCTCATATTGAGGGAATGATATCAATAGGCCACTCGATGAAATAGACTAAAGAATGTGCATGGTCATGCCCAAACGATTAAAGTTGTTAATCGATCGATCTTGTTAGTCTATTTTAGATAATCAAGAAAATAGGTTTAACAGTACAAGGATGGCAAACCTCAATTTTGAGTTAAACCATGATATCAAAGTGACAAATGGATAGACATGTATTCATTGAAGGTTTGTCGGATAAATGACATTCATGCCATTTGGGTAGTCGTTATGTTCTGTTAGGAGCCGCTTGTGACTAATAAATCGAAAAAAAGAGTTTTTTGAGTTATTCCCAACATAGCATAAACCTAAAGGGTCATACACAAGAATAGGCTTAAGACAGATTTATGAAATCTTCTCTCGTGACATGCATATCAACGCGATTGAACATGATATCTGGTTATTTTCAAAAGGACTGTGAATATGCGTAAAATATTATTTTTATGCTGAAATCACTGTAGCAGTACCGAATCTACTATAGCAAAGGTTGAAACACTGTAGCAAACCGACCTGCTACAGTGCCAACTGTCTTGGCACTGTAGCAACCGCATTTGCTATATTACCACATGTTGGTACTGTAGCAGTCGGTATGCTACAGTACCCCCCGGATATAAATTTGCTCCCTAGGTTCAGAAAATGGGGGGGGGGGGGGGGATTTGGAGAAAAATTGAGGGAAGTGAAAAGGATTCACCTAAGCCAGAAAAATCAAGAGAGTCGTATTGTGCGGTACTAGCATACCGGCGTACGGTGTCTGGCGCCTGTTCATGTGGATACCTGAAGATCGTGGCTGCTACTGCCACGAAGATCCGACGTATCCATTTCCGCTGTTACGTCCAGACATCGAAGCTGTGAGCTTCGCTGAGAGTTTCTGCAAAAGTGTTGTATTTGCGCTCTCAGGTCCACTGTACGCATTTATTGCTTTTAGTATTTTCCAGATCTTGGTTCTAATGCATGTGATTGGTCTGGGAAAGGGAATAAATTTATGAAATTTACTGGGTCTTTCCACCCCGATTTCCCAACAAGAATTCCATGTACCAAGGATGTCGTCTTAAGAAGTGAATGCTCCTAAAAACTTTGTTGGTGTATTTGGGTTTTTCTCCAAATTTCAAAAGAAAAATATGGTGAGCCAACTCGGTCGACATGGCCCTTCAGGCCAAGCCAGCCCAGCCAGCCTAGGCTGCTGGAATAAGGCACCTTGGTTCCCTATCCCGTGTGTGCAGCCGAGTGAGCCAAAGGGTTCGGGCGTGCATTGGGGTAAAGGCAGCGGCCGGCAACCGCGTCTCCCGCCACAGCGCGCGCATGGGGTGTTGTGATGCGGCCTTTCCGGCAGTAGTTGCAGCTCCAACTCCCTCCTCCGTGCTCCTATAAACCGCAGGGAGCTCCTCCCTAGTTCCTCACGGTGAAAAATACTCTCTTTTCCCCTTTTGGCCGATTCTCAAATCCTCTCAATCCAGTTGCATCCTAGGCTTTGTTCTTGCTTTTCCAGTGATCTAGTACTATCCTCGGCATTGATCTATCATTGGCTCAACCCGTGGATGCCGCAATCACGTGTAACATGAGTTGAGGCAAAATATTAGTCTTTGGCCAAAGGATTGTGCTTGAGGTTTTGGAGGAAGCAAGTTGCGCAAGATCATCTCGGTTGCCTGGTTTGTTAGCCCTGCTTCCTGGTTGCTTGACCCGATTCTTGTGGGAGATTGTGTTCGACTGTGGTTTTTCCTATGTGTAGTCGGTCCTTCGAGGCCGGCTATTGCTGTTCGGCTGATCCACTCCTTTGCCCGGGAGTTGATTATGAGGCCCGAGTAGTTTCTGCTGTTTCTCGGGTCTCCTAGTGAAGTGCCTCACTTTGGGGATTGCGGCTTTGTATCTCCGGAACGCTCGCCGGTGATTTTCGCTGCATTTCAACGACGATATCATTTTATGGGACAGTGTCTTTGATGTGACTAGTCGGCTGCACTAACTGTACAGTTGGTGCTTTGTGAGTATTCTCAAACTACTGTGATTATTCACTTTCTTTATATTGCAAACGAGCCAGTCAATTTATTGACTTGGGGACCTTGCATGTTGAAACATATTGTTCTATGAGGATTTAGGGCTAGATAGACTATTTGTGACAACATATTTAAACCCTGCAATACTTGGTTTGATGAGTTGCCTATCTACTGTGAATTGTGACATATATATGTGATAGTTTGCTTACTGTTCAATAGCTTTTGCTGCTGTCCTGGTTTCTCCCTGTTGTCGGTTGTTACTGTTCATTCATGCTATTGTCTGTTTTGACTGTCCGGTAAGCATACATCAAGTTGGTTTATCTTTATATACATGTTTACATTGTTCTAGATGATCAATTGATTAGGTTTCTTAAACTGCCAAGTATTGAAATTGTTATTTTGAGGTTAGGTTGTCACAAATAAGTCTATATTTTATCCTTAGTTGCGAGGAAGGCCGTTTTTAGGCAACCCGACATATGAGAATACTCAAAATTCAACTTGAGCTTATTGCTAGTTTTATGTCTCTTATTCTGTTCGTTGTTATGCATTTGATTAAATACTTGATTAAGAGCTCACATGCTTTGATATTGTCAAATATCATGTTTAAGTATTTGTACCTATGCTTTATTAACAATGATAATTCATTGTTATTTAATATGTTTGGAATTATTGTCATGTTGAAATTGTTAATACCGCAATATTTACAACAATCGAGAAAACGATATTTAATGGCTTCTAGTTCTGATATCGTTAAGCCTGAGGTTTTTGACGGTGTGAGCTTTAAACGCTGATAGGCTAAGTCTAGGCTGCGGTTGATGGACCTCAAATTATTTTGGGTCATCGCTAATCCCCCATAACTTCGTATGGAAGTAGAGGCTCAAAAGTGCTGGGAGGATGTGAACCACTCAGCTCTAGCTAGACTATTAGCCGTCATATCCAACAGGCTTTTCCATGTGTACTCAAACTTCACCTCTTCTAAGGAACTTTGGGATAAGCTCGAATTGAAATTTTATGAACGAGACAATGGAAATGAGCCATTCATTGTAGAAAACTATCTTAACTATAAGATGGTAGATGGCAGATCTGTATTGGATCAGGTCCATGAGCTTTAGCTATTAATCAGGGACCTAACTCAATACAACTGTACTCTCTCATAGGGCTTTCAGGTGAATGTGATACTGGCAAAGTTACCGCCTTCGTGGCGTGACTTTGTGACCACTTAGAGGCACATTAAGGAGCGACTGACTCTCTCTGAGATGTCGGTCGCTATTAATGTGGAGGAGCGAGCACGTGCTAGTAACAAGGCTCCCATGTCTCAGGTTTAGGCTAATCATATGGAGACAAAGTTTGCCAGCAAAGAGGCCAAGAAGAAGGCCAAGGTACATTCCCAAACCAAGCCAAAGCAAATGAAGAAGGAGATTTTGTCTGTTTTGTTTGTGGAGTTGCGGGCCACACTGCTCGCAGGTGCCGTGAACGGAATGGTAAGGGACCTTCAATTCAGTAGGGTGGCAAAAAGGCCATGGCAAATGTCGCACTGGATACAGCTAGTTATGACGGGTATGTACCTAGAGCCTTTATGGTTGATCCATCAACTGATTGGTGGATTGATACATGTGCTACTCACCATATTTGTGCTAATCTCAGTCTATTCTCCTCCTTTCAGGGTCAATGTGGTGGCTCCGTTTTGATGAGCAATGATGCATCTTTAACAGTTCGAGGAATTGGACAGGTATGCTTGAAGCTTACTTTAGGTAAGACATTATTTCTTCAAGACGTGCTGTTTTTGCTGGTGATGAGACAGAACCTCCTTAGTGGATATTTGCTTTGTATATAGGGTCTTCAATTAGTTTTTGAATCCAATAAGGTCATGTTGACCAAGTTCAGAACATTTGTTGGGAAAGGCTATGAGGGTGGCGGAATGTTCTGCCTCTCTATTTTGGATCTTAATAACATCTCTATTTATAATGTTTCATGTAATAAAGTGGATGATATGTTTCATGTCATAAAGTGGATGATGTTTGGCATTCTCGTTTGTGTCATGTGAATTTTGAAGCCATTGTGCGATTAAGCAAGATGAACTTAATTCCATTTTATAACCATGAGAAAGGCTCAAAATGTGAAGTTTGTGTGCAAGCTAAGCAACCTCGAAAACCATTTCATTTGGTTGAAGGTAGAAACACCTCACCACTTGAGCTTGTCCATTCTGATATTTGTCAGATGAATGGTATTTTGACCAAAGGTGGCAAAAGATATTTCTTGACCCTCATAGATGATTCGAATAATTTTAGTTACATTTACTTACTTAGATCGAAAGATGAAGTACTAGAATATTTTAAAATATGTAAGGCCGAAGTAGAAAACCAAATAGAAAGAACAATTAAACGATTAAGGTTGGACCGAGGAGGAGAGTACATCTCCAAGGAGTTCCCCCAGTTCTATGAAGAAAGTGGAATAAATCATGAAATTACTCCACCATACTCATCTCAATCAAATGGAGTTGCCGAATGAAAGAATCGAACCATTTGTGACTTGGTGAACTCCAAGTTACAAAGTTCAGGTATGTCAAACTCATGGTGTGGTGAAGCAGTTCTCACAGTTAACTATGTCTCAAATAGGGTTCCACCTCGCAATCGCGAGGAAACACCTTATGAAGGATGTAGGGGAGAAAACTGAATCTATCCTTTCTTCGAACATGGGGATGCCTTGCTAAGGTACATGTTCCATTACCGAAGAAAATAAAACTTGGTCCAAAGACCGTTGATTGTGTCTTTCTAGGATTCTCAAAATAGCACGGCTTATAGGTTTCTAGTGGTCAAATATGAGGTTAGTGACATTTCTACAAATGTCTTAATGGAATCTTGTGATGCGACATTCTTTGAAAATGTGTTTCCTATGAGGTCACATGAAGTCATTGTTCCTTCAAGTTCAAATGAACACTCTATTCTTCCTAGTATGGTTAACATCGCTCCTGAATTAGAGTTAAGGAGTAAGCAGCAAAGGATTGAAAAATCCTTAGGCGATGACTTTGTCACCTATCTCGTGAATGATGAACCACGAAACCTTTCAGAGGCATATGCATCTCTTGATGCGGAGTACTGGAAGGAGACAGTCCGTAGTGAGATGGATTCTATCGTTACTAACGGAACATGGGAGATCATTGATCTCCCAGCTGGCTGCAAACCAGTGGGTTTTAAATGGATTTTTAAGAGGAAGAGGATACCTTATGGTACTATTGAAAAGTTAAAAGGCCCGTTTAGTGGCTAAGGGTTTCATTCAAAAGAAAAGAGAAGATTATTTTGATACTTACTCCCTTGTGGCTCATTTACCCATAATCCATGTGCTTTTAGAAATAGCAGCTGCATGTAAACTCCATGTCCATCAAATGGACGTGAAGACTACTTTCCTTAATGGGGAGTTGGATGAGGAGATTTACATGAGTCAGCCAGATGGATTTGTGGTTAAAGGTCATAAAAATAAAGTATGCCGATTGATTAAATCGTTGTATGGTCTTAAACAAGCCCCCAAGCAATGTCATAAGAAATTTGTAACACATTGATATCTATCGGTTTTTGTGTAAAGGAAGCCGACAAATGCATGTATTATCGGTATAGAGGGGGCCGAGGTGTCATCCAACGTTTATATGTAGATGACATATTGATGTTTGGTACCGATATGGATGTAATCAATAAGGCAAATGACTTCCTCTCTGAAAATTTTGATATGGACTTGGGTGAAGCTGATGTTATCTTAAACATCAAACTTCTGAAGGATGAGAATGGGATTACCTTATCGCAATCCCATTATGTGGATAAAATCCTAAATCGTTTTGGTTTGAAGGATTGCAAACATGTGGCCACACTCAAAAATATTTTATTTGAGTTCCAAATGTTTCAATTTATTTTTTGAGAATTGTTTTGGATTTTTTTCTAGTATTTCATTTGCCCTAATCAAATTAGTTTAATTATCAGATTATTTTAAAAGGAAAAATCTGCGAAATCCAAGGAATAGTTCCTGGGCCGAAATCTTGGCTCGGCCCAGCCCTGCGCAGTCTGGTACGACCCAGTCAACCATATGTTGTGTCGCTCCAATCCACTGCCTTCGGATTTTAATCGAAGGGTCACGATCAGTTTGGAAACCCTAGTTTCCATGAGCTGTTGAATTTCTAAGGACGACCAAGATTGAGCCATGTTAGTTTGCAGCTAGACCATTGATTGTGACATGTGTTCAAAGCTCTGTCATCGTTCTCCCGTGTCTGATCGGGACTCTGCTTCGGTGCCGCCATGAACACGCAGCCGTGTCGTGTGGAACTCGTCTCCTAGGCCTTTTTTTATGTTGCACATCATGACCGCAAGGCAGCATAGCACCAAAGCCCTAAGTTAATCTACCAGGAGGCAGCTCGTTGGTTGGGATTCTGTAGGCTTGTTCGAGTGTAGCCGCAAGAGGGCATCATTGAGTTCATTTTCGTTATGCGTAAATGTCGAAGTGCTTGGAACGTCCAAGGAGGAATCGTTGACTAAAGACCAAGGTCCAGAGAAAGAATAAGGGCTTTTCCAAGACAAGTTGTGCTTTGATCATGTTGAACCCAACTTTATAAAATTGCTATATTGTTTCAACCTTATGCATGATATTTTATGTGTATAAATGCTTTCAAATAATTTGGGATTTAGTTGACCTAGCCAATTGAATTATACCCTACCTTGTCATTTTGTATGCCATGATTTATTTGTCACCCTAGATTTGTCAATAATAGTTGGTTAATACTAAAATTAATATGGGTTGGTTAGACTGTATTAGTATGCTTAGCCATGCCACGTCATCACATGTACTTGGACCATTAAAGTTTAATCTTAACTAATGGGATATGGATCATGATTATGAATTGGTGTGTCAGGTGTTGTCACACGATGAGATTGCGTTGTTGTGGCTAGGGAAGTCACGCAATGATGTTGAATTGTAGATGGCATGTGGTACTTGGTAATCAACTAGGGTGGTAATCATTTAGATTGGGGTAAGTGGCAAGGCGCAGTGTGCAAGGTGGGCCAGCAAGGCAGAAGGTTTGTGGAAGTCTAGTCCTAGTCATTTTAATGACATAACCTTGCAAGCCTTTGACCTGAGTCAAACATGCAACCATATGTCTGGAATGGGACGGACCTAGCTGATTAATTTGTAATGTGTTAACTTTGGCACTACCAGTGGTGGTGAGGTTCACCTTTTATAAAACCCAGATGGCGCAAGAGGGTGGCCCTGTTGTGGTAACCAGTCTCTTTAGTGTTGAAACCTCAGCGGGTAGTACTGGGTTAAGACAGAGCATTCATTGTAAAGGCTTTCTCATGATATCTCTGTGACACACCAAAGGAAGTGTGTTAATATCGATTATACAAAGAGATGTTCATGTCGTGTGGGTAAAGCGCATAACCACTTGAGTGTAAAATCTATCCGAATAGCCGTGCTCACGGTATTGAGTAATGCTCGGGAATTACAGTCAAGGGTAAGATTTTATAAAAATAAAACTTGGTTGGGATGACAGATTGCCATTAGGAGTGGGAAATTTGACTTAGGATTGGAAATTATGTTTACTTGAAAAATGCTGAAAGTTATAATTTACTATTATTTGTTTTACTATCTTTATAATCTATTTACTGTATTCATTACAAATGTTGGTTTACTACAAAATAGCCATGTTAGCCATTCCTTTGGAATAAGCCTTGCATATAGTTATGATAGAATTGCATTCCGTGCACAATTTGTTGAGTGCTTTAAATACTCACCCTTACCACCAACCAATCACCAGTTGAGGAATCTTCATCAGCTTGGAGGAGGAGTATCAGGAAGTGACACATGTTTATGGTGCGAGCCTTGTCAGTTGTGTGTGGTATACTTAGGGGTTTATCTACGTTTTCATTCTGCTGCAGTTTTATTTGTTAGCCTCGCGAGGCATGTTCATTTAAGTTGGCCATGAGGTCATACAACAGGTATTATTTAATATATGATGTCTTTTATTATGTTTTCTTCGAGTATGATTGTGGTAATAGAGGGTCTGGATTTGCATATTCGGGTCTCGACAGAGGTGGTATCAGAGCATACTGATGGTAGGTCTTGACCCTAGATAGTTTGGTCGTCTCTTCAAGACCTTCAAAATTAATTTCTTAAATAAGTCTTAAACTAGAAGAATAATATGTTCTTGACTTATCTCATTCTTCTATTCTTTTCCTCTTACTGAGATTTCTTTCTCTTTCCCTTGCTGAAACAAGTTAAAATCTTACTTAAGTTGTCTTGGTAGTTGACGATATACCACACCTTAGGAGCAAACACTGAGTGCCTACTGTTAACCCTGAAGATCATGAAGGAAGGAATTGTTGAGCTTAGTCAGTTGAGACTCGTGTGTGGGAGTCGCGTCTACTAAGATAAGAGGGTCGCCCATGTAGATTATAGTTTTGTGTGCTTAGATTGAATTGGTTCTTTCTTAATTGAGTGTGCAGTATGTGTTGCGTAGCTCTTAGGCTTATGTAAGTAACCATACCAAGTTATTAATATTGTTTGCTTAAGTTGTTGGGTTAAACCTATCTCCCATGCCTTAGGATCCCTGCTTCTTACCTATGCTATTTCCCTCTCTCCTAACCCTTATAAAGAAATCAAGCAGATGGGTCAGACTTATGAAACAACGGAGTCAGTGGACGTGGTAATCAACCCAGTGAGAATCTTAATGAAGGATCAACTCCCTAACTGCCATTGCAGATGGATATGTAGAGTTTTGGAGTGTTTTTGGCTATTCAGACTCAGTTGATGCATGCGATGATGGAGCAAATGCAGAATATAACTAATCAAGCTAATGTCAATAAAGTGTCTCGGGTTGTTATCAATGATCCCTATTCTTACTTAAGGTTATCAGAATTCATAAGGACTCATCCGTCGACTTTTTTGGAAATGTTTCACCTCTGGAAGCGGATGATTGGCTTAAGACCATTAAGAGTAAGTTACATGTTGCTCAATGCAAAGGTAATGAGAAGGTCTTGTATGCTTCCTACTAGTTAGTTGGAATTGCTGCTAATGATGAAAGAAATATCGTGTCATCCATAAAGCCCCACGGAATATCTCTTGGAATGAGTTTGTTGCTGCTTTTCATTATCTTTTTGCTATACTAGAGGATAATGTGGTCACAGTGAATTGAGAGGAGAATGTTACCCCTATACCTTATACGAGATCGAGATGTTGTTCTTTGAAATGTTGTCAACCAAACAAGTCAGAAGATCATGCGTGCATTCGCTGTGGAGAAATAGGACATACCACTGATGAGCATGCAATTAATTGCTCTATCTATGAAGGAAGTCATTCTCTTGAAGAGTGTCCTATGGACAACATCACATGTTACCTTTGTGAAGGTCGAGATCATTGCACAGTTTAATGTCCCTGGGAACTGATAGTTATCGCTGTAACCTAGCATCAGTAAGAGAATTTATGAGCCGTAGTTGCTCAAGAGATGTCGAAAGGATATGGAATACTAGCTGTATATACTAAGTCATTTGAAGAGCTAAAGACGCAGCACCTTGATCCTGTCAGCCCTTATCAGGAAAGCAGTAAGTGGCAATCACCAACCGCATGTTTCTTGTGTGATGAAGAAGATCATTTGACTAGAAAATGCCCTCTGAAGCAACCAGCCCTGAATTACAAGGAGGACAATAATGAGTATACAATTATGCCCAACGAAGCGCAACAAGGGATACGTGTGTGCTACAGATGTCGCGAGGAAGGTCATTTTGCTAATAGTTGTCCACAGAGAAGACAAGCATTTTTCGCAGCTGTGGTTATTTCGGATGTCATCTCAGTCAAGTATATAACACCAAGAGTGGAAAGTGAAGTTGCAAGAGCAGCTTGCTCAAAAGTTAGTTGAAGAAGAGGCGTTTGAACAAAGACACTACCCTGGTCAATAGTGTTCAAGGAGGAAGTTTGCCCCTAAAATCTACTATACCTGTCATAAGTCCGGACATTTCGCCAATGACTGCCCTCAGAAGAAAGCAATCAAGCCGGTTCGCTTCAATCTTAGCTCCACCCCTGTCAAAGCTCTAGCACCAACGCTAAATCGAGAAAGTCTAGAACAATGATTTTACCTTGTGTAATGTCATAACTCTACTTATAACGGAAGTGTTTAGCGATGAATTCCATGTAAAGGTTTCCTTGTTTAGAGAAATAAAGTAAAGATGGTAATATGCTGATGTGTGAAGTTTTGGAATAAAAGCATTAATACTAAATGAAGGGTCAGATGCTTTTGAGTATTCACCTGTGTTGATGGAACACCTAGAAGTGATGTGTGTGCAATGATGGTTAGATCAGTGATGTTCATCGTGAAGCTTGCTAGCCCAGATGAATTGCCATTGTCAAAAGTACTCAGTATTGCTTGATCTAACCTAGGATGTTTGTATGTTCAATTGCTTATTGATGGGGTGGAATTCCAAAGAATCATATTGTGTTGGGTACTCAGACTCTAGACGTTATTCTTGAAATTAATTGGTTGCCCAAACATAAGGTTATTTTGGATTGTTTCCGAGGGGTTGTGTCAATCAAGAGACCTAATGGCGAGAGAGTAGAATTTCAAGCTACTGCAGTTCATAATGGTCAGTTGATGGTAAACAGTTTGTGGGTTATCAGTTTAGAAGATTTGTCAGTTATCAGAGAACACCTAGATGTTTTTCCTAAGGATCTACCTGTGGTCCGTCGCAAGATTGAGAGATCGAGTTTGTTATAGAGTTAGTGTCGGGTACAACACCAATGGTATAAAGATTATGTCGGATGCCTACTGATGAGTGGTTAAGATGAAGAAGCAGATCAAAGAGTTCCTAGAGAAAGGTTTTGTGAGATTCAGTTTGTCTCCATGAGAAGCGCCTGTTTTTTTCGTTAGAAAGAAGGACGGAAGTTTGAGAATATGCATTGATTATCTTGCTCATCATGAAGTGATGATAAAGAATAAGTATTCATTACCTAGGATCAAATATTTGTTTGAATAGTTTAGAGGAGCTAGAGTTTTCTCCAAGATGGATATTTGATCAGAATATCACCAAGAATGTGTTTTCTACGCATATGGATATTATGAGTTACAGTTATGTCTTTTGGATTCATGAACATGATGAATAAAGTTTTCATTAATATTTGGACAAGTTTGTCGTGATGTTCATTGATGATATTCTTGTTTACTTAAGACGAGGGAAGAGCATGCAAAACATTTGAGGTTAGTTCTTGAAAGGCTGCGAGAGCAACAGCTGTATGCTAAGTTTAGCAAGTATGATTTCTGGGAGGAGAGCATTGAATTTCTTGGTCATGTGATGACTGCTAAAGGAGTTGAAGTTGATCCAAGCAAAGTAGAAGCAGTGTTGTATTGGGAACAACCGGAATCAGTTACTCAGATTCATAGTTTTATGGGGATGATGGGATATTACCGTCGATTTATCGAGGGATTTTCGTTAATTTCTAGACCACTTACGTAGTTGTTGAAAAAGAGAAGAAGTTTGCATGGACGCTAGAGTGCGAAAAGAGCTTTGATGAATTGAAAAAGCGTGTGGCGACATCACCTGTTTTAGTATTGCCATATGTTCAGAATAGTTTTGATATATATTGTGATGCTTCCATACAAGGTCTTGAATGCATATTGATGTGGAATGGCAAGGATGTTGTATATGCATCATGGCAATTGAGGCCGTGTGAAGAGAATTATCCTACAGATAATTTGGAGCTAGCTATCGTAGTGCATGCTTTGAAGCCGTGGCATCATTATCTCATTGGAAATAGATGTGAGATATATATAGACCACAAGAGTTTAAAATATATCTTTACCCAGTCAGATTTTATTTTGAGGCAGAGGAGATGGCTGGAGTTGATTAAGGATTACAATGCTGGAATCCATGATCATCCTGGTAAAGATAATGTGGTAGCCGATGCCTTCAGTCGTAAGAGCCACATTGCTAATATGCTAGTGTGAAATGATCAACCAGAGTTATGCAAGGAATTTCTGAAGTTGAAGCTGAAGTGGTTCCATAGGGATTTTGGCTACTTTAGAAGTGAAGCCAACTTTGGAAGGTCAGATCAGAGAATGTCAGAAAGATGACGAAAGGATCAACAAGATCAAGTCAAAGTAGGATGAGGGCTTAGCCAAAGATTATACTTTGAATGAGTAAGGTACTAATTGGTTTAAAGGTCACATCTATGTACCAAACAAGAAGGAGTTCAAGCAATTGATTCTTGAGGAAGCTAATGATTCAAAGTATTCAATTCATCCAGGAAGTGCTAAAATGTATCGAGATCTTAAGGAAAGGTTTTGGTGGCCTAATATAAAGCGGGAAGTTGCTGAGCATGTTGCCCTATGTAATGTATGTCAGAAAATAAAAGCAACACATCAAAGACCCGTAGGTTTGTTACAGTTGTTGAAGGTTTCTAAGTGGAAGTAAGAGGCAAACTAGTAATAAAATCCATAGCGCTGAGAATTTTCTTATAACTCAGAAAGGTTATGATTCCATATGGGTCATCGTTAATCGATTAACCAAAGTTGCTCACTTTATTCCAATGAAGACTACTTACTCATAAAAGACCATGTGGAGGTCTATCCTTGATGGTGATGAGTAATTGACTATGTTTGAGTATGTTGTGCTCGAGTTTGAGTTTATTTTTGGATTTAATTTTGAATGTGAAGCAATTTGAGGGCTGCCAGGTCAAGGCCGGCACTACCGCCTAGGTTGGTGCTAGTGCTGGCCGAGTGGCACTACCGGCCCGGGGGAGCGGTTGTCTTTTTCCAGAGAGGTCCTTGCTGGGGTTTGAATGCAAGCGGCACTACCAGCCTTTAGGGAGAGGTAGTGCCGGCCAACGGTACTACCGGCCCCTAGTAGGCTGTAGTGCGGACTTTTTGAGCTATTTTTGAGATTTGAATTTTGAATTTGCATGAGACTTATTGCATATCATCTTAGGCAATGCTATGTGATGTGTTTCTTTATTTTTGATGGTTGCAGGATGACGGTGCTATGTCGTGCTGAGGCGAAGGATGATCGGGACTAGGCAAGGTGCGCTGAAGGTCCAAACGGTCGAGGATCGTCAAAAAATTATTGGAGACGGAGTCGCTACAAACCTAGAAGACAAGGAATGATGAGATGCTAACTTGGAGTTACTCGGATCAAGGAGGGTCGTTGGATCGCGGTCTAGGTGATATAGTAGCGTGTCTAGTTAGTATGTTTTGAAAAGCATGCAAAACCCGTTATGTGTGTGGGTTTCGGGTTAGCCCATGTATGAGTGAGTGAGTTATTCCTAGCCCCTTAATGGTGTTCCTTAGGGTTGAAGGAACTCATCCAAGGGTGGAGGATTACTCAAGAGTAGTATAAATAGAGGGGTAGGGGTAGCTCTCCCCTCTTGAAGGTTTTGAGGTTTTTGTGCTCCTTTGAGCTTTGCCCACTTTGTTGTGAGGTTTTGTAAACCTCCCTTCCAGAAATAAAATATTTATTTTCTCACTTCTGAATTTACTTAAGGCATTTACATTATATCTTAAATTCAACACTTAAATTCTTGCAATTTACATTCTTGCATATTTGGATTTGCCTCCCCTCCTTCTAAATGCGTGTGGATTCTTGTCTTGTCTTGTGTTCTTGCTTGCTATGATATATGGGAAACATCTAGGATCATCTTGATTATCAAGAACCCACGAGCTAAGGGCCAAGTTTTTATTTTTGAACCCGTTCTTGCGCACTCTTCCTTAAATTGGAAAAAGGTTGGAACTTTGACATCAATCCTTGCGATTGAGGGTTGGAATAGGTTCCTGCCATCAATAGAAAGGTGTCCACAAAGTTTCATAGTATTTGAATCAGCCGATCAAAAGATTCATCGATTTTCCTTTTTCAAGTTGTGCTGATTTTACTGTTCATGGCACTAACGCTCTACAGTAACCCGGTAGTGCCGGGGTACTGTTTGTCTAACACTACCGGGGCTAAATTGCGGTAGTGCTACCCCTGGCTGAAAATTTTTAGAATTTTGTTTTCTCCACTTTGCTTTGATGAAGTGAGGTTCTTGGTTGGATCATTTTGAGTGGGAAAATTTTTATTTTGGGATCATTCACCCACCCTCTGATCGTCATCTCGGTCCTTCAACTCAGGAGATCGCTTAACAGAGCTGTACATGTCAAAGATTGTGTGTTTGCATGGTGTTCCTAAGAAGATTGTGTCAGATAGAGGTACTCAATTTACCTAGAGGTTTTGGGGTAAGTTGAATGAAGCAATGGGAATTTGTTTGAATTTCAGTTCAGCGTATCATCCACAAATATAGGGTCAGACTGAGAGAGTTAATCAGATTTTGGAGGATATTCTAAGAGCTTGTGCGTTGGCTTATGCTACCTCATGGGATAAATATTACCGCACACAGAATTTAGTTACAACAACAGTTATCAAGCAAGTTTGCAAATGTCACCATTTGAGGTTTTGTATGGTCTTGCCTGTCATACTCCGTTGAATTGGTATGAAATGGGAGAGCGTTTGGTATTTTGGCCTGATATTCTCAGGAAAGTCAAAGAGCAAATTGCTATGGTTAGAGAAAGGTTGAAAGTAGCGTAATTAAGGCAGGAAAGCTACACTGATAATCGTCGTTGTAGTTAAGCTTTGTGCGAGATGATTTGGTGTATCTCAAAGTTACCCCTCTTAAAGGTGTTAAAAAGTTTTATGCTAAAGGAAAGCATGCACCAAGATACGTTGGTCAGTTCAAGATCTTGAGCCATCGAGGAGAGGTTGCTTACCAATTGGAATTGACGCAATCATTGACAAGAGTGCATGATGTGTTTCATGTGTCGCAACTTAAGAAGTGGCTCAGAGTGCCAACAGAGTAGACACTGTTAGAAGCAATTGAACTGCAGGAGGATTTGACCTATAAAGAGCAGCTAATCAAGATTTTGGGTGTGATGGAGCGCAAGATCAGAAACAAGTCGGTTCACTTTTGCAGAGTTCAATGAAATGATCATTCAGAAAGTGAAGCTATCCGGGAGCATGAAGAGGATCTGAAGTCAAAATTTCTAAACCTATTCTCTAGGTAGCCCTAAATCTCAAGTCGATATTCTGTTAAGGGGGAGGTTTGTAACATCCCAATTTTTGCTTTTTATTAATTTAATGTATTATTTGTGAGTTTCTGAATTTATTGGATTGTATTTGAATTTATTAATTATTAGTTAATATGGCCTTTTGGGAAACTATTAAAATAATGAGAAAGTCAAAATAAAGTTTTATCAAAAATATTTTATTTGAGTTCCAAATGTTTCAATTGATGTTTTGAGAATTTTTCTGGATTTTTTTCTAGTATTTTATTTGCCCTAATCAAATTAATTTAATTATCGGATTATTTTAAAAGGAAAAATATGGGAAATCCAGGAATAGTTCCTGTGCCGAAATCTTGGCTCGGCCCAGCCCTGCGCGTTCGGTATGGCCCAGTTGCCTATTTGCTGTGTCGCTCCAATCCGCTGCCGTCGGATTTCAATCGAAGAGTCACGATCAGTTTGGAAACCCTAGTTTCCATGAGATGTTAGATTTCTGAGGACGACCAAGATTGAGCCACATTAGTTTGCAGCTAGACCGTTGATTGTGACACGTGTTCAATGCTCGGTCATGGTTGTCCCGTGTATGGTCGGGACTCTGCTTTGGCGCCGCCATGAACTCGCAGCCGTGCCTTGCGGAGCTCGGTCTCCTAGGACTTTTTATGTTGCGCATCATGACCGCAAGGCAACATAGCACCAAAGCCCTAAGTTAATCTACCAGTAGAGCTTCTCGTTGGTTGGGATTTCGTCGGCTTGTTCGACTGCCGCCGCAAGAGGGAATCGTCGAGTTCGTTGTCGTCTGAGAACCTCAAGACTAGAAGCCAGTGCCATCAGCTTTATCTTACCGTGGGCTATCACGTGTGCGTGTCAGATTTGCGTGGAGATCGCTAGAGCTCCTGTTTGCCGAAGGCTTGGGGCATCGGAGTTCACAGCCATCATTGAGGTCATCGCGGTTCATCAGCTAGTGAGGTAACCGTGTCATGGGATTCGCCAAATCACGAGCTTGCCGTGGGTGCTCTTGCCGTTCGTCGCTGGTAACCTTTGGTCTTCGCGCTGCCGCCGCAGACGTGGGCAAATTCAGTGGAGGCACGTGTGCGACAGGTGTTGTCGAGTTGGCGCCACCTCGAACTGAGGGCTGAGGTGGTGATTTGATCAGCGCCTACGTGTGCGGTCTAGTCAGCATTGGTGCGGGCCCGCCTGTCAATCAAAGGTGTCTTGTGCACTCGGTTCACCGTAGACACATGCGGGATCTGTGGTTTTGGTCCACGAAATAGTAGGTATACGTGTCATTTTATGGTTGGTCTTGATCTGATGATGTCAGTGATGACATCATTAATAGGCATTCTCGGTATAAAGATAATTCAAGTAATTCGGTTTTTTTTTCAATTTTCAGGTTTTCATGATTTTTGAATCTTTCAAGAGATCGTTCTCCCTCATATGAGCTCCGATTGAGGTGATTCAAATTTTTTAAAAAAATTAAAATTGAGATCTATTTAATGCTAAATTTTATTTGATTTTTATAATTTTTTTGCTCTATATTTTGGTGCTTATTTGGTCTCTCTCGTTACGCGTAGACGTCGAAGTGCTCGGAATGTTCGAAAAGGAATCGTTGACTCAAGACCATAGTCCAAAGCAAAGAATAAGGGCTTTTCCAAGGCAAGTTGCGCTTTGATCATGTTGAACCCAACTTTAAAAAATCGCTATGTTGTTTAAATCTTATGCATGATATTTTATGAGTATAAATGCTTTCAAATAATTTGGGATCTAGTTGATCTAGCCAATTGAATTATACCCTACCTTGTCATTTGTACGCCATGATTTATTTGTCACCCTAGATTTGTCATTAATAGTTGGTTAATACTAAAATCAACGTGGGATGGTTAGACCGTATTAGTATACTTAGCCATGCCACTTCATCACTTGTACTTGGACCATTAAAGTTTAATCTTGACTAATGGAATATGGAACATGATTATGAATTGGTGTGTCAGGTGTTGTCACACGATGTTAGCCTCACAAGGCATGTTCATGTAAGTTGGCCATAAGGTCATACAATAGGTATTATTTAATAAATGATGTCTTTTGTTATGTTCTCACTGTGTATAATTGTGATATTTATCTATGCTGAGTCTGTGTGCACTAGCGTGATTCTAGACTAATGCGATATACACAGAGGGTCCGAATTTGCATATTCGGATCGTGACAAAAGTTATGTGAGACTGACAAGAAGGACTCACTCAAGAAAAACCACTAAAAATAATAAAAACCTAACATGTGGACCCCACTACTAAATAAATCTGGAAATTAGAAAAGCCCCCTTTAGTTCATTAAAAATACATTTTCCCCGTAGGATAGTGTAACGTCTCGATTTTTGCACTTTTGAGTTTGTTTTAAGTATTTTAGCCTTTTAAAAAAAATCATAATTTTTATTGGTAATTAAAGCTTAATATGGATTTTCCCAAATTCGAAAAGATATAATATTATTAATATTCAAGTTAACAATTTTCAAAATTACTTTATTTGGGTTTGATATGCTTAAAGTATTTGGCATAATTTTTTGGGATTTTTCCAAGTATATTTCCTATTTATTTGGAGCCTATTTGTATTTTCTATATTTTCTAAAAAGGAAAGCTAATAAAAATCATGGAATAGTGTTCGGGACGTAGCCCAGCTCTTTCGGCCTAAGGGCAAGTGGCCAAGGCCTAGCCAGATGTGCCTGCCAGCCCATGCCTCTGTGAGCCACTGATTGGTAGGACCCATCTATTAGGCTTGTCATCCACGTGTCTGAGCCGGACTCTGCTCCAAGCTGTGTCTAGTGCGAACACCACCGCGATTCCATGCGCAACGTAGACTCCTAGGCCAATAAAAGGGGAGCACCGGGACCGCCATAAGAACCTCAACCCAAACCCTAACCCTAGCCTTCTTGGGACGCCACCATATTGCCGGGATTTGGAATTCTTCAAGAGCACCACCATGGGATTGCAAGCTAGATCTCTCCACCGCCAGTGAGCTTCCGAGCCATTGTTTTCATCGCGTCACGTTCTACCTCATGAGCTCATCATCTCATAGGGAGCATGCCCGTAGATCGCTATCACCGTTAGAGCTGCACCACTGCCGCTTTCCATGGTCACTACTGATTGCCATTCCCCGCGACACCCATGTCACTAGCTTCATTGTGTCACATGGTTCCAGATGGCATGATGTGGAGCTTGCCGTTGCTCTCCGTCGATGACCTTAGGTCCCAACACCCCGCCGCTAACATGGTGCCAATGTGTTGTCGACGTGGCATGCCATGTTGTGCCCAGTCAGCTGCCATGTAAGTGATTAGAACTGTGTAGACTTAGTTTTTCGTGAGGTGTGTCTCTGACATGTGGGGCCCGGATGTTAGTGAGATGTGCCATGAGCTAGTTCCACCGTGCACCAGGCTTGAGAGTTCTTGGACTTAGTCTATGGAACAGTGGCCCACATGTCAGTCTCTATGATTTTTTGAAAGTATGGAAAAATCAATTTTGAAAACATAAAAATAGCCTGGGCTCATTTTTTAGTGTCTTGAGAGGAAATATTCTTCTCTCTCTTTTTCCAGTTTTAATTATTCGGTGAATCTTTGAGATTCCGTTCTTCTTTATACGAACTCTGATTGAGCCCGTTCAAATTTCTACATTCAAGATCTACACTTTGTATATTATATTTGGTTTTTGGAGTCTATTTTGTTTTATTTTCTCTTTAGTTTTGTTTTCGCCATTCATTTTGGTTAGACTTTGTAGTGCTTGGAGCGTTCAAAGGTGAAGAGTTGATTCAAGTTCAAGGTCTAGATTAAGATCTAGAGTTGTTCCAAGACAAATTATGCTTTGATCATGTTGAACCTAGTTTTAAAATTGCTACTTTTTTATAATCTATTGCATGTTATTTCAAGGTATACTGTTTTCAAATAATTTGAGAATTAGTTATTCAACCCATTTGAATTATACATACATTGTCATTTGCTATGCCATATTCAGTTGTCACCCTAGAATGGATAATTATTAGTTGGTTGCTAATATATGCCAATATGGGTTGGTTAGATCATGCTTAGTTTGCTTAGCCATGCCATGAATAAATGGCATCTTTTGAAAGTGCAAATTCAACCTTGTCTAATGGTATATGGAACATGTTTATGAAAAGGGTGTGTCATGTGTTGTCACACAATGATGTTGAGTTCTTAGTGGCATGTGTTGCATGCTAATCAACAAGGGCATTAAATGATTTAGATTGAGACAAGTGGTATGAGGCTGTGTGCCAGGGTGGGTCTATGTGACATTTGGGTTGGATATTCTGTGTGAATCGTTTGATATTGGTTACTAAGAATAATTGAAAGTCTTGCTCGATCATTAAGGGCTTAGCCTTGTAAGTTATCGAACTGGGCTAATCATACAACCACTTGTCTGTTATGGGCAAGACCTAGCATAGTAGGTTAATGAGTCTTAACATATGATATCTTAAGAGGATAATCAAGCTGTGTGCGTGATTGGAGAAGATGTGTGTTGCAATGGCTTCACATTTTTTAACAATGATTGTTGCTAGTCCAAGATGAGTCCCTCTTATTCTTCTGCTCTGTTTGAGGGAGGAATAGTGATACTAGGCTTTTAGGAAGTATCTATATTCAAATAGAGTTTCTAAAAGGTTTTGCTATGATCTTAATCGCATATCGATAGGTATGTGTAATGGCCAACATTATAATATTAACCATATCTTGTGGGTAAAGTGTATAACCTCTGCAGAATGTACAGGCTATTTGAATAGCTGTATCCCCGATTGTGGATAATGCCTGGGAATTTCACAGAAGGGTTGGAATTTCACAAAAGGGTTAGATTTTCTTATAAACTAAACATGGGAAGGGAGGCTGTGTGCCATTGGAAGTAATGAATTTTGGTTTAGGCTATGTGCTAGTTTATCTTGAGAAATATCTCATAACTTATTTATTATTGATATTTCTTTTACTCTTGGTTTTAATCTATTTATTGTATTCAATTGAAAATACTATTTTAGTGCAAAATAGCCATGATAGCCATTATTTTGGAATAACCTTTACATATAGTTATATTGGACTTGTATTTTGTGTACAACTTGTTGAGTGCTTTATGTGCTCACCCTTAATTGCCACAACAAATCCATCAGTTGAAGGGGAGTCTACACCTACCATAGAGGAGTTCCATGAGGAGACGAGTTACTAGGAATCGAACCTTGTTAGATGCTTGTGCCATACTAATGGGTTACTCGCCGTACTTTTCCGTTCCGCTGCTGTTTTTCTTAGTGTTAAGCACTGTGGGGACTAATAAGTGTAAAGTTGATCTTAAGGTCATTCAACTATCTTTATTACATCTATAGTCTTTTCTTATGTTTTCATTGTGTATGATTGTGATATTATATCTATGTTGCCACTGTGTGCACTAGCATAATTCTGAACTACTGTAGTACAGACAGAGGGCTTGAATTTGCATATTCGGTGTTGGGGGAATCTGGAGGGTAAAGCCCCAGTTAATTTCATAAATTTATTCCCTTCTCAGATCGATCACATGCATTAGAATCAAGATTTAGAATATACCAAAAGCAGTAAATGAGTACCATAGTCCTAGGAGTGCAAATAGGAAGCTTTTGGAGAAGCTCTCGGCGAAGCTCACAACTTTAACGCCTAGACGTAGTAGTAGAAATGGATTTTGTCAATCTTTGTGGCAATAGCAGCCATGATCTTCAGGTATCCACACAAATAGGAAGATGATACCGTATGTTGGTTTCTATAGTAGCAATGACTTGGAACTATTCATATGTCAGTTGCTACAGTGCTACCGATATGCTATAGTTTTTCATCATTGCTACATTGTTTTTCGCACTGCTACAGTGTTTTCTAGCAAAAATCATATTTTTGCACATGTGTGGTTCGTAGTCTTTTGGGAACAACTAGATAGCATGTTCCATCGCATTGAACATATGTCATGAGAGAAGATTTCATAAACCAGTCTTAAGCTTATTCTTGTGTGTGACCCGTTAGGTTCATGCAATGTTGGCAATAAACTGAAAAACTCCTTTCTCGATTCACATGTTGCAAGTGGCTCCTAGAAAAACATAACGATTACCCAAATTGCATTAATGTTGTTAATCTGACAAAACTTCAATGAATACATGTCGATCCCACGATCTCTTTGTCACTTTGATATCATGGTTTAACCTAAGGTTGATGTGTGTCATCCTGTACTGTTAAAATGATTTTCTCAAATTCTCAGATGTAGACTAACAAGATCGATCGATTAACACCTTAATCTTTCGGGCATGGCCATACACATTCTTTAGTCTATTTTATCGAGTGGCTGATCGATATCATTCCCTTAGTATGAGGAGGACAAATTCCATCTTGATCATACAGTTCCCTCAGCATGATTGAAAGCATACCCGAGTGTTGTCCTTATGATTATCCTGTTACAGGCAACATTAGACAACATCAAAGCATACCATTCTCATGTAGGAAACTGTGTTGATCTCAGGTCTAAGGATCAATCATTATCATTGTATGAAATAACTTATGACACTCATCAAATCCTCAAAATGTGTTTCATAAGCGAGTCAGTAAAATAGCCTGTACACTTACATGTATTTGCATGATTGAATTGTGTCACATACCCATAATCCATGAAACATGATTATCAAACAATTCATGTGCTTGTTTTGAATAAAGATTATTGGTGTCCCAACCAATAAATAAACAAGGGACAATTTATAATAATGCTATAATCAAATTACAGAGTACTTGATTATCTATAACATGGCGTTATTAAAGGAACAACCTATGCATAAATACAAGGCAATCATCTTCATGATTGGCCTCTTGGGCATATTTCCAACATTCGGGTCCCAATAGATAGCATATTTTGGTAAAATACGCCTTTTCTTTTTCTAGATTTTCTTAGCTAAACTAAGTTCAAATACTTATAACTTTTGCATAAGAACTTCAAATTAAGTGAAAACAGTTTCTAATTTTTTTTTCAAAAAATCATGAAGTTTTATAATCTATAAAAATATTTTAATTTGTATTATGTTTGTATTCTTTTAGATCTTATTTGTATTGTTTGATGTTGCGTGTGTAGTTACAAAATTCCTGAAAACCTCCATCGACAAACCAAAGCAAGTCCAAGTGTTCAACGAGCAAGGCAAACACCCCCTTTGATCATATTTGACCACATATGTCATGGTTATGTATGTTGTTTTCCAAACTACTATGCATGTGTGTACTTTTGGTAAAAATGGCTATATTGGATGTATATCCGATTATTGCATGTACTACTACTATCCACTATTCGTATAATTAAGTGTAGAATTTTAGATGAAACATCTTGATATATGCTTAGCTATGCTCACATCGATACTATATGAACTAGGTTTGTTATGGTCAAGTTATTTATAAATGGGAAACAAATATAGAATGGTCCAGATATGGTCCCTCTGTTTATTTGGATAGAAAATAAAATGGAAAACATATTTTAGACTTGGGCAAATGTTTGTGGAAACTAGTTCTTATGCACGAGATTCGTGTCTGGTTGCATTGCCTGAGTTACCAAGGACTGAGACTATAGTGTAGTTAGATCCAAAACTGAATGTACAAATCACATGGGCCTCTTATGGGGAGGCCCTAGTATAATAAGTTGTTGGAAGTTAGCATCAAACCACAGGTGGTAGATTGTACTTTTTGGGCTAGTGCGGGCACATAGTTTGTATTCTCTGCTCGTAAAGACCTTGTTGGGTAAGCAAGGTTTACCAACACAACATGTGAGCCGTAAGACATTGGACGGGTGTGTAACATTACAACTTTTGCAATTTAAGGATATATTGTGCCTTTTATGTTTTTTGAGATTTTTTTGGAATTTATTGGAATTATTTTGAATATTTTTGGTTTAGGATTTTGTGAAAATTATTTAAATATTTTAAAAATTTTAAATAAAATTTTATCAAAAATATTTTATTTGAGTTCCAAATGTCTCAAAAATATTTTTAGGAATTTTTTTTGTAATGTTTCTAATATTTTTACTAATTATTTTGGCTTAGTTTAATTCTGGAATTTATTTTAATAGAAAAAGCCAGAAAATCTTTTGAAAGTGTATTTGGGCCGAAACCCGCTAGGCTTAGCCCAACCCGTAGCCCGCTTATCCAGCTGCAGCCCACCATAGAAGTTGCGCCGTTGGATTTTGATCTAATGGTGGAGATCGAGCTGCGTCGCGTTGAATGTCAGCCATTGGATGGCTACCACGTGGACGTCTCATATCACACCACGTCGCCTCGCCGTATCGGTGTTGGATTTCACCGTGGCCGTTACCCGTGCTGTGTTTCTCGCACAAAACTCGAACTCTGAGAGGCCACTTTTGCCCTAAGCGCGGAAGCTTGAGTCGCCATCATTGCCGAAAGATTCATCGACATAATTTTAAGCATCGCCACCATATTTTTTTTGTAATTGCTTGTCGTCCGCCACATCTTGGTCATCGATGAGGTCATCGTCGAGTTCGTTGTGTCAAGACCGTCTAGATCCACGTGTTTTTGAGGTAGATCCGACGAGTCTTGCCACGTTCTTGGTCATCGTTCTCATCTTCGGCCATGCACCGTTGCGCAAGTCATCATCACCACCCGTAGCCATGCTCTAACCATTCGATCCAACGTGAGCGCTCACAATCACGCCACGTGGCAGCCTTGCGTCGCACCGCATGTGCGTGCATGCGTCAGCGTGACATCGGCTGTGTTGCGCCAGCCATCACTGGTCCAACTCTGGTGGACCGAGTCCATTGTGAACTCTGTTGGTCCGTGGACCCGGTCCATAGACCAGGGCCCACTTGTCAGTCTCTGTAGTGGTTTTTAGATTTATTTTTTTATTTGGTTAAATGTGTTGCAGATGTCATTATGACATCATAATTAGGATTTTCTTTAGGAAAATAATTCGGCCAAAAATCAAATTTAGCATTATCGTCAGCTTGACATCATTAATCCCAATTTTAATTCGGTTAATTAGGATTTATTCCTTTTTAGTATTTTTCTTTTATTACAAACTTTCGAGAGCCCGTTCTCACTCATACGAGCTTCGATTGAGGTGATTCTAGTTTCTATAAATTTGTAAATTCAATCTCTATTTAATGGTCAATTTTATTTGATGTTTGGAGTTTGTTTTTTCTGTTTTATATTTAATTTGGTATTCATATTTCGTTGCGTGTAGATGTTGATCCCTATGGAGTGAACGTAGGATTTGAAGAGTAGGATTCAGCAATAGCAGTTGATCAACAAGACAAATTGTAGTCCTTGATCATGTTGAACCTACGATTGTTAAAGTACTTTGTATTTTACAAATTGCATGCTATTTGGGTACTAATGATTACTTAGTGGGAATAGCTAAATACCAAATTGTCATTATACCACTTTGATTAATTGAAATGCCATGTATCCATTGTCACCCTAGGTTGGAACATTATTAGTTGGATATAATTGAATTACCAACATGGGGATTATTGTAGCTATTCTTAGACATGCGTAGTCGTACGATGGACTCATGTCACATGATGAATATTAATAATCTTGACTTAATGAGATATGGAATTATGACAGGTTGCCACTATTGTAAAATTTGTTGTGCCATGGCAGGGTGTGCCATTGATCTTGGTTATACAAAATTGGTTTTCACTCAGGCAAGTGATTGTGCAGTAAAGAGGGGGCTGTTAGCACATTTGGGATATTGATGTCTTGCTTGAGAATATTTAAGGACTTAAACTTATGCGCCATTGAACCGAGTCTAGCCGTACAACCACATGTATGGTATGGGACAGACCTGGCTAATTAATTTACAATGTCCAAATTTGAGTACTGTTGTAGTGGTGTGGGTTGCGGGATAGATGGGTAGACTCACATGGCGCAAGAGGGGGCCCTAAGGGGTGAAACCTTAGCGGGCAAGTAGTATCCGATTTAGACAAAGCACTGTAAATGTTTTGTTATGATCTTCTGGTCGCACACCTAAGGAATGTGTAATTAATTGCATGACATATAAGATTGATCTTATCTTGTGGGTAAAGCTGTACAACATCAGCAGAGTGTGTCAAACTATTTGAATAACCGTGTCCAAGGTCATGGACGTGCCTGGGAATTTCACACGAGATATAGAGTTTTCAATAAAATGTTGGAAGGTGGAATTGTTGGAAGTGAACAGGGAGTTTAGTATTGTTTTTAAGGTCTAAAGTTAGTTCTATTGAGTTTAGTGGTTGATGATGGTTTCAGATGGTGGTGGGTGATGTCTTACCAAGCTTTTATTGTTGTCTACCCTTGGTCTACCAGTTATTTATTATCTTTTCTCAAATATGCTTTGAATCTATTTATTGTATTTACATTCAAGTTATTGCTTTCTGCAAAAGAACCATATGGCTATCTTTTATCGAGCCTTGCATGAATATATTTTCATTATTCCCTATGGCTTGCTGAGTACTTTTTGTACTCACGGCTTTACTCCTTTGTTGATTAGTTTCTTAGGAAGAATAGGGGAATATTGAGTCCTACGAGGAGTACTACGAAGACTACATGAACTAGGAAGGCGCTTCTCGAGACGATTGCCTGTGGCATGTCGAATGGTCCAAGTTATTTCATTTCCGCTGCAATAAGTCTATTTATTTCATAAGCCCTTAAGGCATAGTTGTGTAAACCTTGACCATAAGATCCATTGTTATTATTTAATAATAATTTGCTACTTTCTTAGTTAATTCAATCAATGGAATAGTGTTTCATCTTTGTTGCCACTGTGTGCACTAGCGTGATCCTGGACTAGTGTAGTATACACAGAGGGTTTCAAATTCCAAAGTCCGAGTCCCGACAAGGTACTACATGTCCTATGTGGCCTCAAGGCGTGGTTTGTCATTACGGCTGGCAATGTAAAGGTTTTGTCATAGACTCTCAAATCAGTTACCGATGGTATCACGTGATATGTTTCTACATGGTGGGATGTTTATGTCATATGGGTAAAGTTGTATGACCTTTGCAGACTATGAATCTATTCGAATAGTTGTTTCCCCAGGTATGGATGACTTGATGAATCCTCCATCATGGCAGTTTTCCTCATTTGTAAAATGGTTGGGAAAGGTCTGGATGGTAAAATCCAAGCATGATCTGTTCGACAAAAGGATTTTGCCATGAATGTGTATATGGTAACATGCCACTTACTTATATTTGTTATATATGCTCTATCACTACTTGTTATCGAATATCAAATGCTCTTAAAACTTTCTGATTGCGATCTACTATTGTATAATGAAAATTAAAGCTCATTTTGTGCAAAATTGGAAAACTTGGTAGGATAGCCATCTCCCTTAACATGGCTATGCATGATATGTAATCTTGATTAAAAGTCTCGCGGAGTACAATTTCTCTCGTACTCAACGTTGCTTGTCGAATATATTCAGTAGATGAGGAGGAAGACCCGTCTTATGGTTACTTTTATAGCGTGGGTTTCAATGATGACAGCGCTGATTACTAAGGATCCTACCATAGTCAGTTGCCTGTGGATGGCATAGGGCATACTAGCTGGACTTTGTTGCCTTCTCACTTTTGCTTCCGCTATGAACTTTTACTTGCAAAACTATTTGGCCAGTCGGCCTGCCTTTTGTTATTTGTACATGCCACTTTGTATTTTATTTCATGAGTATGGATGTCATATGTTAATGTTTGATGTTTGTGCTAGTAATTGATTGTGGGACTAGTAAGGTGCACACATATAAGGACTGGATTCACAATCCGGGTCCGACACTGACCAATGCATCGTGTGCTTGAAAATTAAATTCTAATTAAGCACGCCATGCACGGAGAGCATGGCCCCGTCCAGCTAGCACACGTTTCAGCAAGGAACCAAATTGGCCTTGCATGGACAACAACATGGTTGAATCAGAGATTTGTCGAGCCAAGGCTGTGGGATTCGAACTGTACTAGTCTATAGAAACATGCAAGAGGCACGTAGAGAAACACTACGAGATATGTATGCACATATATATATAATTAATCTGCCTACTACGTACGTACCCGATCGCTTCGATGAAGGCGATGATGGTGACGAACCAAAAGTCCCGCTGCTTTATCAGCGTGGCGAATCCTCCTAGCAGCACGACGGTGGCCCAGACAAACGCCAGCGACCCGAAGCCGTTCATCACCTTGTAGATGATTGCCGAGCACAAGATGACGATGTTGAGCCCCTCTTCCGGCAGCCGCGGCGCCTTATTGTTCTCTTGATCTGCTGCATCTGTTGCTGGTGATGCTGCTTCCCATACAACAACCTTTCTCACCCGAGGGACCATCATATAAAGCATTTTCTCTAATGCTTTCCTCGCGTGAGCCTGGAACTCCGTACCCATGGTTCTAGGCTCTTAGCTCGTTTGTTTAGTGTTTGGAAGCAGTTATCCAATGAAACTAAGCTAATGGCAGCATAGTTTCATGCAAGGGAAGTGGGCTACCAATTTATAACAGGATCGAATGGCAACCTTATGTGATCAAGAAGATGGCTAGCTAGCTGCACCCATGCCCAGGAAATCATGAACTTTTTCAGATTCAGTTTAGAACAATCCCAAGACCACAACAGAAGCAAGGGTTAAAGGAACCTTAGCCTCATCATCACCTAATGCTTTAATAATCGTCAAAAGGAGAAAAGTACGTCCAAATTAATACAGAGAGTAAATAGCCCTGCATGCATGATCTCTAACCGAAGGGATCTAGCACCAAGCACGCAACTTGTCGTTCACATGCACTGATGCAAATCGCAATGCATGTTTTAAGGGACCACGACGTATCTAGTGCAAAAGAATTAACCGACTATGATGTGCATGATCACATCACTATCGTTTTTTATATGAGAACCGGTAGTGATGTGCCTCGTTAGGTTATTTATACCACTCGAGCTGAACTCTTCTCTGTTATTGTTCCAGAGGAGATTCTCTGCCGTCACCCGAAAAAATAGCTCATATTCTGTGGTTGGAAGCAATACTTGGGTGAGAAAATTTGAAATCCTCAAAGGTGGGTATTAAGAGGCACCACTACAGAACAGCATATCACTGCCGGTTCCAAAACCCCATCACTGCCAGTCATTGGCGCCGGCAGTGATTGATCGGCAGTGATACTCGAGGATTATCACCGCCGCTCAGAATGAGTGATAGGATTATCACTGCCGGTTCTACCTACAACCGGCAGTGATATTGGACTATCACTGCCGGATCAAACCAAAATCCGGCAGTGATAAGGACTATCACTGCCGGATCAAACAAAAATCCGGCAGTGATAAGGATTATCACTGCCGGTTCTATCTACAACCGGCAGTAATGATAATTATCACTGCCGGTTATATATAAAACCGGCAGTGATATTGTACTAGCACTGCCGGGTTGTACCATAATCCGACAGTGATATATACATATCACTGCCGGTTTTCTCCAAGAACCGGTAGTGACAAGCTTGCATATTTTTTGTGCAATATATATATATATATATATTTTATATAATTGTTTACAGTGTCCATATGTTAGTATATAAAGCATCGTTCATATCATAATTCAAATATATACATGTATCGACTAAGCATCGTTAAAATCATAATTCAAATATATTAAATTACGCATCACATAATTTGTTTTTACAATGTAGCTCGACTACATGTCATCCCGTTCGCTTTGATTTTACAAAGAGTCGAAGTAGACATGTCACGCGTCTAGGCCGTAGGAATGAGGGCGATGAGGCTACTCATGGAACTCGCCGTTTGGATTGATGATCCCATCATGAATGAATCCGACGATCTGTTCTTGAATTGCTATAATTTCTGTCAGCAATAACTTATTGGTTCTCAGTTTGGAGCGCTGTTTTTGAACAAAAAAGGAAGTTACTTAATGATGATATTTGTTAAATAAAAAAGGGCATCAAAGTGTAATTACGTACCATGGCTTCGTTATAGCCGACACTCTCCGTGACAATTGAATGCATATTTGTACATACATAGAATGCACATAAATTGTTTCCGGGTTCCTGCTTCATGCATGGAAAGTCATTTATTATTTCAAAATTTTTCCGGTATGGACGATACCGAACACTTTTCTTGCAGTACCGTGCGAAAGCCCTGTGAATGATTTTGAATAGTAATTAAACTTAAATGCAATAGAATGGAATTTTGCTAGAGTAATAACGCAACGATCGAGTTTACTGCTCAAAGATGTCCCAAAGGTCTTGGTACATATTAGTTTGTTTTCTCACGAGTCCAAGACAAAAATCCTGCTAGCATCTAACCTGGATGACGAGGAGGCCCAGTGAAACCTGCACATATATGTCAACGTAGTCAATTACTCCCACATCGTACGTGTTACGCAAAAATAGTAAAACGATATTATAAGTCGAGATACGCACTGAAGTTATAGGGTAAAAATACGGAGGTTTTGTATTGCCGCTTCAAAAAAGTATTAAATAAATAGTCTTCAACGAACTGTGGATTGTCGTTCACAAGTTTCTCGTTGATGAGCCCCGGATCTAGGAATGCTAGATTGTCATTGTTATTTCTTCTACATGTCTGTACCTCCATTCTACATAAGAAAGAAGTTAGAGATGCAATTAAACAAGATGTAAATGCTCAACGATATCTTGTGGACTTACAAAGTCCATAGTCTAAGTATGTTCACGCCTGGGCATCTTCTTTGGTACAACATATACTGACTCGTGAAAAGAACCCAAGATGTTATCCCCATTGTGAAAATCTTGCTCTCGTATCTGGTGGGAACGCCCATACCATCGTTGGATTGCTTGCATGTACCATCGATGGGCCGCGCCGAGCTTGAGTTGTAAGGTTGTCGAAATGAGCTGGTTCAACCAGCGGTTTTCCCATAACGAACTTCCACCTGAGACCTTGCGCCAGAGCATCTAGTTGAACATCATCTGCTTGAGCATCCCGCTTTAACGTGTCGGCACTAGCCGCCTGCAAGTATTGCTTTCTGGATATGCGCTCGTAGTCCGATATTTTGCAAGGTTCAGAAGCCTGCCCCGTCTTTTGCACTTTTGCCATACTCAAGAAAAACTTTTGCGCGTCAGCATCAACTTTAGTCTTCTTACTTGATGGCACCTTTTTAAAGTGAGATGCTACGCAGGCGCTTACATGCTTTTTCCGCTCTTCCTCAGTCATGTCAGCTGATAGTTTCTTTTGTGGTTGTCCTGGGTTCACAGATGGTTGAGATTTCTTCGAGGACGGTGCCGATCGCCGAGATGTTCCGTTGTTCGATTCTTTTACGTTTTTGGCGGAGGAGTCGGGCTTTTTCTGGTTGGTGTCGACGGAGGAGTTGGAATTTTCCTGGTTGGCGGCGAGAAGGGCGGGAGGTCTCTGTGTGGAGAGTGCGGCTGATCATCATCGTCGTCGCCCTCATCGTCCGAGCCAAACTTAATCAAGCTCTTGCGCCACGCGAGAAGCCATTCACGTTTTCTCCTAGCTTTTGTTCCCATCCTCGCCAGGATCTCTACCTCCATTTTTGGTATTGGCGGATGACACTGTCCACTTCGACCCTGGCGAATCCCTGCGGTATCGGGCGACAGTGCAAAGTCCGTGACTCCTGGCATGGCCAAGCCCTGCCCTCAGCCACCTTTATGGTAATGCCATGTGCGGCCAAATGTAGCTTGCGGTGTCGGTTCTTTGATGTCATCCACGAAAACGCAGATCCATGCTCTTGGGAATCCACGTGGACGCGCAATGCTCTTACGAGCACCGGGACTGATGAGCTCAGGGCTTTCACCGGGTGGCGGTCGTGAGCTGAGAGCTTTCTGTACGGCTTGCTCCACATCCTTATCTAGTTCCGATCTTTGTTCCTCTAGCGCTCTCGCGACAGCATCTTTTATCTGACGTTCCGGTCGATCTTCTCTTAATCTCTTTGAACGTTTGTACATCCATGCGTCTGCGGGGAAGGCTTCTTTCCACGTGACCAAACCAACCCCTCTAGTGCGACCTGGATGCTCCTTGTTACCCAGGGCTATGGTTAGCTCGTCATTCTCCCTTCGTGGCGCGAAAGATCCTTGGGAAGACTGCGTGTGAGCATCGTGATTCTCGCAACACTTCACGCTCTCTATCGCCACGAAGCTTAAGCCGCCATCATCGGAGATAGAAGCACCCTCCCAAGCAACGATTGCTTCGATCGTTTAAGGCGGCCGTTGTAGAATTATACCCTTGCGGGTTATTTCTTCTTGGACCGATCCCATGCGGTATTTTCTTCACGTACCCTCCGGTTCCTAGTTTGTGAGGTGAATATTCTTATCGCGCTTGCTTTGTTCCTTTGACTTACTATGTGAGCTTCTTGGACCTCTTATGCATACAAATTCATCCCGAACTCCCTTAACTTTGGGTACGTGTCAAAATTCGGCGTTTCATTCTTTTCACATAATTCTTGTTTAGTGTTGTCTTCCGATTCTTCCACGCGATGCACATGATGCAGAGTGCTCGTTTCTTTGCAACCAGCTCGGTCCCTTGGGGAACTGGAAAACTTGTTTCACTTGTCCCATAATGAGTTCTTCAGTCATTGGGTACCACCCATGGGTCACCTCATGCCAATCCATGATCTATAGCCGATGGGCACATCATCCCTAGCAATAACCCCGCAGCTGTGTCTGTCTGGCCCCAATGATGACTCGGCATAGCGGGTTCCCGACTGCCGAGAGCTCCACTATGTTAAAAATTCCCTTAGGCATCTTGTTCGGACCACGACTTGTGCGCTGGCTTCGTTGATCAGACGTCTGAGCCTACAAATTGATCTTCTAAATTATTAGTCGTCTGGGCCTACCATGTTTTGGGAACCACAGTGTACTAAAACTTTACCTCGCTTACGTGAGTATCGTCAGGTTGGTCCATGGCTGGATCCTGCAGGTTCAGATAGGACGTTGGGCTATTATTCGGGCTACCCCTTCCTCCTTCGTCCATATTTGAGGGCCCAACTCCCTCCGGCACTTGTCCTTCGTCGGAGGCCATTCCTAGCAAGTTTGTTGAAAATTTCCAATTAACAAGGTCATTTTTGAAAGACACATAATAAATCTAAAAAAGAAAGATCCTAGAAATTATCATATTAATCGAAAGAAAAAGAAAAGGATCTCTACAACTTATTTTGGTAGGACCAAATTATGATGGTACACATTAATTAAATATAGTTATTAGTTATATAACAAATATCATTGTATTTTAATTATAGAAAGTAGAGTTTGTATATTAAAGATAATTGTATCATAATATTTAACCGTGTAGTCATGTAGATAAATATGCTAGATAATAAAATAATAGGGGATGGAATTGCACAATGGAGCTACTAGTAATAACACGTCTCAAATCTCAATATATGTGCGGTTTTTATATCCATGGAAGAACATAGAAACACTCCTTTTAGCCATATCGTTAGAAATGGGGGAGTAGACAAGCTGTGTCCCTGATTTATTGAATTAACTAGTATAGATAGTAGTTAGGCACAACTCGAGTTGCCATGTAACATGCATAAGAAACCAAAAATATGCAAATGTTTGAAATATGCATCAACATTTGCTTCCATTTAGACCGATGATCTCGCAATGAGTCCACGAACTCATGCATCTCAAACAAAAAAAGTAGTTCACTAATAGTAGCAACTAGCAAATGAAAAGGAATGAAAAGATAATAAGGAATGACTTAACAATTTGCGTTAGAAAATACCTTCTTTTTATTTTGGAGCAAGCTAACCTCAAGTATAAAATACTATCGGACTATCGTTAGATCTTTTCTTAGTTTATCCAAGTGGACATGTATAACACATACGCAGTCAAACAAAGATCGATCAATGGGTGGTGTTCCTTAAATCTCTTATACCCATCGCATTTCTTTTACGCCAATGACGAGATCAAACAAACCGATCATCATTAGCTCCAAGCCTTTCCAAACATAGTTGATCTCTCGAACAATCTCAAACATATCTCCTTAGCAACCACTCCTACAAATACCAATTCTTACGTGGCTCTGCATCGATCCGAATGTTAATTAGCTGGACTCTTGAGCTAGCAACCTTAATTATTCGAAATGGAGTAGTTAGCTTATGAAGTGCAAGCGAGACCTTAGAATAATGAATACAACAGCTAATCCCTACAACTACTCGGAACCAATTACTAGTAGGCAGAAGTGACACTACTGCAGAAAAGGACATAGAAACACTACTAGTATCGCACACGAACGCCGCGAAGCCGCTCCTCTCCAGGCACCACCCCATGCGTCCTCTCACCTCCGATTTGAAGCGAAAAAAATGAAAAGAAAGTCACCTCCGATTTGAAGCGACGGCGGGGCGGTGAGGTCCGGGCGACGGCGGGGCGGTGAGGTCCAGGCGGTGAGGTCGAGATGACGGCCGGCGATCGCGGGCAACGGGCGGGCGATGCGAGAGAGACGAAGCGGCGTCAAAGTTGAAGTGGAAATGAGAAATTTGAGTGGCGCGGCGTTCAATTTATAGGGTTAGAGTATCACCGCCGGGTCACCACAAAACGGCGGTGATACACTATCACCGCCGGATAATAAAGAGAACCGCGGTGATAGTTGAATTATCACCGCGGTTCAAGCTCAACCCGGCGGTGAAAGTGTTTATCACTGCGGTTCAAGCTCAACCCGGCGGTGAAAGTATTATCACCGCCGGTTCAAGCTCAACCCGGCGGTGAAAGTTTTTATCACTGCGGTTCAATCTCAACCCGACGGTAATAATACATTATCACCGCGGTTCAAAACAAAACCGGCAAGTAATACTTGATTATCACCGTCGGGTTAGTACTACAAACGGCGGTGATAAAGCACATCATCGCCGACTTAATGAGACAACCGCAGTGATAAGCTCCGATCAATTATGTCAAAGTTTTCAAAGGATGATTGCTTTGGGAGTTTTAAATCCTATCAATTTTTATCCAAATTTTTGCAAATTTTTGGAGGAATACTTCAGGACATGTAATATTTGATTTAAATATGTCCCCTAAGTTTTGACAAAGTTGTAAAATTATAAAAATCCAGATTGCTCACTGTTTTCATAGTGTTAATATTTCAAAATAAAAAATTCAAATTGCTCACTGTTTTGAAATCCTATCAATTTTATCCAAATTTTTCGAAATTTTTGGAAGAATACTTCAGGACATGTAATATTTGATTTAAATTCAAACAAATGCAGTAGACCAACCATCGCTTCAAAAATTCACACAAATACAAAAAAAACACACAGATGAAGTTGAATTCACACAAATTGATACATATGACAAAAGAATACATTAATTGTTACATATGAGAAAATAAAATGTATTTAATTAGGACAACTAAGCTACGATTCGACCTTCGTCATGATCACGGCGTATGTATGTAACTTCGTCCTCACTCTCTTCCATGAGACCGAGGTCAACGTCCTCTCCGAAAGGAGGAAGCTCATCGAATTGGTTGTACTCTTCCTCGTCGACAACATTCTCAACCCCGACAATCCTTCTTTTTCCTTGAATAACCACGTGGCGCTCCTTGTTAGCTGGATCGTTTACAAAAAAGATTTGTGTAACACAATTAGCAAGTACGAATGGTTCTTCTCTTGGATCCGACCAGTTTTAGGTCCACGGTAGTGATACCGTACTTGTCGATGTTCATACCCTTGGAAGTCTTACCCATTGGCACCGAAAGAGAGGGACCTTCAAAGGTCCGTAATCAAGCTCCCAAATCTCTTCTATGAATCCGTAGTAGGTTTTCCTATCTCCGTTCTTGTCGTCAGAGGCATCCATACGGATACCGCTGTTTTGGTTGGTGCTCTTTTTATCTTGTGCTCTTGTATAAAAAGTAAAACCATTTATATCGTATCCTTGGAATGTCCGAATTGTAGTGGACGGTCCACGAGCCAACACTTTCAATCGAGCGCACTCTGTCTCCGTATGCATCATGTGCCTACGCAACCAATCGCCGGTTATGTCTATGCTCTCTCGCGATCCAACCTCTCGACTTCGTTGGGTTTGTTCTAGATAGCATGCTCTTGTGCATGTTGACATACGGGCCACCACAACCGATTGTCCCAGGCTCGAAATTTGCTTGTGTGAATGAAGCTAGATTGTTTGTCTGGAGTGATTTCGCTTGATGTCCCTTTTCCTGTAGCCTACCCTCATGTCGTGATGTAGGCACACCAATCGGTTTGAGATCCATGTAATCAACGCAGAACTCAATGACCTCCTCGGTTCCCCAACCATCGCAATGCAACCTTCCTACCGATGTCGATTCACTGAACATATTTCTTTATGACCCCATGAACCTCCCAAAGGATACATCGATGTAGAAACACGGACCGAGAATCAGTATCTCTTTCACGATGTGAACAATGAGATGGACCATAATATCAAAAAAGATGGAGGAAACACATCTCGAGCACTGAGAGAGTGTGGACCACGTCTTCTGTAGCTTATCTAGTTTCAATGGATCGATGGCCTTACGTGAAATCGCGTTGAAGAATGAACACAACTTCACAATTGGGTCTCGGACTTTCTCCGCGAACACCCTAAGCGCAATTGGAAGCATCTGCGTCATCATCACGTGGCAATCGTGAGACTTCATACCAATTAATCTTAAGTCTTTCATTGAGACTAGTCTCTTTATGTTGGCGAGTATCCGGACGAAACTTTCACTCCGTGCAAGCATTCATACAAGCTAATTTTTCTTTCTTGCTCAGAGTGTAGCAGTGCGGGAAGGTACTTTTTCCTGTATCTATGTCTCGTGATGCAGCTCCTTCCCGAGTTTCATATCTTCAAGGTCCATCCGTGCTTGAGAGTATCTTTTGTTTTGCAGGTATATCGAAGAAGATACCAAGCAAGTTGTCACACACGTTCTTCTCTATGTGCATGGCGTCGATTGCGTGTCGCACTTCTAAGTCTTGCCGAAGGTAGGACCCAAAATATCGATCTCTTTTTCCACAAAGGAGCCTTATCACGGGAACTCGGGATAGATGTACGCTGCTCCCTTTCCGTGGATAATTTTAAGATCCCTTACAGCTGCAAATATCTCTCTCCCAGTGTGATTCTTCGGAGCTAAAGCGGTCTCCTTTCTCCCATCAAAAGCTTTCTTATTATTGCGGTATGGGTGATCCTTGCGGAGGAACCTACGATGCCGCATGTAAGACATTTTTCGACAGTTCTTCAGCCACCGACTAGCTGTACCATCTAAGCATTGGACGCATCCATTGAAGCCTTTTGTCGTCTGGCCCGACAGGTTACCAAGGGCAGGGTAATCATTGATGGTTACGAACAACAATGCGCGTGAGGATAAAGTTCTCTTTATACTCATCCCATACCCGTACTCCATCGCTCCACAAGATTAGAAGATCTTCAACCAATGGTTTGAGGTACACATCGATATCGTTGCCAGGTTGCCTGGGCCCTTGGATCAGTAGTGGCATCATAATGTACTTCCGCTTCATACAAAGCCAAGGAGGAAGGTTGTAGATACATAGAGTTACCGCCAAGTGCTATGACGATCGCTCATGTTACCGAAAGGATTCATCCCATCCGTACTCAACCCGAACCTTATATTCCTTACATCATATGCAAAGTGCTTCTTATATTTTACGTCGATGTTCCTCCATTGCACGTAGTCGCAGGTGTCTGAGCATTCCATCGTTCTTACGCTCTTCGGCGTGCCATTGTAGCAATTGGGCATGCCTTTTGTTCGCAAACAATCGTTTCAGACGGGGAATTATAGGAAAATACCACACCACCTTACGGGAGATCTCATCTTCTTACGCTTCACCCGACATCTTCATTATCGATGTCATCATCGTTGCCCTTATACCGCTTTGCTTTGCAAACAGCCACGACCATCCAAGTCCGCAAACTCATTGCGATACAACATGCAATCGTTTGGACATGCGTGTATCCTTTGTACTTCCAATCCCAACGGCGGACAACTGCTTGGCCCGATGCGCACTTGTAGGCAACACGTTACCCTCTGGAAGCAAATCCCCAAGAGACATAAGAGCTCGGTGAAGCTCTTATCGGACCAACCATTGCTTGCCTTCAAGCTGCGCAGAGTGTAAGCACGGATCGCAATTTCTTGTGCTCCTCCTTGCGCACCGGGTACAATGGTGTCGTGGAGTCTGTACCATATGTTGGAACTTTTGAAACTCTCTTTCACTCGTGAAGTCTCCTCCCCATCACGCAACATTTGATCCGGATCGCCGTCGTGGTCGCCGACAAACGTATCTTCAATCGCCGTCATACCGTTGTCTCCGTCATCTTCAATAATGTGTTGCCCTTCATGTACAATCTCATCTTCGCGTGCTTGGTCCAACGGTATAGCCACCTTGAAACCTCTTCAAGCAAGTGTGCACGTATCGACTCTATGGTAGAAAACGACTTACGATTTTTGCAATCAACGCATGGACAGCACATGTAGTCCGCTTGATTCTTCGACTTTAGCGCCGCAGCCACGTTTAGAAAATAACTCACACCATTAAAAACTCGCCCACAACGGTCCGTGTCATACATCCACCTTCGGTCCATCTACAATTAATTAAATCAAACATTACATACGCATATAATTGCAAATAACAAATAATTGTAAATGATTAGATTTAAAAACATATGTAGCAATTTTGACTATATTAAAATACATCAACCTTTTTCCGTTATGTAAATATCCATATAGCAATTTTTTAGTATTGTAAAACATGAAAATAATTGTAAATAGTTAGGATATATTTAGACTATATCAAAATATATCAATCTTTTTTTCATTGCGTCAATATCCATCTTGCAATTCCTTATTATTTACAAATTTGGAAAAAATTGTAAGTACTTAGGATATACTTTGAGTACATTAAAATATATCAACATTTTTTTATTAGGTAAATATCCATCTAACAAGTTTTTATTATTTCAACATTTGAAAATACACCTTTTTTCATTATGTAAAAATCCACGTGGCAATTTTTATTATTTACAAAAATAGAGATCAAATTACCAACCTCAAAAGAAGTACAATACAAATTTTAACAAATTTTTTACAGCAGATCGTTGCAATCTACAAATCGAGCAAAAGCAGGCGCTCTCTGTCTTTGCTCGATCGGCTCGAGGCGGGGTCGATTATATAAAGACTTATCACGCCGGTTCTGCGCAGAACCCGCAGTGATAAGCTTTGAATCTTGCGAAAAACATATTGCGCGGGAAGATAATATCACTGCGGTTCTCGCTTTAACTCGGCGGTGAAAATGCAAGTATCATCGCGGTTTAAGAACGACCCGGCAGAGATATATCTCTGCCGGTTGTTGTCTCAAACTGGCAGTGATATCTTGCTTTTTACTGCCGGTTGGTTGCATGAACCGGCAGTGATAAGTTCTCCCCCCCAACTTAACTTTCGAACCGGCAGAGATACGTTATCACTGCTGGCTCGGTCCTAACCGGCAGTGATATGCCGGCAAGGATTGGCTGTTCTGTAGTAGTGAGGGTAAATTTGAAGCCCTAACTTGAGGAGATTTCCCCTCATTTTGCATAATTTGTGGTTTTCTTCAAAATATGAGCATTCCTTCAAACCCCTTTAATTTTGTACTATGTAATTTTGATATGTCACGAAAAAAGTTTAGATTGCACTGGTATTGTGTATGTCCTATCAGATTTCACACCCTTTATTTGACAAGCATACATGTATTTAATTATCTTAATTTGTAATGCTTTGATGTTAATATAGAATTATTATTGCTGTCACCTGATGAATGTTAGAGTTTAGGCTGCGGAACCTACGTCTCTCGTTCGAGGATGCTTCTTTATAAATATACCGAACGAAATGGCATATTTATAAGCGAGTAGTCTCGAATTGTCCACGTTCTTTGGACAGTTCAAGGATATGTGGTTCGGGCAAGTTTCTGAGCTGTGTTGTACAACTGCACAGTAGATTTCGGTAGCGTCTCCCTGGTATTCTCCAGATACACACCCCTCTTGACCTGTTGTCGAGACGTGTATATGGAGAATAGCGGGGAGATGCTGCCGAAATTTTCTCTGGAGTTGTACAACGGCTTAGGAACTTGTCCGAACCACATATCCTCGAATGGGATTAGGACCAAGCGTATTTAGAGATTAGGAGTCATCGTTGGTACCCTTGTTTTGTTTCGTTGTAGTCAAAAGATTTGTAAGCTACTGCACTATATAATTAGATTGTTTGATATCATTGTTGATGTTAAAAATGTATGTCTCCTATCTAGGGAATTGGAAGCTCTAAACCAGGGAAGAATCTAGGTATCGATCGGGAGTACATATTTTATATATCTTGCAGGAACTTGTCCTCTATTTTGCAAAGGTAATATTAACTGAAATGATGTTTGAATATTTCAAATAGCTAGCTTGCTATCGCTCCAGTTTTTCCTTAATTTATTGTGTGAAGTTTAATTGCAGATGAACCGTAAGGAATGGATATATGACAAAAGTCGTGTGAGTGCTGAATTTCAGAGGGGTGTTAAGGAGTTCAAAAAAATTGCCGAAGAGGACATGGTGAGGAGGGGTGTAAACTTCGTGTATTGTCCTTGCATTGATTGTACCAATCTGAGAAGATTTAACAACTCAACTCAAATTGAGGACCACCTGATTCGACGTGGCTTCGTGAGGAATTACACGTGTTGAATCCATCACGGGGAGACAGGTAGTACCCTGCCGGTATGCAATGAAGACACGATGGAACCGGATGATAAGTTGCAGCTTGATATATTTGAGGAGGAGAATTTGGAGCAAATATTGCGGGATGTGGAGGGTAATTACACGAAATGAGAGTTTGAAAAGTTTAAAAGCTTGATGGAAGATGATGCCAAACCACTGTTCACAGGTTGCAAAGTAGAATACACCAAGCTGGGTTCGGTCCTTGCATTGTTCGAACTAAAAGCAAAACACCGTTGGACAGATAAAAGTTTCAATGCACTTCAAGTTCTTCTATCGGATCTGCTTCCGGAGGGAAACGAGTTGCCAACAAGCATTTATGAAGCGAAGAAGCTACTATGTCCCATGGGAATGGAAATTGGAAGGATACATGTATGTCCGAATGATTGCATCTTGTACCGTAACACACATCAGGAGCTACACATTTGTCCAGTTTGTGGTGTGCCTCGGTACAAACAAAAGGAGAAGCGTAACGACAAGAAGCGTAAGAGCCGGGGCAATGACGGTGAAGAGGTCAATAAAGGTGCACCGGCCAAGGTATTGTGGTACTTTCCCATCATTCCCCATCTGGAGCGGTTGTTTGCAATTCCTAGAGAGGCAAAATTGTTGTGTTGGCATTATGAGTCTCGAAAGGAAGATGACAAGCTGAGACATCCTACTGATTCGGCTCAATGGAGAAACATCGATTGGAAATATGAGGAGTTTGGTGCCGAAATGAGGAACATAAGATTTGGGTTGAGTACCGATGGAATGAATCCGTTTGGTAACATGAGCATTCGTCACAGCATGTGGTCAGTTCTGTTGTGTATCTACAACCTCCCTTTTTGGTTGTGCATGAAGCGGAAGTATATCATGATATCATTGCTAATCTCAGGACCTAAACAGCCAGAAAATGATATTAATGTGTACCTTGAACCACTGATTGAGGATTTGGTAAAATTGTGGAATGAGGGGGTCGTGGTGTGGGATGCGTACAAAAAAGAGCATTTCACCCTAGGGGCTATGGTATTTTGCACCATAAATAATTTTTCGGCCCTTGGTAATTTAGCGGGCAACAATACGAAAGGAGCCAAAGCGTGTCCTATTTGTGAAGAGGAGACTGAGAGCCTATGGCTGCCAAACTCCAAAAAACTGTGTATATGGGTCACCGTAGGTTTCTTCCTCGAAGTCATCGATACCGTAAGATGGATGACAAATTTGATGGGGAGAGGGAAGTCCGTTCGACACCGTAGCCTATGAGTGGTAGGCAAGTATATTCACGTATACATGATATCGATGTTCAATACGGAAAGAGCCGTAAATCTGTTCGTTCTAGGACTATTTGGAAGAAGAGGTCAATATTTTGGGACTTACCATACTGGAAGGAGTTAGATGTCCGGCATTGTATTGATGTCATGCACGTTGAGAAGAATGTCTGCGATAATTTGGTTGGCATCTTGCTGAACATACCTAGAAAGACCAAGGATGGTGTGAATGCTCGTCGCGACATGGCCTACATGGGAATCAGGCCCAGGCTTGCAGTGATAGAGGAGGATGGAAAATGTCCGTATATCCCCGCTGCATGCTACACCCTGTCCAAGAAGGAGAAAAAAGACCTTTGCAAATGTCTCTAAGGTATTAAAGTTCTATCTGGTTACTCCGCGAACATTACGAAGCTTGTGTCCGTGGGTGATTTGAAGTTGCGGGGCATGAAGTCCCACGACTACCATGTGTTGATGACCCAAATGCTCCCAGTTACAATAAGAAATATTCTGCCAGAGGATGTCAGGTTTGCAATCACAAAGCTGTGTTATTTCCTTAATGCTATCTCCTGCAAAGTTATTGACCCCGATGTGCTAGAAAACTTACAAAGTGAGGTGGTGCAGACTCTATGTCAGCTTGAGATGCATTTCCCACCATCGTTCTTCGACGTCATGGTCCGCAATGTTGTTCACCTCATCAGAGAGATTAAGATATGTGGACCGGCATTCCTACGTTACATGTATCCGTTCGAGAGGTACATGGGTATATTAAAATCCTACGTGAGGAATCGGTCGAAGCTTGAGGGTAGTATTGTTGAAGGTTATGGTACTGAAGAGGTTATTGAGTTCTGCGTGGACTGTCTCGGGAAAAGACAAGCAATCAGTGTTCCTGTATCTCGCCATGAGGGCAGACTTACTGGCAAAGGAACCGTTGGGTCGAAACTAACGAGGCCACAGTTTGATATGTATTGCAAAGCGCATCTGACAGTCTTGCAGCATAGCGCAGAAGTTGCAGGGTAGATAGAGCAACACAAGTCGATATTACGGGAAGAGAATCCACATATGGATGAGCTTTCCATCATGCGAGAACACAACAATAGATTTCTCACATGGTTCAAACAAAAGGCGGAGGTCTCTGTTAGTGAGACTATCAAATGGTTGGCTGACGGATCTAAATTTAATGTACAGACATAGCAGGGGTACGATATTAATGGGTACACCTTTTACATCGAAAGTCGGGAAGAGTAATCTTGTTCAAAAGCGATGGTGGAAGCATAGATGCTTTGTCCGATGAACATCACTCGAAAAGAGGATCCTCAATGGCAATGAACTCTTACTACGGGGTAATCGAAGGAATTTGGGAGCTCAATTACGGAATATACCAAATTCAATTGTTCCGAAATAAAAGGAGTACGTCATTGTATCAGTTGCTATGTGTTTGAAATGTTTGTATTGTACATAACTGTAGTTTCGTGTTTGCACTGCACGTATGAAACTTTCACAATTTTTGTCAATGGATTGTGGTATGTAGCTACTTAATGCAAGAAAAATAAGGCACTCTACAACAAAGTATTTCTGGTAATTTTTTAAATACTTGGACTTTATTTGAGAAAGATTTGACTCTTCTACTCTTTGACCAAAAAACATGCCTACAAAGTGAATTTGGGCTTCTTTTTTCAATACTAACTCTTTTTGCCAAATTCCTTTTTAGAAAAGATTTGTAGTATCTCAAACTATGTTTCTGCAAAATTTCAAATAATTCGAACTATGGTTGCAAAAGTTATGGCCTTTTCACTTTTTTTGAGATATTTTTGCAAATTCAGACTTCATGGTTTGTCTGGAAAACAAATAGTGATATTGGAGAATTTGTGTCACTTTTATTTGTGTCGGTTTTTACAAAAAGCGATAGTGAATTATTTGCTAAAAATAATACTATGCTATGTGAATTATTTGTATTGGTTTTTATTAAAAAAACCGATAGTGATATCTCACATTTGTATCGGTTTTATTGTAAAACCGATAGTGATATTTGCTATTTGGTAAAAAAACATACGGTGCTATGTCAACTATTTCTGTCAGTTTTTTGAAAAAATCGATAGTAATATCGTAGCATTTGTGTCGGTTCCCATATAAAAGCGATATAGATACATACACTATTTGTATTGATTCTTGTAGGAAAGTGACACAGATAAGTACATTATTTGTATCGGTTCTCATACAAAAGCGACACAAATAATATAATCATATGTATCGTTTTTTATAAAAAAAAACTGACACAGATGGTTGTGTATAATGGAACTGATGTTTACATTTGTTTGTTGAGTGGCACATATTAGTGTCGGTTTTTTATAGGAAACCAATAGTGATAAATGTTATTTGTGTCGGTTTTATATGGAAAACCGATAGTGATGAATGATGAAAAGTTATGGCCTTTACACTCTTTGATCAGATAATTCTGAAAATTCAGACTTCATGGTTTGTCTGAAAAATCAATAGTGCAGTGAACTACATTTGTGTCGGTTTTATTCAAAAATTGATGTTGATGTTGTCCACTTGTGACGGTTTTACCATGAAACCGATACTGATTCTACTTCATTTGTGTCGCTTTTCCTTTAAAAATCGATACTGATACTCCTGATAGCAAATAGTCAAACACTTATTTGTGTCGGTTTTTTTCGTAAAACCGATATTGATGTTCGAATAATTTGTATCGGTTTTTGAATAAAATCGATACTGATATTTTACTCATTTGTGTCCGTTTTTAATAAAACAGATACAGATATTGACCTCATTTGTGTCGATTTATTGTTTAAACCGATAGTGATGTTAACGTCATTGTAGTATTGCTGAAGCATGAGTTCGAATCATTTGTATCGATTTTTGAATAAAACAAATACTGATATTTGCCTCATTTGTGTCGGTGTTTTAATAAAACCGATACTGATATTGACCTTATTTGTGTCGGTTTATTGTTAAAACCGATACTGATGTTAACGTCATTGTAGTATTGCTGAAGCCTGAGTTCGAATCATTTGCATCAATTTTTGAATAAAACCGATACTGATATTTGCCTCATTTGTGTTGGTTTTTTAATAAAACCGATACTGATTTTGACCTTATTTGTGTCGGTTTATTGTAAAAACCGATACTGATGCTAACGTCATTTGTGTCGGTTTTTGAATAAAACTGATACTGATATTTCATGGTTTGTGTCGGTTGAATTTTGAAACCGATACTGATGATCCTTATTTCTGTCGCTTCTTTTTTCAAAACTGATACCGATACTAGCCTTAATTTCTGTCGGTTTGTTAGTGAGACCCGACTGCATTGCCTCTCGGATGCCCTTACCAGCTGCTCGCCAATTATTTCGGGTGCCAGTTCACACTACTCCCCCGCCAGCCCTAGCTCTTCCCGTCGGTGCCTCCACGACCGGCGTCGGCTCCCCCACCGGCGCCTTCTTCCTGCATCGGCGCTTTCTTCCCCCTCGGTGTCATTGACCGTCGTGACCTCCACGATCGGCGTCATCGGTCCTAGCTCACCCCGACCGGCGCCTCCACGACCAGCTCCCCCCATCGGCGCCGGCTCTCCCACCGGCGCCTACTTCCCGCACCGACGCCTCCTTCCCCCTGGGCATCTTCAGCCGTCGTGACCTCATCCGGGGCCCCACGCTGTCGGCGCCTCCTCACCGAGCTCCGTGCCATCGTCAGATCCTGTACTTGTTGTCCTGGTAAATTCTTATCCAACAATCATAATGAAACTATATGGCCAGTCGTTAATTTTGTTAATCTTTTCTACTATTTTAGATTCTTAATTGCAAGAGGAAATAATAAATATGTGACCCCGAGAATTGCATTTCCGCTTTAGCTTCCTTACATCCAACTTTTTCTGGGTGATAGCATTTGGTCCGAATTCATCTTGTCTTTTCACCTTTGTATGAGCTCAGCTCACAAAAGGGACTTGCCATATTTATGTTGATAATAAATAGAGTAGTCTAATACAAGTCGAGCTGCTGCCTCAGATGCTTCACAATTGTGTAATTTTTGCTCTTTGACAGTTAAGTCAAATTTCTTTATTGTGCTCGACCTTCGTAATATAGCATGATGAATGGCAAAAGATATGGCCAGAACAACAACTGTGGCAAGGCATTGCCCTTTTTCCCTTTCAAATAGCAACACACTGAAAGAAAGCAGTATGACTCAACTATTCAAATCTCACTTTGAACCAATAACAATATTATGTCAAAAATGCCCAGTCCATGTATCAATGCAACATATTTAGGGGTCAAGGTGAAAGATATTTTAGAGCATGTGCACGAACCACCAAAAAACTCTGGTAATTGGCTGCAGATATATTTTGGTAAGCCTTGCACCACAGGCACACACTGGCAAAAGCTTGTACATGGATTGTAGATGAAGTTTTGGGGTCAAGAAGTCCCTTCACAGTGCTCTATATTAGTTTGAAACCAGGTCCAGAATTCTTAATGACATTTAATGTAGTGTCTGCATAATTGAGGACATGATTGGTAATTAGAATAGTTGAAAAACAGGCCTATATTTCATCAGTAAGACTTACCTCAGGATAATAATCACCATATATTTTCTGCATATAACGTACCAAATCCCTCGCAATCTTGCTAAAGTTCTTCCTGCCCTATATCACAGGAAACAGAACAAAACTACCAACATCTTACAGATGTCATTTCCAACTATCAAAATCAAATGCACTGAACAGATTTTGTTTGGATGGAGTAGAGCCAAGATTACTTGCACGCACTTAAACCGTATGCGAACTTATTTCCTTGCACTACATGCCATTTAATAAGCAACCATTGAGTTCTAACTGAACCTAATTGGAGCACTAAAAAGATATGTATAAGAGGGTGACATACATTGGACAAGTGGAATGTACATGGCATATTTGGATTTGCTAGTACCAAATTTATACACTAGTAGTCCTAACACTTGTTCTAGCATGAAAATCATCCTGTTTCCATGTATGTTACGATGCCTTTTTCATTATTTTGTCATATGTGCTTCTGTACTCGTCATATTATTATGCAACTTTTGACTCTGTTAGTTGAGATAGTTATTTCAATTATAATTGCATATTATTTTCCTTTTTCATCCCAGCATATGTTCAAGTTTAGGTTGCGTAACCTACGTCTCCCGTTCGAGAGTGCTTATTTATAAATATGACAGAATGACATATTTATAAGCGAAAGCAGTCTCGAATTGTCTACGTATTGTGGACAGTTCGAGGATATGTGGTTCTTTCAAGTTTCTGAGCTGTTGTACAACTCACAGAGTAGATTTCGGTAGCATCTCCCTGTTGTTCTTCGAATACACACCCCTCTTGACCAGTTATCGAGATGTGTATCTGGAGAACAGCGGGGAGATGCTGCCGAAATTTTCTCTGGAGTTCTACAACTGCTTAGGAACTTGCCTGAACCACATATCCTCGAATGGGATTAGGACCAAACCTATTTAGAGATTAGGAGTTATCGTTCGTACGTACGGAGTAAAAGTCAACAGATAGACTTTTCTTGAAGATCATTCATTCATCTGTTACTCTACTGCAATATTCAGTTGTTGCTTTACATGATATACTATCAAGTTCACATAATAGCTACGAATTGCTTTCTCTCATGTCAAATATATGATCATATCAGATAAGAAAACTCAAAATGTCACAATTAGAGAGCATCGGCTCATCGCCAGATAGAGTAGAAGGTGCTCCTGTGGGGCCGAGCCAACTTCCAAGTGTCGAGCCGAGCCAACTTCCATGTGTCGAGACGAGCCAAGTTCCAACTGTCGAGGGGCCGAGTAAGATGAGGAAGGCCCGAGGACCGAACAAAGGGGCCACAGGGAGAATGTTGTAGGTTCTCCACTTCAATGCCACGGGGGTTTGCACGGGTCCTCCCAAGTACAAAGGGCGATACCGCTCATTCCTCGGCCAATTGGCGAGGGAGAGACTACCCATAACGGTTAAGGATTGGAGAAAGGAGGTCAGCGACGAGCAGAAGAACCGGCTGTGGGACGAGGTTAAGGGCAAATGGATTATAGAAGAGGAGGATGAAAACAATGCCAGGCGGTACGCCTTGAAGAGGATGGGTGTGGCTTTGAGGCACTTCAGGGTTTACATGCACAGTGAGTACGTGCTGAAAGGCCGTACACCGTTCAAGAGGTATCCGTTCGTCACTCCCGATGTTTGGGAGGAGTTTAGGAGGATCAAGAGGACGCCCGAGGAGGAGAAGCTGAGACAGAAGAACATTGCTACCCAGAGGCAGAACACGCACGCGCACCACCTCGGTTCAGGCGGCTACGATGGGAAGAAAGCAGAATGGGCGTGACTAGCCGAGGTGTGCGCGAACTCCAGGACAACGATGCCTTACTCGCACATATGTGAGGAGCGGGCACGTGACTGGGTATTAGCGAGGACAAAGAAAACCTCGGACGGGCAACTGGTAGTAGCAAACCCCGTTACCGCGCAAGTCGTCTCCACCATCGTAAGATATCAAACTTAGTACATTGCAGTCAACCATTCTTGTCGTATTTCAGATCTAATTCGTACTCGTTATTGTAGTAGGACGTATCGCAGAGGAAAGAGCAGGGGACCTTTCTTAGCCAAGGGTCAAATGACATACTATCCTCTGCGATCGGGAATCCCTACCATAAGGGCTGGGTACTTGGCGCAGGGGCGGGGCATATGAAGAAGTCCTACTTCCAAGATGACACTGGGAGTAGCAGATCAAGATCGTGGGGGCACGCGCTGAGCGCCTCAAGGACACGCTCAGGGAGCAGCTGAGGGAGGAGATCAAGGAGGAGATGAGGGAGGAGATGACGGCACGTGAGGAGGAGATGACAGTACGTGAGGAGGAGATGAGGGTGGACATGATGGCATGTGAGGAGCGCCTGAGGGCCGAGATGATGGCGATGATCTCCAAGAGTCAGAGCCAGATGCCCCCGCCTACCGTAGAGAAACCTGTGCCCCCACCAAGTAGCCGCGGTTGCAAAAATGATAATTCCAGTCCCCAGCTGAAGGTAATAATTAGTTTTGCTTAACTTAAAGGTGCGAGGGTAACTTCATATGTTTTCTCTCAAGTTGCGCACTTTTTGCAGGCGCCTACCAAGTGCCAGCTCACCCTAACGGAAGACGGATTTTCTATTGAGGCTGCACGCGGAGTTGCATTTCCATGCAAGGAGACCGACACGGTACATGGTCAGCCTTTGGGGGATGGCTACATGAGGGTTCAGGTGGACTACGTTCACGAAGCCTTCTTATCACATGTGCTCGAGTTCCCCCCAACAAAGACATCACCACTCTTGGGCAAGCGCTAATGTCGTTCATCAAGTGGTCCACGACAGGCGTCGTACTGGTCAAGGTAAAAAACCTCGCATCTTCTGTACCATTCCAGTAGTATTACAGAAGTTACTTAATTATGCGTGTGCTTTATAGGTTCCTACCGTACCTACGCCTGCTCCCACGACCGTGATGAGTCCTGCACAAAGTACAGAGCTAGTGCATAAAAGGACTAGCACGAAAACCATAGAACCACTGGAGGCCTTTGCTAAAAAGGCAAGGCTCACAAAGGTCACAGCGCCCACTTAGGTACATGAAAAGCCCACTGCCCCGGCCTCAAAGACTCCTTCGGCCAAAAAAGGAGAGCCGGCATAGGCCATAGAGAAGCCTTATGAATTTAAGGCCTACGTAAATGGAAAGTTCTTATGCCTCCTAGCAAATTGAATGCTCTAGGCATATGGACTCGACAGCTCCATGGATGGTATGTTGACAAAGCGAAAGAGAGCGAGCGACGTGTCGACTTCAATGTTAGATACATAAAGGGACATTTCCACCGCGAGGAGGATGTGACATTCCCAGTTAGTTTTGAGGATCTGTTCCATCTGTACCAACTGATAGCCATCGATATTTCCATTGTACGATCCTGGAGGCTGTGAGTATCGCACCATGTAGCATGACCTTATGACTTCCATAGGATTTTGCATTACGCTTTTTAACATTCAATACGAGTTGCAGGGCAATGAGGCAGCGAGTCGTGACGAATCAACAACTAGTTGGGTTCGTCGACCCTGAGCTTGTGTCTGCAACGACGGCAAGGCTTCAACCGGAATGGGTTGCCTCCTACATCAAGAGGGCATTGCAAGCTGAGTCAAAGAAGGACTTCATTCTACTCCTGTACCACGAGGAGTAAGTACTACTTTACCGTTCAATTACTTCTACGCACTTAAACCATATTTGAACTTATTTTCTTCGCTGCATACCATTTAATAAGCAACCATTGGGTTCTACTCGTGCTCCTTCTGAGTGACAACAAAGTGTACACTTTTAATTCGATTGAGAAGAGACTGATGGCCTACATGATCAAGCCTCCTTTGGAGCAGTAAGTGCACTACTCTTATCTAACATTTTCTGTATTTAACTACGTTCATTATTTATTTACTCAACGGCATCTCTCCAATGTATATAGGGGTTTCAAGGAATACGTCGAAGCAGGAGGGACACACGACGACAAAAAGGGCTCCAAGCTGAAGTATGTCCGCTTCAAGGTACAAGTGGCTACCATATATAAGATTTAGATTTTCTGACATATTTTCTTCGTCTCTTAATTTATTTTTCTTTCTTCACAGTGTCATCAACAGGGCAGCGATGACCTCTGTGGTTTGTACGTCATGCAACACATGGTGATCTTGATTGCCGGCTTAGACCGATTCCCTAAGGTATCACTACAAGAAACGGGGAAAAATTCGTGGGCCAGAAACCCACGAATTTAGGCCAAAACCCACGAATTTAATTTAAATTCGTGAGCAAACCGTCGAATTTAGTTCACGAATTTAACTCGACGAAATTAATAAATTAAATTCGTGGGTACCCAAGAATTTAAGTTAAGTTCGTGGGTTTCTTCCAAGCCCACGAATTTAACTGGGAATCTGAGTTAAATTTATGCGCCCAAGAAACCCACGAATTTAACAGATTAAATTCGTGGGCCAACGTAGCCCACGAATTTAATCTGTTAAATTCGTGGGCTATATAGCCCACGAAGTTAATCTGTTAAATTCGTGGGCTTAAAAAACCCACGAATTTAATTGTTAAATTCGTGGGCTCAAGGAACCGACGAATTTATCTGGAGCGCCCAGATAAATTCGTGGGTTTTTATTGGCTCACGAATTTATCAGTCATTTATACACAAATGTATATATATATATATCCATATGCATCGCACTCAATACATATAACAACTAAAGAAGAAAAGAAAAGGCAAAAAGAAAATTGAAACTAAAAATTGCTAAGCGAAGAATAAGAAGGATCATCTATTTTGTTCAAATCTGATCAGAAACACTAACACAAAAGAACAAATTAAAAGCAAAAAGAAAAGTAGTTAGCATCAGATTTTTTATGGCAGCTGTTCCATTTGCAGAGCTGGATGGAAAAGTATCAATTGAATGCAATGGCATTCAGCAGCTGGATCTAACTCTAGAAACGAGAAACTACATCGACATGACTTGTTCTGTCATTTGAAGATGAATGTGTTTGTCATTCATTCGGAACAAGTCACATATGAAAACCCAATATCATCATTTGCCATAGAAGTCGGAAATGACAAAAGCAAGAAAATGACAAAAACAACTCTGAATGTACAAAATGACTGAACATATATTTGCAATAAACAAAAATACAGATGCAACTCATATGGCAACATCATCAATCCAGATTTATGCATTCCAACTTAAATTATCACTATTGCAACAGATTACTCAGATTGATATATACTAAAACAATCAACTAAATTTCCTACAGAAGCATCTGTCCATCCACTGCACATCGATTAAATTGCAACTAATGTTCCTAAATTTGAGCAAGAGGAAGGAAGGGAGGGGGCAACTAGCTCACCAAGGTCATCAAACCCCACAATGAAGTTCAAGCGAACGAAGAATTAACAAACGAGACACCAAACCTATTACCTCTACTAAAATACTGAAACCAACCTTTTAACTCTTCAAAATCGGCTTAAAACTAAGTCACCGAAATGTACAAAATTTCGGCATGACCTCTCTAGTAAATAGGACATCCACTCAGCAGACAAAAAAACATTTGCAGTTATAATATATATATCAATCTCTCAAACCAGAAGGAGACATTCTAGCAGATCCTTATATAATCAATCACACATCCAACGGCAATTTGTAAACTACGCAATGACGTACAACACATTACAACCGCAATAGATACAATCCACATTCCATTACAATAAGTCCATCACAATAAGTCGATCACAATGTATCCATCACAACAAGTCATAAAGTACAACAGTAATACACCAATCGAGCTCACAATGGAATTCATGCCACGGGGTTGTTGGAGTTGTGGGCGCTACCACCACCGTCGTATTTGTTGAAGATGTCTTCTATGATGTCGCCGTTAACGCGTCGGAGGGCGTGACCCAGAAACCTGCAAGTTCAAGATTAACTTTGGTTGTGTTACAAGTAACATATCGTCGGTTCTTGCTAAATGTGCTAGAATCGAGTAAGCTTAGCAAGAGTTTAGCAAATAAGGCATTTAACTCTTTCCTTTCCTAAATTATGCTGATTCATATGAAACAAGTTCAGAATAGTACTATTCGACCAAGACACAATATGAGAATATCAATATGATAGGTCAAGCTAAACAAGAATAGATACTATATATAAGAACTACAACTACGAGCTAGTCAAGATATGCTATAATAATCATGAAGGACCATGTGGAGGTCCATCCATGATTGTGATGAGTATTTGACTTTATTTGAGCAAGGTGTGCTCAAGTTTGAGTTTGATTTGGATTGATTTTCAAAATGAAGCAATTTGAGTTGTCTCTGCCAGGAGTGGCAGTACCGGTCGTATGGACGCGGTAGTGATGAGTTGGATGGTTTATTGCACATCTTTGTGGGCATTGCTATGTGAGGAGTTTCCTTGTCTTTGATGGTTGCAGGACGACGGTCCTAGGTCATGGTGAGGCGAAGGATGACCGGGACTAGGCGAGGAGCGTCGGAGGTCCAGACGGTTGGGAGATCGCCGGAAGATGATCGGAGACGGAGTCCGGGCAAGTCAAGAAGACAAGGAAAGGAGATGATGCTAGCTAGATGCCGCGTGGATCAATGAGGACCGTCGGATTGAGGTCTAGTTGATAGGTTAGCGGGTCTAGGTAGTATGCTTTGAAAACCGTGCAAGAAAACCCGGTATGTGTGTGGGTTTTGGGTTAGACCTTGCATGGCTGTGTGTGTGGGTTAATCCTAGCCCTTAGATGAGTGCTCTAGGGTTGAGGGACTCATCCAAGGGTGGTAGGTGGCCCAAGAGTAGTATAAATAGGGGTGGAGGGGTAGCCTCCTTCCCTTGAAGGTGTTGAGGTTTTGATGCTCATTTGAGCTTTGCCCACATGAATGTGAGGCTTTGTAACCTCCTTCCAGAAATGAAAGTTTTATTCATCCACCTCTGAATTTATTTTATGCATTTACATTATGTCTTTACTTTACATAATTTAAATTCAGCATTTACTTTCCGCAATTACATTCCGCAATTTACTTTCAAGTAATTTGGATTTGCCTCCTCCTTCTAAATGCTGCTGTTCTTGGATGTTTTGAGTGTGTTCATATGGTTTTACATCTCTTTTGCACTCTTGGATTGAGTAGAGAACATCTTTTCTTTCAAGTTCCAACTTTGTTCTGAACTTGTTCTTCGCGCAGCAGTCAGTGTTTGATTTTGGAAAAATATAGAAAAATACTTTTGAGTGATTCTTGTTGGAGGAGGTGCGGGACTCTGATATCCGCTTGAAGAAAAATTTTGGAGTTCACTTGTTGTACCGTTTGGGCGCCATGAGGTGAAAACTGAGCCCCAAATGTTCTGCTCGAAGTTCTTGACCAGACTGTGTTCTTCGATTTTTCGTGTTTTTTCTGTAAGGCTTTTGAGGAGAAATTTGGTGGAGTTCTTCAAGACTCTGATTCTCACAGGAGAAAAAGTCTCAAAATTTTGTGAGCTACAGAAACCCACCAACCTCCTGTGCAAATTGAGGACAAGTTCTGGGAATTCTGCTTTTGCTTTTCTGAAAGTGACTTTTGTGATTTGAATTGATGTCCTTTCTAAAAGCAAGAGTTTGAATTGATTCCTCTTTATCTTGGACACTAGACAACCAGGATTGTGACTCAAAATCCCCACATATTTTATGGTACTTATCCATGCAAGCTTGGGGTACACATAGTTGTCTAGTTTTTCGGTTTTCACAATTCCTTTTGAGCGATCTTGTCGAGGTTTTTGTTGGAGTATTTTGGGGAATTTTTATTTGCGACCATTCACCCCCTCTGCTCGCCATTTTGGTCCTTCAATTGGTATCGAGCCGGTTCGCTCTTTCTAGATCTTGACCGGTCTCAAGAGCCATGGCGACGGACAAATATTCCACCAAGCCTCCCATCTTTAATGGAGTTGATTTTCCTTTTGGAAGTCCGGATGGAGTCATACATCATCGCCGGGGCTACGATATGGCGAAGGTGAAACTCCCGTATGAGGTTCCTGGCGATGAAAATGTCACGCCATCAATATGGTTGGCGTTGAGGCGAATGCTAAGGCAAGGAACATTCTCATACTGAGGTCTTAGCCATGTGAGTATGATAGGATTTCTCACCTTCGCTCCGCTCACGAGATTTGGGTAACCCTCGATGCTTACCATGAGGGCTCTACTCAAATCAAGGCGTGAGGCAGATCAGTTCAAGCGAGTACAACAAGTTTGATCAACGCTTTGGTGAGAGTCTCGACGAGTGTTTTGGTCGGTTTACAAAGATTTTGGCGACCTCCGAGCGATTGGTTGCATATACCGACTCGGACAATGCTCGGCATTTCTTGACCGCACTCGACCTTGGGTTTGGGAGATGAAGGTGACCACCATCAAGGACACCACCGACTTATCGACTCTGACTCTTGACGGGCTTTATTCCCGCCTCAAGACTCATGAGATCGATGTCGTCTCTCGGAAGACGAAATCTCAGTCGATGGCTTTGGTCACCGATCCCATTGGATCTTCTTCTTCTGATCCTTCTATTGGTTTCTCTCTTTCCGCCCTTTGCGAGCTAAGCGATGACCAAGCTGGAAAAATTTCGGAAAATGAGCTTGCTCTTCTTGCTCGTAAGTTTTCTCATGCATACAAGAGGGTGAGAGAGAGGAAGAGAGGTGGCATGATCACCTGCTTCGAGTGTGGTGGCCCCAACCACATTCGGGCGAACTGTCCCAAGCTGGAGAAGGGCAAGAATGACGTTGGCGGTTCGGGCAAGAACGACTACACCGACAAGAACCGCAACAAGAAGCCTCCAGTTCGTGAACCGGTGCACGAGAAGAAGTACCGCAACTTCTCCAAGAACAAGAAGCTCTTCCACCGCGTCCTTGCCGCGCTTGACGACATCAACCTCTCCGACACGGAGACATGGAGCGACGAGGCGAGGATGATCCGCAAGAGAAGAAAGGCGGCGGCGACTTCTCGGCATGTGCTTCATGGCGACACAAGCGACATCGGCGACTCAGAGCTCTACAAATGACTCGGACGAGGTACCCTCCTATGACCAGCTCAATGAAGCTTTACGCAAATTAGGAAAATTCATGCTAGAGCTAGAGCTAGGTGTACGGAGCTTGAGAAGGATGTAGGTACCTTGACTCGGGAGTTAGCTTCACTTAGATCTCCCTCCCGAGTCACTGATGATTGCTCTTTGTGTGATGCTATTCTTGTGGAGTTGGAGAACCTAAGGACCATACATGATAGTGTGCTTGTTGAACTTGATGGTCTTAGGTTGAAGAATGCTAGCACTAGTTACATTGATGCTATTCTGTTGAGGCTAGTTTTCTTCATGCTCACTCCACTCCATCATGCTCTAATTGCCCTAAATTGCTTGTCAAATTGATGCCATGAGCGAACACCTTAGGAAGCTTTCGCTAGAAACAATGAACTTGAATCACATGCTTCTAAGGACCCGGTACTCATGTGAGGGTGTAAGCAATTAAAACTTGACAATGAAACCTTGAATGTCAAGTGTGCTAAACTTGCTAAGGACTTACTAGATAAGTCACAAAAATATTGCTTGCGATGTAATTGAGATTGTGGGGACTTGGATAAAATCCATGTCGAGCTTAGGAAGAAATTAGAAGACCAAGCCCATAGAATTAGAGATGCTCCTATGCGTTTCTTGTGAGGCCCTCAAGATTGAGGCACCGTCTTTGAGGAGAAAAATGCACGTCTTTGAGAGAGCTCATCTTTACGGTTCTTCTTCCTCTCCTTCCCCTTGTTCTTCTTGTGCTTCTTTCTTCCGAGATTGCCAAGATCTTATGAGCACTCTCGAGAAGTTTGTTGGAGGCAAGAAGAAGCTCAATCTTATTCTAGACCAATCCAAGATTAGTAGATTCAATCAAGGTCTAGGATTTGATCCCTTGAGCACGCTCGGCGCATCCTCCCACCATAGTCTGCGGCTCCAAGAGTGGTGAGATTGTGGTAGCTCCTGAGTGAGTACCACCGTGTTTAGGTCTCACTGGGGTTGTCCATAGGACTTCTAACGAGAAGGGTGTTACTCCTATTGCTTCGCCTCTAGCAAGCGAAGTACACATGCACCTCCAGTAAGAAGGATGGTCACCTAGTAGATTTTTGCTTCAGCGCCAAGATCACTCGGCGTGGCGTGTTGTTGCTCTTAGGGGTATTGTGGTCATCCCGGACTTTGAGTGCTCCTAAGACACACCGCTTCTAGACAAAGTTAGAGAGTCGCTTTTTTTGGGCAGCGTCCGGGACTTGGTTTTCATGCTAGTTCTTGAGTTTTAGTCCCGGAGCTATTCGTAGTCGATCTTTCCGCCGTCCTCTTGATATTCCTCGCTTTTCCCATCGAGGTAGATATCGGCGGCGTGAGGTGTTTTCGGTAGGAGATCCAGCAGCCTTCTTGGGATGGTCGGCTTTTGCACCACGGCGTACCACCCAGCTTTGACTCCTAGATTATCTACGAGTTGCTCTGATCGTGTGAGAGTTGGCGTCAGAGAGACACTCGAGTCGATCTTCTTCGTGGTTGGTACTGAGGTGTCGTATGGTTGATATTGGGTTCCTAAGTCTTCACTCTATCCCAAAGATCTTGAGTCATCTTTCTCTCTTGTGTCTTGATCGGGTTAAATCCGGATGGGAAAGGGCGATGTTTGGATTGTTGACTCGGTTGTTCTCGTCATATGACCGGAGATTCTCGTTGGTTCTCTTCCTAGTCCGAGCCCCGGTGATGAGTTAATCACTTTTGGGGATGCATCTTGAGTAGAGTCATTGCTAAAGGTATCATCTGCATTAACCAAAATTTCTTTCTTAAAGATGTTGCCTTAGTAAGTAAGTCGCAATACAATCGCTCTCTGTTTCTCGACTTATCGATGACTCTTTCGAGGTAAGCTTCAAGAGTAATGCTGTAGAATCCTTGATTCATCGGGAGGGTTAGTTTATGGATTTCTAGATTTGGGAGAGTCTTTCGTGCTGATTTTTACGCTTCTTCCGGAGACTCTCTTCGATGTTTGATTGCTTCGAGTCCGTGATCTCTCCTTCGGCATAGGAGACTTGGTCACATTGGTTTTGATCATTTGACCCGAGTTAGCGACCATGATCTCATTCGGGGTTTGCCCAAACTCAAGATGGTCAAAGACTTAGTTTGCTCTCCTTGCCGACATGGCAAGATGGTTCTCGCTTCTCATCCTCCACCACCGTAGTGATGGTGATGCACCAGACAGCTTTTACATATGGACACTTTGTTGGTCCGGCTAGAGAGCGATCGGCGGAGAGGAAGTGGTATGTTCTTGTCATCGTTGATGATTTTTCTAGATACTCTTGGGTATTCTTCATGGCCTCGAAGGATGAGACTTTTCTCACTTCAGGGTTTGATCAAGAGGTTGTCTATTGAGCTCCCGTGTGCATTACGAGCTATCAGTGATAATGGCACGGAGTTCAAGAATTCCTACTTTGAGAGTTTTTGTGTGGAGTCCGGTTTAGAGCATCGTTCTCTTCTCCCTACGCTCCTCGTGAGAATGGCGTAGTGGAAAGGAAGAACAGGACCTCGTTGAGATGGCCAGACGATGCTAGACGAGTACAAGACTCTAGGAAGTTTTGGGTGAGGCTATAGCTCTTGCTTGCCATGTTTCTAATCGCGTGTTTTTGAGAGCACATTTGCATCGCACTTCTTATGAGTTGAGGTATGGGCGAAAGCCCGGTGTGTCTCATTTTCGCGTTTTGGTTGCAAGTGTTTTATCTTGAAGTCCGTAACCTAGATAAGTTTGAGTCTCGCTCTTACGATGGTATCTTTCTAGGTTACTCGACTTCTTCTCGTAGCTATAGGGTGGAGGTGTTGATGCGCATAGGATCATAGAGACCGTGATGTGACCTTCGATGAGGCTAGCCCAGAGCTAGACACGATGTTTGAGCTCTTCTTATCCCTCCGAGACCATCTTTGTAGAAGATGAGGATGATGGAGATGATGGTGTTCCACGGATCCAGTTCCCTCTATACCCGAGGTGCCTCCTGTTTCCATTTACGCACCTCGGAGTGACCACCCTTGCCTTCCGACTCTCCTTGCCGAGTGGCTCTGCTCCTACCTCTTACGTGCATGAGGTAGAGGCCATACGCCTTGGTCCTCCCGTCATATCGAAGCTCATCCACCGATCGATCATTGGTGATCTGTTTGAGCGTCACTCGCTCAAAATCAGGTTTGTCGATTCCGCCTCCACTCGCCTTCGTTGCCTCCTTTGAGCCGAAAGATGTTTCTCATGCATTATCCGATGAATCGTGGATTAATGCTATGCATGAGAACTTGAGAACTTTGAGAGGAACAAGGTATGGCGCTTGTCGAGCCCCATCCGGTCATAATGTCATTGGGACCAAGTGGGTGTTCAAAAACAAGCGAGTGAGGATGGGGTTGTCATTCGCAACAAGGCTAGGCTAGTTGCACAGGCTTTTCTCAAGTTGAGGTCTTGACTTTGAGGAGACCTTTGCCCCGTAGCTAGACTAGAGGCTATTAGGATCGCTTGCATTCTCTGCATCCCAGGGCTTCAAGCTCTATCAAATGGATGTCAAGAGTGCATTCCTTAATGGCTATATTGAGGAAGAGGTTTATGTCAAACAACCTCCGAGATTCGAGAACCCCAAGTTTCGAGTCATGTATACAAGCTCTCCAAAGCTTTGTATGGACTCAAGCAGCCTCCAGAGCATGGTATGAGAGGCTCAAGTCTTATCTTCTCACCATGACTTCAAAATGGGCATAGTAGACAAAACTCGCTCATCGACACCATGAGTCTCATTTTCTTCTTGTCCGATTTATGTGGACGATATAATTTTGGTGGCTCATCTCATTCGCTTGTGTCTCGGTTTTACGAGGTGATGAGCACAGAGTTTGAGATGAGTATGATGGGCGAGTTGAGCTACTTTCTTGGCTTCCAAATCAAGCGGACTGGAGGGTACTTTCTTGCATCAAGGCAAATATACCCGTGACCTCGAGGCGTTCGACATGTCCGATGGGAAGCCGGTGATGACTCCTATGGCCACCACCGCTGTCCTCGAGCCCGATGAGGATGGTGAGCCGGTGATCAAAAGGAGTTTTGAGCATGATCGGCTCCTCTTGTACCTCACCGCTTCGAGGCCGGACATACATTTTCTTTGTGTGTGCGTGCGCTCGATTTCAAGCTTCTCTCGCGCCTCTCACCGCCAAAGCGGTCAAGCGCATTTTCAGTACCTTCGTGCTACCACCGATTATGGTATTTGGTACTCTTCGCCTTCTTGTCTATCTCTTAGAGCCTTTTACGATGCCGACTTTGTCGGGTCAGAGGATAGATAGGAAGAGCACTTCCGCACTTGCCAATTCATTGGCACTTCTCTTGTTTCTTGGTCATCTAGGAAGCGATCCGAGTTGCTGATCCATCACGAGGCCGAGTATGTTGTCGCCGCCCTGCTATAGCAGTGTGCTCGATGAGATCGACCTTACGGGACTATGGGTTAGAGATAGAGAGTGTGCCACTTTTCGTGACAACACTTCAGCTATTTGCATTGCTAAAAACCCAGTGCAACATTCCGGACCAAGCACATTGATATTAGATATCACTTCCTTAGAGACCATGTGGAGAAGGGAGATATAGCGCTTGATTCAGAGAGAGTGACCTTGATTAGCGATATTTTCACCAAGCCTTTGGATAGCTCCTTATTTGTTGCCTTGAGGAGTGAGCTTGAGTCGTGAGCCCTTACGGCCTTTCGTGAGGGGAGCTGGTTTGTATATTATGTATTATATGTTTTCTCCAGCTTTTCTTTTCTTTGTGTTTCTTCCGGGTGACTTTGGGCTTGTTTTCTTGAGTTGAGTTCACTCACTTAGACTTCTGGCATGCCTTGCATTGACCTCTTATCTTGTGCTTTAGGTTGCTATCATGCGTGATTAGCTGTTCTCTCTTCTCTCTAGGTTGAGTTCCCTCACGCCTTATAAGTCTAGCGGTATTGGGCCTCTGGGTAGACAGGTGCATGTGCACTCCTTAGTTGGGATCTAGAGTCGACTTCCCTATGTCACCACTGGGAAGATAAGAGCGAGTCTGAGCCGTAGTGAGTCTCTTCTATCTTTTCTATACTCTATAGCCATCCAGTTTTGCAGTTTCTCGACTTCTTCTCCTCATTTTGTTTTTCTGGTTATTATTGAGTTCATTCGGGTTTTCTTTATGCCTAATCTTGATAATAACTCAACTTTAACCAGATTTGAGCTTAAAATTGATTCATTTGTTGAGGGAGAGTTTGGGAATCTGTTCATGCATTGCATTTAGACTGCATTTTCTGTTTTATGAGCTTTGTCTATTATGCAATTGATTTCTTCTTCATGCTATACACCATGCTACATCATTTGAAGAAAATCACTAGCTTAGGTATGTCCAAGTTCATTTAACTTGCTAAGCTTAAAAATGAAATAAGCCTTAAATGAAAAACTTGATGAAACTTGTTGCTTTTACTTGCTAGGTTTCTTCTCTAGAGGTTTGTGCCATAATTTGAGAAATTTAGGAGTTCTCTAGAGTCCCTATAGCAACTTGGGTGAAACTAGTTTGATCCATGCAGAGTCCTTCAATTGCTCATGAATCGTTGTGCTAAAAATGAAAATTAAACAAAATTGACTCTTCTTGTGCACATACGACTCAACACCTTGTATTCACAAGACCGCTTCCCATTGCACTTGGGATGAACTTGGAATACATCGTGTTTGACCTAGACCATCCTCTTAAGAGCTCATCTTGAGATGGTCGATACGGCTTGAGTCAATTGGTTGTCAAAAGAAAATGCAAATAAATTAAAAACAAAGACATATGTGGGTAAAGAATGCAAATAATGTCAAACATTTGCACCCCGCTATGTCTTGTATGATGATAAATCAAAATTTGCATTAAGTGATAAATGAGCCCAAGGACCTTGTATGCTCTTCTAGATTCCCCAACGTGTTGAGTAGGTTGAACTCTAGGTTTTCTTTTGATCCTTAGAGTGGCTATTCTTCTATTTTTGAAACTAAAGCTAAGTGTTGCACTTGTCAATTCTTGCTAAAATGAAATATTCAAAACTAAGCTCAGATTTGCACTTGGACATGTCTTAGTTTAGTCATCTTCGAAATTGACAAGCTTGGTGTAATATCCTTCCATTTTGATCAATTGGATAATCCTCAAAGCTCTTTCGATTGCATTTCATGCATACATAAAAAATTGATGCCTATATTGCCAAAAGGGGAGATAACGTAGAAAAGGCATCACTAAAAAGATAAAATGTGAATGCTTATTTGGTTATTATGATCTTTGTAAAACTATGCTACTACTTCTTTGGATCATAATCTCATAATCACATTTGACATGTTTAGTTGGATTTTAGAGTTTTGTTGAAAACTTGCTCTTTCTTAAATTTAACTCTAAAATCTGAATTCCTCTTCGTCAACTTGGTCATGGTTCTAATTTCTATCTTTGGAACAAGTTTGACTTTGCAACTAAAATTGCTTTCTTCTTCATTTTCTTCAAACTCAAATTTATGCCTTTTGTATGGTTTGTCAATATACTCATCAAGGGGAGATTGAAGGACCATGTGGAGGTCCATCCATGTTTGTGATGAGTATTTGACTTTATTTGAGCAAGGTGTGCTCAAGTTTGAGTTTGATTTGGATTGATTTTCAAAATGAAGCAATTTGAGTTGTCTGCCAGAGTGGCGACGGTCGTATGGACGCTGGTAGTGATGAGTTGGATGGTTTATTGCACATCTTTGTGGGCATTGCTATGTGAGGAGTTTCCTTGTCTTTGATGGTTGCAGGACGACGGTGCTAGGTCATGGTGAGGCGAAGGATGACCGGACTAGGCGAGGAGGTCTGAGGTCCAGACGGTTGGGAGATCGCCGAAGATGATCGGAGACGGAGTCCGGCAAGTCAAGAAGACAAGGAAAGGAGATGATGCTAGCTAGATGCCGCGTGGATCAATGAGGATCGTCGGATTGAGGTCTAGTTGATAGGTTAGCGGGTCTAGGTAGTATGCTTTGAAAACTGCAAGAAAACCCGGTATGTGTGTGGGTTTTGGGTTAGCCCTTGCATGGCTGTGTGTGTGGGTTAATCCTAGCCCTTAGATGAGTGCTCTAGGTTGAGGGACTCATCCAAGGGTGGTAGGTGGCCCAAGAGTAGTATAAATAGGGGTGGAGGGTAGCCTCCTTCCCTTGAAGGTGTTGAGGTTTTGATGCTCATTTGAGCTTTGCCCACATGAATGTGAGGCTTTGTAACCTCCTTCCAGAAATGAAAGTTTTATTCATCCACCTCTGAATTTATTTTATGCATTTACATTATGTCTTTACTTTACATAATTTAAATTCAGCATTTACTTTCCGCAATTACATTCCCGCAATTTACTTTCAAGTAATTTGGATTTGCCTCCTCCTTCTAAATGCTGCTGTTCTTGGATGTTTTGAGTGTGTTCATATGGTTTTACATCTCTTTGCACTCTTGGATTGAGTAGAGAACATCTTTTCTTTCAAGTTCCAACTTTGTTCTGAACTTGTTCTTCGCGCAGCAGTCAGTGTTTGATTTTGGAAAAATATAGAAAATACTTTTGAGTGATTCTTGTTGGAGGAGGTGCGGGACTCTGATATCCGCTTGCAGAAAAATTTTGGAGTTCACTTGTTGTACCGTTTGGGCGCCATGAGGTGAAAACTGAGCCCCAAACGTTCTGCTCGAAGTTCTTGACCAGACTGTGTTCTTCGATTTTTTGTGTTTTTTCTGTAAGGATTTTTGAGGAGAAATTTGGTGGAGTTCTTCAAGACTCTGATTCTCACAGGGAGAAAAAGTCTCAAAATTTTGTGAGTTACAGAAACCCACCAACCTCCTGTGCAAATTGAGGACAAGTTCTGGGAATTCTGCTTTTGCTTTTCTGAAAGTGACTTTTGTGATTTGAATTGATGTCCTTTCTAAAAGAAAGAGTTTGAATTGATTCCTCTTTATCTTGGACACTAGACAACCAGGATTGTGACTCAAAAATCCCCACATATTTTATGGTACTTATCCATGCAAGCTTGGGGTACACATAGTTGTCTAGTTTTTCGGGTTTTTCACAATTCCTTTTGAGCGATCTTGTCGAGGTTTTTGTTGTAGTATTTTGGGGGAATTTTTATTTGCGACCATTCACCCCCCTCTGTTTATGAGAATATCAATATGATAGGTCAAGCTAAACAAGAATAGATACTATATATAAGAACTACAACTACGAGCTAGTCAAGATATGCTATAATAATCATATGAACATCAATCTCATATTCAATGAAGCATCAAAGTAATACTCTCTAGTATTAACAGAAGTTAACCATCTAGTTCAAGGCCAAGATTACAACTAAAATTATTTAATTCAACTTCCAAAGACCCTAATTGCATCACTGAGTATTCAAAAGATAACAAACAGTGAAAATAGTTCAAAGAAGCAATTAAGAGTTTTGGTAGTTATTTTAAGAGTTCAGCATACAAAGTACAAATATAAAGCATTCTACAAGGATAAACAATCAGATTGTACATGGGCAACCAACACATTCTACAAGGATGCCATATAAAGCATTTAAAACATAAGTTTACAATTGAACAAGTTGTCTTAAGATAACTTTTCAATTCCAACAAGTCAGCACAATATAAGGTTCCAAATCAAAAAGTTATTGACAGAAAGAAAAAAATGAAATAGCACGTAATGGGTTAATAATTGAAGAGGAACGCGGTATGCTACGCTAGCACAAAAAAAAATCTACCGCGTAACCAGAAAGCTACTCGCAAGAAGGGGATCATAGATAAGATTACCACTAGACGCGCAGTTGCGGAATCCTTCAGCGTCGATGTAGTGGATCGTCCTCGCCGCGGATCATTGCGTCGATGTAGTGGATCGTCCTCGCTTGCCGTGGATCGTCCTCCCACGCCGCGATCCAGCAGCGCCACCGCAGTAGTCCACACGCCCGAGAGATGGAACGCCGTGCGCCGTGTGCAAGCACTGTCGCTCGGCAGGGACAGCGAGAGGAGTAGGCTAGGGTTTCGAGTGAATCACTCCTAAACCGTGGAAAGCACACCCTGTGCCCTTCCTCCTCCCCTCCTTATATAGCCACGAGATGAAACCCTAAACTAGGGCCCATCAGCGTGCTAAGCCCACGAGGTTCATTAATTGTGCTAAGCCCAATCCAAATTAATGCGTCCTAGCCCATTAAGTGTGTGACCCTGCAGGTTCACGTACGTTTGGACGTGGATTCGGAAAACTCCTTTTCAATCCAATAGTTGGTAGTGGCTTCTTGCAAAGTATGCCAACTCCCAAACATACTATGATCAAATCGGACAGAACCTATCAAAAGTACTCATGTAATAATCCCTTTGCCAAGTATATGAAGATTGATCTCAAGGCGAGAAGCATGTCATCCTTTGATGATTCAATCCATCTCTCGTATCCGTGATATATTAATAAGTTGTGATTGACTCCTCAATCACGGCATGGCCATGCACTTCCTTAATCATATCACACGAGTGGCCTTGTCATATATCTCCGCTTCATTGGAGTGGCAAATTCCATCTTGACTACTCACTTCCTCTCGCACGTTTCATAGTAAACATGAAAGCTACCTTTATAACTATCCGGTTAGGAAGTAGTGTTTGATAGCCCCAAGGAAAACTATTACACATGTAGGGAATATGACAATCTCAGGTCTAAGGATCATACATCTACTAGGTATGAGATACATCGATGACACATAAGAATGAAACATTCTCGCGTTGTCCCATTGCGGTCTATCTAACCCATGTTCTTCAACATGCGCCCACAATGTATAGATGATATCTCCATATCCCATGATCTATGAAGCATGATCATCGATCACTACATGTGCTGATCTATTCATCGTTGTCCTATACGATGATATCCGATCAGAGATATTTATCGATTTACATCATTAAGTAAAGAGCTCATAAGCAAGTCACATACTTGTTGATCAATACAATGATATACATTCATTGGACCAATAATCATATTATTATTCATAAACATAGTCATGTTACAATCATCTAAATGATTGCCTCAAGGGCATAACACTAACAATAATTTGGTAAACCATCACATATCTACAGGAGCATAGCAATGAACTTTTATAAGCACACAAGTAAACCTTTTCAAGTATGAACATTGAGATGATTTGTGCAAGGTTTAAGAAAGAGTTGCCTAAATGTCCTAAAATCGACTAAGTTTTGCACGATAGCTAAATTTGCTCAAGTTGACTAAGTCCGCTCAACTTTGTGAAATTAACCTTTATTTGCCTAAATGTGATATAATTGACTAAGTTTTGTGAAGGTAGCTCAATTTGCTCAATTTGACTTGGTTTGGCTCACAATTGACAAACTTAGCTCGTTTCGCAAACTTAGAATGTTTTTGACATCCATACCGTGGTGTAAATGCCCGAGGTGACCGCAGGCCCACGGGTTGAAGTACTAGGCATTCGTTGGCCTGGTATAGGTGGTGGGTACATGTAGAACGGGTTTGGAGGCTGGGAGCCCTATAAGGAATAGACAGGTACATTATGCCACATATAAATCATTCATTCAAATTTTGAATAACGAATTGAACCGATCCGTCTTTACTGTGGTGCCTCTCCTCTGAGAAGGTGGCTGCATCGTGGAGTGAACATGTAGAAAGGATGAGGAGGTCGGGAGCTCTGTGGATCATAGTTTGTGATATAAAGTATCTGAATAGAGTTTTTTAAAATAAAGAATGCATGAGAATATCATATAACCCGAGGTGCATCTCCTAGGGGTGGTGCTCGCATCCCAAGAGGGTTTATGAAGGACGCCGGGAGGCCGAGCACCTGTGATGCTTCTCCTTGTGGTGGTGGCTGCATGTGCGGAGAAAACATGTAGAAGGGAGGTGGCTGGGAGCCCTATGACATAATAGTCAAGTTTGTAAGAAACATGATTTTACGAGCTAAGTGAATTAGAGAGTAATGAACTCAAGTATCTTTACTCATGCATAACAGAGGGCGAAACACCGCACGTTAGGTCCAAGAGATTGTGACAGCTTGTCGATATAGATTGTTTGTTAGATTTTAATCACAAATGTACAATTGAGCGTTTTGTTCAAAGTTGAGATTGTACCTGCAGATACATTTTCATGTATTCTGAGTCTTCTCGGCTTCTGCGAGCTTCCTCTCGTGCTTGACGAGACTCTTCTCGCGCTTGACGAGCCTCCTCTCGCGCTTCACGAACCTCCTCATGCGCTTGTGCTTCCCGTGCGGACCTCGACGAGTGAGCACTCCCCTGTGAGGAAACTGAGCCTCGTGGAAGACGATCGCAGTCCACAACTCCATCCCCCATGGCCCACCTACAAACGATATATACTGAAATGTGACCATGCAACATTTTTTTCCTTAGTAGAGCGAAAACAATTAAAATCAGTATTATTAACGAACCTCCCATGCTTTAGGCCCCCTCCAGCGTGGTACAACGCTTCCACATCGACCGGCGTGGCCCTCCAATCAAACTCCGGCCCATGACGTTGTGTTATTTGTTCTGCATATGACGCCTGCAAAACAGCATTTTGGTGCGCTCCCGGATGTAAATTTGCACAAAACATATTGTGTCATTTATACTTACCATTCTCTCACTAGCCCCGTCGTCGCACAACACATCCGGGTTCTGTGGATCCTCGCCTTGGTGCCCCCGGATGTAAACTTCCACAAAAGTGGGAGTACTCCCACTTTCAGCCTCCTACGGTGCAAAGTTATAAACATAGTAACAAATTCGCTAACAATTATAATACCGATACTTACCATGAGTTGCTCTAGGCCAATGTGTCCGTCTGCACCGTACTTGTGCTTCCCCAATCTACTTCTTCTGTTCCCTCAATTTCTATTTGATTTTTCTTGAAAATCCTCCGACCCCCAGTACCGGCACATCCACCTCCAAGCCTCCATGTCCTTCATTATCCAATCGACCGAGCTCTGGAGATACTCTTGTTCTATCAGGTGTATCGTCCTCGCCTCTGGTCCTCTTCTCATATTCACCTTCTTCACGCTCTTGTAAAATTGATGATGCTTGAATCTGCATTCTTTGAACGAATCTCCGACAACCTTTTGTGCCGCCCTATTGAAGACGCTTTTGGCCTTCTTCAAAGCGTTGTAATCGTCTTCGTTCTCAAGCCGGAACCTCTCCTGCATATAATCACACATTGTCAAATTGTATTTACATTTAAAGCAATACTCAAATAGAGTAAATACATAACGCAAACTCACCCAGAAGCCAGCCCACACTGCACCCTGACATGTTTGGTTGTCTTCGCCTCCTTCCACGTTCTCCTTCAACGCTTAGTGCTTCCAGTTGTGGGCCGCGAATCTATCACCGCCTGACTCAACCATGCCAGGGTAGTAGTAGCGGCCAAGGGCTCCCAGCACGGTGTTAACCTTTGTAATGTGGCCCGTCCCAGTCCAACCCGGCTCTTTCCAAAGGCTTCACAAAGAAAATACAAGACAAAGATGCATAAAACAATAAGTTGTCACTTAGCTCATGCTAAAAGAAAAGACATGAAAGATATAACTGTTACCTGCTCCCGTGTACCTCTATCAACCTCCTATCGGCCGGGTTGCATCTTGGACGAACTGAGACGGTTTTACGAAACCTAAAATGCAAATCATTAGTTCATAGACATTACAATGTAAATATGGAGATTAAATGATAATCCAATACTACACATATACCTGATGGTACCCGAAGAAGACCCGCCCTCTTCAACTGGCTCTAAGGTCGCCGCCAACTCACAACTCTTCGACCAAACTCCAAGACAACCTTACGTTTGGACGACAGTCCATTTCATGAGTAGCGTCCAGGGTCTGATATCCAATATGGTTCACTAGGAACTTTCCTCCAACAATAAGCAACTTAACTCCATGTAACATCCTAAATATTTTATATCATTTTGATTGTTTTTTTTCAATTTGGAATTTTATGGATTTTATTAAATCTCGTTTCGCAACTCTTAGTTTTAAAAAATGAATTTCTACAGAAAATTAAAAAGTTTCACAATTCATCAAATAATTTTATTGTGTTACAAATATTCTAAAGTATTTTTGAGAATTTTTCCAGAATTTTTAGAACCTTTTTGCTATTTTCCCAAGGCTATTTAATTTTCAACATTTAAAAATTAATTATTTTGGTATAAATAGTAATTTTATATTGTATAAAAAAGATTTATTCATGCTTTTTTTGCTGAAACCGGTATCTCTTCAAATTCCCATATTTAATAAAATTTATTTACTAATTTTTGGATTTAATATGATTTATGAGTGGAAAATTAATTGTTTTTTGAATTGATAATTTCGGTTACTATTCATTAAAAGCCGATCTGCTTCTCCTTCCCCATCAGCTATAGTGCACCCGTGTGCTACAGTAACTGACGGACCCGACCCGCATTGATTTCCATCCGTTTTTACTCATTTACTCCGGCAAGCCCATTACTATTCTGGCCATAACTTCGGCGAGCGTTTCCTGACGATCCGCTGGTCCGATTGCCCTATAAATTGAACACCAGCTTTCCCCCCATCCTTTACATTTTTAGCTTTGAGTTGTTCCAATCCATCCACCAGATCTTCCTGCTCAAGCCATTCTTTCTGAACTCCGGCGAATTTTCGGTGAGTTCTCCCAGCTGCTCCCGACCTCCATTCAGCCTCAAATTTTTACTGGCGCTTCCTCTTAGTGTCATCTACATTGGGTAAACTTAGATTTTAAAAATTCTCATCGAAACTCTGCCAGCAACCTTTTCTTCTTTAAACCTGGCGAAAGGTCAAATTTTGGATTCAAAATGTCCATTCTCCTTCGTTCGAGCTCCGATTTAGGCGATTCCAGTTTCTAAATATTTCTAAAATCAAGCTCTATCTTCTAGAGCCTTTTATTTTCAGTTTTGATCTTGTTTAAGTTTCTGTTTGGTATTTATTCTTATTCGTTGCTTTCTTTTCCGGTAGACGCTAATCCTGAAAGAGTGAACAGAGAATTTAAAGACCAAAACTCCGCACTAGATCATCAAGGCAAGTCGTAACCTTTGACCATATTGATCCTATGTTTACAAAGTAATTTGTTTTATACAACTGCATGCTATTTGTGTATAAATGCTTATCTTCTGGGAATAGCTATTTACCTAGTTGACATTATGCCACCTTGATTATTGGAATGCCATGTATCCATTGTTAAACCTAGGTTGGGACATTACTAGTTTGACATAATCATACTACCAACATTGGGTTATCGTAGCTATACTTAGACATGCTTAGTTGTACGATGGGACCCATATCACATATTGAATAATGTTAATCTTGACTTAATGAGATATTGAATTGTGGCTGATAGCCACTGTTGTAAAAATTGTTGTACCATGGTAGGGTTTGCCATTGGTCTTGGTTGAACAAAGTTATTTTCCCTCGGGCAAGTGATCGTGCAGTAAAGGGGGTGCTTTCTAGCACATTGGGATATGGATGTCTTGCCTGAGACAACTTAAGAACTTAATCTTGTGCGCCATTGAACTGGGCCTAACCGTACTACCATAAGTCTGATATGGGACAGACCTGGCTATTCTTATTGCGACATACCATGGACAGTCGTGCCATTAAGTGAAAAGTGGAAGCGAGTGTAAAGGTTGCCACTCGGCGCAAGAGGGGGCTTTTGGACCGGGCGGTTTAACCCTACCAGCGGTGGAACCTTAGTGGGCATGACTACATGGATGGAGCTTTATAGGGGCCTTGTCATGATATCTCTACGACACACCAAAGTAAGTGTGTTAATATCGATTGCACAAAGAGATGATCATGTCTTGTGGGTAAAGTAGTACAACCTCTGCAGAGTGTAAAACTATTCGAATAGCCGTGTCCGCGGTCATGGACAAGCCTGTGAATTTCACACGAGGTATAGAGTGTTTCATAAAGTATGGGAATGTGGAATTGTTGGAATGTGGAAGTGGAGTTGACTGTTGTTTTGTTGTCTAAAGTTAATACTGGTGAATTTATTGGTGGATACTTGTTTTAGATGGTGTAGGGTGATGCCTCGCCATTCTGTTCATGTTATCTATCATTGACTTACCAGTTATTTATTATCTTTTCGTAAATATGCTTTCAATCTATTTACTGTAATTCAATTCAAGTTATTGCTTTCTGCAAAAGAACCATATGTCTATCCTTTGTCAAGCCTGCATGAATATATTGCACCATTCCCCTGTGGCTTGTTGAGTACTTTTTGTACTCACGGCTTTACGCCTTTGTTGATCAGTTGCTGAAGAAGGACCAGGAAATACTGAGTTCTATGTGGAGCAATTTTATGAAGACTACGTGGATTAGGAAGGCGTTCCCCAGACGATTGCCTGTGGCATGTCGAATGGCCCAAGTTATCTTTTCCGCTGCAATAGTTTATTTCTTTTCTTAAGCCTTAAGGCTTAGTGGTGTAAACTTTAACCATAAGGTCTTATGCTTTATTTAATAATAATTTCCCTCTTTCTTAGTTAATTCATTGTATGGAATGATATTTCATCTATGTTTCCGCTCTATGCACTAGCGTGATCCTGGACTAGTGCAGTATACACAAAAGGTTTCGGATTTGCAAATCCAGGTCCCGACACTCCATAACATTCTAGGTTAGATCAAGCAATACTGTACTTTCTAACTACGGCCATTCTTCCGGACTAACAAGCTTTACAAACACTACTGAACTGACCATCATTGCACACGCAATCATCTTCAGGTGAACCATCAACGCAGGTGAATTCCCAGGGAAACATCTGACCCTTCATTTACTTTTAACGCCTTTATTCCAAAACCTCTCATACCAGCATAACACTCATCTCAACTTTATTTCTTTAATAAGGAAATCTTTACATTGAATTATTCACTAATCACTTTCCTTTATTAGGAGTTGGCGCTGATGTTTTGACTGGAACATAATTGAGATTGACTTGAACTGGTGTGATCACTTTCTTATGAGGGCAATTATTGGCAAGCTGCCCAGGCTTGTGGCAGGTATAGCAAAGTTTAAGGGGCAAGCTTCCTTTTTGAACATTGTTGACTAAGGTAGTGTCCTTGTTCAAACGCCTCCTCTTTGACTGATTCTCTTGACAAACTTCTCTTGCAATTTCACCACTCACTCTTGGCATTATGTACTTAACTGAGGTAACTTCTGGAACAACCATAGCTGCAGAAAATGATTGTCTTCTCTGTGGGCATCGATTAGCATAATAGCCTTCCTTGTGACAGTTGTAATACACACGTGTTTGCTATTGTATCTTGTTGGGTGCAGCTACATGAACATTATTGTCTTCTTGTTGCGTCAGGGTTGGTTGCTTCATAGGACATTCTCTAGCTCAATGACCTTCTTCATCACAAAGAAAATATGCTGTTGGTGATTGCCACTTACTGCTTTCCTGATGAAGGTTGACAGGATCAGAGTGACGCATCTTTAGCTTCTCAAATGACTTAGTATATACGATTGGTATTTCACTTCCTTTTGATAGTTCTTGAGCAACCGCGGCTTGAAGATTCTTTTGTTGATGCTGGGTCACAGTGGTAACTATTAGATCCAAGGGACATTGAGCTGGGCAATGATCTTGACCTTCACAAAGGTAACATGTGATGTTGCTCATAGGACACTCTCCAAGAGAATGACTTCCTTCACAGCTGGAGCAATTAATCGCATGCTCATCAGCGGTATGTCCTACTTCTCCACAGCGAATGCAAGCACGATCTTTTGACTTATTTGGTTGATAGCACTTCAGAGAGCAACGTTTAGATGTCGAACAAGGTGCAGGGATAGTATTTTGCTCCGTATTTACTTTGACCATACTGTCTTCAGTTGAGGCAAAGAGATTACGAAAAGCAACAACAAATTCATTCCAAGTGATATTCTATGGGGCTTCATGAATAGCACAATATTTCTTCCACCATTCAGCAGTAATTCCTTGTAACTGATAAGAAGCATACAGGACTTTCTCATCACCTTTACACTGAGCAATGAGCAGCTTCCTCTCAATGGTCTTGAGCCAATCATCCGCTTCCGAAGGTAACACATTTCTAGAAAATGTTGGCGGATGAGTCCTTATGAATTCTGATAACCTTGAGTAAGAATAGGGATCATTGATCATAGCTTCGGACACTTTGTTGACCTTGGCTTGATCTGTCATATTCTACGTTTGCTTCATCATGGCATGCATCAACTGAGTTTGAACAGTCAGAAACACTCCAAAACTCTGCATATCTATCTGTAGTGACGGGTGAGAAGTTGATCCATGATTGAGATTCTCACTGAGTTGATTACCACTTCCACTGATTCAGTTGTTACCACTATTCTGAACCATCTGCTTGATTGCTTTACAGGGTTAGGGAAGAGGGAAATAGCATAGGTAAGAAGAAGGCATCCTAGAGTAGGGGAGATAGGTTTAACCCAATCAACTTAAACAAGCAATATTAATAACTTGGTATGGTTGCTCACATAAGCCTAAGAGCTCTGCAATACATACTGCACACTCAAAAATTAAGGAAGAACGAATTCAACCTATACACACAAAACAACTGCCTACAAGGGTGACACTCCTATCTTAAGCAGACGCGACTCCCACACATGAGTCTCAACTGGCTACTCGAAACACTGGGTCTTCTAGCTTTGGAAACACTTCATCAATCCACTCCTTCCTTGAGCTCGACGATTCCTTCCTTCATGATCTTCAGGGTTGATAGCAAGCACTCGAAGCTTTCTCCTAAAGTGTGGTATATCGTCAACTACTAAGACATCTCGGATAAGGTTTTAACTCGATTCAGCAAGGGAGAGAGAAAGAATTTCCGTAGGAGAAAAAGAGAGATTTTGACGAGGAAAGGAATAGAAGAATGAGATAAGTCAAGAACATATTATTCTTCCAAGTTAATTATTTCCTTTAGAAAATAATTTTGAAGGTCCTATAGAGACGATCAAACTATCTAGGGTCAAGGCCTACAGTTAGTATGGCTCCGATACCACTTCTGTCGGGACCCGAATACGCAAATCCGGACCCTCTGTGTATACTGCACTAGTCCAAGATCACGCTAGTGCACATAGGCTCAACATCGGTAAATATCACAATCATACACATCGGAAATATTATGAAATATATCATATATTAAATAATACTAGTTGAATGACCTTAAGGTCAACTTACATGACTATGCCTCGCAAGGCTAAACAACAAATTAAACTGCAGCGGAATGAAAACGTAGACAACCCTTCAGTATACCACAAGCAACTGACAAGGCTTGCACCCTAAACATTCGTCTCTTTCTGGTACTTCTCCTCCAGCATGGATGTAGACTGCTCAACTGGTGATGTTGTTGTGGGCAAGGGTGAGTACTTAAAGCACTCAACAAGTTGTGCACAGAATGCAATTCTATGTAACTATATGCAAGACTTATTCCAAAGGAAAAGGCTATTATGGCTATTTGGCAATAAGCAGCATTTATGAACAAATACAATATATAGATTGTAAAGACTGTAAAACAAATAACAGTAATAGATAGATTCAACATTTCTCAAGTAAACAAAGTTTTTCAATCCTAGGTCAAGTTCCAACCTTCCATATGGCAATCCCGCCATCCCAACCAAGTTTTCCATTTAATTAAACTAACCCTTAACTGTACTACCCAAGCATTGCTCAATACCACAAGCACAGCTATTCGAATAGTTTTACACTCTGCAGAGGTTATGCACTTTACCCACACGACATGATCGTCTCCTAGTGCCATGCAATTAACACACTTATTTTGGTGTGTCGGCGGAGAGATCATGACAAAGCATTTACAATGCTCCGGCTTAACCCAGTACTACCCGCTAAGGTTTCAACACTGGTGGGTCTGAAAACCACAACCAGGGCACCCCTCTTGCACCATGTGAATTACTCCATAACTCGGGAACTCACACCTCCATTGATAGTACTAAGCTAAGACATTGCAAATTAATCAGCTAGGCTGTCCCATGCCAGACATGTGATTGCATGATTGACTCAGGTCAAAGGCTTGCAAGGTAAGTCCTTAGGATGACCGAAGCAAGACTTCCACATATCCTCTGCCCATCGGGCCCACCTTGGCATACTCGCCCCTTGACACTTGCCCTAATCTAAATGATTACCACCCTAGTTGATTACCAAGCACCACATGCCATCAACAATTCAACATCGTTGCGTGACATGACTCGCCACTACAACTCAATCTCATTGTGTGATCTCACATGACACACAAGTTCATATCATTGTTCCATATTTCATTAGTCAAGATTAGTTATCAATGATTCAAGGACATGTGATGACGTGGCATGGCTAAGCAGCTAACACGGTCTAACCATCCCATGATGATTTCAATATCAACCAACTATAGTGATCCAATCTAGGGTGATAATAGATTATGGCATACAACTGACAAGGTAGGGTTTAGATCAATTTGGTATAATAGCTAAGTCCCAATTTAATTGAAAACAATTGTACATGTAAAATAACATGCAATTATGTAAAACAATATAGCGATTTTGTAAACAGTGGTTCAACATGATCAAAGCACAACTTGCCTTAAAGAAGCCCTTAATCTTGTTCTCGACCTTGGTCTTGAGTCGATGAATCTTCCTCGAAAACGTCGCACAATTCACCGTCTACGCGAAACGAGAGAGAACAACAAATAAACACCAAAATAGAGAGAAAAAATTCTCTAAAAATCAAATAAAATTCACCATTAAATAGATCTCAATTTTACAAATTTTTAAAAATTTGAATCACCTCAATCGGAGCTCGTATGAAGAAGAACGGGCTCGTGGAAGATTCAAAAATCATAAAAACCTGAAAATTAGAAAATACCAAATTACCCAAATTATTTTTATATTGGAAAAACAGTTTAATGCGTCAGCATGATGTCAGGGTGACGTCAGCCCTGGCCCGGATCGCTCCTGCGCCGACACGTGCCCTCTGGTCCACTGGACCGGGTCCACGCAGATCTGGACAGCTGACATGCGGGCCCCATGGACTTCCGCGTCTGCATGGGACCCAAGCTACCTGGCACCCACGCAGCCTACTACGCAAGTGCCACATAAGCGATTGTGCCCACGTGGATGACACATGGAGACGAAGCGTCAAGCCACGTCGACGGCGGCAGCGCGAGGACCTAGGGTCGTCGGCGGCCACCAAAGAGGATACCTTCGGATCGAGCTCGACAAGCTGGGTTTGGTGACGCGACTAGATCCACGTTTTGCTCATGGGAACAAAATCGGTGAGGTCTTCTTCAACGGCGGCAGTGACCTCCGCGGTGATCTTCTTCTCCGGCGAATCCAAGGCGCGCACCGTGTAGATTTCGCGATGGCAAACACGATGCGACTGGTCCCGAGCTTCACTGTGGCTTGATGATGACACATCGGTGTTTTCCAACTTGCAGCAGTGCGGTAAAGATCCTCAATTGCGATTAAACGATGGCTAATTCGGTGCAATTGATTGAGGGCTTTTGATGCAAACCAGATTGCGCAGCCGGGGCGTCCCTTAAATAGCGCTAGGTGTCCATGCCTTGCCCGCCTCCCACACGGTCTCCATGCTAGCCACGACTCGAGGTCAAAGTCCTATTCGGAGAAGACAAAGCCACAACTTGCCACGTGGCAGAACGGACGGGCTTGATTCAATAAGACGTGGCCAAATCCAGCACGTTCGCGAAATCAAACGGTCACAAATAGATAACGTTCAACCAACGCGCTTTACTTTCCACCGCACGATTACGAACCGATGGTGGAGATGAGCTAGGGTTTCCCAATGATGATAGCCACACGATTGCTATCCAATGGCCAAAACCTCATCCGTCCAAGTGGCGCGAAGGTAACCACACGATGGAAATCCAACGGGTTGACGCCCCTTTCAGAAACAGGCCGAACGGCCCATGGAGCACAGTAACGGCTCCGGCCTAAAACTGTTCATAACTATTTTCTCTTGTTTTCTTTTTAAAATAATTCTAAAAATTCATTTAATTAGTTTTAGGCAATGAACATATCAGGAAAAATCCAAAAAAAATTCTCATAAATACTTTGAGATATTTTGAGCTCAAATAAAATATTTTTGGCGAAATCTTATATTATCCTTGTATATATTTAATTAATTTTCACAAAAGGCCAATATACATATTCTGAAATTAATTCAAATAAATTCCAGAAAATTCCAATAAATTCCAGAAAATCACAAAAGGCACAAATGACATTAAAATAATATTAAAGGCAAATTTTGGGATGTTACAGACCTCTTCCTTTATTTGAAGTTGGCTGAATTTTATCCTTCCTTCCTTTCTTCTCCTTCCTTTTTTCTAGTTTCTTTCCTTTCTTCTTTGATGGCATGTATGGAAAGAGATGAAGGGTTATATGAACAGTGCACATGAATAGTATTTTCCATTTGGCTCCCATCCTCCCTCGCCTTCCACTAGGGTCCACCATAATACATCCGCGCAATTTGGCTCCAATACTGATTTTTGTGCAATCTTCATAACGGCTGACAAACAAGCACCCGCTATTAGGTAGTACAAAATTCTCGTGGAAATATAACAAGCATTGCATAAGGAAATGAGTTACCTGTTGATATTTGATGCGGCTTAGTAATTCTTTCCAATTAATTGAAATACTAAACCGAAAAGTACTTGGCATGTGGATATCCGCATCAAGGAGGCTTAGTGGAATATTTGTTAGTTGCCATGGCTCTTGAGACCGATCAAGATCTATGGAAGAGCAAAACCTACTCTGATACCAATTGAAGGATCGAGATGGCGATCAAAGGGGGGGTGAATGATTCCAATTTAAATTTTATCACCCAAACTTGATCACATATGCAATTTTTCACCCAAAGAAACCAAGCCAAGATACTTAGGTATCAAATGGAGGTGGCAGAATTAGTTTTCAAAAATTTCAGCCTAAGGCCGGCACTACCGCCCATGTAGGGGCGGTACTACTGGAGCTACTGTAGCTAAGTAAAAATAGGCATATGAGCAGTGATTTCAGCACAAGATCAAAAAGAAAAATCAAGGAATCTTTTGATCCACTGATCCAAACTCAATTAAACTTCGTGGACACGTTCCTATGGATGTTAGGAACCTATTTCAACTGTCGATTGCAAGAATCGATGTCAAAGTTCCGACCTTTTTCAAATTTACGGAAGGGTGCACGAAACGGGTTCTAGAACAAAAAACTTAGCCCTTAGCTAGCTCGTGGGTTCTTGATGATCAAGATGATCCTGGATCACTTCCCACATGTCATAGCAAGCTGAACACAAGTCAAGAACACCAAAAGTTGATCTTCCAAGAATTATCCTCTCAAGAACAAAAACTCAGTTTCTTGCAAAGAAGAACATATGATTTGCTTAGATGATTGGGATATGGTATGAAGAAGACTGATCCATCAATCATACATCCTCAGCACAAAATCCACAAGCATTTAAAAGGAGGGGAGGCAAATCCAAATGTGCAAGAAGTAAAATGCAAGAATGTAAATTGCAGAATTTAAAGATTGAATTTAAAGCATAATGTAAATGCGAAAAATAAATTCAGAATTGAGAAGAATGGATTAAACTTTTATTTCTGGAAGGAAGCTTTACAAAGCCTCACAACAAAGTGGGTAAAGCTCAAAGTAGCACGAAAACCTCAAAACCTTCAAGAGGAGGAAGGCCACCCCTTCCCCTCTATTTATACTACTCTTGAGTCACCCTCCATCCTTGGATGAGCTCCTTCTACCCTAAGAGAGATCAAAGGCTAGGAATGAATCCCACACATAGCCATACTCTATCACCTATACCGTATCCGACGGCCCCCCTTAATCCGAGCAGCTCCAAGCTAGCATCTTAGCCATTCCTTGTCTTCTAGGTTCACAGCGACTCCGTCTCCGATCATCTTGCGATGATCCTTAACCATCTGGACCTCCGACGCACCTCACCTAGTCCCCATCATCCTTCGCCTCACCATGACCTTGCACGTCGTCCTGCAACCATCAAAAACAAGGAAAACCCATCACATAGCAATGTCCAATAGAGATATGCAATAATCAGCCAATTTCAAAAATCAATTCTCACATGGCTCAACAAGTAGACACTTCATCGAGTTGCCACCATCGAGTAGGATCCTCGCTCGAGTAGTAACTTGACCACCGTATCAACCGCATCGAGTCTATCAACCACATGTCCAACTCGATACCAAGTCTATCGACCACATGTCAAACTCGATACCCAGACTATCGATCACCGCATTAAGTTGACAAACTGATATCGAGTAATAGTTGGTTAGACTAAGAACTCGAGTTGAGCTAACGACAGGGCGCTCAACCCAGCAATATTTCTACTCGATACTTAGTTACTACCAATCTACTCGAGTCGTTCGACAACAAGTTGGCAGGGTGTTACTCGAGGCCGATAGAGCCGCTCGAGACAAACACAGCTTAAGTTGCTTCAATTTGAAAATCCAATTCAAATCGAATTTACCCGAGAGCATATCAAGCTCAAATTTAATCAAATACTCATCACAAACATGGGTAGACCTCCACATGGTCTTTCAAAGAGGCTTGGTGGCAAGTCATTGGGACCACATGGAAGGTGACGAAGCATGAGTGATGCTTCGAGTCGAAGGAAAAGACTGGTCATGGGGCAAATTGGTAATTTGCCCATTACCCGAGGTGTAGGCGATTTGGAAAACTGTGGCGTTGGCCTAAGTGGTTTAGGTCAAGCCAAAGAGGGCATGGATTCGAATTCGAGCTCGTGGAGCTGTTTGGAGCGTCATAGGGAAGGATACTTTGAGAAGCATGCGTGTGAATGAGTAAAACCCATTATGTGTTGGGTTAACGGGTTAGCCCATTTTAAATGTGAGTTGTATCCACTTGGTGTCCTGGTCTAGGGTTGCCAGGGTTGCCTTCTCTATATAAGGGTTTGAGAGATGTAGAGGGATGCAAGAAACTAGAGAGGGATTAGGGCAAAAGGAGGTAGAACAAGATTTTGTGTTTCTTGTGTGTGTGTGAGCTTCTTGGGAGCTTTGCCCTCTTTGAAGAGGCTTTGTAATCATCTATGTTAGTCTGAAATGAAAATCAAATTCGTGCTCAAGATCTTGCTCTTCTTTTTATTTCCTTCCTTTTTGATTTCTGATCTCTCTTGTTGGTTTCTTTCTCTCTTGATCTTGTGTTGCCAAGGATGAATGATTGATGGATAAAACCTCTGTAGATCATATCCCAATCATCTAGGCAAGCTCTCACGTGATCATCAAGAGATTTGTCAAGAAACTGGTTTTTGACTTAACAAGGAAGGATTCGTGGTAAATCGTGTTCTTCAGCTTTTGAGGATTGTTTGGTGTCCTTGCTTGCTATGATGTGGGAGATCATCTAAGATCATTGCAATCATCAAATCGCCACGAGCAAGCTCAAGTTAAAGTTTATGCATTTGAACCGGTTTTGGTGCAACCTTCGTTAAATTTGAGAAAGGTTAGAACTTTGACGTCAATCTTTGCAATTGAAGGTTAGAACAAATTCCTAACATCCATAGGAAGGTGTATGCAAAGTTTCACGAGTTTGGATTATCCAATCAAAAGTTACATAAAATGGATTTGAACTCGTGCTGATTTTACTATCCATCCGGTACTACTGTTACTATAGCATGGTAGTGCCGCTCCAGAGCTGATTTTCTTAGAAAATTTATTCTTTTGTTCTTATTTGATCTAGTGAGGTTTTGGTTGGTTCCTTGAGAGGAAAAATTATAGTTGATCATTTACTCTCTCTGATCGCCATTTTCGGGCCTTTAGTGGGCTTCAGATCCGGACACTATGTTGCAATGGGGAAGAAGATAAAGAGGGTGTGGCCCATTGGATATGATCACGCATGCGGCTAGCTCAACACCGATTCAGATGCCAATGCCTCACCCTGCGCGCCGTCGACCATTTTTGGTGCCAAAGGCACCCCACACAGGCGCCATCTTCCTTGCCTGAGGGACCATCCTTAACCACGCCGCCATGGCCCATGTGTGCCTTCAGGTAATTTTCACTAACTCCCAACTCACCCACCTCTCTTTGGTTAATTTTTCTACACATGTGGACATCAACTGTGCTATTCACTTCTGTTGATTTCTCCACAAAAAGTGTCCTGCTTGACAACTTACCGAAACATGTATCGCCTATTCAAGAGTTTGAAGCACTGATTTGGCTTAATAGGTAGATTGTGTATGCCTCAATGAAATTTCTTTGGATTTTTCTCCAGCTCACATCCTCAGTATCACAAGATTTTTCCGTACGTATTTCTGGAGTGTTTAATGTGAGCTTAGGAGGGTTTTGAAACAATAATCGGTGTTCAGAATTTTTTGATTTCTAATACTTTATGCGAGGTTTAATTGAGAGAGATCTTGATATGCACTTGCAACCTATTAATTCATATATTTTGTTATTTTTTTCCAAGCAAACCTGATAGAGAACGCCTAAAATCGACACCTACCTCCTGTTCGACAAAATGTATAGCTGCGGCCAATCAATCCTTGCCTCCTCTGCACCTCTTCCTCAAGCTGCCACAAGGGAGATGGGATGGTACCTGTGGCCGAGCTGGATAGTGGAAAAGGAGAAGAGAAGAATGACGGGTTAGGTGTGACTATGGTGCAGCTTGGGGAAGAGTTGTCCCTAGACTTGAAGAAGTGGGTACGGGTAACCCTTGATTACAACACATCTCAAATAAACAAACTTAGTATACTCAAGTCTTTCATTGTGTTCTTGGATGTATACTTTACAAGATAATAACATGAAGACCAGTCGCCAGACATTGTGTTTATGTCAAGAAAGCTTAGGCGTATAGGTGCTTCGCTTGTCAGCATGAAGGATTTTCATCATTCTACTTCATAAAATCTGGATATTACGTTCTCTGTTCATGATTGGTGATTGGCTCTAAAAGTACCAATGCAAAACATGAGGATCAAATGATGATTTTGTGTTCTTCTCAAGTTGAATCTCCTGCTTCATTTGTACTTTCAATCCTTTCGTCCGGTTTGACAAGGTTGGCGAGGATAAAAGTTAATGCCTTCCACTTGAGATTTCCTTCACAACTACCTTCAATTTTGAAGGTAGATGTCTTTTTATCAGTCTATATTCTTCTGGTGTTGTTCACCTCCCAGTTTTTGGCTACGTGATCCATTTCCATCATCTGGCCTTTGCAGTTCAGATGTCATCCCATGACACTAGGTCCTCGCCATGACAAACCCTAATAGAAACTTCAACATTCTTTGCTAGAACGTCATAGGTATGAATTCTGACGATAAGTTGAGAGACATCAGAGACAAAGTCAATGAGACTAACTACTCTATTGTCTGTATTCAAGAAACAAAAAAAGAATTCATCCAGCATTCTTTTCTTAAGTTTTGCTTGCCTCGTCATTTTGGTAAGTTTGCTTATTCACCATCTGTGGGCGCCTATGGGGGAATTTTAACAACTTGGTCCGATGCAACTTTTAATGGAACTGTAAATTATCAAAGTTATTTTGCCATCACCATTACCTTCACTTCCAATTATGATAATCAATCTTAGACTCTATTGAATATATATGGCCCTTGTGTTGGTCCTGCTAGACAAGACTTCATCACCTTGTTTTCTCACATTGAGCTTCTTCCTAATGTAAACTGGATTTTCATGAGGACTTCAATTTCATTCGCTCAGCTCATAATAGAAACAAACCAAGTGGAAGCATCCTCGACAATATGCTTTTCAATAGTATCATCAATTCGCTAGGTCTCATTGAGCTTCCTTTAAAAGGTCGTAATTTCACTTGGAGTAACATGCAACAAGATCCGCTACTGCAGCAATTGGATTGGTTTTTCACTTTTCCAGATTGGACATCCATGTTCCCTAATACATATGTGCTGGCCCTAGCTATGGATGTCTCTGGTCACTCACCTTGTCTCATTACCAACGAATCGGGTATTCCTAAGTCTAATTTATTCAGATTTGAAAACTTCTGGCTAGAGCACCCAGGTTTTTTGGACATAGTGCATCACTCGTGGAATCTGCAAGTAAATGAACTTGAGATTCCCAAAAGAATCTCTTTGAAGCTTAAGAATCTCAGAAGACACTTAAAGGATTGGAGTAAATAGTTATCACAACTATCAAATCTCACCAAACATTGTAAGGCTATCATCTTGCTCCTCGATGGCATTGAGGAGAAAAGGAACCTCGTCTTCATAGAACAAAACTTCAGAATGATCATCAAAAATCAGCTCAACAGACTACTTCACTACAAACAACTTTACCAGAAAAAAAGAAGCACCGTCAGATGGATGAAGTTGGGAGATGAAAACACCAAGTTCTTCCATTCTGTGGCAATAGATAGAAACAGAAGGAACAAAATTGCACATTTGCAGTCTGAGGACGACACAAACTTTTTTGATCATCAAACCAAAGCGGCTCTTCTATGGTCCAGCATCAAAAATAGAATGGGAGTTTCGGGTGAGCCTGTAATGCACTTCGATCTTTCTCAATTGGTTGATCCGATAAACAAGCTCGATGACTTAATCTCCCCTTTTACAAGGGAAGAAATCAATAGTGTGGTGCAAGTGCTTCCTTTGGACAAAGCGCTAGGACCGGATACTTTCAATGGCATGTTCTTCAAAAAAATGCTAGCAAATCATTGCAGTAGACTCCTATATGCTTTGTGATCAGTTCCACTCAGAGAACATAAACATTCATCCTATTAATGGGTCTTTCATAGTGCTCATTCCAAAGACAACATCCCCCTAGAAGGTGTCTATTATAGACCAATTTCTCTCATCAATTCGAGCATCGAACTCATTACAAAGATCCTTGCCAATAGATTACAGAAAGTTATTCTTCGGTTAGTTCACTGAAATCAATATGGATTTATCAAAACAAGAACTATTCAAGACGGCATTGCTTGGACGTTCGAATATCTATATCAATGTCACCATAGTTCAAGATAGTGTGTCATCATAAAACTCGACTTTGAAAAGGCTTTTGACACGATTGAGCATTCTGTCATAATAGACATGATGTCGCAAAAAGGCATACCACGCAAATGGATTTCTTGGATGCAGCTCATTCTCTCCTTAACGCAAGCGTCGATTCTTTTGAATGGCACGCCAGGCAAACATTTCAATTATAAAGTGGGGTTAGGTAGGGAGATCCTTTGTCACTTCATTTATTTGTTCTAGCTATAGATCTCCTTCAGTGCATTGTGAACAGAGCGGCACAGATATGCATCATTCAATAACCCATTCCTAATGCTAGCAACTCTGACTATCCAATTATTCAGTATGCTGATGATATGATACTCTTCTCATCATGCTGGTGTGTCCCAGACAACTCTTTTGTCTCAAAAGTCTGCTTCAAACCTTCACAAAAGCATCTGGTCTCAAAGTAACTTTAAAAAATCATCCATGTATCCGATCAATGTGGATGCCACTAGGTTCACGGTTCTAGCTCGGACCTTTGGTTGTCCTGAGGGTCAGCTGCCCTTTACTTACCTTGGTCTCCCCATGGGAACCTCCAGGCTAAAGGTCAAGGACTTTGCTCCTCTTATTCAGAGAATTGAGAATTGACTCTCAGGCAGCATGACATTTTTATCCTATGGAGGAAGACTTACAATATTCACTATCATGTCTCTACTTCCAACTTATCATATGTGCACCCTAAAGCTACTAGCAATGGATATTAACTGAATTGACATGGCCCGAAGACATTGTCTCTGGAGGAGACTGGGGGACCTTCACAATAGGAACCCATCCTTAATAGCCTAGAGCAAAGTATGCACACCCAAAGATAAAGGAGGCCTGTGAGTCGTTAATCTAAATATTCAGAACAGGGCTTTGCTTCTCAAACACCTTAAAAACATCTACAACACAAAGGACACACCTTGTTGGGATTTGAATTCACCAATTCGGACCCATTGTGTTTACCGCACTAGTCCCAGGATCAATGCTAGTGCACACAGCTTAACATTGGTACATATCACATCACACTCAATGATAATAATAATAGTACTCCATTTATTGATATAGCTAAGTGTATGATCTTATGATCAACTTACATTATTAAGCCACGCAGAGCTAGACTTGAAATATAAACTAAGACATATGCAGCGAAAAAATAGAAAATGTAGATGACCCATCAGTTCACCACTGGCAACTAACAAAGGCTCGGACCCTAACGACTCGTGTCCTCTTGAAACTCCTCCAACAAAGGTGTAGACTCCTCAATTGTTGATTGTGGTTGTTGGCAAGGGTGAGTACATAAAGCACTCAACAAGTTGTGCACAGAATGCAATTCTATGTAACTATATGCAAGTCTCATTCCAAAGGAAGAGGCTATATGGCTATTTTGCAATAAGCAGCATTTATGAACAATTACAATAAGTAGATTGTAAAGACAGTAAAACAAATAACAATAAATAATAATTTCAGCATTTATTAAGTAAACCAAATTTCCAATCCTAAGTCAAGTTACATCCTTCCACACGGCAACCCTGCCATCCCAACCAAGTTTCATTTAATTAAACTAACCCTTAACTGTAATTTCCGAGAATTGTTCAATACCGCGAGCACGGCTATTTGAATAGATTTACACTCTGCAGAGGTTATGCACTTTACCCACACACAAAGGCGAGTGATTATAACAAAGTCTTAACAATGCCCTGCCTTAACCCAATACTACCCGCTAAGGTTTTAACATTGAAGTGGCTGGTTACCACAACAGGGCCCCCCTCTTGCACCATGTGAGTTGATCCATAACTCAGGACTCACACCGCCATTGATAGTACCAAGCTAAGATATTGCAAATTAATCAGCTAGGCTGTCCCATACCAAACATATGGTTGTATGATTGACTCAGGTCAAAAGCTTGCAAGGTTAAGTCCTTAGGATTATCGAAGCAAGACTTCCACATACCCTCTACCCATCGGGCCCACCTTGGCATACTCGCCCTTTGTCACTTGCCCCAATCTAAGTGATTACTACACCAGTTGATTACCAAGCACCACATGCCATCAACAAGTCAACATCGTTGAGTGACATCCCTCGTCACTACAACTCAATCTCATTGTGTGACCACACATGACACACAAGTTCATTAACATGTTCTATATTCCATTAGTCAAGATTAATCATTGATGATTCAAGTACATGTGATGACGTGGCATGGCTAAGCAGCTAACACGGTCTAACCATCTCATGTTGATTTTAGTATTAACCAACTATAATGAACCAATCTAGGGTGACAATAGATCATGGCATACAAATGACAAGGTAGGGCATAGATCAAATTGGTATAATAGCTAAGTCCCAATTTAAATTGAAACAATTGTATACTTGAAATAATATGCAATATGGTAAAACAATATAGCAATTTTATAAACTTGGGTTCAACATGATCAAAGGACAACTTGATTTGGCAAAGGTCCTATTCTTGCTCTGGAATTTGATCTTGGGTCGACGAATCCTCCTCCGAAGCATTGTACAACTTAACGCCTACGCGAACCGAACGAAAAAACCAAATAAATACCAAAATAGAAAGAAAATGAACTCCGAAAATCAAATAAAATTAACTATTGAATAGATCTCAATTTTAGATATTTTTAAAAAATTTAACCACCCAATCAGAGTTCGTATGAGGAAGAACGAGCTCTCGGAAGATTCAAAAATCCTAAAAACTAGAAAATTGAAAATCAAATAATAAACCGAATTATTTTTATAATGAAAAACCGTATTATTGCGTCAGCATGACATCACGGCCACCCGGACCAATCTCGTAGCGACACGTAGCCTCGGTCCATGCACCTGGTCCACGGGACCTTCTCTAGTCTACCGTGAACCCAGTGCATGACACCTCGGTTACCTCCCCCGCCACGCGTCGGCACGCCGTTGGTTCTCAGGACGACGCGATCTAGACCGCACGTGAAGATCCAACGGCAGCAATCTTACCCGAGCGGTTTACTATTGCCTGGCCTATGTGGCTTGATCCGATGCGTTCACTGTAGATCGGACGGCTGGCGAAGCTTCATCTTGATGATGGCGATGCGGCGGCACGGCTCCACCGGACTTGCAGATGACGACACACCAGGTGGCGAAGCAGCGAGCCCCAGCGACAAAGAGGTGGCGGCATAGACGTGTCTTCACCCGACGAATTCAGATCTGAAATCCACACGGTGAAGGAAGGCTTAACGACGGCGAAAAATGGCAAAAAACGCAGCTGCGCTTGCGACAACTACGACGAGCTCCCAACGGTGAACAAGGTCGACTTCGGCGAAACGGCTCCAATCAGAGGACGCGGCGGCTGACAACGAACATTGCGTGATCCTCCATGGCTTTTAGGTAGGCGTGCAAACGGCGGACACGGACTTCGAGTCCAGCGGTGACACGGCTGCGCGATTCTGAGTCCTCCACGAGCTCTACGATGGATAGTCGTCCGATCGAAGATCAACGGTGAGATCACTCCCAGACGGTATGATCCGATCCATCCTTTCCAAATCCAACGGGCACGATCTATCCTTTCCTAAACCGATGCATCTCAATCTGCACTGTCCAATCTTGATCCAACGGTCCTTTCGCGTTAGGGTTTCATCTCATCCTCGACCGCACGATCAAAGATCACAGGCTCAAGCTTGATTTGGCTTCACGGGCTGGCGACACAGAGCGGTTGGGCCATGCAGATGCGGGCCATGCTCGTACAGTATTGGACTCCGACCCAGTTCAGTTTAAACCATTTTTCCCGAATTTTTGAATTAAAATAATTGCAGAAATTAGTTTAATTTGTTTTAAGCAATAAAAATATGAGGAAAAATCCAAGAAAATTCTCATAAATACTTTGAAACATTTTGAATTCAAATAAAATATTTTTGGCAAAACTTTATATAAACTTTATACATATTTAATTAGTTTTCTCAAAAAGGCCAATATACATAATTTGAAGTAATTCTAAATAAATTCCAAAAAATCCAATAAATCCAGAAAAATCACAAAATACACAAATAGCAATAAAATAATATTATAAATAAATTTTGGGATGTTACAAACCTCCCCCTTAACAGAATCTCGACCCCGAGATTCAGGGCTAACTAGAGAATAGGTTTAGAAATTCTGACTTCAAGTCCTCTTCACGCTCCCACATTGCTTCATTTTCTGAATGATTGCTCCACTGAACTCTGCAGAAGCGAACAAACTTATTCCTAGTATTGCGCTCCATCACATTCAAAATATTGATCGGCTCCTTGTAGGTCAAATCCTTCTGCAGTTCAATTGCTTCTAACGGTGTTTGCTCCGTTGGCACTCTAAGACATTTCTTAAGCTGAGACACGTGAAACAAGTCATGCACTCCTGCCAATGACTGCGGTAATTCCAACTGATAAGCAACCTCTCCTCGACGGCTCAAAATCTTGAATGGACTAACATATCTTGGCGTGAGTTTCCCTTTAGCGTTGAACCTTTTAACACCTTTAAGAGGGGTAACTCTGAGATACCCATAATCATTGAGCTCGAAGCTCAAATCATGATGACGATTATCAGCGTAGCTCTTCTGTATTGACTGTGCTATTTTCAATCTCTCTAATCATAACTACTTGCTCCTCAGCTTCCTTGAGAATCTCAGGCCCAAATACCAAACGCTCTCCTGTTTCATTCCAATTCAACGGGGTACGACAAGCACGACCATACAAAGCCTCAAATGGTGACATCTGCAAACTAGCCTGATAACTATTATTATAATTGAATTCTGTATAGGGCAAACATTTATCCCATGACGTAGCGTAAGCTAATGCGCAAGCTCGTAACATATCCTCCAAAATCTGATTAACCCTTTCAGTCTAACCATCCATGCTCGTGGATGATAAATCGTACTAAAATTCGCATTTAGTTCCCATTGCTTCATGCAACTTATTCCAAAATCTCAAAGTAAACTGGGTACCTCTATCTGACACAATCTTCTTGGGCACTCCATGCAAACACACAATCCTTGATATATACAATTCTGCCAAACGGTCTCCTGAATAAGTCGTCTTCACTGGAATGAAGTGAGCGACTTTGGTCAATCTATCCACGATAACCCAAATAGAAACATAACCTCTCTGAGTCTTAGGCAAACCGGTAATAAAATCCATTCCAATTTCCTCTCACTTCCATTATGGAACCTTCAATGGCTGTAAAAATCCAGTCGGCCTTTGATGCATAGCTTTTACCCTCTGGCATACATCATACAGAGCAACGTGCTCAACTACTTCACGCTTCATGTTAGGCCACCAAAACATTTTCTTAAGATCTTGATATATCTTAGCACTTCCTGGATGAATCGAGTACATAGAATCATGAGCTTCCTCAAGAATCAATTGCTTAAGCTCCCCCTTATTCGGTATACAAATCCTTCCTTTAAACTACATGGTACCTTGCTCATTCACGGTAAAATCCCCCGCTAAACCTTCATCCTTCTTAGACTTGATTCTGCTGATCTTCTCATCATCCATCTGACCTTCCCTGATTTGATCTTCAAGTGTCGGCTTCACTTCCAACGCTGCTGCAAAACCTTGTGGAACAACTTCTAATTTCAGCTTCCGAAACTCACAGCTCAACTCCTGATGTTCACTTGATATCAGCATATTTGCACTATGGCTTTTGCGACTCAAAGCATCGGCTACCACATTAGCCTTACCCGAATGATAATGGATTCCAACATTATAGTCTTTAATCAATTCCAACCATCTCCTTTGCCTCATATTGAGATCTAACTGAGTAAATATATACTTTAGACTCTTATGGTCTGTATATATCTCACATCTGTTTCCAATGAGATAATGTCACCATATTTTCAGGCATGCACCACAGTAGCTAATTCGAAATCATGCATAGGATAATTCCCTTCATGCAGCCTCAATTGTATCGACGCATAGGCCACCACCTTGCCATTTTGCATTAACACACATCCAAGACCTTGCCTTGAAGCATCACAATATATATCAAAACTATTTTGCACATCTGGCAATACTAACACAGGTGCGATCGTCAAACGCTTCTTCAACTCCTGAAAACTTTTCTCGCACTCTGGCGTCCATGCAAACTTCTTCTCTTTCTTCAACAACTGCGTAAGGGATCTAGCAATCGTCGAAAATCCTTCTATGAACCGGTGATAATATCCCATCATTCCTAGAAAACTACGAATCTGAGTGACTGACATCGGTTGCTCCCAATGTAACACAGCTTCGACCTTGTTTGGATCAACGACAACTCCTTTTGCATTCATCACATGACCAAGAAATTCAACTTTACCCTTCCAAAAGTCACACTTACTGAACTTAGCATACAACTGTTGCTCTCGCAACCTTTCTAAAACCAATCTCAAAGGGTCTGCATGCTCCTCTCTCGTCTTGGAATACACAAGAATGTCATCTATAAAGACAACGACAAACTTGTCCAAATAGTCCATAAAGACATTATTCATCATGTTCATGAAATATGCCAGAGCATTGGTCAATCCAAAGGACATGACTGCGAACTCATAATGTCCTTACCGCATAGAAAACCTTGTCTTAGGAATATCTTCAGAACTAATCTTCAATTGATGATACCCTGAATGAAGATCTATCTTGGAGAAAACTCCAGCTCCTCTCAACTGATCAAACAGGTCATCGATCCGAGGCAACGGATACTTATTCTTGATTGTCACCTCATTAAGTGCACAATAATTAATACACATTCTCAAACTTCCATCCTTCTTCCTGACAAACAAAACTAGTGCTCCCAATAGTGAAGAACTCGGTCTTATGAAACCTTTTTCAGGCAACTCCTTGATCTGCTTCTTCATCTGAACTAATTCATCTGTTGGCATGCGATACGATCTTTTTGCTATCGGTGCTGTTCCAGGCACTAATTCAATAACAAACTCAATCTCTCTATCTGGTGGCATACCCGGCAAATCCTCTAGAAAAACATCCGAATATTCTCTCACAACTGTCACATCTTCCATGCTAGCAACTTTCACGCTGTTAACCATTAACTGACCATCACGAGCGGCTGTCACATGAACTCTCACTTTCTTGCCACTAGGGCTTTCCAATGACACCACTCTTTGGCCACAGTCCAAAACAACTTTATGCTTGGATAGCCAATCCATTCCAAGAATAACATCTAAGGTTTGAGTATCTAACAAGATGATATTCGCTAGAAAGTCTATTCCATTCATGAGCAACTTAACTCCCAAACATCCAAAGCTGGATCTAAGCTCAGATCCTGGGGCTTGGACTACAAGTACACACTTAAGATTCTTAACATCAAATCCATTCTCAGCTGCCAAACTCCAAGAAATAAATGAATGTGAAGCTCCAGAATCAAATAAAACTGTAGCAGGTATTGAGTTAACCAAAAACTTAGCCAGCGCAACATCAGATGCCTTCTGAGCTCCATCTGTAGTGATATGATTGACTCTACCACGCATTGTTGCTTGAGGTACGGCTCTAGCTTGTCCTAATGCGTGATTCCCTCCTGATGCAGGTGCCTAGCAGGTGTTGTTCCTAAGTTGAAGCGAACTGGCGTGATTCCTCCTTTCTACGGACACTTGTTAGCAAAATGTCCTGACTCATTACAAGTATAGCAACGTCTGACAGCAGACTATTGACTTCCTCCTGGTGCATTGTTCCCTTGAGCTGGCATCTGAAAATTTTGATTAGCAGGGCGAGGTGCAGGGGTTGATGTCTTATTTGCTGCTTATGGCGGAAACCTAGCAAATTGTTGTGGTGACATCCTCAATCTGAACTGGTTTGATCACCCTCCTTGACTAGCCATCCTACGCTTGCGATCCTCACCAAACTCCTTGCGCTTGTCCTCCAAGATCAAAGCTTTATTGACCATCTCCTGGAAGTCAGGGAAGTTGTGGGTAATCAACCCCACTTGCAGTCCAGAGTTTAATCCTTTCATAAAACGAGACTGCCTAGCTTTGTCTGTAGCCACATCCTCTAGAGCATAGCGAGCTAACTGGGTAAATTTGTTCAAGTAATCGGCCACTGACTGGCCTCCTTGCTTCAAAGCCCTGAATTCCTCCTTATTGAGGTCCATCATGCCTTCGGGTACATGGTACTAACGAAAAGCAGTAGTGAATTCATCCCATGTGATCTTCTGTGGGGCTTCATGTGCGACACAATAGTTCTCCCACTATTCCGCAGCTGTTCTTTCTAGCTGATGAGGGGCGTAAAGCACCTTCTCATTTCCTTCACACTGAGTGATGTGCAGCTTCCTTTCAATAGTCCTAAGCCAATCATCGGCTTCCAAGGGGTTGACATTGCCTGAGAATGTAGGCGGACAAGTCCTCATAAATCAAACAGCTTAGAATAAGAACGCGATCCATTGTTGCCATGTTGAACACTGTTGTTGTTGATAGCTGCTTGGCTAGTCATACCCTGCTTCTGTTGCATCATTGTCTGCATAAGATGGGTCTGCGCTGCTAGAAACTCTCCCAAATTCTGCATGTCACCTTGCGGCGATGGTTGCGGCGGTACTCCATCATTGGGGTTGTCACTATGGAGAAAACCACTTCCTGAAGCACCGTTGTTGCCACGAGTGTTCACCATCTGCTGATTGCTTCTTGGGTTAGGAAAGGTAGATGTAGCATAGATAAAATTGTCGGGGATCGGTCATCCTGACACGTGTCCAGGCCCCCCGGGGGTTTAGAACATTTTCCCCGAGCTCGGAAGGCTGTTCCCGAGCTCGGGCGGAGGTCTCCCTGAGCTCGGAGGACGGTTCCCGAGCTCGGGCGAGGGTTTTCCCGAGCACATGATGACCCCCACGGCCTCTCCAACCTCGGCGACCTCGACCCGGTCTCCAGCAAAGTATTCCCTTTTCTTGCGTGACCTCTCTCCCCTGCGTGGGAACTGGGGCCACCAACTCCTATCAGATCCCATGCGTGGGAACTAGGGCGAGCTGCTCCTGTCAGATCCCCTGCGTGGGAACTGGGGCGAGTTGCTCCTGTCAACTCCCGTTAAGTCCCCTGCGTGGGAACTAGGGTCAACTGCTCCCATCAACTCACAGACACCGCCCGACGTCAGCATCCGAGATCAACGCCCAGGGGTCTATAAAGCACAGGACTACCCCGAACACAAACGGGCGAAGCGACACAACACACCACGCAACACAAAGACAGCAACGGACACAAGGCAACGGACAGCAAGAAACCAAAGGAGACGCGCTGATACACCTGCAGGCACACTCCTACGTTACACCACCTCGTCGAGCTCCCCCTCGGCCACCTCCTTCCGAGCGGCCTCGAGGTCGAGCTCCCTGTTTGTCCTCCCCCGAGGAGATTTTAGTCACCTTTCGCCTACGGGCAAGCCTGGAGTAGAGCTATTACCCGACCTAGGGGGCTCGAACCAGTATAAACGCTATATCCCCTGTTCGTTTGTTCTTCTCCCTCGAGCTGTGCACCCGCCGACGCTCCCTTCTTCCCGGACGAGCACGACTTGGGGCCTCCCCCTTTTACACGATCCTTCCCCCTTCTTTGCGATTGACGGTCCCGATTGTCGATAGCTGGCGCCCACTGTGGGGCCCGAAGTTTTGTTCGTCCAAAGTTCATCGCCTCAGCGTCGTCAGCACATTCAGCTTCACCGACAACATGTCGCGATCAGCGAGCCTGGGCTTGGACGCGGTCCCTAAGTGCCAAGGCTCCACCTCCATGCTCTCGCCCTCATTGCCACCTCGCGAACACCGGGTCTTCATGGTCAGTAGCCACGAGGCGAATTCGGGGGCGGACGACGGCAGTCCGGAGACCCCGCAGGAGGCACGTCGGCTCGCCCAGGTCGCCATCAACCAAGCTATCACCGCCATTCGGCGAGAGGAGCGCGCGATGGCCCGCTCTCCGTCTGGACAGCCATCCCTTCCGCCAGACGAGCTCGACCGGAGCGCTGCGGCTATCGCTCGTCATGGCCGACCCGCAGACGGACGGCTCGCCCTCTTCCGACGGTCCCTAGCCGAAGAGCTCAACAGGGCGACCGACGTTGTTGCGCCTTCGCAGCAAGTGCGGCGCCTGGGCTACGAGTCTCGCCCCTTGGCGAGCAGTGGCGATTCGCCGCGCAGTCGCCGACCGTTCCGCCCGCAGACTCCTAACCCGCGGACTCGCGCCCCATCACCACCCATCCCGCCTCGCCAGGGGGGAGACGTGGCGTGCGGGCACACCCGTCGATAGCAAAGCGACAGTGATGCTCGCTCGAGCAGTAACGCTTCCGGAGGCCTTTCCATGGACATCCCGCCCAGGCGCCAAAAAGTTCGCAACCGCCTGCGCCACCATCCCAACGACGCTCCTGTTGACCATCGTGGTTGGCGCGGGGTGTGCCGCCAACTCGAGTTTCCCCCGTCGGTGGACGGCGGCTGACTCTAGCAGCGGTGGCAGCGGCCTCCTGGCCTACGACTGCCCGGCCTACTCAGACGACCTCCGTCAAGTGCACTAGCCGGTCCGGTTCAAGCCGACAATAATGGAACGGTTCGACGGGAACAAGAACCCCGCGGAATTCCTCTCCATCTACTCCACCACCATCCTGGCGGCCGGCGGGGACGAGGCCACAATGGCCAACTATCTCCCCACTGTCCAGGACGGAGCCGCCCGCACCTGGCTCTTCAACCAGGCGTCCGGTGCCTTCCTGTCATGGCACCAGTTGCGGAACGCCCTCCACTCCAACTTCCAGAGCTGCTACGAGCGGCCTGGACGAGAAAGGGACCTGGACCGTGTCATCTAGGGAAAGGGCGAGTCCCTTCGAGATTTCGTGCGCCGGTTTACTCGCGCACGAAACTCGATCCCCAACATCTCCGATGAGGCTGTCATCAAGGCCTTCAAGTTCGGCGTCCGCGACAGACGCCTCACGGAGGACCTCGAGATCGCTACAAAGCTCACTGTCTACAAGCTGTTCTGCATGGCGAAGCGGTATGCAGACGCGGACGACGCCGTCCGCTGGAAGCATGACTATGAGCGAGGCAAGCTCGGCCTCTCCTTCGGCGAGGCGGGGTCGTCCGGCGCTAAGGAAGGAGTTTCAGCCCCGCGCGACAAGAAGCGGGGGAAAGACCGCGGCGCCGGTGGCGGCCAGCTTCGCGTGGTCACCGCGATCGACAGTAGGCGCGAAGGGACAGAAGCGCGCCAGCCCTACCGCAGAGGGCCTTGGCCCCAGTAGAATCGCCCATGGCCTAAGCAAGCACCGCGTCGGCCCTAGCAGGGGCAGGGTCGGGCCGGGCCCCCTCGGGTAGACGCCCGACCCTGGGAAGACGAGGAATAGCTCCGCCGACGACAAATTCTCGCCTGCTCCATAAATCCACGCCACAACCGCAGTTGCGTAACGTGGTCGCATAAGCCGGACGCCTTTATAGAGGGCGCGGAGAGATGCCCACGCTCCCGAAGGGCGGCGAGCGGCCCAGCGGAAACGATGCCGGTGAGGACCAAGCAGGCCTTGACATGGAGTTCCAGCAGGGCGACCGCCGTGTGGATGTGATCTTCGGTGGCTCTTCGGCATATCAGTCCCGGCGCGAGCTAAAGGACGTCGCGCGCACCGTTTACCAAGCCACCATCGGGAAGCCCACCGACCAACCCTACAGGTGGGACGTTGTTCCCATCACCTTCTCCCGGGATGATGCTCCCCCGGGGATGTCCCGAGACTTCAAGACCGCCCTGGTCGTCGCCCCGACCATAAGCAATGCCGTCGTCGGCCGAGTCATGGTTGATGGGGGAAGCTCCCTCAACCTACTCTTAGCGAGCGCACTGGACTGGATGCAGATACCCTAGGCAAAATCAAGAATATAGCGGTCCCCTTCTTCGGCATCGTCCCAGGAAGCTCGAACACTTCGCTCGGGCAAGTGGTTCTGCCTGTCACCTTTGGCGACTCGGCGAACTTCCGCACCGAGCTGATCCCCTTCGAGGTCATAGATGGCGACCTCCCCTACAACGCCATCCTCGGGCGACCGGCCCTGATCAAGTTCATGGCTGCAAATCACTACGGGCACCGGTGTATGAAGCTCCCGGGGCTCGGCGGCATCATAACGGTCCGTAGTGACTTCAAGACATCGCACGACTGCGAGGAAAAGGCCCTGGTGCTCGCCGGCATGCTGCCTCAGCAGGGTCCCGAGGCGACCCCGAAGAATGCTCCCCGAAAGGCGGCGATCCAGCCCAGTGGCCCTACCAAGACTGTGCAACTCGAGGAGGGAAGCTCGGGCAAGTGCGCCTGCGTTTCCGTTCATCTCGACCCGAAATAGGAAGACGAGCTCGTCACCTTCCTTCGAAATAATAAAAGTATTTTTGCATGGGAACCAGCGGACATGCCAGGGGTCCCACGGGAGGTGGTCGAGCACAAACTACAAACAAAGCCTGGCTGCAGGCCTGTGTGCCAGAAACTGCGGCGCTTCTCCCCTGAGAAAGCGGTGATAATCAGGGAGCACCTTGATAAGCTCCTAAAGGCCGGCTTCATTCGCGAGGTTAACTACTCCGAATGGCTGGCCAACCCTGTAATTGTATTAAAGAAAGGCGGGAAATGGAGAATATGAGTCGATCACACGGGCTTAAACGCTGCGTGTCCTAAAGATAACTTCCCTCTTCCACGCATAGATAGAATTGTGGACTCTACCACCAACGCCAAGATTTTGAGTTTTCTCGACGCCTACTCCGGCTACCACCAGATCAAGCTCGCCATGGAAGATGAGGACAAGACCGCCTTCATCACGCTGTTCGGAACCTTCTGCTACACGACCATGTCGTTCGGTCTCCGCAACGCGGGCGTAACGTTCCAGCGGCTGATGGTCAAGACCTTCGACCCGCAGATCGGCTAGAACCTCAAGGTCTACGTTGACGACATCATCGTCAAGAGCTCCTCCGAGGCCGACCACGTCAACGATCTGGCCAAGTCCTTCGCCAGTCTAAACAAGTTCGGCATCAAGCTTAACCCCGAGAAGTGCGTCTTCGGCACGACCTCCGGAAAGGTGCTCGGCTACATGATCGGGGGCTCGGGCGTGGGCCCGAACCTGGAGAAAATCGAGGCCGATCAGTTGGCCGCCCCGACCTCGGTAAAACAAGTCTAGAGTCTCGCCGGCCGCATCGTCGCCCTCAGCCGTTTCATCTCCCAGCTCGGCGAGCGAGGGCTGCCCTTCTTCAGGATCCTGCGCAGGCACGGGGGCTTCGAGTGGACCCCCGAAGCCCAGTGATCCTTCGACGAGCTCAAGGCATACCTCTCAAGCCCACCTCTGTTGACGACTCCACAGCGGGGCGAAGTGCTATTGCTCTACCTCGCGGCCACGACCCAGGCCGTTAGCGCGGTCCTGGTAGCCGAGCGGGCCGGGTGACAGCACTCGATCTACTACTTCAGCGAGGTGCTTCATGGGACAAAAGAGCTCTACCCTCTGGTCCAGAAGCTCCTCTACGCCCTCTTTATGGCCTCGCGCAAGCTTCGGCACTACTCTCAAGCACATGCGGTGGTCATCCCAAGTAGGCTCTCGCTCGGTGAGATCCTCAGGAACCCGGAGGCTGGAGGTCGCATCGCCAAGTGGGCCACGGAACTGGCCGAGTTCGACCTCCGCTTCGTGGCCCGCACCGCCATCAAATCATAGGCGTTGACCGACTTCGTGGTCGAGCAAATGACCGAGCCTGCCCTCGTGCCCGAGATCGAGGTCGAAGACCCTTGGACCATGTTTTTCGATGGGTCGAGGTCGTTTGAGCGCTCGGGGGCTGGCGTTCTCATCGTCACCCCTCAAGGTGATCACCTGAGGTATGTGGTCCACTTCGGTTTCCCCGCAACCAAAAACGCGGCATAATATGAGGCCCTCTTGGCTAGCCTGCGAGCTTGCAAGTCCCTGGGCATCCACCGTCTGATTGTTAAAGGGGACACCTAGCTTGTCGTCAATCAGTACAACAAAGACTATCAGTGTTCGGACCCGCTAATGGCCAAGTACCTCGCCGAGGTACGCAAGATGGAGAGATGGTTCTAAAACCTGAAGATCCAGCACATGCCAAGGAAGGACAACTCCAACGCCGACCTCCTGTCCAGGCTCGGATCGTCTGGTGATGAGCTCCCGCCGGACGTCATCCTCGAGACCTTGGCCGCACCATCCGTCGCCGACAAGGAAGACCCGGTGGCCCTCCTCAAGAGTGTTCCCTCATGGATGGACCCGATCATCAAGTTCCTCAACCGCGGGGAGCTCCCCGCTACTCCGACCGAGAGGAGCAGGATCCGGTGCCGCGCAAGCTCGTACAGGCTCGTCGGCGGGCAACTTTACTATCGTGGAGCCCTGGGCATTCTGTCAAAATGCATCACTCCTGAGGAGGGTAAGTACTTGCTCAGTGACATACATTCTGGCGTATGCGGCGCTCACTCTTCTTTCAGGACAATGGTCGGGAAGGCATTTCGGATGGGATTTTACTGGCCAACGGCACTCGGGGAACCTCAGGACATAGTCCGCGCTTGCCAGGCTTGCCGGTTCCATGCTCGGAAGGCCTGACAACCGGCCTACGCCCTGCAGACCATTCCCCTCTCCTGGCCATTCTCGACGTGGGGCCTCGACATCCTCGGCCCCTTCCCGAGGTCGGTGGGAGGGAAGAAATTCCTGTTCGTCGCCATCGATATTTTCTCAAAGTGGATCAAGGCTGAGCCGGTCTCCACTATCACCACCAAAGACGCGGTAAGGTACTTCCGTTCCTTCGTGGTCACGAGGTATGGAGTCCCTTGCAGGATCATCACTGACAATGAGACGCAGTTCACCAGCGAGCTGTTCCAAGAGTTCTGCGCAGACATGGGGACCAAGGTCTGCTATGCCTCGGTGAGCCATCCTCATAGCAACGGGACGGTCGAACGCGCCAACGGACAGCTCGTCCAAGGCGTCAAGAAGCGAAGCCACCGAGTCGGCCGCGCCGGGCTCGGGTGGACGAGCTTCCCACCATCCTTTGGTCCGTCCGCACCTCTTCAAGCCGGGCAACGGGGGCGAGCCCTTTTCAGCTCGTCTTCGGGGCCGAGGCCGCCCCGCCACCCGAGGTCACGCCGCTCTGTTAGGCTAGCTCGGCCGACCTGTGTCGACCTCGAGCCGAGCGGTCCTCGACTCGCCCCTAGCAGAGGAAGTAAGGTGTCAGCAGATCGCCGCGCTCGTCACGCTACCTGCAAGATCTCCGCAGGCACGCCGCCCGAACAATACGACCTAGGGGTTTCCACATCGGGGACCTGGTCTTAAGACGAATCCAGAACCGGTCCAACACCAACTAGCTGTCCTCGCTGTGGAAGGCCCCTCTGAGTCGCCCCAAAGAAGTCGTGGCGAGAGCTACGGCCAGCAACCCCGATGGCAGGGAGCTCACGAACTCGTGGAATGTAGACCACCTCCGGAGGTTTTATGCCTAATGCTCCCCCTCCTTCTGTTTTGAGATAAGATGCTTTTTCTTGTCATCATGTTATCTCTCGCATCCCGAGCAAGCGCGACCCAGGCCGTGGCCCGGACACCTACCTTCGGGGGTGGAATACGCGGTAAGCCGATCCTCATCGCAGTAAACCAGCTATCCCACCGTCGCAGGGTCCGTCTCGACAGTCACGCCGGTGGGCTCGTCAACCTCGAGATACTTGAGTTTCGGCCCTCTGGCCCCCTACTCGAGCTAGCATGGCAGTCCCGTGGTCCACCTCCGAGGGTCGAATACGTGGTAAGCCGATCCTCATCGCAGTAAGCCGGCTATCCCCCCGTGGCATGGCACGAGCCCAGTATCGTCACTGGTAAGGGCTTCAAGCTAAGGGGCTCAGCCTAGTTTTTCCCTCACGATAAATTGTGCTGCTTTACCGTCTCTTGTTTCCTCTTACGCTTTTTCGCGTATCGAGCGAATGTATCTAAAGGTTGTGATGCGAAGGATCAACTCCAGGGGGTCGAAGTATGAATTCCAGGAGGTCCAAGCTCAGCAGGGCCCCCAGGCGGAGACCCGACGGCGACAAGCTTAAGGGTCCCCGTGAAGAAGAATCGCCAAGAAGACCGAAGAATAAAAAGGAGTCAACGAGTAACAGACTGTTGGATTTCCTCATTCTCATCGGGGCTTCTTGCTAATAGCCGCCCACCTCGGAAGAACCACTCTGACCGCCGCCGATCTGGTGCCCTGGGCTTTCTTGAAAACCCGCCGGAGCTCGCGCGGGTGGATCTTGGATTTTGGGACCGCCGACCGGGCGTCGGGGGGCCACGAGGTCATCGGACAATATCTTCTTTCCCTTCTTCGCAGTAGGGCTCCCTGCTGGAGACCGCGCCCGGCGCTTCGGAGAACAGCCTGGGCGAGGAGGCATTTCCGGAAGGGGAGGAACACTGAAGAACGCGATGCGATCCTGAAGATGAAGATCAAGAGTTAGCAAAACTTCAGAGAACGAAGAAACGTAAAATTCCCAATAAAAATCGTCTACCATAGGAGGGGGGCGTGATATGTTGAAAGATTTTGGGCACTTGACAGATAAAATGTTAACGCTTGGGATAAAGAGTTCTCCAGCCCTAGTGCATAACTTCTCCCTTGGCAAGTCGTCGGGCCTTTCCTGGGTCGGGTCATCTTTTCCCCTATAAGCGAATCCCAGATGAACTCGCTCCTTCAGAGGCTGGACCCGGCGGGCGATAAAGTGGAGGGCCAAACCCACTCCTGTAAGCCCGCAATCCTTCAGCTTTCCGATCAATGCCAAGAGTTCAGACACTTGATCCATGTCAGAAGAATCAGGGGTAGAACCCCAGGAAATAGACACATTGGGACGGCGCCAAGTGAACGGAGGAAAAGATGACTCGAGGTTGGCGCAGTAGAACCATTCCCGATGCCAGCCCTTGTTGGAGGTCTTGACAGGAATGGCAACGTAGTCCTTCTTCAGCCCTTCCCGCAGCTGGAATCCAGCGCCCCCAATAACCTTGGGGTCATTTTTGGAGGGATAGGGCTTCAGGAGATAAAGGTGACGTAAAGAGGTCGAAATGGGGCTAATGCCTGTAAAAGCTTCACAAAGGTGGACAAAGAGGGAAATTTGAAGGATAGAATTGGGGTTTAGATTCACCAATTCGATTTCATAAAAGAAAAGAAGGCCGCGAAGGAAAGAATTGATCGGAAGACCAAGGCCGCGGTGGAAAAAGGATTCGAAGACCACCACCTCCTCGGAGTGTGGAGTCGGGACGGATTCACCGGCGGCCGGGCGTGCGGAGATCAGGGCCAAATCTGGCAAGATCCCGTCATCTACCATGGATTTCAGCTTCCCCTCGGTTGTTGTCGAGGTCGTCCAATCTTGTGGTGAAGGCGAGAAGGAGTAGAGGAAGACATTCTTGCGTAAAGATTGACAATGACTCGAGAAGGCAAGAACAAATAAGGTTAACCTTGGTGGCGGAGAGTTCGTGGAGGCGAGAAGGTGAAAGGAGAAAAGGCTCATGAAAGATGAACTGTCGGGCGTCGTATGACCTAGTTTTTAAAGAGAGAACAATAAGGTCTCTGCCGAATCGGCGAGAAAAGGCTGCGAAACATCTCACCCTTTCAAATTCCACATAAATGATTTGCAGGCCTGTCGCCTCGACTGACGGGGTTTGACATGATTTGACCGGCTTGGATCCCACTTACCGCATTGAACGGGATGTGGAAAGTTTCCAACTTGAATAAAAACTTATCTTCTTGCGGTACGCCCCACATTGGGCCTTCGGGTGGTTACTGCATGACGGAATCATGTACCGCAGGATTGAGCCCAAACGGGCACAGATCCATGGGCGTGCTCCACGAGGGCCGAGAATGTTGTGCGTCATTTTAAACAAGTACAGACGCCCTTCGGATCTAAATATGATACACTCCAAGAGAGCTTAAGCCGGTCCGACATCGATCCGAAAGGGTATCACTCGCCAAGAGCCGCTAAGAGTAATATGCTCCAAGAGAGCCTAAGTGAACTCGACATCACGGAAAGGGTATCACTCGGCCATGAGTCGCCTAAACGTGATACGCTTCAAGAGAGCCTAAGCCGCCCGATATCATCCGAAAAGATATTACTCGCCAAGAGCCATATGAAATCATGATACGCTCCAAGAGAGCTGGGCCATGCTCTTAGGACATGGGTATCATTCGCCATGAGCCAAGAAGAACCTCGGCATGGCGCAAACCAATTACGGACTATGCTTTGCAAAGAATGGACATAGGATCGCTGGCTGTGGCCACGATGCACTCGAATCGCATCGCTACGCCCATCGAAAGTCCGAGTTGAACGTCGTCTAGCCTTGAGACGGCAATGAGTGTTGCATGACTCGGGATTGCGGAGAGTCAGACGAACCGTGTTGACCCTAAACTACGCCTCGCAGCGGCCAAACGTGTCATCAATTTCAAGTCACGAACAAAATCCAAGACGTCAGATAACGGGTCCAATCCATGTAGAAAGACCAAACAGATTCTTCGACAAAAGGTATTTTATTACATTATACAAAATGCCCGAAGTACTATGTATAGAAATTGTATACACAGGAGGGTTACACTTCCCCGCGGCGCACCCGACCCAGTATCTCGACGAGGGGTTCCCTAACCCTGCTAAGGGCGGGCACACCTCAAGGAAAGTGTTGATTGCCTCGCGGTCACGCTGCTTCGCCTCTTCCTCCAGCAGCACTTCGAAAGCTTGATCAAATTCCTCCCAACGTTTGACTAGCCTGGGGCCTGCCTTCGCTTGATGATACCACTGTGGCATGATGAAGGCTGAAGCTAAAAGCAAAAGGATGGAGGATAGAAAGCGAATGGATACATCTCCAAGTATTAGAACGCCTTTTTATAGCCAATTCGCATTTAAATCGAAGCAAGCGCCGGGATATTAAGCGTCGGAAGCTGAAGAGATTTGGTGTTAATGCAGCTTCAGAAGACGAAGAGTTTTTTCCGGCTGAACAAGTTGGCACGGGAAAACAAGGCAACCTCGAAGACTGCCCGATGACTATCAAGCGATGAAAATTAAAGACTTCGGGCCGGAAAAGTATCAAATCTACGTTTGTGACATGATAAGAAGTTCGTGAGGCTGCTCGCAATAAATCAGCTCGGTAAAAGATTTGCACTTGAGAAAAGCAAAGGACGGAATTTATGATCGAGTTCTTCATAATTCGCCTGTTGCAAAAGGAAGGTTTTTTTTTATTGGATAAGGAAACCAGTCGGGATTTCAGGCAGGGAGCCCAGAGAAAGGCAGTCGGATCATGAAGCACTCAGGGGCTGCTGTGGGATATAGTTTCCAAGAGATCCTCAGGAAAGGCCCAAGATGAAGGCCCAGAAGATATGCTCCACGTCAAGCTTCTTAACCGTACGGAAAGGGATATATCATAACGTAAGTTGAACTTGTGTTTAGAAATGATGGATACAGTTGTAATCCGAGTCGTTAGAAGGATAGATAAAGATGTAAACTCTGTCCTATAACCGACTAGAATCTTGTAACCGATCGGAATCTCTTATCCGATTGGAACTCTGTAAGCCGCCTCACCCCCACTATATAAGGGAGAGGGCGGGCAACAACAGAGGAAAAAAGCCACAGAGCATAAAACACCTCATATCGCCCAGAGCACATTGCGCTTTGAGCATCCTTGGATCCAAGAGATCCGCATAATCCCAGCACACAGGATTAGGGTATTATCTCCTCCGCGAGAGCCTGAACCTGTCTAAATCCCTTGTCTTGTGTGATCTTCGAGTTTGAGATCGAGCGCCTACCCCATAAATTCATTGCCAACTATAAAGTCGACATCTTGCTCTGTCGGATCCTGCGTGGGAATGGGGTAGCCGCTCTGTCAACTCGTTAAGTCCCCTGCGTGGGAACTAGGGTCAACTGCTCCCATCAACTCACAGACACCGCCTGATGTCAGCATCCGAGATCAACGCCTAGGGGTCTATAAAGCGCAGGACTACCCCGAAGACAAACGGGCGAAGAGACACAACACACCACACAACACAAAGACAGCAACGGACACAAGGCAACGGACAGCAAGAAACCAAAGGAGACGCGCTAATACACCTGCAGACACACTCCTACGCTACACCACCTCGTCGAGCTCCCCCTCGACCGCCTCCTTTCGAGCGACCTCGAGCTTGAGCTCCCTGTTTGTGCTCCCCCGAGGAGCTTTTAGTCACCTTTCGCCTACGGACAAGACTGGAGTAGAGCTATTACCTGACCTAGGGGGCTCGAACCAGTATAAACGCTGTGTCCCCTGTTCGCTTGTTCTTCTCCCTCGAGCTGTGCACCCGCCGACGCTCCCTTCTTCCCGGACAAGCACGACTTGGGGCCTCCCATTTTACACGATCCTTCCCCCTTCTTTGCGGTTGACGGTCCCGATCGTCAACAAAAATGCAAGAATTTCTAAGGCGGGGAAAACAGGTTAAACCCAAACTTAAACAACTTTATTAATACTTTGTATGGTTGCTTACCAAAGCCTAAAGGCTATGCAACACATACTGCACACTCAGCAAACAAAGAACCAAACTAAACACACAACCTTAATGACTGCGAAAATGGTAAAGATTATCTTAAAGACACAACTCAACACTCGAGTATCAACTCAAACTAAGATTCTCACTCATCTAGCCACCCTGGCTGAGGCTGACCAAGCGCATACACCAGTGAGTGGGTTGGCATGGGTGCAAACCTATCCTGATGACCCATGACTGAAACCTCCACATCTACATGCACGTCGTGCTCCTCTGGCTCGTATTCGACCTCCTCGGGGTCCTCCTCATCTTCTTTAGCTCCCCCGACTGGCTCCTGAACATTCTGAGCTCCCTGAGCTGCTTGGTCTTCAACCTCTCGCAAAGCCTCCTCTAGCTCAACGACCACCTCAGCGGCTGCGGCACGAGTCTCACGTAGCTCCTGTTCAGTCACTCTCAGCGCCTCGTACACCAACTCCAACTCTCGCGCAGTGTCCCTCATGTGCTTCTCCTGGAGGACAGCAAACTCTACAAGGTGTACCGCTGTGGCACACTCCTCCACAATCTGTTGACAATGACTAGCTCGAGTAGTATGGTGAAGTCTAAACCGGTATCCTGAAGCTCATCACGTAGTCGTGACAGACGCGGCGAAGTGCGAGTCAAGCAGCCTCCTGGATCCCAACCTCAAACGAGAACCTCCCCACGGTGATGTAGACTGGCCTTTGGCTTCCTCGTTCACCCGGGCATAGATGATCAGCTTGCAAATGTACCCTCGTTGCACAGATTGATCGCCCATTGCTACCTCTCAGAAGTGGCCGAGAAAACCTCCAAGAATCTGAAGAACTCTCCACAGCTCTGTGGCATAGCCTCCCTCTCTCTCTCCAAAAGTCTGGTAGATCGGCATCTATTCAAAATAACCTTTGAATAAGTCCTCAACTTGAAACGGCAACAGGACAACGGTAAATTCAGCAAAGGCAATAAGTAGAGAATAAGAAGAGTTAAGAGCGTCTTGTTAGCCAAATTTAGATTTTTCTTTCGAAAATAGTTTTGGACACACCTAGAACACCACCAAGCTATCTAGGGTCAAGACCTACAGTCAGTATGCTTTGATACCACCTCTGTCGGGACCCGAATTCACCAATTCGGACCCACTATGTTTACCGCACTAGTCCCAGGATCAATGCTAGTGCACACAGCTTAACGTTGGTACATATCACATCATACTCAACGATAATAATAATAGTACTCAATTTATTGATATAGCTAAGTGTATGATCTTATGACCAACTTACATTATTAAGCCACGTAGGGCTAGACTTGAAATATAAATTAAGACATATGCAGTGGAAAAATAGAAAACGTAGATGACTCATCAGTTCACCACAGGCAACTGACAAGGCTCGGACCCTAACGACTCGTGTCCTCTTGGAACTCATCCTCCAACAAAGGTGTAGACTCCTCAACTGTTGATTGTGGTTGTTGGCAAGGGTGAGTACATAAAACACTCTATAAGTTGTGCACAGAATGCAATTCTATGTAACTATATGCAAGGCTCATTCCAAAGGAAGAGGCTATATGGCTATTTTGCAATAAGCAGCATTTATGAACAATTACAATAAGTAGATTGTAAAGACAGTAAAACAAATAACAATAAATAATAATTTCAGCACTTATCAAGTAAACCAAGTTTCCAATCCTAAGTCAAGTTTCATCCTCCACATGGCAACCCTACCATCCCAACCAAGTACCCATTTAATTAAACTAATCCTTAACTGTAATTCCTGATCATTGCTCAATACCGCGAGCACGGCTATTCGAATAGATTTACACTCTGCAGAGGTTATGCACTTTACCCACATGATACAACCATACACCACAAAAGCGAGTGATTATAACAAAGCCTTTACAATGCCCTACCTTAATCCAGTACTACCCGCTAAGGTTTCAACACTACCACAACAGGGACCCCCTCTTGCGCCATGTGAGTTGATCCATAACTCAGTACTCACACCGCCATTGATAGTACCAAGCTAAGACATTGCAAATTAATCAGCTAGGATATCCCATAGCAGACATGTGGTTGCATGATTGATTCAGGTCAAAGGCTTGCAAGGTTAAGTCCTTAGGATGATCGAAGCAAGACTTTCACATACCCTCTACCCATCAAGCCCACCTTGGCATACTCTCCCCTTGTCACTTGCCCCAATCTAAGTGATTACCACCCCAGTTGATTACCAAGCACCACATCCCATCAACAATTCAACATCGTTGAGTGACATCCCTCGTCACTACAACTCAATCTCATTGTGTGACCACACATGACACACAAGTTCATTAACATGTTCTATATTCCATTAGTCAAGATTAATCATTGATGATTCAAGTACATGTGATGACGTGGCATGGCTAAGCAGCTAACACGGTCTAACCATCTCATGTTGATTTTAGTATTAACCAACTATAATGAACCAATCTAGGTTGATAATAGATCATGGCATACAAATGACAAGGTAGGGTATAGATCAAATTGGTATAATAGCTAATTCCCAATTTAAATTGAAACAATTGTATACTTGAAATAATATGCAACAGGGTAAAACAATATAGCAATTTTATAAACATGGGTTCAACATGATCAAAGCACAACTTGCCTTGGCAAAGGTCCTGTTTTTGCTCTAGAATTTGATCTTGGGTCGACGGATCCTCCTCCGAAGCATTGTACAACTCAACATCTACGCAAACTAAAAGAGAAAACCAAATAAATACCCAAACAGAGAGCAAATAAACTCCAAAAATCAAATAAAATTCACCATGGAATAGATCTCAATTTTATAAATTTTTAGAAATTTGATGCGAGCTCTTAGAGATTCAAAAATCCTAAAAATCAGAAAATTAAAAATCAAATAATAAACCCAATTATTTTTATAACGAAACACCATATTATTGCGTCAGCATGACATCGCGGCCACCCAGACCAATCCCGTAGCGACACGTAGCCTCGGTCCATGCACCTGGTCCATGGGACCTCCTCTGGTCCACCGTGAACCCAGTGCATGACGCCTCGGTTACCTCCCCCGCCACTCGTCGGCACGCCGTTGGTTCTCAGGTCGGCGCGATCTAGACCGCAAGTGAAGATCCAATGGCAGCAATCTAACCCGAGCGGTTTACTATAGCCGAGCCTACGTGGCTTGATCCGATGCATTCACCGTAGATCAGACGGCTGGCGAAGCTTCATCTTGACGATGGCGATGCGGCGGGGCAGCTCTACCGGACATGAACACGATGACACACCAAGCGACAAAGCAGCGAGCCCCGATGACAAAGAGGTGGTGGCACAGACGCGTCTTCACCCGTCGAATTCAGATCTGGAATCCACGCGGCGAAGGAAGGCTTGAGGGCAGCGAAAAATGGCAAAAATCATAGCGGTGCTTGTAACAACTACGGCGAGCTCCCAATGGCGAACAAGGGCGACTTCGGCGAAACAACTCCGATCAAACGACGCGGCGGCTGACGGCGAACATTGCGCGACCCTCCACGACTTTTATAGGGGTCTAGGGAGGCATGCAAATGGCGGACACGGACTTCGAGTCCAACGGCGACACGGCGGCGCGATTCTGAGTCCTCCGCGAGCACGATGACAGATAGTCGTCCGATCGAAGATCAACGGTCGAGATCACTCCCCAGACGATACGATTTGATCCATCCTTTCCAAATCCAACAGGCACAATCTATCCTTTCCTAAACTGATGCGTCTCAATCTGCACTGTCCAATCTTGATCCAACGGTCTTTTCGCGTTAGGGTTTCATCTCATCCTCGACCGCATGATCAAAGATCAACGGCTCACGCTTGATTTGGCTTCACGGGCCGGCGACGCTGAGCGGTTTGGCCACACAGACGCGGGACGCGCTCGCACAGTATTGTGCTTCGGCCCAGTACTGTTTAAACCATTTTTTCCCAAATTTTTGAATTAAAATAATTCCAAAAATTAGTTTAATCTGTTTTGAGCAACAAAAATATGAGGAAAAATCCAAGAAAATTCTCATAAATACTTTGAAACATTTTGAATTCAAATAACATATTTTTGGAAAAACTTTATATAAACTTTATACATATTTAATTAGTTTTCTCGAAAAGGCCAATATACATAATTTGAAGTAATTCTAAATAAATTCCAAAAAAATCCAAAAAAATCACAAAGTACACAAATAGCATTAAAATAATATTATAAACAAATTTTGGGATGTTACACACCTTTGGTGCATTTAATTTGGGCCTCTTACTATCACAACCGAATACATCTTTCAGAACCTTACATTGGTTCCTTCTAGTGAAAGGACATTATGAAAATGAGTGATCATTATAGAGGTGTTGTTTCAACTGTGATTGGTTATGAAAAAACTATAAGCTTTTGAAAAGATTTATGGAATAACACTCTCCCCAGCATTCAATACCCAACCCTCTTCTCATATGTCAAAGACCCAGACAAGTTAGTTTGCGCTTTTATTCAACATGATGATTGGACTAATCATTTCAACCTTACCCAATCCGAACAAGCATTTCAGGAGCTTCAACTTCTTACCATCTTCCTTTAACAGGTTCATTGTTCAAACACAACGGATGACCAACAGACCTATATCTAGGGTAATTCATCCTACATGGCAAAGAAATATTACAGACATTTATTCCAAGCTGTCTTAGCCCAACCGTCATTTTGGTGGATTTGGAAGTCCAGGTGTGTGCCCAAGCTCAGAGTCTTTGCCTGGCTGTTGATTCAAGACCGCCTAAATACTAAGTAGATGCTAACAAGAAGAAGATACTACATGGGACAAGACAACAACTGTGTTCGCTGCACGCAGCTAGCACCAGAGACAACAAAACATCTGTTTTCCACTTGTAATTTCAGTACAGAGTGCTGGAACTCTAACATAAATTGGGATACTTCCCTGGACATCATTCGCATGATTCAACAGGCTAAAAGGAATTCTGCTCATCCTTTCTTTATGGAGATTTTTATCTTGGCTTCCTAGCATATCAACGCAATAATATAATTTTCAATCAGCTCAATGCATCACCTTATTCTTGGAAGACCAACATCATAAAGGAAGCTAGGTTACAACTGGTCAGGATGCAAGCTTCTCTCTCCAATCAGTTCACTACTTGGATTAACTCTTTGTAATTTTCTAGTACTTTAGATCAGGAGAATAATCTCCTTTCTTTATGTGATAGCTTGATTGTTCTCTTACTGAACATTAAGGGCAAAACAAAAGACGGTATCAACGCACAGCTTGACTTGGTTGATATGGGCATCAGATCTGAGTTAGCACCGAAAGAGACCGATAAAGGCCGAACGTACTGCGAACCTGCTTGTTACACATTGTCCAAGGCCAAGAGAATTGAACTGTGTCAGTGCTTGCATGGCGTGAAAGTTCCATCCGGTTACTCCTTCAACATGAAGAGACTTGTTTCGATGCAAGATTTGAAATTAACTAGGATGAAGTCTCATGATTTCCATGTGCTGATGACACAGATGCTTCCTATCGCAATTAGAAGTTTTTTGTCGATTAAGGTTGGGAGACAATCATGAGGCTGTTTTATTTCTTTAAGACAATTGCTCAGAAGGTTATTGATCCCAAAGGACTATATGCTTCGCAGGGCGAGGTGGTCATGACTCTGTGTAATCTCGAAATGTATTTCTCTCCATCATTTTTTGATATCATGGCCTATCTTATTGCTCACCTTGTGAGGGAGATAAAGGTGTGCAGGCTCATGTTCCTACATAGCATGTACCCATTCGAGAGGTACATGGGAATTCTCAAATCGTACGTACGGAATCGATCTCGGTTGGAGGGTAGCATTATCGAAGGTTATGCAAACGAATAGGTCGCCGAGCTCTGTATCGATTACATGGCTCAGATCGAACCTATATGTGTGCCTCGATCTCGCCATGAGGGGAGGCTTGAGGGTATTGGGACCATCGAAAGGAAAGCAATCATGCCTGATCTGGTTGCCTACTCTCAAGCCCATTTCACGGTTTTGCAACACATGGCTGTAGTGTCCCCGTATATCGAAGAGCACAAGCACTGGCTACGGCAAGAGAATTCGGCATGACAGGAGTCTTGGATCACGAGACAGCACAACCTTCAGTTCAACAAATGGTTGAAGGAGCGACCCATCATTGGGAGCTCATCAGGTGATCATGATACATTGACATGGTTGGCAAAAGGGCGAATATTTACAGTTGTCACATGGAAAGAATACGACTTAAATGAGTACATATTTTATACTAGAGATCAGGATATGTAGAGCACAAACTAGAATAGTGGTGTCCTCATTGATGCGTTCAATACCACTGGGTCGACGAGGAGCTCCTACTATGGGTTCAAATAGGAGATTTGGGAGCTCGACTCTATACTATTCAAGATACTCTTATTTCGGTGCTGTTAGGTCCATCTCTAGCAAGTGAGGGTTGACAAGTACGGCGTCACTACTGTGAACCTCAAACGTGTCGGATATCAAGATGAACCGTTCGTACTCGCTACCCAAGTTGTTCAAGTCTTCTATATAACTGACGCGTCCAACAAGAAGCGACATGTAGTTCTTTAGGGAAAAAGGATGATTGTCGAAGTTGAGAATGTAATACATGAGGAAGAGTACAATGAATTTGATGAGTTGCCTCCTATCGAAAACGCCATCATGGTCCAGGAAGAACAACCTGAGGAAGCTAGCTATACACACGTTGATCATCGTGAAGTGCTAATTTTCATACAAAAGAATAAGCAAGTGGAGTTATGAGGAGGTGTCGTCTTGTTTATTTGTCATGTGTAAAATGCTGAACTTGTAAGCAAGTGGATGATGGTGAAGAACTTTGCAAAACCTATAGTGCATATGTATATATATTGATTGTGATCAATTGCTAACATACTAAATAGCTTTATGATTTTGGCCCATAATTAAAATAAAGTACTTAAAATTATATATCTAGGTCTAAGAGCAAATTGTCAATGTATTTGGAGTTTTGCAGCTTGTGATCAGATTGAATGAACTAGAAGTTAGTGCATTTGGAGTTTTACTTTTGCTAGTTGTACTATAACCATCACATACGGTTCTATTATAGAACCGTCTGTGATGACTGTACATCACAGACGGTTCTATTTTCCTCCACCGCACCGGCCTCCTTCTCCATCGCACCGGCCTCCTCCTCCCCCCGTCGGCTCGCACCTCCCCCGACCTCCCTCTGCCAACCCGTGCCTCCCCCGGGCCTCCCTCCACCGGCGCGTGCCAAGGTCAACAGGTATGCTTTCCTAAGTTAAGCATGCGAAAGTTAATAGGCTTTTTTGTTGTTCGAGTGGTTATTGGTTACGAATGGCAGTGAATCTTGAGGTTTTTGCTTTATCTCAAAAGATTAATAGATGGATATTAATTTAACTAATCATGCCCATTGATGCCAGAATCTATAAGAACACTATATATGGTGGTTGTTTAGTGACTGGTATGCACAATGTTATAGATATCTTGAAGGTTCCAGGTGTTATTCTGTTATGAGTAGGAGAGGTCATGTAAATTATTGAATATGGTGGTCCATAGAGATTAGCAAGAAAATGTAACAATTACTTTAGGCTCTTAGCAGTAGAGCATCTCTTCAAGGAACTTGTTGGACGCCAAACCAATGTTTTCATTTGTATTTGTATTGCTAACCCATTGTCCATAACATCAAGTTAGCAGCAGCACCAATATTTGTTTTTGCAGATGGTTTATACTTTGGCATCGAGCTTGATGGTCAAATAGGCTATACATAGGTTGTCCAGTATTTGATACAAGAATCATGTTACAACATTTAACCAAAAGCATTGATTTGGTGCTATGTGCCAAAGATGTACATTTTTCCAAATTTACGTTGGCATCCAATTACTCACAGTACACTCGTTTGTCATGTTTGGTTATATAGACTACATAAATATACATAGGGTTCAAAAAGATTTTTTATGTCAAGTATAACATTGTCTTCTTTTCACATAAATGATCTGCATAAATGAAGAAATTCTTTCCAACTCCAGAGAACAATAGAAAACAAGTTAAATGATATGTGGCTTGCATTCAGTATTTCAGTTCTACTTCCCCTGTACCCCATTCAATATAAGTATACAATTGTTGGACTATTAGTGAAATTGGTTGGTACTGGATTACATGGTTCAGCCATCTAAATGAAAATCATAGAGCAAGTCACTTTAGTGCAGTGCTATAAAGTATGAACATTGATTCTACCGTACAACTCATCGTAAGTCTTGCACTACATGCTATACTTTGATTTGTACTTTACATGCAACTCAAAGTTAGATTGAGTAACCATGGTTTTATCCCTATGTAGGTTTCACTGGGTTCTAATTGTATTTGAACCAAGAAAAAACCGGGTTAGCTACATTGATTCCTTATGTAAGGGCAGCCACAACTTGAGGTCTATCAAAAAACTACTCGACTGGTAATCACATTTCCTCTATAGATAACTCTCCTGTAGCTCATGGAATGGTTGAGGCTAACTTTTTTGTAATCACATAGGGCGTTCAGAGTATATATAAATCGTGGAGGGCCACACAAGGACTCATCGAAACTGAAACACTATTTTTCCTTTCCGGTAACCGCTAGTACACAATAATCCTATATCACTCTATAATAATGCCCCTGGAACTAGCCAATTCTATTTTCGCAGTGTGCCCAGCAGGGATAGGGAAATAACCTATGTGCCTTCTACGTTTGCCATAACATGAGTACCGTCATCGGTACAAAGAAGATCAGCATTGCAACTACATTGAAAAAGGCTCATCTGGAGGCAATTCAAGAACACCTCTCTAACTTCTTGATTAGTCGGGTCATAGTTCCAGAAGGCACATTCCATGCTGCCTAATTTGTTAAACTTGAGCATTCTATTGGTTAATTTGTGAAACTTGTGTGAATTTATCAATTCTAATTGCACATTCCATTGGTTAATATAATATTTGAGTTGATTTCTGAAATGGTGGTGTAATCTGTGATATATTGGTTAATATAACATTTGAGTTGATTTCTGAAGTGGTTATGTAATCTGTGATATGTGTAGTCTGCTTGCGATATAATCTGCTTGTGATAATCTGTGTAATCTGCTTGTTTCAAAGGACATGGCTAGCATTTCCTAAGGCTAGCCAATAAATAGAAAAATATTTAGCAGTAAAAACTAATATCACAGACGGTTCCATATAAGGAACCGTTTATAATATATCACATACCACAGACGGTTATTTACCTTATGTGATGTATGCCACATCATAGACGGTTATAGTAAATAACCGTCTGTGATGTGAGTTTCATTGACGGTTCAAGAACCGTCTGTGATACATTATTGTCATCACTGACTCATGTTTCCAGACAGTTCGTAAAACCATCTGTGATGACCTTTTAGAATCGTCTGTGATGACTTTGTCTGTAGTAATGACATTTTTTATAAGTGGATTTTCCCTTAGAAATTCATCAAAAAATTCCTCCCCCTCTATGCTCGAATACATCACAAAAATTCTTCTCTATTGGGACGAGAACCAACACAAAGAGAAGACACATTAAAAAAACACACACATGCATGCATGGAACCAAAAATGGGCCAACAATTGAGGGGAAAAAAACAAGAATGTTCAGCTTATGTTCATCATTGAGCAGAAAACGCACAGGACACTAATGTTTGGCATAACTCTAGCTCTACCAAAATCCGTAGAGTTGGTGGAGCAGGATATTTGTAGTTCCAAAAATTTATAGACCTAGAGCTATAGGTACATTAAGAGTGTTTGGGTGAATCATCTTCTTTACATTTTAGATTAAAAATATAAACTTAATTCACTTTATTTAGCCTACAAGCTCCAGATCTGAGGTGGAACTGGGATCGGGAGCTCTGCCAAACAGAGCCTAAAACTAATACTATTTTTAAAATTTTTCTTTTGGGACATTTAAATGATTTTTTTTGGCAAAGGACATTAAAACTAAGATTATTTTTAAAATTCTTTCTTTGGGACATTTGGATGATCTTTTGCACAATGGCAGTTAACCTAATTAACATAATGTATCCATATGTTCTCGCTGACATTTTCGACCAAAGCAACAAATTTGGAAGAACAAATCCCAATTTGCACAACTAATAAAATGGAAAGGACGATGGACTCTTGGGGCAGAGCGCATCGATCAGGTTGCAGATCGCGGTGAAAATGTGAAATAAGAACAAAATTTCAAAGTAAAAACACGTCGGAACACGCCGCCTTGCCTCCGACCATAGGCGCTGCCGGACCTGAAGGAGAGGGAAGGAGGGTGGTTAGGGAGTCCACAGACCACAGTAGATATTGATAAATAAAATGAGAGAGGACCAAGGTTCTAAATAGCGGATAGCGAACTTGTAACATATTGGCTTCAATGGCGGATATCTTATAACGGATGCTATATTCTCATAACATATTCTAAATATAGTGATAATTCTGAGTTTTAGTTGTACATCTAAATAATGTCTTGATCAAACTAACTAGAATAGATACCATGTACCAAATTATGCGCATAAAGAGCATACATATTGCAACAAATTGCATATATAATTTGGAACAATGCTAAAACCGCTATATCGACCGCTACAACTACTGTATCATCCATTACAATCGCTACATTGCTAATAGCGCCTGCCTGCTATCTCTGCTCTGGAGTGCATGTGGTGTTATGGTGGGTCAACACGTGGGGTTAGCGCAATATCTGTTAAGGAACCTCGCTATCGAATAGTCCGGGGTTCCCGAACAGATCTGAAGTGGAGAACAGAAAGAGAGAGAGACACATGTTTAGGGAGAGCGAAAGCGGAAATTCTTTATTGCTAATGAATTCTGGTACATAGGGGGGGACCCCTCTCCTCCTTTTATAGCGCTCATCCAGGGTTTTGGCTAAGGGACCACATGGGCCTTCCAATGCGCTATTAGAGTTTCTTAACACTCCCCCTTGGGCCCTTTGCCGCGAGATGCATATGCCTCAAAAACTCCAGAAAAACCCAGTGGGAAAAATACTTGGAGAAAGAGTACATAGCATACGCTTACTATGTTGCACGAATTGCCTCGTTAAAACCTTACGCAAGAAAACTTCATGAAAAACTTGCTAAGGAAAAAGAGTACAATTCTCCCAACTTCAATTGCTAATCTTCGAGATTTATGTTGGGTATTCATAATTCATGTTCGAGATTCATGTGAGAGTATGTGAAATATCTCCCCGAAATCTGCACTTCTCTAAGTCTCATCATCCCAATTCCTTTCACGCACCTTTCAAAGGTAGATTTGGGAGTGATTTAGTGAACAAATGCAAGATTTTCACATGACTTAGTATGCAATATCTTGATCTCGTTCATCTTATGCAATTCATGAGCATAGAAGAACTTGGGGTTGATATGCTTCGTGAGATTGCTCTTCACATAACCCATCGTGCTTGGGCAACACAAGTCGCATTATCTTCATAAATTATTGTGGGAGTTTGCTCAATGTTCAAACCACATGACTTCTGGATGTGGTGAACCATTCTTCTGAGCCATGCACATTCACGTGATGCTTCATACAAAGCGATGATTTCCGAGTGGTTTGTCGACGTCGAGACGAGAGTCTGCTTAGACGACTTCCAAGAAATTGCTGTTCCTCCACATAGGAAAACATAGCCAGTTTGAGACTTGCCAGTATGCGGGTTCGATAAATACCCAGCATCAGCATAGCCAATCAAATTCAATTCATTATTCCTTCTGAAGAACAGACCAAGGTCTTTGCTTCCTTGGAGGTAGCGGAAGATGTCCTTGATCCCTTTCCAATGCCTTTTGGTGGGTTCTGCACTGTACCGAGCTAGCAAATTCACAGCGAACGCAATGTCCGGTCTAGTGCTATTCGCAAGGTACATGAGCGCTCCAATTGCACTCAGATATGGGAATTCTGCTCCCAGGACTTCCTCCCCCTCTTCTCTAGGTCTGTATGGGTCTAGGTCTGCTTGGAGTGACCTTCCGACCATTGGAGTCTTCGCAGGATATGCCTTTTCAAATCCAAATCTTTCCAACACTTTCTGCGTGTAGGTTGATTGATGTACCAAGATTCCTCCTTGGACATGTTCAAGCTGCAAGCCTAAACAAAACTTGGTTTTACCCAAATCTTTCATTTCAAACTCAGACTTCAAGTATGAGCATGCCTCTTCAATTTCTTCATCCGTCCCAATGATGTTCAAGTCATCTACATAGACGGAGATTATCTGTAATCCATTCGGGATCGTTGTATAAACACACATGGACAATCTTCGCTGTTTGTGTAGCCTTTCTTGCAGAGAAAGTCACTCAGCGATTGTACCACATTTTTCCGATCGCTTGATCCATACAGTGGTTTCTCCAATTTCACACTGCATGGTTTCTATTTGCTCCATCTTGGTTGGGATAGGAATTCCTTCCTGACTTTCATGTATATCTCCGAATCCAAGTTTCCATCTGGTATCTTTGTGACAACATCCATTAGCTTCATTCTCAACTTCAAGTTGACTGCCATTGAGATCAAATATCTAAAGGTAATTCCTCCCATGACCGGAGAATAGGTTTCTTCATAATCAACTCCGGGACGTTGAGTGAAACCTTGAGCTACAAGCCTAGCTTTGTACCTTACAACCGTTGTTTTCATTTCTCTTAGAACAAAGACCCGTTTGTGACCTACGGGTTTATATGGGGAGGTGTGCGGCATACGGCCCAAACACTCTCTCTTGTTCGAGAGACTAACTCTGCCGTGATTGCCTTTTCCATTCTTCCCAATCTAGCCTTTTCTTGCACTCTGCGAGATGCGAGCTCGGGATCATGATCAATGATCGAGGCAATCTTCTTTGAAGTATGCATCAACGTTGGTTGTTGCTCTATTCAGGATTCTCCTGTTATTACAAAGTTTATGGCCATTTCTTTATAGGGTGCTTCATGCACTTCTACTTGCTCTTCGCTGCTTTTCCCTATCGCAGGAGCAAGTTCCTTTAGCTTTTCATCGCCTATGTGTGCGCACACATTATTTCCGGCGGCTTCCTGCAGTGGAAGATTCAAGTCTGGAATTGCCTTTCCTGTTGGCTTCTTTCCAGTGCCAGGTCTCAACTGGCTCCCCTTCTTTCCTTGGGGCATTTTCGTGATTGGTTGTGGTAAGTCCTCTCGCCCAGTTTTCTCCAGACGTCTCCGGGTACTTTGGGTTTGAGGAGCCAGATTGCCTGCTCTTTTTCTTTGAGGCCTCTGAACAGGTTGAGGGATACCTTCTATTTTCTTTGGTATTTCCACCCTCTCTGGTGCATTCCTTGCGGGTACATGCGACTTAACCACGCCCTTCAGATCACAAAAATGATCAGGCAGTTCATTTGCTAAATTCTGCAAATCAATTATCTTCTGGACTTCTTGATTTGCTTCATTAGTTCGGGGGTCATGTGCGGGGATCCCAGTGGAATGCCATATGATTTCCCGGCATTTTTCATCCAAAGGTTGATTTCCTCCCCTTAATGACGGGAAACGATCCTCGCCAAAGATGCAATCGTGAATCGGTCAGTATGCAAATCTCGATCATGGGTTCCAAATACCGATTATGGATGCACTCTCATAACCAACGTATATCCAGACTTGCGGAGAGGGCCCATTGCGATCCGAGGGGTGGTATAGGTACATATACCATACACCCAAATTTTCTAAGATGGGAGATCTTGGGATGATCCGTGCATAAGTCGTGCATAGGAGAATGGATGTTGTAGGCCGACGGTCTAAAATTGATAAGAGCTGCGTGCGCAGATCTGCGTGTCCCCAACAAGTGTTGGGCAAGTTACAACTCTGCAAAAGCGATGCGGCAATAAACTTAATCCTCTTTATTAGTGCTTACGCTAGTCCATTACGCCTATGGACGTGCGATGCGGAGTGCTCAATCGCTATCCCTGTTCTTTGTGCAATAATCATCAAATGCCTTTGAAGTAAATTCTCTGGCATTGTCCATTCTAATGGACTTCACGCGATGATCAGGGAAAGCATTCTTAATTCTTATGATCTGCGAGATCAGCTTTGCAAAAGCATGGTTTCTTGTTGACAACAAGCATACATGCGACCATTTCGAGGAAGCATCGATGAGCACCATAAAGTATCGAAACGGCCCTGACAGGGGCTGAATCGGACCGCAAATATCCCCCTGGATGCGTTCCAGGAATGCAGGGATTTCACTTTGCACTTTCATGACAGAGGGTCTAGTTATTAATTTCCCGGTGGCACATGCAGGGCACACAAAATCTTCATGATTCGGGAAATTTTTAACATTTATGCCATGACCCTGTGAGTTGTTCACTATATTTCTCATCATTCTAAGACCAGGATGACCTAATCTACCATGCCATAAAGAAAATAATTCAGAGCTTCTAAAAACAGTCTTCAAGGAAGTATACACTTCGGGTGCATGAATATTCGTGTAGTACAACCTGATTCATATGAGGACATTTTTCTAATACCATTTTTCCACATACCGCGTGCTTCACAATGCACAATTATTCTTTGCCATTTTCTTCATTGGTTTCTACGTGAAAACCATTGCGCGGATGTCTTTAAAGCTTAGGAGAGTGCGTGTTGATTCGAGGTACAAAGGGCTTCTTCAATTACCAAAGTTGTACCCATAGGCAATATAATAGTGGCTCTTCCTGAGCCGATTACATATGAGTCGCTTCCTGCGATCGTAGTAATCTTTCCAGCGTTCTTCGTGATCGACTGGAAATACTTAGACTCTCTTAAGATGGTATTTGTTGTGCCACTATCAACAATGCATATCTCTTCCATTTGGGCGCTACACGATTTCTAGATAAAAGAAATATAATTCTAATTAGACAGAGGCAAAAACAATCCAAATATTGCTTGCAAATTTGAAGAATACTGGAATAAAGAATAAATTGCGTATTTATTCATGAAAGAAGTATGCGCTTCTAGAGCTTACAATCCTTTATTCAAAGAAAATGCTAACAATCAAAAACTAAAAGAAATGCATTAAACAGAATCTGTAAAATATGCATTAATTTCTGCTTCTATATCATCTGCAGAAGTTTTCTCTTCATTTGCCATAATCATGATTGCGAGATCGATGTCCGTGCTATTCGTGAGGATGAGGCAAGTGGGGTGTCTACATCCATGACATCATCTTCACCGATGTTGGCGAAGGCGCCTCATGCGGGGGCGTTTTCCTTTGCCTTCTTCTTAGCCTGATATGCGTTGATCGCTTCCTTGGATTCTCGACATATCTTCGACCAATGTCCCCAAGTGCCACACTTGAAGCACGTCTAGTTCTGCTGTCCATACGGCTTGGCGTGTGTCTTTTCTTTGTCATCCCTCTTCACGGGGGCTTTGGACTTTCCTTTGGCACAGGGTCTCTCTTTTCCACCCGCCGCCCTTCTTTCTATGAGTGGGCTTTCTCACCTTGTAGCTGTTGGCATTGACTTGATGCGATTGCCTCGTCGGTGGTGCGAGACATAGTTCTTGCGTAGAACATCGTTTGCGATTCCGCAACTTGCATTACATCAATCGATTCGCTATACTCCTTGTATGCGTCGACGATAGCTGCGTGCACTCTGGATAGCATTAGGGTGGAAGGTAGAGAGTTTTCTCAATCTTCTCTTCATCGGTGATCTTCTTGCCACATAGAGAGATTGGTACAAATTACGTGCAAGGCGTAATTGTACTCGCCAACGCTCAAGTCGCAAACCTCAGCGTACCCAATCTTCTTTGTGCTTGGGGCAAGATGGTGTACTTGAGCTTTTCGAACCGCTTCTGAAGTGCAGTCCAAAGCTCATGCGCACTCTCTTCAGCCATGTATTCATTCTTTAGAGTGGCTGAGAGGTGGTGCCTGAGAAAATGCAGAGCTTGATCGTTCTGCTCAGCGGTAGGTTTTGCGTCTTGCGAGGACCCTAGACCAATCGCTGAACGGAGCTTCTTGCCCCCAAGAACAATTTTTACGTCCGATGCCCAAGTGAGATAGTTCTGACCGTGCGGGGCCAGTTCTTCAAACTCACGATTCACAATGCCAGACATCTGCATGATATCAAGATTCTGGTTTAGATTACTGCGTGTAATCTGATAGAAAATGGTTGCAAAAGTATAAAGTGCAGAAAAATTAAATTGCTATGCATTGCAATATATTAAATAACGCAACAGATTCAAAAATCATAAAGAAAATTCGAAAAACAGAGAAATAAAGCAAGAAGAAATTAAAAACAGAGCCAAATAAATCTTCTTGATTTTCTGGCAATTTTTCAAAATTTTCTGCGATTTTTCTGCAATTTTTCTTTTTTTCTCTTTTTTTCTTTTTCTTTCCCCTTTTTTTTCTTTCTTTGTTTTCCTTCTGGCCGAATGGCTTCCGGGCCATTTCCTTTTCCCCTGGCCTTTTGGGCCTTGACCCACTGCGCAAGGCATAAAAGTGGCGGCTAGGGTTTCCCCGCGCCGCCTCCGCACGCCGCCTCCAGCGCGCCTCCACGCGCCGACGCCACCTTCATGGCCTCCTAGCGCGGCGGCAGCGGCGGCTTCAAGCGCGGCCGGCGAAGGTCCGGATGCGGCCGGTGGCGAGGCGGCCCGGCCCGGGTGCGGGAGACGAGTGGCGGCGCGCGATGGCCTTGGCGGCGTCGGCCGCGGCTGGGCCGGCCGGCGCGGCGGGCAGCGCGAGAGGCCGCGGCGAGGGCAGCGGCCGGCTTCCGGAAGCGGCAGTGCGGGCAGGAGCGCCGAGGTGGTGGTGGCGCCGCCGTGCGGGCCGAATCGGCGGCGGCTCGGCGCGATGCTACGGTGCTGCGATGGGCGTGCACGGCGGGCGGCGGCGACGGTCCGAGGCTGCGGTGGCACGCACGGGCGGGCGAGCCTAAACAACGACACGCTGCGAGCGCGAGGATCGAGGCGTCGCGGCGCCGGCGCGCAGGCGCGTGGCGTGATGGCCGAGGGCGGCGAGCCGACGGAGGCGCTCACGCGGCGAGCGGCGGCGGCGCGCAGCGCTGCGAGCCGGGCAACCGCGGTGGCAAGGCGGCCAGCGACTTCGGCGCCGCGGCCGTCTGCCGAGTCGAGGCGCGGCGCGCGCGCCGGCGGGGCGGAGCGGAGGCCGAGCCGCTTCGTGCGGCGGTGCTGCGGCGGCTTCGAGCCGGTGGTCGTTGCCGTCGCGCGCATCTTTGAGGCGATGGCCGGCCGCGCGCGCTTGCCGCGGCGGCAATGGCAGCCCCTCTTTTTTTTCTCTCTGTGATGAACAGTGAATTCATGTACTGTGGCTTCGTGCCGAGACGCTTCGAGCGTTCTTCGTGTAGCTTCGTGCCACGTAGGATAGATGCATGCATAAAAAAGAACGATTAGATTCAAACGCTAATCCCACCTTTTCTCACCTTTTCAATCTGATCTCCGTAGAGCAATTCGTGCTGATAACGTGTTAAGGAACCTCGCTATCGAATAGTCCGAGGTTCCCGAACAGATCTGAAGTAGAGAACAGAAAGAGAGAGAGACACGTGTTTTGGGAGAGCGAAAGCGGAAATTCTTTATTGCTAATGAATTCTGGTACATAGGGGGACCCCTCTCCTCCTTTTATAGCGCTCATCCAGAGTTTTGGCTAAGGGATCACATGGGCCTTCCAATGGGCTATTAGAGTTTCTTAAGAATATCCACGCCACCTAAACACTAGGGAAGATTTCCCGTTCCCGTTTTTGTTACGTTCCCGTTGTGGTTTCCATTTTCGTTGCGTTCCTGTCTCCGTTCTCATTTGGCCTGTGCCATCCCGTGTGTTTTGATTCTGAAATACTAGGGATCCGTTTTACCGAGTATTTTCGGCGCTCGGGAGCTTCCGCGTCTCTGGTAGTGTATCGAATTGGTTCTCTGAAAGAATACATCGGTTACGGTTGTTCTTTTAAAATCAATATGGAGCTCATCCTTTGTTAATAATCGTTCGTAGAGTTACAATCAGATTGAGTACATGAGATCGAAAATATCGGTGTCATACCACGCTACACACAGCAGATCAAAGCAGGATTTGGCTATTGTGCACATAAATGAGCCGCAGAGCTGGCAGCTCTACGAACATGTTCACAGCAAAAACCTGCAAACCTAGCCTGAACTGAGCTCCTCGATTTGATGAAGGATCCCCATCGTCTTGGATATCGATCTCTGATCTCGGCGACTGTCCTAGAGATTCAGCAGGGCAAGGCCATCAGTTTCTATCAGCACCATCTGAATTCCACAGTCGAGCGCCAACTGAACACTCCGCCACTTGAGGGCATTTGCCATGCTTTCATACAGCGGTGTTCGGCTGCTATAAACAAGCCATGGTGATCTCTTACCGTTGTTATCAACAGTTAGGTCCACCAAATTAATTAAGGGCCGGAGTTTTTTCAGAATTTCTAGGATATCTCTCATTTTTCTTAGCAGTTGTAAATCATTTGTCATCAACTTTAAGCAAAGCACTTTGAGGACAAGCAAAATCATTATCGATCATAAGTGCATGATTGGTCTGTGCATTAGACGTCCTTCCATTCGGTCCTTTGTAGGTCTTGGCCTGATCCAGTTTGAGGTATGGAACAAATCATGCATATATAATCTCAATTATTGCCGAGCAGTAACGAAATATTAATCTGTTTACGGCGATGCAAGGCTTTGGAGGGATGTGATACCGCCTTGGAGGTTGGAGGTACCGCCTACCGGTGGTACCTGGTACCTCTGCAAGTACCATATAATCAGATCGAGTGTTGAGAGGATTGTGATCCCACATATACACACAGCACACACTTGCCGTTTCCATTTCCATTTCATTTCAGAAGAAGGTAGTCGTCCTTATTTACATCGTCGTCACCGTCATCAACGATGGCTGATGCGCCGCAGAGCATGCCCCCGGAGCGTGGGAAGTGGATGAGCGCGACGGGGAGCGTGCAGAGGAGGCTGGTCAGGCCGGTGAAGGAGATGGCCTCCTCCAGCGTGTACCTTGAGCTGCTGAAGAAAAGCCGGTTTGTCACGATCGCACCCACCGCGCCGCCGCTCGCCGTCATGCCGGACACCACGCCCAGCGACCTGCACCGATCAAACCAATATATTATGTCTGCAGGGCGTACGTACGCTATATACCTCTATGACAGATACTGAGACTGGATCCGGTTGATTTCTCGCGTTAATTATTTTGTAGTTCCACAAGATCGACTGCATCAGCTGCTATATACTTGTAGAGTGTGCACAACCTCTCACACACAATGTTTGAAATTTTGTTTTCGGATCCTATCTCGAAGGTGGCCGAATTTCAAACAAAATCTGGACGAAATTCAAAAACCAAAATTCAAATCCGATATTTTTGAGGCCGTGAAAACTGAAATTTCAGTCCAAATGACCAGAATTTCGGCTCTTTTCATACTCCTGTGAAATTTCGAAAAAATTGACCGAAATTCGTATATGTATTTTTTTTGCAAAATTATCACCTGTGTTCCTCAGAAAAGACATCATAATTCTTCACAAAAAAATTGTTGTTAAATCCGATTCTAAAATCATGAAAACCGGCCCACATTGTAACATTTCGATCTAAAATCCCAAAATCTTGGCAAAATTTTGGTGAGATTTTTCTGAAAATACTGTAACAATTTCAAAAAATATTATCCCGTCTAGATTTGGAATCTCAGTCTCGGCCGGAGACCAAAATTTCAGCCAAGGTGATTAAAACCTAGGCGAGATTTTGAACCATACTCACAAAACAACATGGCGCGTCGCTATGTTTTAAATGAATTTTTTAGAACTAAATTATTTCGTCTTATTAATTTTACCAGGAATCTCTACCCTGTTCCTGTCTTGAATTAAATGTAAGAAAGCATGTCGACGTCAACGACACTACCTAAGAATTCTGTTTTAGATTCTTTTAGATCCTACGAAAGCTTCTCGTCGTCCGTCCTTGATGTGTGGCAACCTTTCGTCTCACAGCTTACAAGCATCAGCTTCTATTTTATACTAGGTAAGTGACCGCGGCGTGCCACGTCGCGATCGTCGCTCGCCACGCGAAAAAATCGAGACAATGTGCGCCTGCCGCTCCCCACGCGAGTAAATCAAGGAAAGACGCGACGTAAGGTTTTGTTTTCTCGGAAAAGGATCTAAACGTAGTGCAAAAAAACCGCTAAAGAACCTAAACGTATCACCTGTTTAATACTAAAAAACGGGAAAAAGACATAAGCGTTTTTCCAAAAAAAAAAAGGACCGAATCGTATTTTTTTTACAAATAAGGACCTGAACGTAGCTCATAGTTTTTATTTCTGGAGAAAGGACGTAACGGCTTTTTTTTCTGGAAAAAGGACCTAAACGTAATTTTGATTTTCTGAAGAAGGACCCGAGCGCTATGCTTAAAAACGCTAAAAGGGCATGAACATAATATATATTCTTTTTAAAAAAAACGACGCGATTGTAATTTTTTTTCCAAAAAAGACCTAAATGTAATTTTTTTCACAAAAAAGGACCCGAACGTTTTTTTTTTGCCGGCTCGGCTCGCGGCTCGAGCCGAGCCAGCTTGCTCCCGGCTCAAAGCAAGGAGGAGGCAGGGACTCTTCTAGCTTTAGTAGAGGGGATGATTTGCTGCTCATCACCTTTCACATGTCCAAAAATACGCAATTGCTTGTACGTCATGCGAACGACAATTTTGGTCCAAATCATTCGAACTTCTGATTTTGTGATTTGCTCGGAGATTTGTCTTCGGGCCAATGAGTTCATCTTAATTCTTGGGTGTTAACCGGGGCCCGGATTTACAGGGAGACCTGAGCCGACGAGATGTCCTATGATGGGTGACGGTAGCGGCGACAGGGGCACCACTGACCGTGCGATTGGTGGCTGACAGTGGGCGGGATCAGTAGACGGGGTGGCAAGTGCGGAGTAGTGGGAGGCTGTTGGGGTGGTGGATCTGGTGGTGGCAAGCCGCTAAAGATGGGGAAGAAGGTTCGGTGGGAGAGGTGGAGATGAGGAGGAGGAGGCGCCGGGCGGCACCAACAACCGCATCGGGAGGCGACAGTGGCGGGGGAGGAGGTCGTGGGGCATGCCCAACCGATGTGGGGCGACGTTGGCTAGGCAGTGCGGTGGCAGCGGAGTTGGTGGAGGTTGGCGGTGGTGTGGAGTCGGTAGGAGAAGTGGTTGGCTTGTATGTGTGGTGAGGAGGAGCGTGGACCATTGAATTTAGATCTAGATTTGATGGTCTAAAAAATGAATGATTTTGTAAGATGAAATTAGTCAAAAAAAAAATTAAATGATGTATTGAAAAACCCTAAAAATAATAGTACTAATGATTATACTTTTACTCATCACTCTTGCAATTATGTCTATAAAAAATATTGTTCTAGTTCTAGATCTCCAAATTTCTATAATTATACTATCATGTTAATCGTATAGCGCTCCCTCCGATTCACTATATTTGTTCACGGCGTTTGATTTATCTGTTTTAAAATATTTATTCATTGAGATAATCAAAAGTGTAGCTACGCTACCACTTTATACCTACTTCGGAAGAGATAATCAAGAGTAGTATTTTGGAAGATGTTAATTGATTGTGGTATATCATTTAATAGAAGTATGCTATTAGTATTTTGTTTAGATCCGTGCACATGGTAGGATGTAGACAACTACAGTGAAATGGAGTGAGTATGGAACATCGACAAAGAATCTATGTAAATAATGAGGAACGAATTCCTTACCTATTGGAGACGAAGGGAACTATGCCGAAGGTGAGCCCAGACGCGGCCTGCACGAACGCGGCGCACGCCACCATCACCGCCACCGTCGCCGCCAAAGACGGCGCCTCCGATGCGCCCATCCTGCCGACCAGAACGCAGAGCATGGCGCCGGCGCTCTGCGCAGCCCAGAGCGCCCACAGCCTCCCGCGCATCCCGAACCGCCTCCCTACCGCGTCCGACACCACCCCTCCCGCCGGCCGCGCCACCGCGTTCATCGCGCCGAAGCACGCTGCCGCGGCGCCTGCCGCCTCCATGGGCAGTCGGAACCGTTTCCGGAAGAAGTCGGCGGCGACGTTCTCCATGATCAGCTCGACGCCGTAGCAGTAGCCGTAGGTGAGCCCCAGCACCCACGCCCGGTAGTTCCCCACCCCTCCTCGCACCACCTTCCAGAAGCTTCTCTTGGATCTGGCCCCGCTGCAGCAGCCACGCGGGAGGTCGTAGGGAAAGGCTAGGACGGCGAGGCCGGTGGTGATGAGCATGGCGCACGGGAGGAGGTAGGCGACGCGCCACGCAACGGTTATGGGGACGCCGAGAAGGAGGACGCATTGCTTGTAGGCGAGTGGCATGACGACCTGCGCAGCGGCGCTGCCGACGTTGGCCCAGCCAGCGGCCACGGCGTTGGTGAGGCCGACGGCCGAGGGCGCGAAGATGCGCGACATCCAGTGCTGGTTGGCAACGAAGTTGGCGAGGAGAGCCCGCCACGAACCGCAGCGCGACGAAGCCCGCGGGGAGGACGCGGTGACGGCGGCGAGCGCGAGCGCAAGCGCGCTGGCGAGGCTGGCTACCCGGAGGCGCGGCGCGGGCCGAGGAGGTCGCAGGCGGGGCCCATGGCGAGCCGGCCCACGAGCGTGGCCGCGAGCGAGCCGACGGCAGCGGCGGAGGAGTCGGAGGGCGCTAGGACGAGCGCCGGGCGCAGCGCCGGGAGGATAGGCGGCGCGGCGAAGGCGGCGAAGAAGCAGGCGAAGAGGGAGAGCCATGCCAGGTGGAATGCCTGCGTGTGCGGCATCGACAGCGCCAGCGGCCGCAGCTCTGTGGCGCGGCCCTCGTCGTCGACACTGTAGTAGTACTCTTCTTGTCCTAGGTTCTGCTTCCCCATGGTGACCATAGCTAGCAAGCCAGATCGAGGGCCGAGGCAGTGATCGATCGATCAGCGTGTGATCTGACTAGCTAGCAAAATAAAAGTATATATAGGAAGCGAGTAGCCTGGTAGCCAATAAGGTGAGAGGTTTAGATACTGGTGTGGTTTAAATACGGCTGGGGGAGGGAGCAGGAGAGCAGAGGTGGTGGAGTGGAGTGGAGGGGTCTGCAGAGGTGCAGGGCGCCGCATGCATGGCTCCCCGATAGCTTGAAAAGGGCGGGTTAGCTGCACAATTAACTTCACAAATCGCAATCGAATTAAAAGGTTACGAAATGAACGATCCATCGTCACAGGAGCATGGTATAATGCCTGGCTCAGCACCCTTGCTGTGTAGCGAGCGTGCATCGTCCAAGCGTACGTGTACGTCTTCGTGGACCCTCTCAGAAAAAACAAAATCTCTCTATAGTTTGATAGGTAAACCAAGTTTTTTGAGAAAAAGATCCTGTCGTATTTTACATTATGTATATATCGCCTCTCTACGTGCTGCCCCAGTGCTCCACCTCCTCCTGTGCTTTGCTACAACGTTGACTACTACAAAAAAGGTTATATTAGACACGTTATCATTAACAGTTTTTTTATAAAAACTGTCTGCAATGAGTCTCGAGAACATCACAGATAGTTTTTGGCTAAAACCATCTGTGATGAAGGGCACATTACAGACGGTTTTAGCTAAAACCCACCTGTGATGTGTGTCGTGTCATCACTTACGGTTTTTGGTCAAAAATCGTCTTTGATGACGCGGGCTAAAATAGCGATCGGGCAAAATGTACCAAACTGGGGGAGGTCATCGTGAAGTCCATCCCCGCTGGCGCGTCGCCTAGATCCCCTCCCTCGGCTTGAGCACCATTTTCCCCCAAGTGTCGCTGTCCCTCTTCCCGCCCTCTCCGGCTTCCCTTCCCCATCTCTCCCTCCTCCTCCTTCTCTCTTTCTCTTCCTTCTTCTCTTCCCCCACTCACCCTCTTTTTCTCTTCTCCCCAAGTCACCATCGCCCGGTTGCCGCAGGATCTGGCGGCTTCTAGTCCGCTCCTCCGCAAGATCCGGTGGATCCCTGTTAGATCTGATGGTTGGAGGCGGAGGCGCGGGCTCCTCGTCGGCTTCGGGATCGCCACCAGGAAGCCCAAGCCCTCGCCCTTGCGGCAGCCTAATGCCACCCCGCCGCGCCATCATAGGGCTGCCGCCAAGGCCAAGCGCAAGGCTGCGGCTACCGCATCCGCCTCGTTGCCCCCGCCACTGAAGCAGCTGCTGCTGTTGCCCCTTCGACCTGCTGTCGTAGCTAGCCCGCACAACGGGCGGCACACCCTCGCCGCCCGCTAGTCGCCGCTCAAGCCTGCAATATAATGCTATTACAACCAATTATTAGCCTAGGCCACCTTCCTTTAAGTAACTATCTACATATTGAGTATAACATAATTAGAACCAATTACTACTTTACAGCACAAAGAACAAATGGATCTACACCAAGCTAGATCTACAAACCAGCTTTATTTCCCTCTTTACCAAGCTAGATCTTAAATATAACATAAATTTGAACCAATTAATACTTTACATCACAGAGAACAAATGAATCTACACCAAGCTAGATTTAGAAACCAACTTCATTTCCCTTTTTACCAAACTAGATCTTAAATATAATGCAAATTTGAAGTAATTACTAACCTTAAATGACAGAGCACAAGGATCTACAATTACACCTCCAAATCTATGGTCTCTTTCACCAGATCACCTCTCAATCGCAATCACCTCAAAAATATCTAAGAAACCTTAAAAATACAGAGGAGGTCAAGGCTCTTTGTTCTTATTTATCAGAATTGATCATCACAGACGATTTGTGGATAAAACCGTCTGTGTTATTGCCTTCATCACAGATGGTTTTATCCACAAACCGTCTGTGATGTTGCTTTCTTCCAAAAGCCTTTCGTCTTCCAAGACAGGCATGCAGTATTTCGAGTATATCGTTTTGTGTTTCAAGAGAATTAAACCGTCTGTTCAAATTCCACTGTGAAGACCGTGTTCTAGGCGTTTAGTTTCTCCAACGCAGGTCGTTAATTGCACTTCGGTGACTATATATACTCGATCCATAGATAGCATTCCACATCGCGTGCTTGCCTCTGACACCAGCATGAGCAACTCAAACTCCAAGGCCTCCTCTGTCGGCTCCATCGCCCGGCCATGTGGGACTCCACCACTACCATCGCCTCCGACGCCAGCTCTGCCACCGCCTTCACCTCCTGTAACATCCCAAAAATTCTAATAAAATGAAAATGAATATTTTGAATTTGAATATGATTATTTCTGAGTTTTCTTAACATTATTGGTTTTTATTTGGATTTCCTTGGATTTATGCTTTGTATGAAAAAACCAACAAATAGAATTAATGAATGGAAAATGGTAAGAAGATAAAATGGTAAAATTAAAAAGTTAGAAAATTTACCATGAAACCCTAGCTATGCTGGTAAATTAGTAAAGTTAGCAAATAAAAATCTTATGCACAGGAACATGAGTAAATAAATCATGTGGTAACTCCTTTTGACTAGAAACAGTAGGGTCAGAATTAATATAAAATGGTAGAAGCTTATATAGGGCTAATAAAATTGCTATAATGTCCTAAGGGTAGAATATACTACTGATAAAAATCTCATAAATTAATAAAGTCATATAAGCCTTCTAAAAATTCAAAAATAGAGACCTTAAAAATCTGCAAAATAGAATGTCAGAATTATTATAAAATAAATACATAATATTTTAACTTGAAATTTTTATGGGAGAATACTTAACCTAAATAGAACTCGGAAAAAAAGTCTAAAAAATAAATAATATCATTATCACCCTTAAATAAAATAAAATCCAAAAAGGAATTTCTCGACAGTGTATAATGTCAGAATTTCTATAATTTCTCTATCTAATATTTCTAGAAGGTAAAAACAACCAGGAGACCTTGGTCAAAAAGTTTCACAAAATTCGACAGTGAATTGATGGTGAATTAATGCAAGTACTAACCTGTCTCCACCAGCCTTATCACCTAATCTCATCTCCTCTCGCTGCCATGTGGGCCCGGGTGCTGTAGCAACCCCTTTTTTGGCAAGTGACGGAAAAGCCCTTCTATCTCTCTGTCCGATGGTCCCTGGCCCCACTGTCAGTCGCTCTTCCTTTCTCTTCCTCCCAGCCGAGACACACTTGCTCGCTGCGTAGTCTTCGCTGCCTCTGTGCTGCAGCAACCACTCCGTCGCCCACGCAATCACACGCCGCCACGTTCATCTTTGGGAGTCCCGCGCCATACTCTGGTCGTATTCACGTCTCCTTTGTGCCAACGAGAGTCCTCGCACCATCTCATCGCCAAGAACAGCAGCGCCGATTGCAATATCTTCTCCCGTTCAAATGCCGTCGCCTCTATCCGTTCTTGCTTATAAATAGCGGCTAAGCTTCATATTGAGGCCCTCTATTCCCTTTAGTTATTCGCTGAACCAAACTCGTGAGCCATCTCCCTCCTCCTTGCCATTTCGGTAGAAACCCGAATTCGGGGAAAAAGGCAATTGAAGCATACCCGAGCCACATACATGTTCACCTCCTTGCGCGCCTTTCAGGATCCCCACAGCCCGACCACCCCTCCAAGAACACTGCCGAGTTCAACTCTGTCAGCTCTTTGCTGTAGAATACAGAAAAAGGTGAAGAATGCGATTGAGTTCAACCAGTGAGTGTTTTTCCAAATTGGTTATTTCTGAAGTTTCCTAGTGCATCCCTGAATACTCATCAAACCTTATTTCTAAGCTTCATCGGCTGCAACACCACCGCTCCTTGACCCCTTCTTCATCAACTCAGGTGATCGGTGGCAGCCCGATTCATTTATTCCCCAACCGCTTTAGCAGGTAAAATGAAACCCCTAACATCCCCTGATGCTCACATCGTTACCCATTCGAGCCGAGACTGACCCATTTTCTTCCCCAGCGAGCAACCATTTCCGTTGCCGCAGGCTCACGATGGTGAGGTACTTCCGGCCATCTTCGGTGGAGCTAGAGCCCTCTAGTAGGAGCACCTCAGTGCGCTGATGCTCACCGTGCCCTCGCCTTCGCCGGAACGACATCGCCGCCGTGCTCAGCCACCTCCCCTGCTTTGTCTCACTACCTCCCGGGGCCCTTTAGTCAGTGGCGCAAATGAAACCAGTTCAACCGGTAAAGACGCTTTCCATTCTGTGAAAGCGTATTTTCTTAATTTAGTTTATTTTTCATACCCGAGACAATTCAATTAGCTATAACTTTTGAACCATATATCCAAATTGAATGAAATAAATTTCTATATTCATTTAAAATCAAGTACCTTCAGAATATGCAATAATATTTTGAAAATGATCTCTGGATGAATTTGAAATTCAAATTTGAATAAAAGGCCTAAAGGTATGCTACATATAAAAATGTTGTAGACAAACTTGAAATTTAATGAAACCAATTTTAATAGAATCCTTATACTTCCAGGAACTCAAATGTATAAAAATATTTAGATTTCAACTTTGTTTGAATAATTTTCCATTATAGGTTGTTCTCAATACTATAAATCTTCAAAAATATAGAATTTGTATAAAAGAGATCCAAAATGAGTAGAATTGATTTCTAAATACTAGTATAACAGTAGGCTATCTGAGTTGGCTAAAATGATTAAGGAACAAACTTGATTTGAATTAGCCTTAAAAATAGAGTATGACCCAAGTGTGAAAAATGTATATATATATGCATAGAAAATCAAATAGTTAGAATAGGGATTAAATAAACTCAAATCCTTGTAAAACCAGTTTTTTATACTCTTGATATCTCAAGGATACCAGATATGTAAAATATTTACGTTACATTATACTTAGCGTTAAATGTTCAAGAGTTGAAGCATTAACATTTGTGTAATCCGAATAGTTATATCTTGCACAAACTAACTCCAAATTTGACAAAACCAAATCCTAGTAACCTGAAAAATAATACCCTTGCTGTTTATGTAAAAATACATTATGTTTGAGTAAATTTGAACTAATTCCATATCATGCCCTAATGATCACTTGTATGAAAAATATCTCGGATGAAAGTAATATATCGTGGAACAGCTTTAAAACACTCTTAGAGAAATCCCCTACTAATGCCTGAAAAATGGTTATATAATCCTATAAGGTGTAGTCGCAAACTTAAATCGAAAACTGAACCTTTGTCACGTAAATTTTAGAAACACTTAAGCATTTTCGACAGCCCGTAGAATATCTCGTCTAAATGCAAATATTATGAAGATCAGTTTAGAAATGCTCTTTAGTATATGGACTACCATATTCTTGAAAAATATTTTATTTAGAACTTGATGTTCATCTGAATCCAGCTAGTGCAATAACTCTAAGTGTTAATCATACACTTCACCTTTCTAATCTGGTTCCTTATAGCGTAACCCTTAATATCATATAAGCTATTTCAACAATGAATATAATGTCTCGTCTAAGCACTAAAATGAATGAAATCAGCTTAAGAACGTTCTTCAAAGTAAATACTACCTTATTCTGAAGAAATGATCTTATTTCATCATGTTTTGTATATAAATCCTATTAGCCAAATAACCTTAAGTATTATGATTTATGAACTTCATAATATGAATAAGCAAACTTTGTAATAATGAAGAAATCTGTAATTAATATATTTGTATCACCGGAACCTTCTCCAAGACCATGAAAATAAGGCCAGCAGCCTAATCCTGTAAATCTAACTCATATAAATCGTTTTCATACAAAAATGCTTGAGGCTAAGTGCTACTTACATAATACTTTAACTAATGTTTTAATTCTATTAATCCAAATAATTTTAGCATCTAGAATTCGAAGTTATAAATACAAGAATACATAATTTGAGCCTCTTGAATTCGTAAGTCAAGAATAGATAATCTATAAAGAAACCGTGTATCGCTCAACTTGAAATATATTATCTATATGAATACTTAATCTTCTGGAACGCAAGATTGTGGAATCATTCAATCCAAACCCTAAATTATTCCTGTTTTCTTCAATGATCCTTTATTTTGTGTTCTGTCTATTTTCTTCTATTCTTATTGAAGTTTGTTATTTGCTATATTTCTGATTGAACGACGTGAAGAATCCGACGTCATTAACTCCGTCGTTGACTCTGTTAGTTGCGATCTCGGCTTCATCGTAAGCAATAATTAAGCAAGGCAAGCACCCCCTTTGATCATATTGATCCCAGTATTTAATATTCATTGTGTTTATTAAAATGTTTCATGCATGCGCTTATTTTCTGTAAATTTGCTATCTTGTGGTACTGGTAGTTATACCTGTTGTCTCATGAAACCTCCTTGATAAGTATGGACATGTGAACCTTGATAACCATAGATTAAGCATAGACATTACTTAATGTTATCATGGGTATATGCGATTACCTTTTAACCATGCTTAGCCATGCTTTAGAACCCATGAGGTAGATGATCAGATCAAAATGGTTTCTTGAGAAATTTAAAGTGTTGGATATGACACTGTTGGTTACTGGTATTTTGATTAAAAACCCAAAATCAAAACTATGGTTCTGACACGGGCGATTATTGGCAATAGCCGGTTGTGCAGAGGGAAATGCACGTAGTGTAGGGTGAAGTATCGCCCGTGTCACAGTAAGGACCGAGCAATGGGACGCTATTGATCCAAGAAACTCGTACAACCACAAGTGTTGGGATGGGACAACCTTAAACCAATTAAGTTATCTAATTTAACTTTGCACATTGGTAGGCCGAAGTAGTACGAGCACTCCTTTCAAGTTTGCTCGAAGGGGTGCTGTCGGGACCCGAATTTGCAAATCCGGACCCTCTGTGTATACCGCACTAGTCCAGGATCACGCTAGTGCACACAGGCTCAACATAGATGCTATCATAGTCACACACAGCGAAATATAGCATAAACTTCATTAATTAATAATAACTGTTGTCTTACATGAATAATGCCTCACAGGGCTTAAAAAGAGTATCAATGAGAAGCAGCGGAAATAGAATAAACGCAGTGGCGCTCGATTCGCCACGAGCAAACCGACGAGGCTCGGACCCTAAGCATTCGCATCCAAATAATCCTCATCCATGACTGGCGTAGATTCTTCCTCTTCTGAAGTTGTTGTTGATGGGGTGAGTACATAAAGCACTCAACAAGTTGTGCAAAATAATGCAAGTCTAATATTCTATATGTTTGGCTTAATCCAAAGGAATGGCTAGTAAGGGTATTTTTGCAATAAAGCGACATTTAACAAGAATACAATAAATAGATTGGAAGCGCAGAAACAAATACGAGAATTAATAAATTCAGATTTCAAATACACCAAGTTTCCAATCCTAAATTAATTTTCCACTTTCCATGGCACCTTGCCATCTCAACGATTTTGTTTAACAAAAGTCTAACCCTTAAGCTGTAATTCCGAGCATTGCCCAATACCGTGAGCACGGCTATTCGAATAGATTGTACACTCTGCAGAGGTTATGCACTTTACCCACACGATACAACCAAACACCACCAAGGCGAGTGATCATAACAAAGCCTTTACAATGCTACACCTAGACCCGATCGCTCGCTAAGGTTTCAACATCAAGGGTTAAACCACCACAACAGGCCCCTCTTGCGCCATGTGAGTTAAACCGTAACCGGGACTCACTATTCACCACGACAAGATCAAATCTAGGTTTCACAAATTATTCACTAAATTGTCCCATTCCGGACATGTGGTTGCAAGAGAGACTCAGTCAAAGGCTTGCAAGGTTAAGTCCTTAAAGTGATTAAGGCAAGACTTCCACATACCCCCGCCAAACTGGCCCACCTTGGCACACCGCCTTGCCACTTGCCTCAATCTAAAATCATTACCACCCCAGCTTGATTACCAAGCACCACATGCCATCAACATTTCAATCCCGATGTGTGACCTCCTCGCCACGACAACTTGATATCATTGTGTGACAACACATGACACACCAATTCATAAACATTGTTCCATATTCCATTAGTCAAGATTAAGTATCGACATTCGGACACATGTGATGACGTGGCATGGCTAAGCAATCTATGACGATCTAACTAGCCCATGTTGATTATCAACTATAATTCCACATCCTAGGGTGACAAATAGATCATGGCATATAATTGACAAGGTATGGTTTAATTCAAATAGGCATATTATCTAATTCCCAGATTAATTGAAATCATTTATACACATAAAATATCATGCATAAAGTTTAAAAGACAAAATAGTAATTTGGTGAAAATTAGGTGCAACATGATCAAAGCACAACTTGCCTTGGAGTAGGTGCTGGTCTTGATCTGAGCTTGGGTCTTGGAGCGACGAATCTTCTTAGGATCACCGAGCGTTCAACGTCTACGCTAAACGATGCCAAAATAGCAAATAAACACCAAACCAGAGAGCAACCAAACTCCAAAATAAAATAAAATTCACCAATAAATAGATCTTGATTTTACAAATTTTTAGAAATTTGAAACACTCAAATCCGAGTTAAAATGCAAAAGATATAGCCTTTTGAAGTTTGAATAAATACTGAAAATACAGAAAATAGAATTTCTGATTTTTCTGAATTATTTTTCTATTGGAAAAGATTTTATTGCGCAACGCTGACGTCAGCCCTGACTCGGACCAATCGGCCGACACGTCGTCAGTCCATGGACTCGGTCCACGGAACCGCCTCGGTCCACCGTGGGACGCGCCCACGGCGCGCCGCACCACGCGCCCGACACGCGGCAAGATCGATTGGCTGCGACGCCGCCGTGCCGATGCTCGACACGCGGCGCGCGATCTCGCGCGACGATCCGACGGCTAACGCTCATCGCACACGCGCGCGATCTCACCCGAACAACCCGATCCAACGGCCACGCTTACCCGAATTGCTTTTATCGCAGACGGCGGCGTGGCTCGATCCGATGGTCCGCTGAGATCCGGCGGCCGTGCGGTTCAGCACGGCGGCGATGTCGCGGCGCTGAGTTCGGAGACGAGGACGACGACGACCCAGACGGCGCTCGGCTCTGCCGGCGACGAAGAGGTAGCTGCTCGGTGCGGCTCGACGTGGCGAACCAGAATCGAACCCACACGCCGAACGGCGGCTTGACGACGGCGGAACGGGCGAAAACGAGCGGCGGCGCTAGAAAACTACGGCGAGCTCTCGGGCTAAACGGCGGTGACTCAACGGCGAAGGCTAGCATCGGCGGATGCGCTGCGGGATGAGGAACCTCGGTGTGCGGGCTGCGGCTTTTATAGCCTCGGCATGCGCGCTAAAGCGGCAACCCTAAATCACGCGGCGGCGGCGGCAAGCGGCGACGGATTCGAAAACCGAATCGAGAGGCGGTCGATACCGTCCGACGGTAACGAGCGCCGTGATTAGATCCGGTGATACGATCCGATCCGCTCTTTCCAAAATCAACGGGCGAGATCTAAACTTACCAAAACAACGCTAAACGATCCCGACCGCTCGATCTCAATCCAACGGCCGAAGGCGCTAGGGTTTCGCGAAAGGAGACAGCCGTCCGATCTTCATCCAACGGCCACGCGCGAGGCGGCAGCGAAGCAGGCTGATCGGGCCGCACGTCGATGGGCAAGACACGCACAAGATCGGGCTTCGCCCAAGATCTATTCACTCGATTTTCAAAAGCTTTTTGATTTAAAATAATTCCCGAAATTAGATTAATCTACTTTAAGCAATTAAAATATCAGGAAAAATCCTAAAATTCTCATAAATACTTTGAGACATTACGAGCACAAATAAAATATTTTTGGTAAAACTTTATATTAACTTTATCTATATATATTTAGTTTTCACAAAAGGTTCAATATACTTAATTAAATTCAATTCAATTAATTTACGGAGAAAAATCCAATAAATTCGAAAATCACCAAAAAGCATATGAGCGAAATTATAAGCCAAATTTTTGGGATGTTACAAACCTCCCTTAATGTAATCTCGACCCGAGATTCAAGGTCGACTAGGAAATAGGTTTGGAAATTCGACTTCAGATCCTCTTCACGCTCCCAAAGTTGCTTCATTCTCGTAATGGTTGCTCCAATCAACTCGCAAAGCGAATCGACTTGGTCCCGGTCTTGCGGTCCATAACATCCAGATTTCGATTGGTTGCTCCTTGTAGGTCGATCTTTCGCAATTCAATCTCTCCCAAAGGCGCTCGCTCACTGCACCAAGACACTTCTTGAGCTGTGACACATGGAACACATCATGCACGCCGCTAGTGATCGCGGCAATTCTAATCGATAAGCAACCTCCTCGACGGCTCAAAATTTTGAACGGTCCAACATATCTTGGGGCAAGCTTCCTTTAACGTGGAACCTTTAACTCCTTTCGGAGGGGTAACCCTAAGATATACGAAATCATCAGTTCAAGCTCAAATCACGGCGTCGATTATCAGATAACTTTTTGTCTTGATTGCGCGATTTTCAACTCCGTCTCTTATCATGGCAACTTGCTCTTCACTTCCTTGAGAATATTAGGGCCAAATATCATACGTTCCCTGCCTCATTCCAATTCAATGGGTACGACAGCACGACCATATAAAGCCTCGAATGGCGACATCGCAAACTAGCTCGTAATCGTTGTTATAATCAACTCGCATATGGCAAACACTTATCCCATGATGTAGTATAGGCTAATGCACAAGCCCTTAGCATATCCTCCGTAATTTGATTTACCCTTTCTGCTTGACCATCATCATGGATGATATGTCAGTCTTTCAAGTTCAAACGCTGCTCCCATAGCTTCATGCAATTTATCCCAAAATCTCGAGGTGAACGGGTACTCTATCGACACTATTTTCTTTGGTACACCATGCAAACACACGACTGCTATGTATAGTTCTCGCTAACCGGTCTCCGAGTAAGTGGTCTTGATCGAATGAAGTGAGCAACTTTGGTCAATCGATCCACGATAACCCATATAGAATCATACCCATTTTGAGTTCTTGGTAATCCAGGTGACGAAATCCATACCGATTTCTTCCCACTTCCATTCGGGACTTTTAGCGGTTGTAGCAAACCTCGCTGGTCTCTCGATGTATTGCCTTAACTCTCGGCATACATCGCACAAGGCAACGTGCTCGCGACTTCGCTTCATATTCGCCACCAAAACCTCTCCTTTAAGTCCTCGTACATCTTAGCGCTCTGGATGAATTGAATACTTGGAATCATGAGCCTCTTCCAAAATCAATCGCTAAGTTCTAGTCTGCTTATACACAAATGCGACCCTTGAACCACATGGTACCTTGGTCGCCCACCAGAAAGTCCTTTGCTAATCCTTCATCCTTTTAGCCTTGATTCGGTTGACTTTCTCATCATCTTTTGTCCTTCCCGAATTTGATCTTCGAGCATTGGCTTCACTTCCAAAGCAGCTAGGAATCCTTCTAAAACTACTTCCAATTTTAATTTTGCAATTCTCTGCACGCTCGATCGTCCTTCCCGCACCATCATATTCGCCACGTAGCTCTTGCGACTTAAGGCATCGCCTACCACATTTGCTTTTCCGGATGGTAATGAATTCCCATGTTATAATCCTTGATTAATTCCAACCATCTCCTTTGCCTCATATTGAGATCTGATTGAGTGAAAATATATTTCAAACTCTTATGGTCCGTATATATCTCACATCTATTTCCAATGAGATAATGACGCCACAATTTCAAGGCATGCACCACGGCACCAATTCCAAGTCATGCGAGGATAATTTCCTTCATGCGGTCTTAATCGCTTTGACGATATGCGACCACTTTACCCTCTTGCATCAATACGCATCCAAGACCTCGCCTTGACGCATCACAAGATATATCAAGTCGTTTCAACATTAGGCAAAACCAACACTGGGCTGTTGTTAAACGCTTCTTTAATTCTCAAAACTCTTATCACAATCAAGGCCCATGAAAATTTCTTTTCCTTTTTCAATAACTGAGTAAGAGGTCTAGCAATCGTCGAAAATCCTTCTATGAACCGCGATAATATCCTCGCCATTCCGTAAAACTTGGACTTGAGTGACGGACTTTGGTTGCTCCTAATGCAACATCGCTTCCACTTTGCTTGGGTCGACAAAGAACTCCTTCTCGCAATCATGACATGACCGAGAAATTCCACCTTTTCCTTCCAAAAGTCGATTTATCGAATTTAGCATACAAATGTTGCTCACGCAGACTTTTCCAACACTAGCCTCGATGATTTGCGTGCTCGCTTGGTCTTCGAATATACCAAAATATCATCTATGAACACAACAACAAACTTGTCCAAGTATTCCATGAAAATCTTATTCATCAAGTTCATGAAATAGGTCGCGCATTGGTCAATCCAAAAGACATGACCGTGAACTCATAATGTCCGTATCTTGAAGAAAATGCGGTTTTGGAACATCTTCCGTCCGAATCTTTAGTTGATGATATCCTAACGAAGGTCTATCTTGGAGAAAACTCCAGCTCCTCTCAACCGGTCGAATGATCATCAATCCTTGGCAACGGATACTTATTCTTAATCGTCACTTCATTAAGTGCACGGTAATCAATACACATTCTAAGGCTTCCATCCTTTTCCCGACAAACAAAATCGGGCGCCCCATGGCGCATTTAACTTGGTCTTATAAAACCTTTCTAATAACTCGTCGATCTGCTTTCTTCATCTCTACTAACTCATCGGTAGGCATCCCAGAAGGTCTTTTTGCTATTGGTGCTGTACTGTACTAACTCAATGACAAACTCGATGTCACGGCCCGCGGCATTCCCGCAGATCCTCCGAAATACATCCGATATTCTTTGACCACCGCACGCCCTCAATGCCGACGGCTTTCATGCTATTAACCATTAATTGACCTTGCGAACCGATGTCGCTGAATTCCACCTTTTCTCCCGTAGGGCTCTCAATGGATACAACCCTTCGACCACAATCCAATACCGCCTTATGCTTGGTTAACCAATCCATACCAAGGATAACATCTAAAACTTGGGCATCTAGAATAATTAAGTTCGCTAGAACTCTACCCGTTAATTATCACTTTACCCCAAACATCCAATATTAGATCTTAACTCGATCCGGGCTTGAACTAGCATCACACACTTGAGATTTTTCATGCTTAAACCATTTTTAGATGCAAAAGCTCGAGAGACAAATGAATGTGAAGCTCTGAATCAAATAATCTGCAGGTGTAATCGAGTTTACCAAAACTTACCCAAGACGACGCCCGATGCTTCCCTGGCTCCATCGGCGGTGATGTGGTTGACTCGCCGAATAGTAGCTTGAGGCGCCACTCCCGCCGCCCAGCTCCTCGATTCGCTCCCGTCATCGGTGCCTTAGCAGTGTCGCTCCAAGGTTGAAACGCACCGGCGTGATTCCTCCTTTTCGGGACATCTATTAGCATAATGCCCCACTACCATTGCAATCAGTAGCACCTTCTCGCGGCCGATCTGACTCCCCTTGAGCATTGTTACCTTGGGCCGGCGTCGATAACCTTGTCCCGATGGTCACGGTGCGGTGTTGTCGGCTTGTTAATGCCTTGTGGTTGGAACCTAGCAAACCGCTATGGGTCATCCTCATTCGTAGGTGGTTAGGCGCCCACCGGTTAGTCATCAAGCGCTTGCGATTTTCCCAAGCTCCTTGCGCTTATCCTCCGTAATCAAAGCCTTGTTTACCAATTCTTGGAAATCGGAAAAGTGGGTAATGTCCCCACTTGCACCTCGAAGTTTAGTCCTTTCATGAAGCGGACTGTCTAGCCTTGTCCGTCGCTACATCTTCGTGGAGCATAGCGTGCTAATCGTGTGAATTTGTTCAAGTAATCACCACCGTTGGCCTCCTTGCTTAAGCGCCTGAATTCTTCCTTTTCAGTCCATCATTCCTCCGCACGTGGTATCTGGCGAAAGGCCGCTATAACTCTTCCCACGTGATTTCCATGGGTGCCTCATGAGTAGCACAAGAGTTCTCCCACCATTCTCGCATTTGCTCCTCTAGCCGATGGGATGCGTAAAGAACCCTCTCATGCCCTTCACATTGTGTGATGTACAACTTCCTCTCAATGGTTCTCACCAATCATCCGCTTCCAAGGGTTGACGTTGTTCGAGAATGTTGGCGGTCGGGTCCTCATGAAGTCCGACAACTTGGAGTAAGGACGAGGCCCGCCATTGTTGTTCTCTTTCACGGGTTGTTGATCGCAGCCATATTGGTCATCTGTTTGCATCATAGTCTCGTGATCAACCGAGTTTGCGCAATGAGAAAAGCTCCCAAGTTCGCATATCCATCGGCGGTGCTTGCTGCGGTGGTACTCCTTCATTGGGATTGTTGCTCGAGCGTAGACCACTTCAAGCCCCATTGTTGTCGCGAGTGTTCACCATCCGCTTGATTGCTTCTTGGGTTAGGAAAGATAGATGTAGCATAGATAAGATGCAAGAATTTCTAAGGCGGGGAAACAGTTAAACCCAACTTAAATAATCTTTATTATTATTACTTGGTATGGTTGCTTACAATGCCTAAGGGCTTTGCAACACATAACGCACACTCAAAGAAACAATTAAGAACCAACTAAACATGCAACTTTAACGCCTACTAAAAGGGTAAAGGCTAACTTAAAACGTGACTCAACACTCGAGTCTCAACACAACTCTAAGATCGACTTCACTCATCCACCACCGGCCGAGACCGATCCAGGGCATACATCGTGGGTGGGTGGCATGGGTGCGAACCTATCCTCGTGACCCTCTGCTGGCTCCTCGTGCTCCCACTCACGCTCTTCCGGTCTTCTTCTTCTTCTTCTGGCGACCTCATCCGCCCCGGACGACTTGGTCCGCTATTTCTCGGCCACCGCAAGGCCTCCTCGGCCGCCGATGACTCGGCCGCTGCGTCGCGGGTCTTTTGAAGCTCCCGCTCGCCACTCTCAACGCCTCACACGCTGTCTCCAGTTCTTGCGCAGTTGTCCTCAAGTGATCCTCCCGGCGGTGGCGAACTCAAAGAAGGTGTATCGCAGAGCACACTCTCCTTCCACGATCCGTCGACGCCGCACGCCGCACCGTCGGGTGAAGTCAAATACGGTGTTGCTAAGCTCGAGGCGAGTCGTGGCGGATCCGTCGAGAGCAAGTCTAGCGACTCTGAACTCCACTCGTAAGTGAACCTCTCAGGCGGTGATGTGGATCGATCCGTGGTCTCGCCGCACTCTCGAGCGAAGATGATCACCTGCGTAAGAACCCCGATGCACACCGCTGACGCCCAGCTTGCTTCCTCAGAGAGCGGACGATCAAAGCCTCCAATCACTTGAAGAACTCTCCACGGCTCCATGGCATAGCCACCTGCCTTGACTCAAGGATCGAAGATCGGCATCTATTCAAAACAAAATTTTGAATAAGATCTCCACTCAAACAAGCAACGAAAAGAAGGTAATTTAGCAAGGATGAGAGTAGGAGGATGAGATAAGCCAAGAGTTTCATATTAGTCAATTTTACTGTTTTCTTTAGAAAATAATTTTGGACACTCCTAAGAGATACCAACTACCTAGGCCAAGACCTATAGTCAAGATGGCTCGATACCACCTCTGTCGGGACCCGAATTTGCAAATCCGACCTCCGTGTATACCGCACTAGTCCAGATCACGCTAGTGCACACAGCTCAACATAGATGCTATCATAGTCACACACAAATAAATATAGCATAAACTTCATTAATTAATAATAACTGTTGTCTTACATGAATAATGCCTCACGTGGCTTAAAAAGAGTATCAATGAGAAGCAATGAAATAGAATAAACGCAGATGGCGCTCGAGTCGCCATGTGCAACCGACGAGGCTCTGACCTAAGCATTCGTGATCCAAATAATCCTCATCCATGATCGCGAGATTCTTCCTCTTCAAGTTGTTGTTGATGGGTGAGTACATAAAGCACTCAACAAGTTGTGCAAAATAATGCAAGTCTAATATTCTATATGTTTGGCTTAATCCAAAGGAATGGCTAGTAAGGGTATTTTTGCAATAAAGCAAAGATTTAACAAGAATACAATAAATAGATTGGAAAGCAAGAAACAAATACAAGAATTAATAAATTCAAGATTTCAAATACACCAAGTTTCCAATCCTAAATTAATTTTCCACTTTCCATGGCACCTTGCCATCTCAACAAGTTTTTGTTTAACAAAAGTCTAACCCTTAACTGTAATTCCGAGCATTGCCCAATACCGTGAGCACGGCTATTCGAATAGATTGTACACTCGCAGAGGTTATGCACTTTACCCACACGATACAACCAAACACCACCAAGGCGAGTGATCATAACAAAGCCTTTACAATGCTACACCTAGACCCAAGATCGCCGCTAAGGTTTCAACATCAAGGGTTAAACCACCACAACAGGCCCCCTCTTGCGCCATGTGAGTTAAACCGTAACCCGGACTCACTATTCACCACGACAAGATCAAATCTAGGTTTCACAAATTATTCACTAGGTGTCCCATTCCGCACATGTGGTTGCAAGAGAGACTCAGTCAAAGGCTTGCAAGGTTAAGTCCTTAAAGTGATTAAGGCAAGACTTCCACATACCCCGCCAAACTGGCCCACCTTGGCACACCGCCCTGCCACTTGCCTCAATCTAAAATCATTACCACCCCGGCTTGATTACCAAGCACCACATGCCATCAACATTTCAATCCCGATGTGTGACCTCCTCGCCACGACAACTTGATATCATTGTGTGACAACACATGACACACCAATTCATAAACATTGTTCCATATTCCATTAGTCAAGATTAAGTATCGACATTCTGACACATGTGATGACGTGGCATGGCTAAGCAATCTATGACGATCTAACTAGCCCATGTTGATTATCAACTATAATTCCACATCCTAGGGTGACAAATAGATCATGGCATATAATTGACAAGGTATGGTTTAATTCAAATAGGCATATTATCTAATTCCCAGATTAATTGAAATCATTTATACACATAAAATATCATGCATAAAGTTTAAAAGACAAAATAGTAATTTGGTGAAAATTAGGTGCAACATGATCAAAGCACAACTTGCCTTGGAGTAGGTGCTGGTCTTGATCTGAGCTTGGGTCTTGGAGCGACGAATCTTCTTCGGATCACCGAGCGGCTCAACGCCTACGCTAAACGATGCCAAAATAGCAAATAAACACCAAACCAGAGAGCAACCAAACTCCAAAAATAAAATAAAATTCACCAATAAATAGATCTTGATTTTACAAATTTTAGAAATTTGAAACACTCAAACCGAGTTAAAATGCAAAAGATATAGCCTTTTGAAGTTTGAATAACATCAAAATACGAAAATAGAATTTCGATTTTTCCAATTATTTTCTATTGGAAAAGATTTTATTGCGCAACGCCGACGCCAGCCCGACTCGGACCAATCAGCGCCGACACGCCGCTCGTCCATGGACTCGGTCCACGGAACCGCCTCGTCCACCGTGGACGCGCCCGGCGGCGCGACCACGCTACCGACACGCGGCGCATCGATTGGTCGCGACGCGCGCGTGCCGATGCTCGACACGCGGCGCGCGATCGCGCGACGATCCGACGGCTAACGCTTCATCGCACACGCGCGCGATCTCACCCGAACAACCCCGATCCAACGGCCACGCTTACCCGAAGCCGTTTATCGCAGACGGCGACGTGGCTCGATCCGATGGTCCGCCGAGATCCGACGGCGGGCGGTTCGGCACGGCGATGTCGCGGCGGCGCTGAAGTTCCCGGAGACGAGGACGACGACGACCCAGACGGCGTTCGCTCTCGCCGGCGACGAAGAGGTAGTCGCTCGGTGCGGCTCGACGTGGCGAACCCGAATCGAACCCACACGCCGAACGGCGGCTTGACGACGGCGAACGGCGAAAACGAAGCGGCGGCGCTAGAAAACTACGGCGAGCTCTCGGGGCTAAACGGCGGTGACTCAACGGCGAAGGCTAGCATCGCGGATGCGCTCGATGAGGAACCCGGTGTGCGGCCGCGGCTTTTATAGCCTCGGTGATGCGCGCTAAAACGGCAACCCTAAATCACGCGGCGGCGGCAAGAAGCGGCGACGGATTCGAAACCGAATCGAGACGATATCGATACCGTCCGACGGTAACGAGCGCCGTGATTAGATCCGGCGATACGATCCGATCCGCTCTTTCCAAAATCAACGGCGAGATCTAAACTTACCAAAACAACGCGAAACGATCCCGACCGCCGATCTCAATCCAACTACCAAGGCGCTAGGGTTTCGCGAAGGAGAAACCGTCCGATCTTCATCCAACGGCCACGCGCGAGGCGGCAGCTACAGCCGATCGGGCCGCACGCCGATGGGTCAAGACACGCACAAGATCGGGCTTCGCCCAAGATCGTATTCACTCGATTTTCAAAAGCTTTTGATTTAAAATAATTCCAAATTAGATTAATCTACTTTAAGCAATTAAAATATCAGAAAAATCCTAAAATTCTCATAAATACTTTGAGACATTCGAGCACAAATAAAATATTTTTGGTAAAACTTTATATTAACTTTATCTATATATATTTAGTTTTCACAAAAGGTTCAATATACTTAATTAAATTCAATTCAATTAATTTCTGGAGAAAAAATCCAATAAATTCAGAAAATCACCAAAAAGCATATGAGCGAAATTATAAGCCAAATTTTTGGGATGTTACAGGTGCCCTAACCAAGGTGTTGGGAGCCACACTTGCCAATACAACAGTGTATGCCATGACTATGGAAAGTTCCAACATTTCTATGCTCTAAGTTCTTCTATCATAGCATGGGTTCAACGTCCCGGTACTGGTGCAAAGTTAACCTAGGTAATGTAAAAGTTTTCGTCATGAACATTCTGGCCACACGTCAAAGGTGCGTGAAACATGCGGCAAAAAGAAAAGGTCATGACTTGTGGGTAAAGTTGTACACCTCTGTAGAGTGTAAATCTAATCGATTAGCTGCGTCCACGATCAAGGACACTTGGTGATTCCAATGTTAGATTTGGTATTTTTTGAAAATGGGTTTTGGTTTGAAACCTGTTTAGAAACTGTCACTTTATGTCAAAGGGACCGACATTATTGGATTTCATTATCTGGATTATTCGTTGCTCACGAAGGGCTGTGAGTATTACTTATGCTTTACTTATTTCTTATCAGTCAAACTTACTCTTACAAATTCCGTTTGCAAATGATAATTTGATTTACAATTTCAATTCCGCTTTATGCAAATTAACCGTAGAAGCCTTTCCTTTGAAATGGCCTGCATATATTATAGGTTTTGCTAAAGTCTTGCGGAGTACGTAAAGTACTCACCCTTGCTTATATGTTGTTTTTAGGTGGAAAAGTTAGCGAAGCTTCGAAGATTTCTTTCGTCGCAGGTTGCGGGATTTTCATCAACATGATCTTTCTAGGGATTATGCCTTGTCAGTTGCCTGCGGGTTGGATGGACACACTACAAGACTTTGCTTCTTTTGCTGCTTTATGCTCTGAGTTGTAAGATTTCTTTGTATAATAGTTTCCGCTTTAATAATTGTTGTATGGTTGTGATTCCAATTATTGAAAATATGCGTAGTAGCCATTGATCATGGGACTAGTATTGTATGCTCATTAGATTTCCATTTTTGCATTTATGTGAAAGTAGGGGTCGTTGCACCTCCACTGCCGACTAACCCTCCCTCACCACCACCGTCGACTTCGCCTCCTCGGCCTCCGACAAGGCCCCTGCGCCAATGGCTGCGGCACCATGCTGGCGCCATATCAAAGAATTTGTCGGCCACAGCTTATGCCCTACACCGACGGTCTCCTTCGCTGGCCAGTTCGTCGCCCACCTCGGGCAGTACTACTACTCCCTCCGCCTCAAGCATCGTCGAAAAGAAGCGTCCGCCACCAACAGTAATCTCCAACGACAACGACAATAGCTTCGACTCGTTGACGGGCTATCGTGATGGTTGAGAGCTGGAGGATGACCCAGAAGAGCCGGTTCGATCGAGGACCCCGACGGCCGTATCGACAACTCCGACGATGACGACTCTGGCGACGACAAGGACCAGATCGACTAGATAGTCTTTCCCATTAAGAACTTTTGTAGGGAATTTTTTGTATATTGTGATGCATGCAAGAAGCTAGTTCTGACAGCTGGGGCTCACCATTTATTTATCAAAATTGATCATCACATACGGTTTGTGGATAAAATCGTCTGTGATATTTACCTCATCATAGACGGTTTTATCCACAAACCGTCTGTGAAATTCTCCCTGTCATCACAGACGGTTTGTGGATAAAACCGTCTGTGATGAGCTGACATCATAGACAGTTTTAGCCACAAACCGTCTACGATATGCCCGACACTCTTTCCAGACGGTTTCTATAAAAAACAGTCAATGATAACGTATCTAATATAATCCTTTTTGTAGTAGTGTGTAGTAGTACTCTTCTTGTTCTAGGGTCTGCTTCCCCACGGTGACCATACGTAGCAAGCCAGATCGAGGCAATGATCGATGATCAGCGTGTGATCTAACTAGCTAACAAAATAAAAGTATATGTAGGAAGCGAGTAGCCAGGTAGCCAATAAGGTGAGAGGTTTAGATCCTGGTGTGTCGACGCGTGTCAGTGTGTGGTTTTAAATACGGTTGAGGGAGGGAGCAGGAGAGGCCACTAGAGGGTGGTGGAGTGGAGGGGTCTGCAGAGATGCAGGGCGCCGCATGCATGGCTCCCCGATAGCATGAAAAGGGCGGGTTAGCTGCACAATTAACTTCACAAATCGCAATCGAATTAAAAGGTTACGAAATGAACGATCCATCGTCGCAGGAGTATGGTACACTGCCTGGCTCAGCACCCTTGCTGTGTAGCGCGCGTGCACCGTCCAAGCGTAGGGGAACGATTTTTTCCTTTAAGAATATACTACTAAAACAGTTCTTTCTTTCTTTCGAAAAATAATACTTAGGCTTTATTTTTATTTTTGCGTAGAAGGAAATATACATGTGATAGCTTGATTGATACCAAATAACCCAGAAAAAAATGCGCACGGTATGAGCGATGGGTGACGGATGAAGCGGCGACAGGGCACCACCGACCGTGGCGATTGGTGGCTGATGGATAGTATGGATCAGTAGACGGGTGGCAAGTGCGAGTAGTGGGAGGCTCATGGGGTGGTGGATCCGTGGTGGCAAGCCGCTAAAGATGGGGAAGAAGGTTCGGTGGGAGAGGTGGAGATGAGGAGGAGGAGGCGCGGGCGGCACCAACAACCGCATCGGGAGGCGACAAGTGGCGGGGAGGAGGTCGTGGGCATGCCCAACCGATGTGGGGGGCGACGGCTAGGCAAAGGCGTGGCATGGAGTTGGTGGAGGTTGGCGGTGGTGTGGAGTCGGTAGGAGAAGTGGTTGGCTTGTATGTGTGGTGAGGAGGAGCGTGGACCATTGAATTTAGATCTAGATTTGATGGTCTAAAAATGAATGATTTTGTAAGATGAAATTAGTCAAAAAAAATTAAATGATGTATTGAAAACCCTAAAATAATAGTACTAATGATTATACTTTTACTCATCACTCTTGCAATTATGTCTATAAAAAATATTGTTCTAGTTCTAGATCTCCAAATTTCTATAATTATACTATCATGTTAATCGTATAGCGCTCCCTCCGATTCACTATATTTGTTCACGGCGTTTGATTTATCTGTTTTAAAATATTTATTCATTGAGATAATCAAAAGTGTAGCTACGCTACCACTTTATACCTACTTCGGAAGAGATAATCAAGAGTAGTATTTTGGAAGATGTTAATTGATTGTGGTATATCATTTAATAGAAGTATGCTATTAGTATTTTGTTTAGATCCGTGCACATGGTAGGATGTAGACAACTACAGTGAAATGGAGTGAGTATGGAACATCGACAAAGAATCTATGTAAATAATGAGGAACGAATTCCTTACCTATTGGAGACGAAGGGAACTATGCCGAAGGTGAGCCCAGACGCGGCCTGCACGAACGCGGCGCACGCCACCATCACCGCCACCGTCGCCGCCAAAGACGGCGCCTCCGATGCGCCCATCCTGCCGACCAGAACGCAGAGCATGGCGCCGGCGCTCTGCGCAGCCCAGAGCGCCCACAGCCTCCCGCGCATCCCGAACCGCCTCCCTACCGCGTCCGACACCACCCTCCTGCCGGCCGCGCCACCGCGTTCATCGCGCCGAAGCACGCTGCCGCGGCGCCTGCCGCCTCCATGGGCAGTCGGAACCGTTTCCGGAAGAAGTCGGCGGCGACGTTCTCCATGATCAGCTCGACGCCGTAGCAGTAGCCGTAGGTGAGCCCCAGCACCCACGCCCGGTAGTTCCCCACCCCTCCTCGCACCACCTTCCAGAAGCTTCTCTTGGATCTGGCCCCGCTGCAGCAGCCACGCGGGAGGTCGTAGGGAAAGGCTAGGACGGCGAGGCCGGTGGTGATGAGCATGGCGCACGGGAGGAGGTAGGCGACGCGCCACGCAACGGTTATGGGGACGCCGAGAAGGAGGACGCATTGCTTGTAGGCGAGTGGCATGACGACCTGCGCAGCGGCGCTGCCGACGTTGGCCCAGCCAGCGGCCACGGCGTTGGTGAGGCCGACGGCCGAGGGCGCGAAGATGCGCGACATCCAGTGCTGGTTGGCAACGAAGTTGGCGAGGGAGAGCCCCGCCACGAACCGCAGCGCGACGAAGCCCGCGGGGGAGGACGCGGTGACGGCGGCGAGCGCGAGCGCAAGCGCGCTGGCGAGGCTGGCTACCCCGGAGGCGCGGCGCGGGCCGAGGAGGTCGCAGGCGGGGCCCATGGCGAGCCGGCCCACGAGCGTGGCCGCGAGCGAGCCGACGGCAGCGGCGGAGGAGTCGGAGGGCGCTAGGACGAGCGCCGGGCGCAGCGCCGGGAGGATAGGCGGCGCGGCGAAGGCGGCGAAGAAGCAGGCGAAGAGGAGAGCCATGCCAGGTGGAATGCCTGCGTGTGCGGCATCGACAGCGCCAGCGGCCGCAGCCTGTGGCGCGGCCCTCGTCGTCGACACTGTAGTAGTACTCTTCTTGTCCCAGGTTCTGCTTCCCATGGTGACCATAGCTAGCAAGCCAGATCGAGGGCCGAGGCAGTGATCGATCGATCAGCGTGTGATCTGACTAGCTAGCAAAATAAAAGTATATATAGGAAGCGAGTAGCCTGGTAGCCAATAAGGTGAGAGGTTTAGATACTGGTGTGGTTTAAATACGGCTGGGGGAGGGAGCAGGAGAGCAGAGGTGGTGGAGTGGAGTGGAGGGGTCTGCAGAGGTGCAGGGCGCCGCATGCATGGCTCCCCGATAGCTTGAAAAGGGCGGGTTAGCTGCACAATTAACTTCACAAATCGCAATCGAATTAAAAGGTTACGAAATGAACGATCCATCGTCGCAGGAGTATGGTACACTGCCTGGCTCAGCACCCTTGCTGTGTAGCGCGCGTGCACCGTCCAAGCGTAGGGGAACGATTTTTTCCTTTAAGAATATACTACTAAAACAGTTCTTTCTTTCTTTCGAAAAATAATACTTAGGCTTTATTTTTATTTTTGCGTAGAAGGAAATATACATGTGATAGCTTGATTGATACCAAATAACCCAGAAAAAAATGCGCACGGTATGAGCGACCTCACGTTTGTACAGTACTATATATGAACATCACCTTTTGCTAGGTTGTACAAGTTGCCATACTTGCTAGAATTTGCTACATATGGCGGCACTCGCTGCATGTGTACGTCAGTCATTTATTTCAACTTATTGGTATAATTAAACTACTCACTGGACGAAATATGTGCACGTACGTGCATACGCTCAATTAGATAGATTAGATTAGATAGATAGATAGCTAGACACAAGAAACGTACCTATATATGTGGTCGTTCGTACGCAGCTAGCTTCCCATGCATGATGCATTGATGCATGCAAATTAACCAAAGGTCGCCAATGCATGGCTGCTGTAACTAGCACCATTGGTTGGTGCACAATCACCGTAATAATAAGTAAATCCAATTGGGTTAGTTAAGCTTAACTTCTATAGCTCTCCTTTCTGCGAAGTACTAATGACCGATTTGTCGCGTTGCTCGATTCGTCCCGTATGATTAGCGCAGCTAATCCAAGCTCCCTCCCCTTAATTAACGTCGCCACGCAGGCCCCGCAACGGGTGGCACAAGGCGACCGGCGGGCACGAGCCGTGGGCCCAGGCGCGCGCGCAGCCACCAGCTCGCCTTCTGTGGTGGGCCCGATGGCCCCAGGCTCGGAAGGAGGCTCTGCGGGATGCCGAGGGGTTGCGCTCGTCTCCCCGCGTTGCGGCGCGGTTAACCCCCGGGGATCTCGGCCGGGCAGCGCCCAATGATTGAGCGTGGACGAAATGGAAAAATTACTTGAATCTCCGATGAATCTTTTAAATAGCTTATATTAGTGCCACATTATCCTTGAAAAAATGGAAAAATTCCTTGAATCGCAGCCTATTGCGAGCATATATTAATCACATAATAAATTTTAATCTATCTATCTATTCATTTATATACTAATTAGACACTCTAAAGAAGCTCTCATGTTAACAATAAAGATATGACCATCTATCCGACGGCTCGAGCTATAATGGTTTAGAGTAAAAGAAAGGATCAAGGTCAAGTACAATCTAAATTAACTGATATTCAGAATAAAAAATTAAAAAAAATTAGCAATTTGACTTCCATACGATTTCCAATGTAAATCCATAAATAATTAAAATTTAGAATAATAATTAAAAATTAGAAAATTAAAACAAAGAGTGTCAAGTATAAGCCAAATTAACTAAACTTTGAAATAAAATAAAATTATCATTTTGATTTTCATAGAAATTTCAAAGTAAACCCTAAAAATAAAATTCATAAGGAATAAGTTTATTTTACACCCTTCAACTTTTCAAAAGGTCCATTTAACACACTTAACTACAAAACTAGGTATTTAACTCTCCAAACTTACAAAACCGAGTCAATTTACACCCTAAGACGGTTTTGGAGGGCGATTTTGATGATTCAGATCTCATTCAAGATAGTTTTTCATCATATTAGCAGCTGCATCATCGAGTTTTGGTAATGAGTATCCAATTTAAGGGTATTGACATCAATATCATTGACCTCTTTCTTACTCCTTTTCTCTCTATATACATTCCCTTTCTTCTTCTCGTCATTATTTCTTCTCTCGTTTGGATCTACGTGAGCAAAAATCGATGACATTACTTCCAACATAGCAAAACCCACAAAATCACCCTAAGGCCTTGTTTGGGTGGGCCCATTCTACGGGATCCTCGTGGATGGGCCGGGACCCATCCACAGGGATCCCGGCCGGGAATGGGCCTCCCAAACAAGGCCTAAGTTGGATCCTAGTCAGCAAAACCGCCTTAAGATGTAGCTTGACCTGGTTTTGTAAGTTTGGGGTGCTAAATACCTGGTTTTATAGTTGATAGTGTTAAATGGACTTTTGGAAAGTTAAGGGGATGCAAAATGGACTTACTCCATGAGAGACCATGTGTGGTCTATCCATGTTTGTGATGAGTAATTGACTGTGTTTTGAGCCTTCGGTGCTTAGGTTTGAGTTTTTTTTGAGTTTGCCTTGGCTTTGAGCAATTTGGTTAGAGGGTTGTGGGCACTGAGACCACTAGAGAGGTCGTCACTAGAGAGGTCGTGGGCACTGTGATCACTAGGAAGGTCGTCCCAAGAGAGGTCGTGACCTCTTTAGGAGTGATCGTGAGCCCTTGTGACCACTATAGGAGTGGTCGTGACGTATGTAGGAATGGTCGTGACCTAGGAGAGGTTATGAGCCCTATAGACCTCCCTGGGAGAGGTTGTGAGCCCTTGTGACCTCCCTAGGAGAGGTCGTGGGCACTATGATCACTAGGAAGGTCATCCTAAGAGAGGTCGTGACCTCTTTAGGAGTGATCGTGAGCCCTTGTGACCACTCTAGGAGAGGTTATGAGCCCTATAGACCTCCCTGGGAGGGTTGTGAGCCCTTGTGAGCTCCCTAGTAGAGGTCGTGACCACTATGGGAGTGGTTGTGACCTCTCTAGAAGTGGTCGTGAGCCACTGTGACTTCTCAGAGAGAGGTTGTGAGACATTGTAACCTCTCTGTGAGAGAGGTATGACCACTGTAAGAGTGGTCTAGATCACTATAGGAGTGGTTTAGACCTCTATACGAGAGGTTGTGATCAATGTAAGAATGATCTAGATCACTATAGGAGTGGTCTAGATCTCTAAGGATAACTATTAGAGTGGTCGTGACCTTTGTTGGAGTGATCTAGACCTCCAAGAACCACTAGTAGAGTAGTCGTGACTTCTGTTGGAGTGGTCTAGATCTTTAAGGATCACTAGAGAAGTGGTCATGACCACTGATGGAGTGGTCTAGAACACTGTGAGAGTGGTCTAGACCTCTAAGGATCACTTGTGAAGTGGTCGTGACCAGTCGTGACCATTGATAGAGTGGTCTAGCGTCTCTAAGGACCTCTTGGAAAGTGGTCCTGAGCATTGAGCGAGTGGTTATGACCATTGTAAGAGTTGTTACAACCAGGAGTGGCTTTGAGTAGTTACAGCTAGGAGTGGTATTTATCTTTGGTAGATCACAGACAAGATTGGTTATGGACCAGAGTGGTCATGGACTAGAATGGTCATGAACAAGAGTGGTCACTACCAAGAGTGGTCTTTGGCTTTGGGAGATCACAACTAAGAGTGGTAATGGACAAGAGTGGTCATTGACAAGGTGGTCATGGACTAGAATGGTCATGAACAAGAGTGGTTATAGACTAGAGTGGTCATGGACCCAGGTAGGATCTTTTGATGTTGATTGATCGCTAATCTTTGTCTGCTTATTAATGCATGTTATTCTGGAATAATGCTATGTAATGGTTTGCTTGTGTGTATTGGTTGCATGACTTTGGGGCTAGGTTATGGTTAGGCGAAGGCAAGATTAGGACTAGGCTAGGAGAGCTAAGGTCTAGAACAATTAAGGGATGCAAAAGATGATTGAGGCCAGGAAGTGGTTGCAAGATGGTAAGATAAGGAGTCTAAGCGTGAAGCATTGGTGACGGACATGGCAGGCAACGGCAAGGTGGATTGGGACTAGGCTCAGGGAGGAGTTGAGGTCCAGAACGGTCAAGGAAGCTGAAGCAATCATGGTGCAGTGGACAAGGACATGGCGAGCAATGGCAAGGTAGACCAGGACTAGGTTCAGGGAGGAGTTGAGGTCCAGAACGATCAAGGAAACCGATGCTATCATGGTGAAGAGGACAAGGACATGGCGTGCTAAGTAACTTGGGCCTGTTTGCAAACGAGGATGGTTCGGGGAGTCCGGATGCGTGAGAGGCTTGACGGTAAGTCATTGGGGCCACATGGGAGGTGATGAAGCATGGGCGATGCTTCAAGTGGATGGATGAGATGCTAACCTGAGCTTTATTCAAGCGAAGGAGGATCGTTGTATCAAGTGTTCGCGGGTGGAGTAGATGCTAAGTTAGTATGGTCAAAAACTATGATGTTGGGTTTCGGGTTAGCCCATGTATGTGTGAGGGAGTGGAGGTTACTCCCAGTGTGCTATAAATAGAGGGCTGGAGGGATGTCTCCAGTACCTTGGGGGGTACCCTGGATGGAACCAAGGTTGGAACCAAGCTTTAGAGAAGGGTTATTTGGTTTCTTTGTGCTCAGTTGAGCTTTGCCTACTTGGAGGTGTGGCTTTGTAACCTGCCCACCTGGAAGTGTGGATTTGTAATCATCCATCTCTAAGCAATGCAAGATACAAGTTCATCTATGTTCTTAAATCTAGTTCTGTTCTTGCATTCTTGCTTGGTTCTTTCTTGTAAATTGAGTAGTGCTTCACCTCCTTCTACTTGCTCTGTCTCTACTGGATCTAGAACGCAAAAGAGGTTGAGGAGTTCATCAAGAACATGTTCCAACCCAGCAAGATCCATTAGAACTTACCTTTTCTCAAGTTTCTAGTTTCCCTTCTTTTCGAGTCCTTGATCTCTCTTTGGTTTTCTTTCTCTCTTGATCTTGTGCTACCAAGGATGAATGATTGATGGATGAATCTTCTGCAGATCATGTCTCAATCATCTAGGCAAGCTTTGAACAAGATCTCTAAGATTCCTCTCAGGAAACTAGTAGATCTTTTCTTGCGAGCTTGAAGGGTGTGCCTTTGGGGTTCTTGCTTACTGTGACATGTGGGAGATTATCTAAGATCTTCTTGATCATCAAATTCCCACGAGCAGGCTCAGGGTATAGGTTGTGATTTTGTTCCAGTTTTAGTGCAACCTTCCTTCTAACTGAAAGGTGGGAACTTTGACATCAATCCTTGTGATTAAAGGTTAGAATAAGTTCCTGACATCCATAGGAAGGTGCATGCAAAGTTTCACGAGATTTGGATCAGCCGATCAAGAGTAGAACGATTCTTGATTTTGAGATTATGCTGATTTTCTGTTCATCTTGATTTTACTGTTTATTCGGGAGTTCTGCTCTTTCGCCTAGTTCTAGGCTAGGTGAGCCTTTTAGTTGGTTCTTTTATAAAAGAGGGTTTGGGAGATCTGCTCTTTTCTTTTCAATGCTGGGCTGGATGAGCCTTTTAGTTGGCTCTTTTACAAAGAAGCTTTGAGAGCTTTGCTCTTTTGTTCAGTGCTGGACTATTTTACAACAAGCTAAGCTTTTTAGTTGGCTCTTTTAGAAAAGAGGCTTGAATATTTTTGGAGGGAAAAATTTCATTTGGCTTTTATTCACCCCCCCTCTAGTTGCGTTTTTGGTCCTTCATTCTAATTCAGAATAGTAACAAATGAAATTATAAATTTTCATATGAATTTCTAAATCTAAAAAAGGATTTTAACCAGAAAGATCTGACCATCTACCTGCAGGTCATGAGTTATAACTGTTTAGATTAAAAGAAAGAGTCCATGTCCTGTACATTCTAAATTAACTGATATTCAGAATAAAAATTAAGGAGAATTAGCAATTTGACTTCTATATGATTTCCAAAGTAAATCAATAAATAACTAAATTTCAGAATAATAATTAAATAAAAATTAGCAAATTAAAACAAAGAGTTTATGTCAAGTACAAGCCAAATTAACTAAAATTAGAATAAAAAATTCAATTATCAATTTGATTTTCTTACAAATTCCAAAGTAAAACCTAATAATAAAATTCATAATACTATTAAATGAAAATATAATTTTCCATATGAAGCCCAACCTAAAACTGAAAAGACACCAAGTATGATAGAAAAATGCAAATTCAGAAAAAAATTAAAGGATGATTAGAGATTTGATTTGTACCACTTCCAAAGTAACATATATAAATAACAAAAACTTGTAATAATAATTACTCACCCCGTCTAAGTTTATAGGGCGTATTTTCTCTTGGCACATAGTCCAAGCTGATATTGAAGATGATTAGACTACCCCTAATTATTATCTATAAACACTATATTCAATGCATGTATATAGAGGATATAAAGTAAAGTTGGATATTTATTAGTAGTACAGAGGGAAGACTATACTACTTTTTCACTGTAATATGAAATACAGCCTATATTTATAAACAATACCATTAAAAATACTCCCTATATTTTTTAACGGAGTGAGTCTCGGTCAAGTACAAGCCAAATTAACTAAAATTGTAAATAAAAAATTTAGTAATTTGATTCCCATATGAATTCAGAAGCAAAACCTAAAAATTAAATTCTTAATAATAATAAATAAAAATAGAAAATGGATTTTTATACAAATTCTAGCCTAAACTAAAAAAATCCACACAAAGTATGACCCAAAAAATATGCAAATTAGGAATAAATTAAAGGATGATTAGAAATTTGATTTGTATGCCAATTAGAACATTAAATTCAAAAAAGATTAAAAATCATAATATAATATATTGCCTATACTAATTATAAACCATGATTTAGCATCTATCTAATAGACCTAGATTATAGTGGCTATCAAGTATAATCCAAATTAATGGACCCAATAAGAAGCTATCCCACAATGATTCACATTTTTATTGTATAGTACATAAATATTTCTATGTCTTTGAATGATTTTAAAGGAACCTTTAAAAATGACACAATGGTGCCTCTACATACAGTGTCACTACAGCACTTACTAAAATATCTTTACAGTCAGATCTCAGATTGTGCATCCAGCCCTTATGTATGTACTATGCTAGTCCCATGATCAATTGCTAGTACACACAATCAACATTGACATATCACATTCATACTTGATAAAAAAAATTCAGAGTGGCACATATAAGGTAGCATTTAAACATAAGTCTATATGACCCATTTTTACAACAAAAAGAGCCGACTGGCCAAATAGTTTCACAAGTAAAAGTTCACGGTGGAAACAAGAGTGACAAGGGAACAAGATCTAACTAGTATATCTCTCCCATCTATAGGCAACTGACTAGGATAAGATCCTTAGCAAATGGTGTCATCGTCGTCAAATTCCGTGACATAAAAGTAACTGTACGATGGGTCTTCTTCCTCAATGTCTAAATATGTTCAACAAGCAATTATGAGTACGAAATAGATCGTACTCTGCAAGACTTTAATAAAAGGTTATGTAACATGCATGGATATGTCAATAGAGATGGCTATCCTTCAAAGTTTTCCAAATTTGCATAAATTGAGCTTTTATTTGCAATAACATGTAATAGATTGCAACCGAACATTTGTAAGAGCAATTTACATTTGATAACAAGTAATTATGCAAAAACATGTACCCCTCAGAGCTTGTGTGCTATCCTATGGACTAAACTAGGAGAAGTGTTAACCCTACACTGAGTTTTTCTTTAATAATAGCTATCAATCAAGCCTTCAAATGTCCCCATTCAAAGCCTTGTATGGCAGGAAGTGTAGAGCACCCCTCCATTGGTTAGAGACATGAGAAAGACATGTGTTTGGCCCTACCACCATAGAAAAAGCCAAGGAGCAAGTTCGATTGATTAGGACCGGACTAAAAGAAGCACAGTCTAGGTGAAAGAGCAATGCCGATCGCCGTCATCGAGAATTAAGTTTTGAGCCTGGCGACTATGTGTACTTGAAGGTCATGCTGCTTCGAGGTGTCCATTGATTCCAGGTTAGTGGAAAGTTAGCACCAAGATACATTGGACCTTACTGAATAGTTGTAAGAAGTAGCATATCAGTTGGAACTACAACATGAGCTTTCGATGTGCATGATATCTTCCATGTGTCTCAGCTCAAAAAGTGTCTGTGAGTCCCTACTGAATAGACCTCGTTGAAAAAGATTTGAGTGCAAGCTTCTGCCACTCGTTTTCTCGCATTTTCTCCAACGTTGTTGCTGGTTCTCACCATGTGAAGACACTTCATGTCACCCTTTAAAGCCTAATAGAGAGTTCCATTCCTCTTCTCCAAGCTAACCGCCTGCCTTCGTCTCCAAGCTAACCGCGAGGCGATGTTGAATCAATTCGTGGGGGACGCCCTTCATGTCCGACGGGACCAAGGCAAAGACATCCGCGTTGGCCCTTAGGAACTCGAGGAGCTCCTTCTCCATCTTTTCTGAGAGCTCAGCCTCGACCCGGATGAAATATCCATCATTTGGAGCAAAGAGCTGCCCCTCCTTTAGTTCTCCTTTGGGGTGAGGCTTTAGAGAGTACTTCTCCAAAGGAGGCTCACCCTTGGCAAGCCCTATTGAGGATGAGGTGGGCATGGCCTCTTTTGAGAGGAGGTCGACTTCATTGTAGCTGGTTGTGGCCTTGTGATAGAGGAGACAGGCTAGGTCTTGATCATCCCTCACGGTGATGACCCTATGAGGTCCTGGTATCTTGAGACATAAGTAGTTTTGGTGCATTGCGGCCCAGAAGCGGTTGAGGGTCACCCTCCTCATTATAGCATTGAATGGTGATTCGACATCAATGACATTGAATCTAACAGCTTCCATGTGATGGTTCTCCCGTGATCCGAATGTCATGAGGAGCTCGATCCTCTCCAAGGGTTGAATAGACTTCCCCAGTGACGAATACTTATAACAAGGGTACCCCAACGGCCCAAAGCGACAAGCCGGCAGCCTCAAGCACAGCTCAAGCCCAACAGGCCGCTTCCAGCCCACTACCGACCAAAGCACCTGCAAGGCCACACAAGATACCCCTTCCCGACCGACCGAGGGAAGTGTTCTCGATCGAGCGGGCTTCCGACCCGCCATGAGACGGGACCCCGGCTCCGACCAGCAGAGCTCCCGACCTCGCAGCTGGTCGGATCCTCGACCGATCGCAAACCCGCCAAGGGTCGGCGCGGTCAAAACCTCTACCAACCAATGTACCACGCACTCCACTTAACGGGTCAATCGGTGACTATAAGGGTGTGGCTCCTTCCCTAGAAGGTTTAATGATCGATCAAGTCATGCTCCAAATTCACCATCGGCCGGTCACATACAAGACGAAGACACGCCTCCCGAGGCAAGACCCACGCCGACGCAGCAACATCAAGGTTCGCAGAGGGCGTGCACGCCATTTCCGGGAAATACCTAACCGCCTCGACCAACTAAGCTACCGACCAAAGATGGGCAAAGACGGGCGATGACGAAGTCACAGAGCGAAGGACCAAGCTCCTAGTGTAGGTCATCTCGCCCTCTCCCCACTCTCGATGTAACTCGCCCTTCCTTTCAGATAAAAGGAGGCGGGAACCCCCGTGAGAAAGGGGATCACATCAACTCATCGCGCTAAGCCATTAGCACTCTCACTTGTAAAACTTGTGCACCATTCTGCATCAAGGGAATACAACGCCACCACACAAATCGGAGTAGGGACTTTCAGCTCAACCAAGATACATCTTGGACTTCGAGTCTAACCATTCAGTGGAGGGAACGCGCGACCCTTAGACTTACAAATTTACTTGCTAGTGCTCCAAACGAAGCGGTTGGTGCACTGTAGGGTCTTCGCGCGTCTTCATCACCGCCTCCGATTCCGCTTGCCTCCTCGATGGCATCTTCCACCATGACGCAAGATGGTCAAGGCCGAAGCCGATCCGCCTCGCCTCAACTTTGTGGCCACTTGCGGAGGGCTTACGCCATCCCCGCCGCCATCGGAGTCCCGCTACCACTAAAGCCCTGGGCGCCATCTCGGCGACCGCCAAGCTCCGCCTGGGCGCCATGCGAGTCCCAGAGCCGGAGTTCGAGGAGCCCGCCACGCTCTGGCGAAGCCCCGCTGGCTCGACGGACGCATCGTGTCACCTCCCGCAGAATTCGCGACTTAGGCTATGGCGGCCACATGCCGCCTCTATCCACGAGCCGGAAGACTCTTCCACCACGACTCCACTCTGCGTCGAGTACCCCGCTCATGACGGGACTTTCGCGAGTGCAACATGGCGGCACGGCCGATGAATCATAACCTCGCGCGATGGGCTCCCATCCGCCAGACCGAGACGCAGGAGGGGGAACACCGCGGAAGGCGTCTCGAACGTTCAAGCTCGCCGCTACCGAACTCCAGCCGACAACGCCAAGAGTCGGATAGGCAAAGGGTCGAGCTCGATCAACCTGTGCCAACTCGAGCAGATGAGCCCGCGACCCAAAGAGGTGCCCGCGACGCTAGTAGGCACACCACAAGTCGGCGGAAGAACTGACGCCCTCGCTTCTTCCCCATGCAAGCCGTAACGTACGCGTGGTGCGATGTTACTTGAGGCCTTCCGAGTCGGCCGACCCGAGGCCAAGGCCACGCATCGTAACCTCCGGGCCAGAGCGAGCGGCCGCAACATATGCAGCCTCCGGCCTTATCGCCCGGCCACACTCGCCACGGCCCGCGCACCGCCCAAGTTTACTGGTCCGGTTGGCGGCGCCACACCACGAAGCTGCCCTGTGTCTCACGCACTCGAGCGCGCTCAGCCGCGGACGCTTACGACGCCTCAGTGCACCTCGAGGCGCAGAAAGGCGGCGGAGGAGGCCGCCCACTCACGATAGTGGATCGGCGGGCGCCATCGCTGCAGCCTCAAGCCCCGATGGTCCCGACCACGGGCCGCTGTGGGATCCGACAGCGGATTTCCGCCGATTCCGGCGCCCACTAACATCGCCAAGTACATCAGCCACGAACCTGTGTGTTCGCTTGAAGACTACCGGCCAGATGTCGGCGGGGAGCGACGGATGACCTTCATCATCCAAGATTCTCCCATCTACCTTGCGACTTACCCGAGCCGCCTCGAGTACTTGCCCGCCAAGACCATCAGAATCAGGCCGACTTGAAGACCCTCTCGCTTCGCAACTCTGTGGCACTTACAAGCGCCTGCAACTCCTCGACTGGCGGGCGCAGCGTGAGCCAGTGTGAAACTCTCCGGATTATATCCGCGGTTTTCCCCGCCGTAACGAGCCCCCGACATCTCCGACGCCGATGTCGGGAGCATTCATCTACTGCACTCTCTCTGCAAGGCCTCGTGCACAAACCTGGCCGCTCAAGCCCAGACCACCAAGGAACTCTCGACATCGCCACAACTACGCTCCGCGAGGGAAGCCGGGGCTATCTTCGGCGAGGAAAGGCCCAGCAAGAGCCCGGCGTCCGAATCGGATCCTTTTCCACCGCCCTCAGGCAAGGAAGCGGCATGGAAAATGTGTTCGCGAGCCCGTGTGGTCGCCATCGCCGACCGCCTCGCCATACGTGGCGCGACCGACCGTCGCGCCGACCACTTCGAGAAATTGATGGATGTACTCGCGTTCAACCACGTGTTCCCGTCAAACATAAGTACCGGATCGAAGTCTCGAGGCACTTCTTTCCGCGCTTCACGACGCCACGGGCAAAGGAAAGAGTTGGCCACGCGCCCCACGCCGCCGGAGAATAAGGCTGACGACGAGTTCCCAACCCGATGGTCGCTTCATGATCTTTGGCGATCGGCGCATATACGCCGACAAGCGCCGCTCAAACTCGCCACCGTGAGGTCCACACCGCCTCACTAGCCGCCCTCAATACCTCCGGTGGTCGAGTTCCTTGCCACCTTCGATCGGGCCGATCACTCGACCACGCCCCATCACCGAAGATACTCCGCGGTGGTCGACCCCATCGGGAAGAAGCGCTCACCAAGGTGCTCATGGATGGCGGCGCCGCTCAACATCCTCTACGTGGAAACGCCGACGCCATGGGGATTCTCGCTCGAAGTCTTCGATCGAGCAAGGATCCTTTCCACTTGTCATCCCCTCGCCAAACAGTTCCCATCCGCCGCAAGTGACGACCGCCCACACCTTGGGGAACCAGGAATTTCCGACCGAGACCCTCACTTTCGAGGTTGTGGATTTCTCCGCCCTATCACGCCATCTTGGGGCGCCATGCTACGCCAAGTTCATGGCGGCCCTACCACGCTTACCTCAAGTCAAGATGCCCGCCACGAGGAGTCATCACCGTGGCATCATCTTTCCAGCTTTGCCTACAACCATGCGAGCGCAGTTAGCTAGGAGCCGCCGCAGTCATCGCGCTCGCCGAGCTCGACAACCTCAGAGGGAAGCCCGAGTCCGCCTCGAGTCCAAAGAAGTCGGGGCGGATCCTTCAAGTCCGCCGAGGACACGAAGAAGGTCGCGGCCGATCCTCGCGATCCGACTCAAGACCGCCCGGTCGGAGCCACGCCCCGCCAATAGGAAAGCGCATTGCCGGCTTCCTCCGCGCTAACAATGACGCCTTCGCATGGAGGTCCTCCGACATGCCAGAATCCTAAGGAAGTCGCCGAGCACTCTTGAGCATCCCACTGTGCTCAAAGCCGGCCGCCTAACGCCGCGCCGCTTCGACGAGGAGAGGCGCAGGATCATAGGGGAGGAGATCGCCAAGCTTTTGGTCATAGGGTTTATAAAGAGGTCCGCCACCCCGAGTGGTCGCCAACCCTATACTTGTAAAAAGAAAATGGGCAATGGAGAATGTGTGTTGACTACACAAGTTCAACAAAGCGTGTCCCAAGGACCTGCTCTCTTGCCCCGCGATCGACTCAAGTCGCCGACTCCACCGGGTGCGAGTCTCCTTCTTTCGATGCCTACCGTGCTACCACCGATAGCACCGAGGAGTCCACCACCGCGACATCCTTCATCACGCCCGCTTGGCTCGCTCACACGCTATAATGCCGTCTCGCTTAAAGAAC